>JAZKJV010007769.1:0-600000 GCA_037367405.1 Ottelia alismoides | reverse complement strand
CCATCCAGACGAAGGGGAGCCCTCGTTCCTCAGCTGTTCGATCTGACACGTGGCCACCCTTCGGCCGTTCACTTTTAATAGGGGGTAAATTTCTATTAGGCCCTCTGTTTATTGTGTTTAATAGTTAGTCATGTAAATACCTAGTTTAGTTGTTTTTTATTTTGGTTATTTTGCATTTTGGACCTCTATGTTTCTGTGATTTGCATTTCAGTCCTTATATATGTTAGCCACGTGCATCGACACGTGAGGATCTGGTTTATTTGCACTTTTGGCTATATATTTCCTTAGTGTTATTGTTTACATGTTTTAAAATAGGAATTACTTTTATGTCCCTTCGTGTCTGATACACGTGTGTTGCGCGTGTTTTGTGGACTTTTTGCACAAGGGCCCCTGCACTTTCTGGATTTGTTACTATTAGGCCCCTAAAAGTATTTTTCCTTGCATTTAGGTCCCTGTGCACTATGAGCCTTTGTTATATTTAAATAAAATATCAAATAAATCCAAATTGCGTGAAATTTGGACACGTGGCTCCTGCCACAGTGTAAAAATTTCCCTAAATATTTGGTACATTTTTTAGGCTTTTTGATATTTTAATAATTCAAAAATAGTGGTTTTTGTGGCTGTCTAACTTAGAAAATCAAAGAAAAATATTAAAATTTGACTAAAAATTCTAAAAAAAACAGGATTAGTTGATTTTAGTGTCTTTTAATTTCTATGCAATTTTGGTGATTTTTGGACTTACAAAAACCTTAAAAATTAAAAAACCCTAAAAAACTTATAAAAATTATAAAAAATTCTATAAAAGTCAAAAAAATACAAACTCTTTTTCTAAAATTTTGTTTTTGTTTATACTTTTCAAAAAAATCCCTCTGATTGTTACAGATCCATTTGATATTCTAAATGGATTTTTCATGTCTGGCTGGACAGCAGCTTACTGTTTTTGGCTTTCTTGATTTTTAGAAAATCGTATAAAAATTAGAAAAATCTGAAAAATTCACCAAAAACACTAAAAAACCCAAAAAAAGATAAAAATATTTTTGTTTGAATTTTTGGAGTGTTTTTGAGTGTTTAAATAATTTGTTGTGTTTGCTTGATTTTGTCTTTTTCTTATTTTCCCTTATTATTAAAAATCCAAAAAAAATAAAAACAATTTAAAATCCACCAAAAATACTTGTGTTTCTTTTATATGAGTTTTAGACTACTTCGTAGGCTGCGAGGCCAATTCGTGCTCCCTGAGACCGACCCTGGGTGCTATACAAGGTTAATAATATAGCCAGACTCGCTATATCTTTGATTTGATCGATTTTATCTTTTATTTGGTGGTTCCTCTTTCTTTTTATTGATTGAGCTCTAGACCCGAGAGGTTGAGGTCGCAACGACCATTGACACCTGATTTACCTTAGTCGCTCGGGTCGCTCATCAGCATGTGAACTTGTTCACATACTAGCTAGGGTTTTACTGAAACTCGGGTTTCTTGAAGCCTTCATTAACATTATCCCATCCTTGAGTATCATTAGATCAGCTCTAGACTCAAATCTCCAGTCTCATATCCTCAAATGATAACTCAACTCATCTCATCAATCATGCAGTTGTGAAAGTGATGTGTTGATCATATACTTTTGGAAAGTAGAGATGAAGAGTGCAATATAGCGCTTAAGTCTTTCAAACTAGGGAAGTGTGGATTATTAAGTTTCAAAAACCCTAATGACTAAGGTTGTCTAACTCAGTCTCTCAAGATCTCAGAAATCAAGAGTCCTCAAATCCTCAAGCCTTGAGTGATAGTGAATATGTCAGGAATATATCAACCAAAGAATGCATGGATGCATGAGACGTTGAATGAAATGCAAGACCATGAGTGAATTTTTTAACGAATTTTTTTATTTTTTTTGAAAATCAGGCATTATTTACAAAAAGAATTTAGTACAATATCCATAATAAACACTACTTGTACCCATCCTGGATTTGAGATTAAAACAATTGAAGTACGAGCTATGGATAAAGTATGTAGAATATATACAAACACCCCCTATACTTAGTGTGTGCTATGTCCTCATGGCACAAAGTGTAATGTAGATATAGCTCGTAATAGATATAGTTAAGCAAAAAAGAAACATAAATCAACTTGCCCCCTATACTTAGACTTTTGAGGGACTAAGCATAGCAGAAAAGTAAGAAATGAGGCAGTCAAGGGGGAGGTGAAAAAAAAGAAGTGAAGTATACACAATAGTACAGGTTCCCCTATACTTAGGCTCAGGTCAGCCTAAGTATGATCTGATAATTGCAAATGGGGAACCCAGTAGATTTACGAATGTATAAGGTCAAGGAGTTTTGCGATGAACCTTCTTGCAGGAGTGGGGAAGGAGATAACATGTAGATGTGGAGGGTGATGAAGAGGGTGGGGATGAAGAGGAACAACCATCGTCAGAGTTGACCTCAGAAGAATAGTAATCGTACGCCGAGGATCTCCCACTATTGTCAACGAGAGGTAAGTGCCCTTAGATCATAACTGTGCTTATCGCACTTACATGATGAACCACTTCAGAACCGGACGAGAACTCTTCAGAAATCACCTGATTTCTAAGTTCAAAGGTGACTTTCTTGGTCGGTTTGTTTCCATGCGAAGCATTGGGAGGAAGATGGACAGTCTTCATCTCCCTATCTTGAGTAACCGATGTGGCATTTATGAGTTCCTTGTCAGATGAATCCCTGTAAAAGTCGACCAATTCTTGGGAGGTCGTACACAGCTTCGGTGAGGGAGCATTTTCCTGGTGGCTTTGTGATTGTTGGTAGGGGATGTTGATGTCACCTCCTGATAATCATGATTTATGGTGACATCGGAGGTTTCCTGAGTCAATTCCTTGTATGGCTCAAGTATTTCATAAATTACTGTCGACTCAAAAATTGGACCACTCAAATAATCGTGGTGTCCATCGTTTACATGGTTCAATTCATCATAAGCTCCAAAATCTTGATTCCTCAAAGGGGCTGTATTTAGGTGAGAATCGGAGGTTTGTCCAACAATCGGTCTCTCGAATGACTCTCCTAGGGGTTGTGTTTGTGTTTCGTGAGGAGAGGTCTGATCATAGGACGTGGTTGTCTCCTGATCACGATTGTCGATTTCAAGTCTGGTTTCCTCAAAGCAGGTCGTATCATTGAGGGCTTGTGTATTGTGTCTAAGTTCAGATTCTTGAATTCCCGAGTCTCACAATTGACAATCGCCTTAGCAGAGGCTAAGAAAATCTTTCCTAAAATGATAGGAGACTCAGACAATCCTCAACGGTGCTCGATGTCAAGGACAATAAAGTCCACTTTGTGTTTGTCACCTCGGAAGTTTACGACGATCGAAACAATCCCCCATGGTCTTTTGGTGGATCGATCAGACTAATCTTTTTAATTATCCGAGTTTGAGTTGGTCAAAGATGAACTTGGGGAGGATGTTTAATGTAGAGTCATCATGTAATTGAACATGAGTGAATGTAGAATCCTCAATTTTACACATTATCCGAGTCAACTGCTTGACTTTGCTACTTGATGAATCCACATTTCATCATCTTTATTTATCATTTTGGCCTCAAAAACCCTGGTAAATGCGCGTAAATACCCTTAATTCCCGCATCTTAGCATTCATGCATGTGCATGTAAATAGTGTATAAAGTACTGAAATTAAAGCCAAAATTATAGAATAAATAAAAGAAAAGAAAAAGAATAAAATATTGTAAATATTTTATGACCCGAAACCCCGAGACCTAGGCATCTCGATGACGAGGTCGATAAGGAATAAAGTAGGGAGAGATAAGGGTCAAAATACAATAAAAACACCTTTTATTTTATTCATTCTTTATTCATTTTGGGACCTATTTTTTGTTCCACTTTTTATACCTCAAATAAAGAAACTTTGAACATGAAAGTTGTTCACTCAAAAATAATATACAGATAAAAAGTTATGATCTGACTAAAAATCCAGAATCCTAACTTCCCAGACCTGTATCTCCCAAATAAAAACTTCAAATGCATCAAACTCACCTTTAATTGTATATAATTTAAAATAAGCTATTTAATGCCGATGGTTTCGTATTTTGCGGAGCTACAGTTTGAAAGTTGAGTTTTGGACCCCTATTGTATACTTGTACAGATTAAAATATTCAATTTATTTATTATTCTTTATTTTTATAATTTTGTAAATATTACTGGTAATATATTTATATATTAAAATCAGAATAAAAACCTAAAGAAAATACAAAAATAAAATACCTATATATAATACATAGGTATAAGACCTATAAGTATACCTACATAAAATATACTCCTATTTTATTAAGTATACAAGATATATCAGAAAAATAAAATAAAAATATATTTAAGTATATAAAAATATTCTATAAATTTATAAAATAATAAACAAAAATAAATAAATTAAATTCATAAAATAAAAATAAAATATTAAAGTATATAAATATATATACCAATAAAGGGTATAAAAGGTAACTTGTATTTTTATACCTCATAAAAATAATTAAAAAGCATATTAAAATACCTTATAAAATAATAAACAATTCTTATTTAATAATAAAAAATTAATTAATTCATTTTCTATTTTTAATCGAATTTCTAATCATTTCTTCCAGGGATTTTTCCTGGTTATTCCACGTGGACCAACCAGGTGCCGGTCCGAGTTGACCTCGGTCAACTGGTCATTCCCCCCTGTGCGCCTTGTCAGACCTCGTTTAGGCCCCGTCTTCTCGATTTTTTCGAGGTCAATGCTTGCACTATTTTGTGTTGCAACCTAAACAACTTTTATTCCTCAATACACCCTCTTTCACGCCCTAGGCTTTCCTAGGGCCGAGGAGCGGCGATTTGAGCCATCATCCTCGACCTTTGGAGCGTTTGAGCCATATCATCAAACCTTACTTAAAGGACCTCTGACTTTCGAGCCAAGTTGGAACCCCTCTTCCATTGGTGTAGCTCCCCCCTTCGTGCCCAATCGCGAGAAGAAAGTGACAGCTCTTCTTTCCGACCTTCGGGTGGGTCGAGCAACGCCTGAGGTGGCTCCACGACCTCCGCCTTTCACCGGCGTCGAGGTACAACTTCCCTCCAGTTCTCAGCCGTTGAGGCAACCCCTTTTCCCCATTTTTCTCTTGCATTTTATCCACAGTAATCGTAGAAATCCTTAGCCATTTCTATCTCCGCATTTCGATCATCGAATCACACCACACATACACCTCGTCGGAGTGCACCTCCGGCCGAGTATCCCTCACACCGTTCCACGCTCCTTCTCCACCTCCGCGGGGTCCAGGCAATTTGTCCTGGACCCTTGCACTCTCTTCTGCAGGTATTTGGGGCGAAACGAGATCCTGGGGGGTCATTTTGACCTTCGCCGGAGGCCCCCGATGCTCCCCAGCTCCGCCGTCGTCGTCAGCGAGCTTCGACCTTCATCGGAGTATTTTGGACCCGCCAGTACCTAGAGGAAGCCCCCAGGAGCTCGCAGCCCGATTTTGAGCCCATTCCATCGCTGGAGGCCCGAGCTCTAGCTCGGGGAAGTTCGCCTCGCCAGCGTTCTTCCCCGTTCTTCCCCGTTGCCTCCCCACCGTAGGATCAGGGCGGAGCTATAGAACGTACAGTAGCCATTGGATCGCACCAAGCCACCACTGTCAGATCTTCAGCCGAAGATCTAATCATCGCCGTCCAACGCGAAGCGTCATCGGCCGTTCAGATCGCGCCACGTGTCAAGTGGCATCGTCCTCGACCGTTGGATCGCGCGCATAGGGGTATTTTGCACTTCCACCCCCACGCTATTTTGTATTTATTTTTAGTTCATAAACTTTTGTTTGTAGTGTAAAAGCTTTTGTAATATTTGCATCTAGACCCTCGCACTTTTATTATTTACATTCAGGTCCAGTCCACGTCACCTCACGCGATCTGTGCACGTGGGGTGGTGGTGATTTTGCAAGGACCGCCTCGCATGTTTAGTTATTTAGCTTTAGCCCAGGAACGTTTATATTACGTGTAATATTTTTTGGGTAAATTGCATCTAAGCCCTTGGGTATTTCTGATATTACATTTAGGTCCTTCCATGCGCGTGCTAATCACGCGTAGGGATGGGTTATTTGCAGACGTACCCTTGCGGGTCTTGAAATTTGTAATTGATCCTGGAACGTTGTTTATTAGTTATAAATTTTGCGTGAAAATTGCACTGTTGCCCTTGGATGTTTGTCTATTTGCATATATGCCCCTGCTAGTGTGATTTTTCTTTATGTTTCTAGAATTTATTTCATGCCTCTATAAATGTCAAAAAAATCCACAAAATTACTCTAAGTCCCTGTTGCATTGCGCATTCACAACATATTTTTATTTTGCAAGTTTATTGCATTTTAATATTTATTAAAAATCAAAAACATGCATTATCAACACTATTTGCATTAGAAAATACATAAAAATTAGTAAAACTTTTGAAAAAATCCAAAAAAAATCTATCCTGTGTGTTTCATCTTATTTTAGCTTCAGACCAAAATTCATTAAAAATTTTAAAAAAACCTTAAAAATTAGAAAACTCTAAAAACCTTCATAAAAATCTAAAAAATTAAAGAAAAATCCTAAAAATCCAATTTCAGTTTCTGAATTTTCTTCGATTTATTCTATTTTATTTAAAATTAATTTGAGGATTTTTAGACTCTGATTTCTATTTTTAATCCTCATTTTAATTTCGGCTAGTAGTTTAATTCACTATTTTCTTGTATTTAGACTTTTAAAAATACCAAAAATATTCAGAAAAATTTCCAAAAATCACAAAAATAGTATAAAATCATAAAAAAACCAAAAACACTTGATTTCGTGAATTTTGAGAATTTTTCCTTATTTTGATAAATCCTTGTTCCTCCTCTCTCTTATATTGTATATATATTCTATTATTGAAAAAAACAAAATATAAAAACATAAAATATAAAAGGAAAATATAAAATCAGTAAATTAAAAATCAAAATACAAAAATACAAAATTAAAAATAAAAAAAGAAAAATTGAAAAAAAATTAAAAACCCACACAAATTTGCATACTTGTAGGCACTTGATCACACTCACATTTGCACAATTTGCTTGATTTATCCTGCTTGCTCCCTGAGTTCGACGCTCTACATACTTGCACTCTATACATTTCTTATAGAGTTAAAATAAACTTGACTCCACATTTGTTTCTCATTGCTTAATTTATACTATTGTGGGTTCATTGTTTATTAATATGGGTTTAGTGAGTGGTCGTCGCAGCGACTCTTGTCTCCGCCTTGTGTGAGATATTTAGACCCTTTCCAAATCCGCGTTATCAAATGGCGCCGTTGCCGGGGAGCAACAACACGTAGTTCGGGTTTTTGCTTGTGCTTTTGATTTCTTGTCTATTTTTGTGGCTTTTAAGTTTCGTTTATTTTATTTCCTTATTTGTGATATACATTGTTGAATTGTCTGACCACTCTCCTTGTTTGGATTTCGTGCGAGGTACGCGGATCGAGGGAGGAGCCCCTCTTGGAGCACCTTCGCACCCACATGAGGCGGCTTTAGCCTAGCACAAAGGAGGACTTGGAGTGTCTAAAAAAATTTTGAGCATTTTATTTTATTGCATTTACTTGTGTAATTTTTGTGAGAGAGAGACCACTTTATTATTGTAATAATACAGGTACTCCCGGACATTGGACTCTCGGTCCTAACTTCCAAGTGATTGTTCACTTGGGGGCTCACCGTGACTTTTCTCGCGTTTTCCTTCGCATATTTTTTATTATTATTTTGTTTTCTCGGTTTTATTTTTATTTCCGTTGTGTGATTGAGCCCTTAGCCGTAGTAGCTTGCTTGATCGAGTAAATTAGGTCCAAACACCTAACAACCTTTGCATGTACCTATAGTACGCTTTGGACTTAGTTTAAAACTTTAAACAGTCGCCTCATCATCTTCGGGCCTCCGTGCCGCGAGCCCACCCTGCCAAGCGCTGCTCCTGAACTCGATGTGTCGAGAGGAGGAGGGGTGAGCCTAGACCGGACTCCTGGATTGAAGATCGGTGACCGACTTCTGGTTCTTCACGGTAATAGCAGCTTCTCACACTTAGGACCTCTGATTTTGATCACCTAGGTGCCAAGTAAAATTGACTCCTCGTTAGGATTGCGCATTTCTCACTAAAAATCCAAAAAAAGTGATAACCAATAAAATTGGGACTGCTAACATTATTCGACCCTAAAATCGACCAAAAAGAAAAATTCTTTTGGGGTGAGTAATACCCTCATTGTCTTCATTTTACATTGCTCGCGCACACACTAAGGATTAGTGCCCAAATCCCATTCAACCCCTACGTGTTTGCGCAACTTTGGACTTCTCACCTAACTCTAAAACAGACAAGATAAAAAGACCGACTTTTCGGTCTCCACCAAGTTGAGTAGGTGAATTGAGGGTTTGTCTTATTTTCATTTTTGTTTGTGATTGTTTTGTGTGCATTCTAGATCGTCTCTGCGCATTTGCGCCTTCTTCTTCACCCTCTTGACTTGACCTTCGTGCTCCCCCGAATCATTTCCTTTTGATTTCGAGATGGATCCCTGGAGCGCATTTTATCCGGACTTTGTGGATCCCTCGTTCACTCCAGTTGGTCCACCTCCCTTTTATCAGGAGGATCCTCCTCCTATTTTTTTGACTTTTGTACATACCCGCCTCAGCCACAATATCAGACCTCGGATTTCTATCCACCTCCACCTCCACGTGTATATTATCCACCCCCACCTTCACATCCACCCGAGTCTGATCTGTTGGAGTCACCTCCCTCGATCTCTATGAGTGATATCTTGAACCGGATGATAGCGCGCATTGATTTGATGAATGATGATCTTGCTATCTTGAGGAAAAATCAGATACGCTCCTTTCGTCGAGGATACGGATTTCCTTGTGGGTGATCATGGGAGCTTCCAATCTCCAAAAATACAAAAAAATGAAAAAACACAAAAAGAGTCCGGGAGACATTTGATTGATTCAGACCGTGAGGAGAGGGTCCACCTGCCAGATCATTCACCCACACAACCTCTCACATCCTGTCCCACCTTTGACCCCGAGGATGCCACTGTACAGACTGCTCTTGCCATTCCTCGTGTAGATGTTGATTCCAACTTCCTCCCTTGTATGGAGGAAGTCCAAAAATTAAAAAAATTGTTGACTAAACCCGAAGTGGTGGCCACCATTCACGAGATTATCTGTGCCCCACTTCAGCAGGCCATGACCGATTTATCTGCTCCTCTTCTCAAGAAGAGAAAGCGGAGGAGCAGATCTGAGCGTCACATTCTGACCATGGCCACTGCCCACAGCATCACACACCGTCCCATTCCTAGAAAGAAGAACACATCTACCCCTTTCATCACTTGCACCATCTCTGACTATACTTGTGATCACACTCTCCTAGACGACGGTGCATCTATTATCATATTACCCTTCTCGCTGGTACAGTTTCTTCACTTAGGGCCTCTCAAGAAAACCAGGATGGTCGTACAGTTTGATGATGGATCTATCAAGAGGCTGAAGGGTATCCTTAAAAATGTCGTCATTTCTATTCAAGGCACGAGCTACCATGTTGACTTTGTCGTGTTGCCCATGGAGACCTCCACAGGGGAGTCCTCTCCAATCATCCTGGGACGACCATTCCTCGCCTCTGCGAGGGTCATTATTGATTATGGATAAGGAGAGATTCATTTCCATCTTGTTTACGAAAGCGAAGCGTCGATCACCGCACCCACAGTTGACCAGAGACCTGCACCTGATGCACCTTCACCGATTCTAGCTGACTCCGAGGCCTGTGACCGATCTGATGATATTAAAGATGTTTGCTTAGCAACCGCTGATGAGACCCGAGGAATCCTCCGAACGGAGGGGAACTCGAAAAGCATAGACCTTGCAGTTCCTCCTTCTGGTGTGTGGCGATGTGTTGATGAAATCCAAGGAATTTATGTGATTGATCCCATTGAGCGGAGGGCAGATACCAAGATTAGACAGGACAGACCTGATTTGACTACTTCCACTGATAAGTCTGTTCCTGGTCACTCTAAAAAGATGATGATTAAGGTCGGTTATGATACTAACCATTATTTTCAGAAATTCAGGCCTCTTGATGAAGAAGATGATCCAGGTGAGATTCTTGAGGACGAACAGAGTTCGACTTCTTCCATTAATGATTTCGTTCCTTTTGGTTTTGACCTGGACGAAACCTTGCAGGACGACTCCGATTACACTTCTTCCGAGGATGATGAGTTTGTCCCATTCTGCTTTGATATCAGCGAGACCCCCAAGGCCAGACCTAGTCGTACTTCTTCTACTTGCCCGTCTGCGCCTTTACACCATAGGACCACCAAGGGCGAACCTAGCCATACTACTTCCATTGACCAGTTCGTTCCTTTTCGGTTTGACTCCACTGAGGGCCTTCGCTCTGTCGACCCTGATCGGCTTCCGTCCACTGTGGACCCCGATGTCGACTTGCACCACACTAGATCTATCCCTCAGTGGTCTCGCAAGAAGGTTTGCTTTCTACCTTCTTGACCATTTGTATATCCATCTCTGTTATATATTCTTTTGTCTTCACCTCTATTCTTATCCCGTATTGCTAGTCCACCCATTCTCGTGTTTGCTTTGCTTAGGACGTGTTTGTCCTACGTATAGGAGGGTGGACGAGCCGAGTGTTCATTCGTAGTTCCGTTTCATCACTCCTGTTGTTGCCTATACTTAGGGCTTCTTTTACCCTAAGTATAGGGGGAGTGATGCGTACATCCTTCTCTATCCTCTTCCATCTGTTAATATCGTTTCTTCTTTTCTTCTTTTCTTCTTTTCCTTTCTATCTTATTTTTGTATCAAAAAAGTGTCGCCCTTGTAGACAGTTTACTATACTTAGGACGTACTTTGACCTAAGTATAGGGGGTGTGCACCCTGAGTTTCTCTATTCTTTGATCCTCTCCATTGTCTCCTCTTCTTGTCTATACTTAGGGATATCTTACCCTAAGTATAGGGGAGACAATCTGAGTACGATCTGTTCATTCCACCCTTGACCCTCCCTGCTTTGTGTCCAGTTTGCTATACTTAGGATTATTTGATCCTAAGTATAGGGGGGACGGTCAACTTCTCATTCGTCCATTCATTCATTCCTTTATTTATTTATCTATTCTTTAGACTTGCCTATACTTAGTACGAGTTATCTCTTCTCTTTTCTTCGATCTATGAGGACATAGCTCAAGCTAAGTATAGGGGGGTCGTATATACTACGTATATACTTTAGCCATAACTCGTACTTTCATATTTTCTTAATAAATATGGCTTATAATTCTTTAAAATTCATTAAAAACCTTAATAAAAAGATGTTGATCATTCCTCAAAATTCTTTGTGTATGTATTGATTAATGAATCAGGTGAAAATGTTTTTTTGCAAAATGTTTGAAAAATAGTTTGGAAATATTTGTGAAAAACCTTTTGAAAACTATTTTGAAAACGTTTTGTTACATGTTTTCAACCTCTGTAAAAACATTTTTGTTTGTAAAATTTATTTCTTTGTGTGAAATAAAAATGTTTGAAAAATGATTTGCAAATGGTTTGAAAAATTCTTGCAAAAATATTTTGAAAAATCTATCTATATTATTTGGAAAACCTTTGCAAAATGATTTTCAAATGTGTGTACATGTTTGTAAAAATATTTGTAAAAATTATTTTAGACTATAGTTTCAAAATTATTTGAGAAACCTTTGTCAAATAAGTTTGAGGAATATATATGCATCACACCTAAAATCCACTGTATATATGTATACAATTGACCACTTACCCTTGTAAATTCTTAAAATCCACTTCTTGTAGATATAAGATGCATCCCGTGTAAATATTTTAACCTAGATTTAGCCAAAATCTCTTTATTTTCAAAAATCCCAAAAACATTTGCAAAACTAAAATACCAAAAACATTTGAAAAATCTTTTTGAAAAATACAAAAAAAATGCATATGCATCATCTTTTCAAAAATCCATAAAAAGTTCAAAATCTTAAAAATTGCATCACAAAAATATTTTCTGCATAGCATTTGCATTCCCATTTTTCGGATTGAGTTTGATAGTTGAACGAGTCTAAGTAAAATCCGAAGATTGGAGCTTGATTGGACCTTAAAATCTACCTAATAACAGGAACCTTATAGGAACTGAGTTTGAGGTACTTCAGGTCTAGTTGACTTAATTCTTTGAGGATCATGAGACTTGGTTCAATGGATTCTTGACTGCCTAAGTAGAGTATCTCGGAGCACACGCACGACTCTTGTTGATAATGACCTAACTTGGATACCTGCACCTTTCACATGGCTCAACTCAGTTGGAGTGGTGAGGGGATTGGATTTGCTGGTATGAGATGCACACAAGTGGAAACACTTGTCCTCCTCTAGGGAGGGAAGTGCACCCCAACCCGTCCAGTGATAAGGAATTCTAAAGACAAGAGAGTGTGGGTTGCGATAAAGCTTCAAAAGAGGGATAGTCTACTGGCTCAAGAGGAAAAACTCCTTATGTAAATACTGCTGTAAATAGTAGTTAAAAAAAATGGTCAGGCCTGTACAAAAAAATAAATGCCTGCAAAGTATGTACATATGTTGTAAAGTCAATAAGCAAGCTTGAGTTCCAAAGTCATATCATGTGAGCCTGCAGCTGCATGACTTGACTACACTGGTCTTGCATCCTAGGATAGGTAGCTACACTGGCTACCGTCCATTCTTCTCTTCACCCCCTCCTCTTGAGCTGGTTGCCACTTGAACTTAGAAGGGAATACCCCGCTCCTTGAGGAAGGAGTCATTGGATTGGGGAATCATTGGGTTGTCATACTGGAGAAGTCAGTCTCTTTGTCATTCTAATTGGGGAGAGCCACTATCACTTACACTGTACGAGTCAGATTCATAGTCGTAAGGGTTTGTGTATGAGTTGAAATATTTCTGACCTGGCTATTGAGGAGACTTGGACAGAGTTTTGGGATTCTCAGGGACTGTTGGATTTCAAATCCGGTTCGCATTAAAGTCCCGCCCGCACTTAAATCCCAAAGGTCCGACTTAAGCTCCAAACTTTGATTTTGTGAAGACAAGTTTGATAATTAAACTAAATCCAAATTTCTTCCTTTTCTTTTCTTTGTTTCTCTTTTCTGCACTTATTGCATAAGTGTTTGCTAGGGACTAGCAAAGGTAAAGTATAGGGGGATGATGAATCCACATTTCATCATCTTTATTCTATCATTTTGGCCTCAAAAACCCTGGTAAATGCGTGTAAATACCCTTAATTTCTGCATCTTAGCATTCATGCATATGCATGTAAATAGTGTATAAAGTACTGAAATTAAAGCCAAAATTATAGAATAAATAAAATAAAATAAAAAGGATAAAATATTGTAAATATTTTATGACCTGAAACCCCGAGACCTAGGCATCTCGATGACTAGGTCGATAAGGAATAAAGTAGGAGAGATAAGGATCAAAATACAATAAAAACACCTTTTATTTTATTCATTCTTTATACATTTTGGGACCTATTTTTGGTTCCACTTTTTATACCTCAAATAAAGAAACTTTGAACATGAAAGTCGTAGATAATTAAATAAAGAAAAATACAAAATTTATTTCACTCAAAAATAATGTACAAATAAAAGTTATGATCTGAATAAAAATCCAGAATCCCAAATTCCCAGATCTATATCTCCCAAATAAAAACTCCAAATGCATCAAACTCACCTTTAATTGTATATAATTTAAAATAAGCTATTTAATGGTGCAGGTTTTGCATTTTGCGGAGCTACGGTTTGAAAGTTGAGTTTTGGACCCCTATTGTATACTTGTACAGATTAAAATATTCAATTTATTTAGTATTCTTTATTTTTATAATTTTATATTTTTATAATTTTGTAAATATTACTTGTAATATATTTGTATATTAAAATTAGAATAAAAACCTAAAGAAAATACAAAAATAAAATACCTATATATAATACATAGGTATAAGACCTATAAGTATACCTGCAAAAATATACTCCTATTTTATTAAGTGTACAAGATATATCAAAAAAATAAAATAAAAATATATTTAAGTATATAAAAATATTCTATAAATTTATAAAATAATAAACAAAAATAAATAAATTAAATTCACAAAATAAAAATAAAATATTAAAGTATATAGATATATATACCTATAAAGGGTATAAAAGGTACCTTGTATTTTTATACCTCATAAAAATAATTAAAAATCATACTAAAATACCTTATAAAATAATAAAAAATTCTTATTTAATAATCAAAAATTAATTAATTCATTTTCTGTTTTTAATCGAATTTCTAATCATTTCTTCCAGGGATTTTTCCTGGTTGGTCCACGTGGACCAACCAGGTGCCGGTCCGAGTTGACCTCGGTCAACTGGTCGTTCCCCCCTATGCGCCTTGTCAGACCTCGTTTAGGCCCCGTCTTCTCAATTTTTTCGAGGTCAATGCTTGCCCTATTTCGTGTTGCAACCTAAACAACTTTTTTTCCTCGATACACCCTCTTTCACGCCCTAGGCTTTCCTAGGGCCGAGGAGCGGCAATTTGAGCCATCGTCCTCGACCTTTGGAGCGTCTGAGCCATATCGTCAAACCTTACTTAAAGGACCTCCGACTTTCGAGCCAAGTTGGAACCCCTCTTCCATCGGTGTAGCTCCCCCCTTCGTGCCCAATCGTGAGAAGAAAGTGACAGCTCTTCTTTCCGACCTTTGGGTGGGTCGAGCAACGCCTGAGGTGGCTCCACGACCTCCGCCTTTCACCGGTGTCGAGGTACAACTTCCCTCCGGTGCTCAGCCGTTGAGACAGACCCTTTTCCCCATTTTCTCTTGCATTTTATCCACAGTAATCGTAGGAATCCTTAGCCATTTCTATCTCCGCATTTCGATCATTGAATCACGCCGCACATACACCTCGCCGGAGCGCACCTCCGGCCAAGTATCCCTCACACCGTTCCACGCTCCTTCTCCACCTCCGCGGGGTCCAGGCAATTTGCCCTGGACCCTTTCACTCTCTTCTGCAGGGATTTGGAGCGAAATGAGAACATGGGGGGTCATTTTGACCTTCGTCGGAGGCCCCCGAAGCTCCCCAGCTCCGTCGTCGTCGCCAGCGAGCTCTGACCTTCATCGGAGTATTTTGGACACCCCAGTACCTAGAGGAAGCCCCCAGGAGTTCGCAGCCCGATTTTGAGCCCATTCCATCGCCGGAGGCCTGAGCTCTAGCTCGGGGAAGTTCGTCTCGCCAGCGTTCTTCCCTTTTCTTCTTTGTTGCCTCCCCACCGTCGGATCGAGGCGGAGCTCCAGAACATACAGTAGCCGTTGGATCGTACCAAGCCACCACCGTCAGATCTTCAGCCAAAGATCTAATCATCGCCGTCCAACGCGAAGCGTCATCGGCCGTTCAGATCGCGCCACGTGTCAAGTGGCATCGTCCTCGACCGTTGGATCGCGTGCATAGGGGTATTTTGCACTTCCACCCCTGCGCTATTTTGTATTTATTTTTAGTTAATAAACTTTTGTCTGTAGTGTAAAAACTTTTGTAATATTTGCATCTAGACCCTCGCACTTTTATTATTTACATTCAGGTCCAGTCCACGTCACCTCACGCGATCTGTGCACGTGGGGTGGTGGTGATTTTGCAAGGACCCCCTCGCGGGTTTAGTTATTTAGCTATAGCCCAAGAACTTTTATATCACGTGTAATATTTTTGGGTAAATTGCATCAAGCCCATGGGTGTTTCTGATATTACATTTAGGTCCTTCAAGCGCGTGCCAGTCACGCGTAGGGTTGGGTTATTTGCAGGCGTACCCTTGCGGGTCTTGAAATTTGTAATTGATCCTGGAACGTTGTTTATTAGTTATATATTTTGCGTGAAAATTGCACTGTTGCCCTTGGATGTTTGGCTATTTGCATATATGCCCCTGCTAGTGTGATTTTTCTTTTTGTTTCTAGTATTTATTTCATGCCCCTATAAATACCAAAAAAATCCACAAAAATTAGTGTAAGTCTATGTTGCATTGCACATTCACACCATAATTTTATTTTGCATGTTTACTGGATTTTAATATTTATTAAAAATCAAAAACATGCATTATCAGCACTGTTTGCATTAGAAAATCCATAAAAATTAGTAAAACTTTTTAAAAAATTCCAAAAAAAATTCTCTTCTATGTGTTTCATCTTACTTTAGCTTTAGACAAAAAATCATTAAAAATTTCAAAACAAAAACCTTAAAAATTAGAAAACTCTAAAAATCTTCATAAAAATCTAAAAAATTCAAGAAAAATCTTAAAATTCCAATTTCAGTTTCTGAATTTTCTCCGATTTATTCCCTTTTTTAAAATTAATTTGAGGATTTTTAGACTCTGATTTCTATTTTTAATCCTCATTTTAATTTTGGCCAGTAGTTTAATTCACTGTTTTCTTGTATTTGGACTTTTAAAAATACCAAAAATATTCAGAAAAATTTCCAAAAATAACAAAAATAGTATAAATCATAAAAAGACCAAAAACACTTGATTTTCTGATTTTTGAGCAATTTTTCTTATTTTGATAAATCCTTGTTCCTCCTCTCTCTTATATTGTATATATATTCTATTATTGAAAAAAAGAAAATATAAAAATATAAAATATAAAAGGAAAATATAAAATCAGTAAATTAAAAATCAAAATACAAAAATACAAAATTTAAAATAAAAAAATAAAAATTAAAAAAAATAAAAACCCACACAAATTTGCATACTTGTAGGCACTTGGTCACACTCACATTTGCACAATTTGCTTGATTTATCTTGCTTGTTCCCTGAGTTCGACACTCTACATACTAGCACTATACACATTTCTTGTAGAGTTAAAATAAATTTGACTCCACATTTGTTTCTCATTGCTTGATTTATACTATTGTGGGTTCATTGTTGACTAATATGGGTTTAGTGAGTGGTCGCCACAACAACTCTTGTCTCCGCCTTGTGTGAGATATTTAGACCCTTGCCAAATCCACGTTATCACTACTCTTGATTTTTCGATTCATCACCAAATAACTGGCCATATATATGATATGATATGATATGATATGAAATTAAATCCTGGATCGCTTCTTGCCCCTTTTTCTAGGGTTTAATTGGTTATTTACAAATCTTTTAAGATTAGGCGCATATTCTATGGCCTTGATTAATGGAAGCTCTAATATTAAACTTTTGTAAAATGCCTATTGCATAATTGTCTAATTTTTTTGATTTTTTTGGTTTTTCGATTTTTTTGGTGTTTTCGGTATAATGGTCACTGATCAGCAGTGATCGTGACTCCAGCTGCATAGGAGATGTTGGTGCCTCAGTATCATTTCTGTCCTCGAGATCATCTCCACTTGAATACACCTCGATACCAAGTTTATCACATTCTATTTCTTCTACTTCCAATGCTTTTCTGAATTCATTCCTCAATTCTTCCACATTTCTTTTGATTTGTGAGTATTAATCCTCCAGTGCTTGCATGTGAAGATTAATGGAAGGGTTGGAATGATTCTGCTGAGAGGTTGAGGTTCCATACTCAGCATGCCTAGACATAGGCACACATTTCTGAGTTGAGTGTGGGTACACGATAGTCTGAGCCTCAAAATCATGTATCCACTGATAGTGGGAAGGTGGAGTTGGATCATGAACCCCATTCTTTGTGTATGAGGGCTCATTGAGTGCATAACAAGATGGCCTAAGAGATTATATCCAGTTAGGTGAATATAAGGTGTAGGCTTCTCTATTTGGTCGTCGACAGGAGGCCTTCGAGTCAAAGGTGTATAGGTGTAATCTTGACCCATGCATGTCGACCGATCATCAATTTCAACAGTAGGTTTCTTAAGGTATATGTCATATTGGTTAGCAAACTTTTGGGTAGAGGGTGTGCTAGACTGGTATGGGAGGGTATTGGGTGGGTAAGGACGTGTAGAAGGTGAGAAGTTTGAAGAAGTGGCGAAGCCAGGTGAGGCGGTGAAGTTGATCGAAGTTCCGACTTCAGGGTTCGTATACAAGGTGGATCGGGAGTACATTGTGGAATGGAAAAAGAAGAAGACGATGATCCAATTAGTGAGTGAAATGGACACAAGACAAAAGAACAAAACAAACTCGTTGATTTACCCACTCGACACTTGTGAAAGCACGCTAGGGTTCGACCGCTTATCATTTCAATTGTAATTTAATAATAAAACACTCTTGAAAATTAAGCGGAGCTGTTGGGTGTCGAAATATTTCACAAAGACTGTCCTGAGTTCATACAACTAGTTGCATCTACTTTCAGCTAGTATGAGTGTAAGTACAGACTGCTAACCGAACCCGTGTTACTTGAGGATGGATCCATAGACAATGTCCTCTAAACCACCCACTCTGCTAAGGGAAGTCAGACCTTAAAATGGATACCCGAAAAACCCTCACTGAGAAGTAGCTAGTTTTTTTTAGAAATAGTAGTCTGGATGAAAATTTTAGAGTTTGGCTCTGTCCTAAGTATGTGATATTGTCCTTACAAACAATGAGTGGGTTATTCTCCACCAGACACAAGCTTGATTTTAGGTTAGTTGTTTACAATCACCTTTATTAATAATCCTAATTTTAGATTAAGGTTATCACTGAAGGTTTAGGTGAGCATATAAATTCACGCCTAATGAGTAGTCCCAATTCCTTTAATTCCTAAGTTGTAAAACTGAGGGGGAGAGAATTGAAAAATCCAATGCAAGCGTAAATCAATGACGCATGCTTAAGAAGAATACTTACAATGATTCCATGTGTTCTTCATGCGGGATGCAATACAAGAAATTTAAATTTACACTAAATGATAGCACCGAGGAAAAACACCATAGGAAGATATTTCTATTAGCGGGAAGAATTGATTTCAATTTGGCTAATGTTGAATGATCTGCAATGCATATAATTAGTGAAAGTGTGACATAAGAATTACGAGCACAATAAAGAATATTTAAGCAAGCGTATATGTGCCTAATACCTACGTCACTCAAGTCGGGATCACACATAAGGGGTTAAATAGACCTGATACACCACGAATAAGTTCAGTCCGAATTATTACAAATTATCAGGGTTCAAAGAGAGGGAGACCCTGTGAATAACGCAGAAAATTAAATCTAAAATGAGTCTCTCTCACAAAAAAATAAAAATTCAATCTTCTTTGCAGATCCTTGAATTATATCCAAAGTTCGCTCCGAGCTTTTTATCTGTGAAGAGAGAATTTACGGTTAGTATCAGAAGTGAGAGAAATATGCAAAATATAATGCAGAAAATAAAATGCAAAAGGAAGGGGAAAAACGACATAGAAATTAATTTCAAAAAAATTAATTACAGAAAATAATTTAAAACCCTAAAAATACATCGTTACCTGGCAACGGTTCCATTTAATGATCTTGAAAATCGCCTCTTTAATAGTCGATAATTGTAGTATAAGAGGCAAAAAATGATTCGTCAAAAATCACAATCTTTGAATGTTGTGGAGAATTTTTCTTGATAAGTATACTGATGAATCCACGATTCATCGCCTTTATTCTTTTATTTTAGCATCTTTTCCTTAGTCAAATACCTGTAAATAACCACTAATTCCATAAAATTACCATTTCGCATGCATTTGTTAATTATGCATTTTTAACACTTTTTGTATATAAATAAAAGAATAAAGAAGAAAAGAAAAAGAAAAGGAGGTATTTATGCAATAAATACAGACTGACCCAAACCCCGAGAGAAGGTCAAGACTTGACCTGATCGACCAGGAATAAAGTAGGGGGAGATAAGGTTGTCTGTCAGAAAATCCAAAAATATCTTGTACATATTTTTCATGTATATTTGTATAAAATTTACATTATTTCATTTGTACATAATTTGACCTCAAATCACTTATTTTTGTAAATAAAAGTTGTGAATAAAATTGTGTTGTAAATAATAAAAATATTTGTAAAATAAAAAAATTGTATATATTGTAAATAATTACACCCAGAGAAAGTCGTAATGCGATAATTGAAACATCAATTCCGGCTCCATACGAGCTCAAATCGAACCAAACTCACTTCCATAATACTATAAATTAAATTATCTTTCAAATGGTTGTGGTTTCGTATTTTTTGGAGTTACGGTTAAAAAGTCGGTTTTCTAGGGTGTATTGTGCAATTTACCCATATATTTATTGTATATATTTTATTATTTATTTATTTTATATAATGTATATATTATAAATATTGTTTTCAATAAAAATAAAAATTAAAAAAAATTAAAATAAAAAAATCTTTTATAAAAATTATTTCCTTATTTGCACCTATGTACATTATATCTTATGTATATAATATATGTATGCCACTAACTTCCATTAATAAAATCCACCAAAAAAATTTAATTACCTAACATTAATTAATTAATTTAAATTAATTCCGAATTTTGTATTTAATCATTTGATTTTATTTGATTTATGTGACTTAATAAGCTACCATATATACATGATTTGATTTCGTACCTTTAATGGCCACCATTAAGGTGGCCAATTAATTTCCAATTAATTTATTAATTTATTTAGTTTATTAATTTCGAATTTCGTAATTATTTAATTAATTAATTTATTAATTTAATTATTTTATTAATCCATCCAATAAACACATTCCTTTTTTGTAAAT
The DNA here is from genome assembly GCA_037367405.1 of Ottelia alismoides. NCBI lineage: Eukaryota > Viridiplantae > Streptophyta > Magnoliopsida > Alismatales > Hydrocharitaceae > Ottelia > Ottelia alismoides. The sequence goes on along the minus strand of JAZKJV010007769.1, from coordinate 579,323 downwards.
ATTTTCCTTTTTTGATTTTTTGCCTCTTTTTAATGGGCTCCTCCTCCCTCATTCACATTTGATCGATCTTTGGCGGAGAGGAGCCCAGTTTCCGAGAGGTTTCTTGTTGAAAAGGGTCCTAGCCTCCGATCCAGTCGGTGACAGCGGCGTGAGCTTCGTCGAGGCCATCATGGCTTGTCCGATCCCCGAGGTGAGATTCACTTTTACTTGTCTTTTGTTCTAGGTAATCATAGATTTAGTTTTTGCGTAGGAGTAGAGAGTAATTTTTAGATAAAAAAATCTCAAAAAAATCCACCACATATTTTCCGCCTCCGACACCGACTTTTCGCCTCATTTTCGTGTCCCGCCATTTCTTTTTCTACCTCACGCAACCTTCCATCTCCGACCACGTACGGTGGTCGGAGACTCGGATCCATCCCTCACATATCCATCATATCCCCATCCACGCCTCCTAATTATTGTGCATAAATTAAAAAAAATAAGATTGTTTTCCTGTTCATCTCACCTTTATTTTTGCAGGATACAATAAAAAAAATACAATTTTTGTCTCTAACATTTGTTTTGCAGGTATAATAAAAGAAAATAAAAAAATTGCTTTTATATCTAACGGTTGTTTTGCAGGAAGATAGAAAAAAATATATATAAAAAAAATCTTTCTTTTGATCCTAACAATTTATTTTGCAGGAGATAAATAAAAAATTTGTAAAAATCTAATTTTTTTTCTTTTCTTCTCTAATCATTCGTTTTGCAGGTTCACAAAAAAAATTGGTATAATTACGTATAAGTCCCTGAAGTTTGTGAATCTGCGAAAAAGTCCCTTTGCATCAGAAGATTTGGGTAATTCACATTTTCCACCCTACGTTTTCTGTTCTTATTATTTTATAGTGGAAAAACTTTGCATAATTGCAATTACGCCCCTGGACTACAAACGTTAATTTTACATGCAATTTTCATTGGAATAAATGTTTTTTATATTTCGAAAAATTCTCAAAAAAAATTAGTGTATGCTCCTGCTATAGTCTTTGACATTGTATAAATTTTTCATAGCATTTTGACGTCATTTGGTAAATTTAAAAAATCAAAAATAGTGTTTTTGTGTCTTTTTCTCTGTTTAAACTTTGAAAATTCATAAAAATCGCAAAAGTGCCTAAAAATTCTACAAAAATTCATGTAGCTGTGTTTTGACTTGTTTTAATTTCTGTTCAAGTTTTGTGCTTATTCCATATAAAAAAATTGCAAAATACAAAAAAAAGTGTGTGTGTTTTGTTTTATCACTTTTCTTCATTTGTACTTGTTTTTAAAAATAAAAAAAATTAAAAATTCAAAAACCACTAAAAAATTAGCTTTTGAAATTTGACTACTTAGTTTTTAAATCGTGCTCCTTGTGTTCGACCCTGGTCGCTATACCAGGTAAAAAGAATAGCGAAAGACCGCTTACATTATTTTTATTGATTTATTTTCTGAGTGGTTTAAATTTATTTTCTCGATTGACCGCGTTTGGTGATTTGGGTAACAACGACTATTTTTATTTACATACTTAACCCGATTGTCAGGCGCGTCATCATATACCAAGGTCGAACACATGGAACGATGATTTTTAATTGTGTAGTTTTAAATTAAATTAAATAATTGATTAATTTTTGTGTTAATTTCCATGTCAGGAAATAAAGAGAAAATATGATGATGAAAATGCGAAGAAAATAAACAGAGAAAGTGAAGCATATGATCTGTGAATACGATCTTTAATCCAATAAAAAGATGATCAATAAACTACCAATTAATTCATAGATCTGACGTAAGTCCATAAAATATTTATCAATTAGATCTCAAGCTTGCATGTGAACATAACGAATCAATTTAGATCTCAAGCTTATTCCCCGCAATATTATTCCATAAATAAATGATTCTTAAACCATAAAGAAGTCAGGGAATAAACTATTCAAGCATCCTCTATATAGTCCCTGCAAAAATATCAAATTCCTTGAACTATAACTGTAAAATTATATTTGATAATCTTGCAAACAAATCAATAATCTCCCAAAATTTTTGACAATCGCAGATCTATTCCAATAATGATCACGTGATCACAATAAAGATATCTCTATATTTCAATTCAAGCACCAAAATTCACAATATCATTAAAAATTTGATGCTCAATTTTCTCATCAATTATCCCTTGTAATAAAATGATTCTACAGATATTCAATCGATCAAATCATGCTTTAAGTATCTTCAATCAAATCCCTACAGATAAAGTCGAAAATTCTCATTATAAAATATCGCAAATATGTCAAGAAGTGACCTACATAGATCAAATCACTCCTCAAACAATAAACAACAATAAAGGTCTTCAGATTAGTCCACAAAAGTATTTATCCCAGATCAATAGCAGTCACCTTCTGTTTCTATCCTTTCCTCCTTCCCTCCTATCTCTCTTTCTACTCTCCCACCCTCCCGCCCTTCATTTCTCTCTCTTCATGATGGGTCGCTTACCATTCCAGCCGAATTCTGCGGCTTCTTCATTTCACGCCCATCATTCCCGCCCACTCTCTTGGGAGGTCGGAACCCCATCCGATTTCCCATCTTCTCCCTACCCACCCTCCCATTTGGGACGTGCTGTGAGTGACACCCACAGAGACCAGATTGACCAAACACGAGACATGGGTGTTCACCTTGCTGAGATGAGAGTGCATCCCATAGGCGATCAAATGGGGCATTGGCTAGTTTTAGATGACTTTAATCCTGAGATGATGGATGAGTACACCGATCAAGAGGCACACTCCGCTTCTACATTAAGCCCCTTCATTTTGGATTTAGAGTTAATTGATTTACTGCCCAGATTTTTAGGGGATATGCACGAGGAACCTTATTTGCATATTGATGAATTTGAGGATTTTTGTGTATCACGATCATATTTGGATATCACTTCTGAGGACATGATGTTGATCACCTTCCCATTTACACTTCAGAGTAGAGCCAAGAGTTGGCATAGACGATTGGGAAGGAAGATTACTACATGGGGAGATTTACGATCATTATTTTTGAAGAAATTTTACCCCCAGTGTAGAGCAGAGATGATGCGGTCGTGTATTCGTGATTTTTCTGTTAACCCCTAAAAGCCGTTGAGAGATTCATGGTTGAGGTTACGAGAACTTTTGAGGCGATTTCCAGATCATGGATTTTCGATGACTGACCTTATCCATATCGCCATGAGGGGGAGGACCGCAGAGCAGATATCATATGTCATTACCTCGTGTAGTAGTTCACACCATTGTCCCGACTTGGATTTTGTTGAGACCATCTTGGATACACTTTCTGATCTTTCATATACACGAGATGATTTATTCGGGACAGCACATGAGGGAGAGATGACAACTATTGTGTGTGTGATGCATAATGTTGATCTTGACATCACACACCGATCAAAGGATATGGATGCTGACACTTCTCAATTGATGGATGTGTTGCCTACTGTTGTGAGTTCCCAGAGCCGGACATTGGTTGAGGACCAATTGGATTTACAGTCAGATTTTGAGACAGTCCCGCTCTGTCACGTAGAAGATTCGTCGATTCTAGATCTGCTAGGATCCCAAGAGATAGAGGAGGAACCCACATCTCAGCCATCCTCTGATTCTTTCCAATATCCATACGTAGCTGATACAGTGTCTGATCTTCAGAAGATTTCCTCAGATTCGGAGATATACTTGGATTCATCTCAGCGTAGAAAGCTTGATGAGGGACCGATTTTGGATTTTATAGACCTTGATAGTCCCGTATTTGAGACTTGTATCCTCCCATTTGATGAGGTCGGTATATTTTTGGAGGACCTGACATTTGACAGCATTGATCCCAACTTCCCTGATGATTCGGCATTACTCCCTGAGGGTTATCTGCGGGAGGATGCCATGGACCATATGTACTCGGTCTCACTTTCTGAGACTGCATCCGATCTGACGGATCACGAGACCGAGTATTTTGATATTATTGATAATGAATTTGATGATTCTCTCCTCGACGACCCTCGCGAGGATGACCCAATCTTTGAGGTATTCGATGATTTCACTGATTTGTCTACATTCCATACATCGGATATCAGCTTTTATAGTGATTCTCCTGATCATGATCTTCCAGATCTATTCGAGACGGTGATTGACGTGGAGGATTCACTATCAGATCCTTCCTTCTCCACGTTCGACTTCTTCGGCTCTACCCTTTCACTCCATACAGATCTTGAGCCGACGATTTCTTTTGTGCTACCGGAGCCCGACTTCATCTGCCTATATCTTAATCCGGTAGAAGACACCCGCCTGATTGATTACCTGGGTGTTATAATTTATTCTCTTGACCCTCCTAACTCTGTTGTTGTTCTCCCACTGAGACTGCAACAACAGTACGGTATTTGCCTGACAGATGCCGTCCTGAACCTCAACACGGCGTTATCCTAACATTTGCGCCCAGCTAAGGGCGTAAACTCTAGCGCTTATTGAGAGGCACCTCAACACTGATCGACTCATATCTGTATAGACCATATGTCCATATCATACATTCTTTCGGTCTCATACCCCATCTTCATCGCATGATCATTCCATACTTAGGGTGTACTTTACCCTAAGTATAGGGGGGATGTCAGACTTGTAATTATTCGTTAATTCTTTTTACCTCTGTTTTTCTGCCTATACTTAGGGATATTTTACCCTAAGTATAGGGGAGGTACACTCTGTACATTCTACTCATCGGTCTTCCCTTTGTGTACAGTCTGCTATACTTAGGATTACTTGATCCTAAGTATAGGGGGATCACCGACCTCTATTGATTTTATTCTTTCATACGTCGTTGTAGTATACTATTATTTTCACTTTTCTATACGCGACACGAGTTATGTCTTTCTTTCCAGCTCTTTGATCACTATGAGGACATAGTTCGAGCTAAGTATAGGGGGGTGTCGTATATATGGTATATATACTTTAGCCATAACTCGTACTTTCATATATTATTTTAATATGGCTAAAACACTGCGTAAATACTAAAAAAAAATCAACTCTGTATATACTTGTAAATTCTTGCATCTCATTCTTGTAAAATAATTAACTCACTCTTGTGTAAATATGTATATATCTTCTCTAACCCTTTTTTTTAAAAAAAACTTGTTTATATTTGTATATATTACTAACTATTTGCAAAAAAAAACTTTTTGCATGTGCATCATTTTTCAAAAATCCATAAAAATTTCAAAATTTTGAAAATTGTTTCACAAAAGATTTTTTTTCTTTTCCTTGCATGTACATATTTTCTTGCATTTGCATGAGCATTTTTCAGGATGATTTTGACATTTAGACTAAGTCTGGAATAAATTTGAAGAATGGAGCTTAGTTGGACCTTAACCCACTTAATTTCAGAGGAATCTTATAAGATTTGGAGTTAAGACTTTTCAGGTCCTAGTGACTTAATTCTTTGAGTCCATAAGACTATGTTCACATGTCATCTTGATGAGTCTAAGTAGAACATTTAACAACACACACATGATTCTTTCAGATCGTGGCTTACCTTGGACACTGCACTTTACACGTAGCTCTTCATGGATGAGGTAGTGAGGGGGCAGAATCTTTTGGCTTGGGGTAGCATACGAGGGTAGTACATCTAGGCGGAACCTCTCGTCCTCCTCTAGGGAGGGAAGTGCGTCTCAACCTAGTTTGGTGATGTTGAGGTCTAAAGACAGGAGCTGTGGGGTTGCAATAATGCTTCAAAAGAGGGATAGTCTACTGGCTCAAGAGGAAAAACTCCTTATGTACATGCTGCACCTTGTATATAGTAAAAAAAAAGAAAGAAAAAAAAAGAAAAAAAGGCAAAATCTCCAAAAGTGAACAGGCCTGAAAGAAAAATAAAATGCCTGTAAAAAAAAAGAATAAGAGCTTCAAAGTCATATATTCATGAGCTTGCAGCGGGTGACATGGCTACACTGGTCATGCATCCAAGGATAGGTAACTACACTGGTTACCGTCCATTCTCTTCTCCATCCCCTCTTCTTGAGCTGGTTGTACTTGAACTTAGAAGGGAATATCTCCGCTCCTCGAGGAAAGAGTTGCCAGACCGGGTTATTGAGTTACCTTGTTGAGAGAGGCTGAATCTTTGCTACTTTTGAGATGAAGAGCTAAAATTCACTTACACGTACAAGTAAGAATTCATAGTCATAAGAGTTTGTGTCTGTAGACTTGTTCTGATCTGACTGTTGAGGAGACCTGAATATGAGTCTTATGGAACTTAGAGGCTGTTAGGTTTTAAATCCATGTCCCATTAAGGTTCCGACACATTAATAATCCAAAGGTCCGACAGTGCTCCAGACTACATTTTTATGAAGATAAGTTTGAAAGTCAACATTGTTCTAACTTCTTTCCTTTTTCTTTTCTTTATTTTTATTTTCACTTATTTTCCAAATAAGTGTTTGCTAAGGGACTAGCAAAGGTAAAGTATAGGGGAATGATGAATCCACGATTCATCGCCTTTATTCTTTTATTTTAGCATCTTTTCCTTAGTCAAATACCTGTAAATAACCACTAATTCCATAAAATTACCATTTCGCATGCATTTGTTAATTATGCATTTTTAACACTTTTTGTATATAAATAAAAGAATAAAGAAGAAAAGAAAAAGAAAAGGAGGTATTTATGCAATAAATACAGACTGACCCAAACCCCGAGAGAAGGTCAAGACTTGACCTGATCGACCAGGAATAAAGTAGGGGGAGATAAGGTTGTCTGTCAGAAAATCCAAAAATATCTTGTACATATTTTTCATGTATATTTGTATAAAATTTACATTATTTCATTTGTACATAATTTGACCTCAAATCACTTATTTTTGTAAATAAAAGTTGTGAATAAAATTGTGTTGTAAATAATAAAAATATTTGTAAAATAAAAAAATTGTATATATTGTAAATAATTACACCCAGAGAAAGTCGTAATGCGATAATTGAAACATCAATTCCGGCTCCATACGAGCTCAAATCGAACCAAACTCACTTCCATAATACTATAAATTAAATTATCTTTCAAATGGTTGTGGTTTCGTATTTTTTGGAGTTACGGTTAAAAAGTCGGTTTTCTAGGGTGTATTGTGCAATTTACCCATATATTTATTGTATATATTTTATTATTTATTTATTTTATATAATGTATATATTATAAATATTGTTTTCAATAAAAATAAAAATTAAAAAAAATTAAAATAAAAAAATCTTTTATAAAAATTATTTCCTTATTTGCACCTATGTACATTATATCTTATGTATATAATATATGTATGCCACTAACTTCCATTAATAAAATCCACCAAAAAAATTTAATTACCTAACATTAATTAATTAATTTAAATTAATTCCGAATTTTGTATTTAATCATTTGATTTTATTTGATTTATGTGACTTAATAAGCTACCATATATACATGATTTGATTTCGTACCTTTAATGGCCACCATTAAGGTGGCCAATTAATTTCCAATTAATTTATTAATTTATTTAGTTTATTAATTTCGAATTTCGTAATTATTTAATTAATTAATTTATTAATTTAATTATTTTATTAATCCATCCAATAAACACATTCCTTTTTTGTAAATATTTTCCTTTTTTGATTTTTTGCCTCTTTTTAATGGGCTCCTCCTCCCTCATTCACATTTGATCGATCTTTGGCGGAGAGGAGCCCAGTTTCCGAGAGGTTTCTTGTTGAAGAGGGTCCTAGCCTCCGATCCAGTCGGAGCGGCGTGAGCTTCGTCGAGGCCATCATGGCTTGTCCGATCCCCGAGGTGAGATTCACTTTTACTTGTCTTTTGTTCTAGGTAATCATAGATTTAGTTTTTGCGTAGGAGTAGAGAGTAATTTTTAGATAAAAAAATCTCAAAAAAATCCACCACATATTTTCCGCCTCCGACACCGACTTTTCGCCTCATTTTCGTGTCCCGCCATTTCTTTTTCTACCTCACGCAACCTTCCATCTCCGACCACGTACGGTGGTCGGAGACTCGGATCCATCCCTCACATATCCATCGGATCCCCATCCACGCCTCCTAATTATTGTGCATAAATTAAAAAAAATAAGATTGTTTTCCTGTTCATCTCACCTTTATTTTTCCAGGATACAATAAAAAAAATACAATTTTTGTCTCTAACATTTGTTTTGCAGGTATAATAAAAGAAAATAAAAAAATTGCTTTTATATCTAACGGTTGTTTTGCAGGAAGATAGAAAAAAATATATATAAAAAAAATCTTTCTTTTGATCCTAACAATTTATTTTGCAGGAGATAAATAAACAATTTGTAAAAATCTAATTTTTTTTCTTTTCTTCTCTAATCATTCGTTTTGCAGGTTCACAAAAAAAAATTGGTATAATTACGTATAAGTCCCTGAAGTTTGTGAATCTGCGAAAAAGTCCCTTTGCATCAGAAGATTTGGGTAATTCACATTTTCCACCCTACGTTTTCTGTTCTTATTATTTTATAGTGGAAAAACTTTGCATAATTGCAATTACGCCCCTGGACTACAAACGTTAATTTTACATGCAATTTTCATTGGAATAAATGTTTTTTATATTTCGAAAAATTCTCAAAAAAAATTAGTGTATGCTCCTGCTATAGTCTTTGACATTGTATAAATTTTTCATAGCATTTTGACGTCATTTGGTAAATTTAAAAAATCAAAAATAGTGTTTTTGTGTCTTTTTCTCTGTTTAAACTTTGAAAATTCATAAAAATCGCAAAAGTGCCTAAAAATTCTACAAAAATTCATGTAGCTGTGTTTTGACTTGTTTTAATTTCTGTTCAAGTTTTGTGCTTATTCCATATAAAAAAAATTGCAAAATACAAAAAAAAAGTGTGTGTGTTTTGTTTTATCACTTTTCTTCATTTGTACTTGTTTTTAAAAATAAAAAAAATTAAAAATTCAAAAACCACTAAAAAATTAGCTTTTGAAATTTGACTACTTAGTTTTTAAATCGTGCTCCTTGTGTTCGACCCTGGTCGCTATACCAGGTAAAAAGAATAGCGAAAGACCGCTTACATTATTTTTATTGATTTATTTTCTGAGTGGTTTAAATTTATTTTCTCGATTGACCGCGTTTGGTGATTTGGGTAACAACGACTATTTTTATTTACATACTTAACCCGATTGTCAGGCGCGTCATCATATACCAAGGTCGAACACATGGAACGATGATTTTTAATTGTGTAGTTTTAAATTAAATTAAATAATTGATTAATTTTTGTGTTAATTTCCATGTCAGGAAATAAAGAGAAAATATGATGATGAAAATGCGAAGAAAATAAACAGAGAAAGTGAAGCATATGATCTGTGAATACGATCTTTAATCCAATAAAAAGATGATCAATAAACTACCAATTAATTCATAGATCTGACGTAAGTCCATAAAATATTTATCAATTAGATCTCAAGCTTGCATGTGAACATAACGAATCAATTTAGATCTCAAGCTTATTCCCCGCAATATTATTCCATAAATAAATGATTCTTAAACCATAAAGAAGTCAGGGAATAAACTATTCAAGCATCCTCTATATAGTCCCTGCAAAAATATCAAATTCCTTGAACTATAACTGTAAAATTATATTTGATAATCTTGCAAACAAATCAATAATCTCCCAAAATTTTTGACAATCGCAGATCTATTCCAATAATGATCACGTGATCACAATAAAGATATCTCTATATTTCAATTCAAGCACCAAAATTCACAATATCATTAAAAATTTGATGCTCAATTTTCTCATCAATTATCCCTTGTAATAAAATGATTCTACAGATATTCAATCGATCAAATCATGCTTTAAGTATCTTCAATCAAATCCCTACAGATAAAGTCGAAAATTCTCATTATAAAATATCGCAAATATGTCAAGAAGTGACCTACATAGATCAAATCACTCCTCAAACAATAAACAATAATAAAGGTCTTCAGATTAGTCCACAAAATATATACTATGATAGAACACAAAAATAACTTCAAATCGACATATTGTGCATAAAAAACGGAGCTCAAATGGAGATGATATGCTAAATTGAAGTTATGAGGATTGAAATGCCATAAAAATAAAGTTATTTCCTCAAAAAGGTCCCTCAAAGGACTTATTTGCATATTTCAAAACCAGCTTGGATCAGATGCAATTTGCCCATAGTGCCACATGCATTGCGCGTACTAGGTTGGGTCTTCTTATTATTTCTAGATTCTGGAGGGGGTAAGATGAAGTTTCTCCAATAGTCATGTGCTATGCACGTGACTCCTGAATGCGAGGGCTCTTTGGGAATTTGATGGAACTTTGGGGGAGGGGGGGGGGGGGTCGGGGGCAAACTGCCCAAGACACACGTGTGAGGCACGTGTACATAAGGCTCAGGGGCGAGGCTAGAGGTTCGGATAGCCGAGGCTTCGGCTCATGCACTGAGCCTGCACTTGTCGGGTTGCGTGTGCTTGGGAGCCCAGAAGCGGTGGTGGTGGCGCGGTGGGGGCTCGATAGATCCAACCCTCGAGACAGGGTCGAAGGCTCGGAGGAGGATGTCGTGGCACCACGAGAGCCGTTGGATCCCCTGATCCAATAGCTGCTGAAGCAGGCGATGGACGGTGGGGAGGTACGACCGAGGAGAAGGAGTGGAGGAGGGGTGCGAGGCAGAGCTCGGTCGGTCAACACGACCAGAGGAGTTCAGTCGTGAGGTTGATCTGTGATGGCAGAAGCTGGTCCAGACGCTGGAGCGGACGACGGCTGAGCACGGCGGAGCCATAGGCGACAAGAACCTCAGGTGGGTGGCGAAGTCAGGCGAGGACATAGAGGCTTGGGGCGCTGTGGGTGGAGGCGAGCTGGACCTGCAGGGTTAGCAGAAAAACGTCAAAGAGAAGGGAGCGAAGCTCCTGATGTGTGTGTGTTGGAAGAGGAGCTAAGCTCCGGCCTTGGCGAGGTCGGAGGTGAAAAGGTTCTGGAAATAGATGAGAAGGCAACGAGGGAGATTGGCGAAGGCGATTGGTAGGTCGTAGTGATGAAGAGGAGGTTCAAATGTCGGTAAGCGTGGAGCTCGAGGGTGGAAGAAGGTGCAACATCAGTGGAAGAGAAGAAACGAAGGAGGAGGGAAGGGTTCGCCTGGGGTTTGGGAAGCAGGGGCTCCCTCCTGAGTCGTCGCCTCGACTCAAACCGACGAAGGGGGCTTGTGGAGGCTTGGCAAGCTCGGTGAGGAGCTGCTACGAAGGAGATGCCCTTCGGACCACACCGGAGATTCACACGCATCCAGTGACCTTACTGTCACCAAGGTCGGTTGTGGGGTGGGGGGTTCTCCTGATGGCGGATGAGGGGTTCGAGAAAGCCGACGATGGAGTTTTATAGGAGAGGGCGAGATGGGTAACAACCGGGGGTTACGTGGTAGTGGCCGTAACGTGCGGTGAGGGCGGCTGGCATGGTGAGGTTTATGTAATGGGGAGGCGGAGGGTCGTAACCATCGAGGGAGGAGCTACGGCCAGTGCTGGATGAAGAGGGTGAGGAGAGGGTCACGTGCGGAGCACGTGACCGAGGTGGGGGCGACGGGTCACGTGCTTTGCACGTGACTGAGGGTAAGTGAGAGAGGGGAGAGAGAAAAGAGATGGGAGAAAGAGAGAGAAAGGGGTGCCACGTGGCACGTCCAGGGACTGCCACGTGTTACCCCCAAAAAATCAAAATTTAGAAGGAAGGAAAAATAGAAAATAAATAGGTTGAGATCTCGAATCAAAAAATTTCCTTCATGAAAATTATTCCTCTCGACGATCTAAAACTTTCATGAAGGAAACGAGAGCAAAAGAAATCATCTGTACAAATTGATATTTTTGGTGGTCTCCATTTGTATAGAAAACTGACTTTGTGGAGTTTTGTAATTTTTTGGTGGTTTTAAAAGATGACAAAAATTCTAAAAAGATATGGTAAAATAAAAGACATTTAATTACACATTAATCTATTTTTTGAATTTTTAATAAGTAAGAAAATAGGGAAATAAAATAGGGGTATGAAACACGCGAATTTTGTACAGACTCACAAGGGTTGCTCGGACTTAGTCAGTTTCTTTGATTTCAGTCTTGATCTAGATTTGGATTTTTCTGCTGCTTGATAAAACTGTCATCAAAGAACACATAAAAAAAGAAATAAAAATAAAATTGGTTAAATATGTGCACAAAAACTGAGGTCAAAAATCGCAAAAAGATAAAACGCGCAAAAGAAGCCCAAAACCCAACTTTCACATATGAGCTCCGAATTTTACGAATTGGTCTTGCTTTGAAGGTATTTGAAAATGAAGTAATTTAAAAGTGAGTAGACCAAAATCGGATACTGGATGAGGATGATGTGTGCTTTTTAGTCCGTCAAATGTGAAATTAGGTTTTGGGATTATTTGACACTTATTTGAGTTAGCAAATTTTTTATTTTTTACTTATTCTTGTTAGTAATATATATACAATAGAGGTGGTTTGGGTTAATCGGAGTTAGGATGAATTAATTGAAAATAAGGGAACTTAGCTTCTTCTTTTTTATCAATTTACACTTGGATTTTTGAGTTCCTTATTTTATGCAATTATGCATGATGAAATGCGAATATTATTACACATGTATGAATGCTAATGATGCAATATTAATTAATACATGGATATGGATTTGGGGAACACAACCTAATTGATCAATGTTAGCATGATGAGTCTGAGATTCATCGCTCTCGTGATTCTCCATCTTCTTTTATGTCTCATGCTTGTGAAGGAGATAATGGATTTCATGAGATGAAATTAGAAGGTTAAGTGCTCGGATCATTGCTTCAGATTGTGGGAAGCACATATCTCATCCACTCGCCCACAAGTGTGCTTTACGTCGAATTAGACTTTAGGCAGGAGGACTATTCATTTAAAGACTTGTAGATCACAATCACGCTTCAAAAGGTAATTATATTATTTGTGAGTAATCATGATGAAGCAACCGAGAATTGTCCCCATGTCATGTAGTTTCATCAAAAAAAATTTAATTTCCGCTGCCCCTTATGACTAGTATGACTAGTTGACCTAGATTGTATATGATACGATCTTCACGCTTCCGTGATGTGCGAGGCGTAATCCCTCGCCTTATAGGGGGTAGGTAGATGAGGGGGCTGGAGTTTATGAGTTTTGATTTAGTGAGATCGAAGTGCAACAACTGGAGGAATTGAAGGGGGCATTTAGGGCATCACAAGGTATCTACAGATAAAATGGAAGAGGGATTCACATCGAAGGGTGATGGATGGGGATTGCAGATCTGGAATCTATGGGTGTCACATCGGTTGGGGTTCCACTCAAATCACGAATAAGATGGGTGATTATTGGCACGCATTGACGTATATGGGAGGCGATGATGATCACGGGCACACGGGATGGGGAGATGATATTGATCGCAGGCGATCTGGAAAGGATCACGATGTCATTAAAGGAGAGGCGAGGTTTGGGTACAACTGGTGATGGGGGTTGGTTATCAAAGTGGGGGTTCCGATCTCTTATCCAGTGATATAATCTAGTGCATGCAAGAACGAAAGAGGGAGATGAGGGGAGGGGAGTTGGAGGGCTTGGGCCAGGAGGATGAAGTACATGTCTATCCTAACTATTGAAAATAATTACTCTTCTATCCAAAAGTTAACATCCATTTGGGACATATATGTCAGATCACCTTCCTCTCATTGAATACCCATATGTTCTGAGCTTGGGATTAACACATGTAGTTTGAACTTGTTAGGTTTAAGACAATAAATCATCCTTGCACGAACATGGTGATAAAAAATAGTCGCATGCCAATGACCTTGATAGGAGATACTTCGCCTCATGCCAAGAGCTTAAATGGAGAAGAAGTCGTGAGGAGCGTCAACCTTTGATTGACCCTATTTGAAGATGTCTCCACCATTCATGGTGAATATTCCTAATCCAAAGCTCCATCAAACCCAATTGTCCAAGCACAGATGACTTCCAACTGTTGGATCGAAGACTAGTCCTTCATCCTTACCATGTGTTCAAGCTTTAACAACTTGGTCCGAGATCAACAGTATCCAAGATTTTCTACATGATACGTAATGGCATGTTTACCATCCTGATCAGACCGTTCATTTGAAGAGCCCATCCAGACCATCAAACCATTATACATCCTCCATCTTCGATCAGTCGAAGCCCTTGCATCTTAATCATCCAAGTAGCATGCATCATCGACAACCTAATCCATTATAGCTGTGCATGCACGGGGCACGTGAATTAGTCTGAAGTTCTCGTCGGTCACTTCGACGACTGTGCTCCCGCCTTGTGTGGAACACACGCCCAATAGAATTTTTGGCTTTTCACCCCACCCCATTTTTCCCCAAATGTTTTTTATTTTTTTGAAAAATGTCACCATGTATATTAATTTATATATCCCTCCAATATGTCATTAAAATTTCGTCAGAAATGGAGACTCATGTGCCCTCCATCTATAACAAGTCGATTACAACAATGTTTAGACCGTTGAATTTACCTGTTCTAGATGGAGGGCATATGAGTTTCTATTTTTGATAAATTTTAATGACATATTGGAAGGATATATAGACGACGAATATACGTGGTGATATTTAAAAAAATAAAAAATTGCAGAAAAAGGGACGGAGACAGCCATGTTGGGGCAGCCCTATTTTTTCTATATACACACATACAAACACACACATATGAGAGCTGAGAGCCTACACCCGTGGGTGTATGTAACTATCTGCATCTGACCTTTTTTTCATTATTTTGGGTTTTTTTTCAAGGAAATCTTAAAGAGATTTGCTAAATATATTTAAGAGAATATGTGTTTCAAGTTTCATGTGAAACAAACATTTCTTACACGTTCAGCTAGAAGGGGTCAATTTTAGTAATTCTTGTAGAGCATAGAAGGGCAAATGAAGAGCATAGAAAATGAGAGCGAGCGTGAGAGCTGTAAATGAAGATGAGACTTTTTTTAAATCATCATCAATTAATTCATGATTAATTAAATAGACATGGAGTTGAATTATTTAAAATTGTAGCTATCAATCGATATCTTAGGTGCCGATTTGGAGAATCAAGTCCAAATCAGCACATGATGCCCATTTGGAGAGTCATGCCCAAATCGACATCTCATGTGCTGATTTGAAAAGTAGATGTTGTCGAAGGCCATGCACGCATGTTATTTAATATTCACATTGCAGCAATCATGACAAGAATGATGATATATATTGAATATCATGCAATGCATTAAAACATGCATGGATTGAAGTTATAAAACACATGCAATATTTTAAGGCCATGCATGCATTCATGTTATTTAATATTCACCATACAATAGTAGGCTATGCAGCAATTATGACAAGAATGATGGGATATATATTAATATCATTCTATACATTAAAATGTGCATGGATTGAAGTTATGGGATATATATTAAATAGCGTGCATAAGCATTAAATGTTGAAGAAGCCACTATTGCTCATTTGAGCATGACTCCCCAAATCGGCACCTCATGTGCCGATTTGAACTTGATCCTCCAAATCAACACCTGAGGTGCCGACCGATACATAAAATTTTAAATAATTCAACTCTCTACCTATTTAATTAATTACGAATTAATTAATGATTATTTTAGAAAAAAATCCAAAGTGGAAGACCATTATATGTTACGTTGTAGTTGATGGCGGAGACCATTATATGTTATGTTTGTAGTCGATTGTGGAGATTTATCCCTTCTCATCCTCCCAAACCATCCATTTCCCCCAACCCTCTCGTACCCCTTATCTCCCTTATACAAGTATCGTGGCCCTTATGGCATGTTTGGTTACTGTGTTGGGTTGGGTTGGGATATCCCCTGTAAATAATAGTTGTTTGAAGGGTTGGGAGTGTTAGAATGATAATTGTAATGTGATGTGACATTGATTATGAGTTATATTAATTTTTTAAAGATTATAATGGTTTATATGTTAATAATTTTATTTGAGTATAATTAAAAAATATTATATCAAAAAACATTTAAGGTCAAGTAATCCCAAACCAATCTGGGAAGGGTTGGAGCCAAGCTTGTCTCCCCGATCTTGCGTGACCCGTCACATGAAGGTCCTCGCCTTCCGACACCACCCTCGCATCAAGGGTGCCTCCCACGCACGCTGACGAAGGCGTTTCGCTTTCTAGCCTCAAAGGTTGCTGCCCGCGCCACACCCTCGCCTCCTGGCGCAACCTCCCTCCTCCTTTTGTGGCCTACGAGACCCACACCTTGCCGGTTGCCCTACCTCGCACAACCTCCACATCATCTGTGGTATTTACCGTAGTTGAAATTGTTGCGGCGAGAGTGAACCAGAGGAGAGGGTTATTTTACATGGGCTCGCCACTGTTAGTAACAATTGTAACTGTGGTATTCTTTAGGTGTTTTCATCTTCAATAAAAATGAGATTATGTAATAGTTAGGGTGCGTTCGGAATAAGCGGGAATATGGATGGGGAATAAGGAGAATAAGGGTCTATTCTTTGTTCGACTGGAGGATAGGAATAAGGAGAATAAGGTGAAATAAGGTAGGTAAGGTGGGATAAAGATACGAATAAGAGTGAAATAAGATAGAATAATGGGGAATAGTCGTACCATTGGGAACCGTGTCGAGAGAAGAATTGCCCCCTTATTCCAAGGCCTATTCTCCAACCAAACAGGGCTTAGAGTTTTGCATAGGTCGTTTTGCAACATGCTCAATTTTAATTTGTAGTTATAGTTTCTGAGAATCTGAAGGTTGTGATTTTCCACGGAAAAGTGGAATTTTTTTATATATGTATAACGACTGTGAATATTGCTGACAGTTTTAGATTATAGGGTAAGGATGATGTTATTATTTCATGAGGAACGTGCGTATATTTTTATATAGTTCTGTTGTGTTGATGAGTTCACTAATTGTTTCTCTTCACAAAATAAAATAGTTTCCTCAGCTGCAATTAATAATCTGTCGAGTATAACGACGCATGTATATTCGTAAATGTTTTCAGGCACTGGTCACTAGTTGCATTGTCTATCGATGCTCTTTTGTTCTTTTTAAAAGATAGGTAAACCGAAGTCATCGGCAAGGCTAAGTTACATACAATATTTGACTTGAGTTGGAATGGTTTCAATTTCTCATGGAGTGAGAGGGTCAGAACTTAGAAGGTGTGCGAGTGCAGTAACTTTTTATATGCAAGCTTCGGTCATTTGAGGCATAAACAATAGGATTTGATGGGTCAATCCAGCAATGCTTCAAATACGAACAAGCATTGTGATCGGGGGTTGGCCATTCTTCACGTCGTTGTAGCTGCAGTTTTTATGCTATTATTTGTTGCTGCTCTCCTATGTATTAGCTGATATATGATAACTGCACGAATCACAAGGATGTATGAAATTTGAGGTTCTCGTTGAGAATATCTTTGAGGGAACTTTATGTGATCATCATTGATTCATTAGATGCGTACTTATTTCATATTGGCTTTTGCTGCTGCTACATCGCTCGCTGTTTGGTTTGGATTGTTGTTTATAATGCAAAATCCTCTTTTACTGATTTCTTAGCAACTGGATGCTCAAAAGTTTGTAGACTATTTCCATTGGATTGGACCTGAACTTATTATTCAGTTCATTTTTCAGTCTTTCTTGTATACCGTTAGAAGGGCTCCTTCATACTTTTGCTTCATGATTAGTACGGGATGCTTGGAGACCTGTACTGCCATGTTTATTAGTTAAACAGATGTGCATTGATGTGCAGTATTTAGCATACTACCTGTCGCGACTTTGTGCAGAATGAAAAATTAATTTGTATTTGTCCTTCTTCTGCTTAGTGTTCGAGTGTGGCGCATGTGGATGATAACATTCGTGTGCAAATCGTGTGCCTTTGTGGAGCCGAGGACGAGGACTCACTTTAGAGCATGTTTATGGATCTCAAGGACGAGAAGACTCGCTTTAGAGCATGGATTGGTTCTTTGGCTGAAACAAAATTGAGATGTATCCATACGCTCCCATGATTTAATTTGGCTTAAATAGAAGAGTGGGAAGAAAACGGAATCTTGTTAATCACACTCAAGTTAGTTGTACTTCTCCTATCTAAATATGCATACTCGGGTTTGAACTTCTAATTCTAATAATGAAATCGATTGTCGTCACAAGTTATTTTACCATAGAAAGGGGAAAACGACAACTGTGATGTTGGTTCCAGTTGAAGTTCGTAACTAGTCGTCCAACCCGCGCTACGATGCGGTGTGACGATCTATTTATATTAATAAATATAGCTATTCATTATATTATTGACCAAATAATGCTTAAATTTCAGATATATCTGAGCTGATACTGAAGGTGCTTGTTGGTGAATTGGAGGGATGTAAAAAAATCTTAGGATTTATAGAAGAAGAGTTTGCATAGATATGACTTCATGAAAATGCATGGACATTTGAGAATAGAACCATAAGAACTCCCTCTTAATAATTGTATCTTTTATTAATCAATCAGAGCTAATTTGGATCCATACTTGCATCTCAAAATTGACGATTTCGGTACCACTACTTGGATTAAGTTAAAGTGAATGTGACCTAAACTTTTATACCATAATAAAGGTTATTCTTGTGCTGGCAGAATGTCAACTAACGATGAACACTCGTCAAATCTAAGTATGTAGAATCTTTCTGTTAAGGGGGCCTATGTATATATACCGCACATCTGAAAATGTGACATATGCATGATGTAAATATTTTTTACAACTTTGCTTTAGTTTCCTCCATATTTTACATTTTAAATAATTACTAAAATCATAAATTTATCATAATAATTGTAACAATTTTTATTGACGGTCATATAGACTCGCAGCGAAGCGCGGGTTTAGTCTCTCTAGTGGTCTCACCTGCGCTTCGTTGCGGTATGGTTTTATCTTTTTTGATTGTGTACAACAATTGTGTATAGTTGTAAAAAAATAACAAAAATATGCTTTACTGCAGGCATGAATCTCTTTATATACAATTATTAAGTTGAACCTTGATATTATACATAAAATTCTCAAATAAATTTTCACAATATTTTATTGCAATAATTTCTTAATACTTTTATTAAAAAGTTCTATCATTTACAAAATGAAGATATACTGATGTTTTGATTCATCTTTAAAAATCACTAAAAATATGTGCTAACATTCTTTTCAGATGCGAGAATACAACAGGGTTAACATAAAAATTTAAGTGACACGATAGAATACATCATATGCTTGCCATATTGACAAAGAAATACATACTTACATCGTTATTACCATGTCACCAAATGTGTACTATGAAGTTATAAACTTTGATATATCGAGAAGTAACATAATTATAATGCATACAATCAAGTCTACCCTAAGAAGCAATTTATTCTATACTTTATTGCATCAATTTGTTCATATTTTCATTCATTGCAGATTTTTTCATATCAATTTTATTTAAAAGTCTTACAAATTTAACAAATTATGATATTCAATGGCTCAATGAAAAAATATTACTTAGAGAATCTATAGTTTATTATTTTGAAATGTGAAGCAAATCTTTCTCCCATGATCAATTAGAAAGCTATAGTTATACTCAGCAAGGAAAGTATATTTTCATACCCAAATAATCTTAACATGTGTCAAATTTTTAACACAAAGTTTAATTTACATGAAGGGTCTCATTTTCGAGTAGTACAAAAAGTAGAGGGGGAAAATGTGTCATCTTGATACATGATTTTGAAAATTTTAGAAATAGTTTGATAATGTTATAAGTACGTGTGTATGTATACGAATATCAAATTGACATTGATGTTTTGAATATAATATTTTATGAACTATTACCATGTCATATACTTATAATAACTTAAAAATCATATCGATTATTTTTTGTTATCGAAATATCTTATAAATAATTAACACAATATATAATATTTATTGTTATAAATATTCAATACTTATATTAAAATATTTAAATATTAATAGAATAATAAGAAATAATATTTTTTATAAGTATTAGGAGATATAGAGAGATAATGTTTGAGCTATTCTAAATATAGAAATAGAGAAATATAGATTGAAATGGTGGTTGAAACGGAGAAATATATATAAATTGAATGGAGGGTTTCTGCCTATGGAGAGAGAGAGAAATTGAATGAAGAATTAATAGTAGAGAGATCGAGAGGTGGGCGGGAGAGAGAACACTCGGAGTGGAGAGAGAGAGAATTCGAGGAGAGAGAGGGAGAGAGGAGAGAGGGAACACGTGAGTGAAGAAAGAGAATGAGAGGAGAGAGAGAGAGAGAGATTGCGGGAGTGGAGAAAGAGAGGAGAGAGAACACGGGAGTTGAGAAAGAGAGAATGAGATGAGCTGAGATCTGTGAGATGCGGATGCAAATAGGACAGCCACGTGTCACTATTAGGAAGAAGGAGAGTAGAATCCAGCTTTAGTTATTATAAAGATTATAATTGTAAAAATTACATAGAACCCCCTTATTTAGTGCTATATACACTTTCCTAGACAATATATGTAATTTAAATATATAGTTTTGTATAATTGAATTGGATTGGTACTACAACTGGGTCTTTTCTTAGTTATAGTCTGGATCTTGTTTTTTTAGAGGCATGGGGAAATTTGCAGGCACACAACTTTGTTTATTGGTAGAAAACTTGTCCACATGTGTTACAACTATTGTATTGTCATCTTTGCCTCGTTACACTTTTTATGTAATACTTATAATATTGCTAGATCATTTGACACCCGTGCCTCGTTAGTCGTTACAATCCAATCTTAACAAATTATAATATTTCTCACCCTATTAAATATCCAAATCAAAACGAATCTATTCCATCGGATTACGGATCGGATTTTTCATACATATATATTCCTCCCTCATGATCTATCCTTGTGTTATTAAAGCTTAACATTTGGATTATGTTTTTGATGTTGAATCGATGTAAAAAAGTATTTAATGCGGTAGATTTAGCCTGATTAATTACTCAACCAATGTTATTACAAATGCTTTTGTAAAAGAAATATAAAAGTTATTGCATTATTGTTTTTCGATAAAAAATCTAACTGGAAGGTGGTAAACTAATGAGAGATAACTTGACCAAGGCGACAACGGTATCAACTTCTAATGTTGCTTTGCGTTTTGTGACTAGAAAATGAGATGCGAAAGAACGTTGTATCCTGCATCTCAAATAGCAAATGGAGTTAGTAGAAATGGCCTTAGGGAGTTGGATTTGCGCATATGTAATTGATCTAAAGATGAATTAAGCTTCACTTGAGAAGAGATGCAAGGTCCAAATGCTTGTATTGACAACTAAAGTGTCACTTGACTAAGAAAGATGTGGGTGAAATTCATAAAGTAGAATAAGACAGAAAATTGTAAATGTTAATAGTTATCACATATAATATTAATATATTAGATCGGATCGGATTTTAGTAGCAATCCAATTTTATCCAATCCATATGTTAACGAATTCTCAAAATATCAATCCAATCCGTTAGAGTGACAAAATCAAACCAATCCAATCCGATAGCATGGGATTAGATTACGGATTTTATCCGATCTATGTGCACCCTTAGCTAGAATTATGAAGCTCCCCAAGCACAGGACTTCTTATATTGCGATAAAGGAAGTTTATGTCAGAATATATTATTGAGTAATTAACAGGATACCCCAACTTTCCACATTATATCAATGCGATCCTCAGACATGAATATAAGAATTCTAATCCCAAACTATTTAATTTAAAAATGCGGCCACCATTTGTCCAATCGTGAGTTTAATTGTGTAGGATCAACGCAGGGGTAAATTGTTCCATTTAAGATAGTTTGGATCTCGACCAATTACATTTATAAATTTGGAAACCACATTGATACCATAAGGAAAAGTTTGGAAACCTCTGTACAAATTACTCTAAAATAATCCAAGATAACACTCACATTGTGATTATATTTTTACACCCATAACCATGAATAGTGTTGTATTTACGTAGATAACCCTTGATAATCATGAATTACACCAAGAACCATAAATAATACATAACTCGTACAAGACATAACCCCGCTTTAACTTTCATATATTTTCCATTAAATTTGACAGAGATGTTAGATATTGACAATTTTGCCCTTAAAAATGCATCGAGCTAAAATGCGCCATATTTATAAAAGAGCCATTCTTCATCTCCCAACCTATGGTCTCTGATTTAATCCTTGTTCATTCCAATAATTCACCCACTATCTCAAATTGTGACGAACTTCGCATCACCCCCATAACACCTTCGATTCACCTTTGAGTCGAGCTCCGTGTTTGAGATCCTCTTCAAACCATTGCAGATATCCGGCAACACCAAGAGCTTCAAATCATATAGTTTTTTCAAGCCTTGAACGATCTATCAAAAAACTAAGCCACATGTTGTTGTGCGCAGTATCACCATCACGATCAGAGCTCCCTTTGCCTACTGTCGAGCTCCTTCACCAACTTCTCGATGATCTGTAGCGTAAATAAAAGAAACAAGAAGATGCATGACGTTGCCCATCTCTGTCTTTTGGAGCTTCGCTGTCTTGAGCTCACGCTTCTTCATCGAATAGTAGGCCGTCGAAGAACAACGGTAGATGAAGACCCATCCTCCAAAGTCTGCGATACCTCATAAGGGCGAGGACCTTTTGGCGCTTGGGCTCCAACACCATCTCATGGAGCTTCGACGACTCAAGCCCGCACTCTTCCACCACGGTGTTGGGCTTCGCAACGATCGGCTCATCCTGTGAATCCTATTGCACTGGATCCGATGAGATCGCGATGTCGGTTGCATCGTGATCTCCGATCAGGAAACCCTAGAATGAGGTGGAGAGGATCTAGTGGTTGAAATGCAGAGGGGTTGCAGGGAAGGGGTTGCGAGCGAAGGAAAGGGCGAAGGGTCTGAAGGGGAGGGAGAGGAGGAGGAAGGGTGAGGTTTTTTTTTTGAGTTTTATTAATAGTTGCGGGATAGAACATATGTTAGATTAACTCAATGGTTGATTGAGTTAATGTACTAAAGTAGGGTTATATGTGTGAGATCGATTGACTATTTGGGGTTTCTCATATAATTCATGATCATCGAAGGTTATGTACGTAAATACGAAACCATTCAAGGTCATGAGTGTAAATATCTCTAATTATATACCTTATTCCATATTATCATTATCTACAAGAATGAAAGATAAACATCACACTCGACCCAAATTTCATACCGACTCAACTCATAATTGAATAAAAATATAGATCTGTGTTCTATTTAATTATTTATTATGCAAGTTATTTAATTTAGGATATTACTTGAAACTCCACTAATGGTTTGGTGGTCAAGCAATGACTCCCACTTCTAAAAGAACAATGTTCGAATTTCACATCCCCTCTTATACCAATAAAAAATTTAGCATATTACTTTATTTCTTTTTTATTTTGTATTTGTTCTTTATGCAATTTTGATTTAATAAATTATTAATTTCAATTTTAAAAAATGTTTCTTTTGAATATCCTACTTCCCAAATTGCAAATATCAAAACTATTTTCTCCGTATGTTTGTATAACCGTGCGAGATCCAAGGCAAGTCAAATTCTTGTATGCGTTGACATTTGAGTCTCGTCTCGTCAATCTCTTGATCTTTACAACATATGGTATGGGTACCCATCCTCTTTCTTGCACGCTTGAGTTTAGCCCATGTAAATAAGGCATCCCTTCTCACAGGTGACTTGCAATAATAATGATAATGATAATGATAATGATAATGATAATGATAATAATAATAACAATAATAATAATAATAATTTATTGCAAACATTACTTGGCTTTGCCATCAGTTTAGCCCATGTAACGAAAGCATCACTTCTTATCGGTGGCTTGCAATATTTTTTTATTGCAAACATTACCTGGCTTTGTCAATTTTAGGAAACTCACAGCCTGCATTGGTTTGAAATTGAGGTTATGCAATATATAGATATTTATATAGTAATTTTTGCATTTTCCCTCAAAAAAGCACGGGGACATTGTATGGTGAATGGTGGCAATTCCTGCGCAGCCGTTCGTATATCCCGAAATCCATTTTTGCTTATTATTAAATAAGCCTGACACGTGTACCGCTTTCACGGGCATGTTTATGGTTCAAACACTAACGGTGAGCTATTTGAAATTCTTAAAAAACAGTCGGATCCGTTTATCTCCTGATAACACTTTCCTTATTTTACTAAAAAGGCTTAGATGTATATCCTTTTCCACCCGGTAGAGTCACGTTTCAAAAACAATTAAATTATGGACTCGCTTCTCATACATAGCATTTATTTATTAATTTTCAAATCCCTTTCCCCTCAAAAAAGATGCGAAATATACTTCTCTTCTCTCAGAAAATCAATCCCATACGTTGAATGAACCGACACCTGCAGATTTTTGCAGAAGAAGACCTGATTTGATAAAATTGTGCGCATATGTTACAACTACAAGCACATCTTTAAATTGCTGCCATATAATTATATCAGATAAATTCGATCGCTTGTACTTAATGTAAAGTTTGAAATCCATGTATGCAGAATCAAATTAGATTCTCTCTTCAAACAATGGACAGAATATTTAGCATCATCGAATTCTTATTTATATAGAAAAATGATTCTGTATAATCACATTCCACGGCAGAATTTTAAGAAGCAAGGGCTTAATCAAAACCCGCTACACGGTCGAGGGGCCTCTACGTTATTTACCCTTTCAATGATTCCAACACGTTTCATGCGGCCACAGACACAGAGGCATCGAGGACACGCCTGTCATTTCAACACAAGCATCCCACATACGAGAAGCCAAACGAGCGCCCAAACCGGGGGCAACAGTGTAACTCCGCCCTCCTACAACGTCCGAAACAGCAACAACGACCCATTTTCCATCACTTCCTCACCTTTTTTAATTCCACACCAAAAGAAGATTTTTTTACCTAATTACCACAAAAATCCTGTCTAATTACACTATAGATCTAGGATCTTTGTTATGACGCCGTGCCCAAATAAATTACACATGACCCATGTAATTTTACCAACTCTTACACCACAACAGCGCCATATGTATATAAAATATAAAGACGACAGGGGTTGTGGCGTAAATACGAAGATAGTAGGGGCTGCGACGTATCTAATTAAGATTTCAGGGGTCAGGACGTAACAATCCTCCAAAAAATAAAAGGAAAAAAGAGACAATGGACTGTTACGGTCACCCCAGGGCTGTCCTATGGTCACTCGGTAAGCAGCGTTCCCAAGCGACTGTTGGGGTCTGGTCACCTCCCTCTTCCGCCCTGACCCACTGCCGGAAGCAAGAAGGGTAGACAGACCCATATAGAGAGAGAGGGAGAGAAGCAAAACACAAAAGTACCATACTCTAGAGAGAGAGAGAGGAGTGCCCGGTGGTATTCGAACAGCTCAATACCCATTCCCTTCGAAAAAATAGGGTGCAGAGAAAGAGAGAGCGAGAGATTTATATATTGAGAGAGAGAAGGGGAGAGGGGCTCGAATCTCCACCGCCTTCCGATCTGCTCGCGAGCCCGAATCTCGGAGCCTTGCCGGATGACACATGGTGCGTGCCCCTATCCTGCTCCCGGATCGCCCATCCGATCGATTCCGACCCGTTTCGATGCGTTGCTGCATGTGGATTTGGGGCGTGTGCGGTCGATTTTTCGCGTTTTGAGTCCAATTCATGGGAAGAGAGATGGCTTGTGTGTCTGGGTGTTTGATTCCGTGATTTTAGGTGTCTGGATAATGGGAAATTGTGGATATTGGACTTGTGTCACTGTTTCCCCCTATTTTTAGAAAAGAGAAAGTGTTTTGACTGATGCGGAGCTTGCGGTGTTGCTTTCGTGTGCATTTGTCTACTAAAGGATTGGTGTATGCCACAACATCTGAATCCCATCGCTTGATTCGGTCATATTCTGACGTGTAACGCTCGAGCTGGATGTTGTCCTTGTGGCGGCAATTTAGAGTTTGATTTTGTCATTGATTTTACATTACGAAGCTTTTCTTTGGTTGATTTGGAGGAATTTCTGTGAATTTGGCTGGCAGGCTCGTCCGGACAACATTGTTGTGGGCTCTCATGTGTGGGTTGAGGATCCGGTGGTAGCTTGGATCGACGGAGAGGTATTCAAGATCAATGGTGGAGACGTCCATGTGCATTTGACTAATGGGAAAACAGTATGTGGAACCGATTCGTTTCTTTTCCATTTCTTTTCTTGTAATTTCTGAACAATAGCATGTTGCTTGAGTTTGTTTTGTTTATGATTTGAGAGGCCTCTTCATGAATTATAAAGATGACAATGCTATGTCAGCATTTAAATCAAGCGCTCAAATGGCATTTATCATGAAGTGGTATTTCTGAAGAGGAAATTAACCACCAGATGTTGGGTTTTGTGCTGGACAAATATCTCTATTATAATTTGACATCCTACAATTCAAATAATGATTGGATTCTAAAGAACTGCCATTTAGAATAGAACATGACAAGAAGGTCAGACTATTAACACTCATCATTGGTTTGCAAAATGTGTCCTTAACTTGGGTGTATCTAAACCACAAAGTAGATGCCCACATCATCATATCTAGTTTGGTCATGTCTCGCGACTTGACATAGGGAAGGCACAAGTCCTCATGTTGGCCCATTTAGCTTCCTCCACAGGAAGCGCTCACCAACCCCTGTATATCAGGGTTCAGACCACTGACAAGACTTTGGAGCAACATCATCTTATTAATGCCATGCCCTGGACATTTTTGAATTAAGTCTTTAAACCTCTCCCAAGTTTCATGAAATGGTCCACTGGAAAACTGGGTGAAGTTTGTAATCTTGATATTCGTTTGATTAATTCTACTTACTGGGTATAATTTCTTTAAAAATAGTCTTGAAGACAACTCGGGTTGTGACCACCTCCCCTAAGTTTTGGCAAAGGGAGCAGCTCTCAACCGAATATAGTCTTGACTAACCCGAGGATGTGATAGGTTGTCACAGGCTAACTCAAAATCCTGAAGAAAAGAATAGGTTTCTTCAAGAAATATGTTTTCACAGGATTCTCGACATTCTTTTATAATCATAATGCGTTATATGGGTCGGAGTTGTAGGAGACTTCTTTGGAGATGGTTCTTACTCAGGAAATGTTTTTTCTTCATCCAAATCATATTAGCCACTTCATTAGGGTCATCTAAGATGGCGGTTTGAGTTTGTGGGTTCAGTTTGTTTGGATTGACCTCCATAAATTCACAAATATTGATCCACTTCGACTTCACTCCAAGGTTGAACAAGTCCGGTTAGTGAATGGGTTTTGGAGCTCACTTGAGGTCAAATTCGGTTCATCTTATCTAATACTTTTGAAAGAGGTCATCGGACATTAGAGGTTATTATGGGGTGGGGATTCAATTTTATGCACGCTACATAAACACAGAATCCAGATGGGTAATTGGATCTCTTAAGATCCAATTACACTACTCTTTGCTTTTGTCTCATATTGCCTAACGATGTTGATGGAGCTATATATAGAGCGGCCCCACACTCATTGTAATCCCCGAGAAAACTCAATATAAGTACTAGTTTTTTGTGACTTCCTCCCATGATTTCATCTCACTCGTTAGGGAGAGATTCTACGTAAATCCAAGTTTTCTAGTGGTTCTGATTTTGCTTGCTTTATTTTATAATTTTCACATGGCATCAAAATGACTCGATTTTGGATTTATCTTCGAGTTTGAATTGAGTTTTTTTCTTCAAATTTGTTTGTTGAAGATTGACATGGTTGCAAGCACTACAAGGTCACTAGATGAGGTGGCATGGTTGCAACCACCAGAAGAAGATGAACATGTGTCATATTATTTGGAAATCTACATCAGCGGTCACTCTACAGTCTTCACAGCAACCGACCTCCTGCAGTGATATAGATCGGGAGGGAAGCCTCTACAACGAGACACTAAATAGCACCACCGCAAGCAGGCAATGGTGCCTACAAATGAGATGAGTTCCCATCCATAGAAACACCATTACAAGAAGAAGACGGAAGACCCTTGGCGGGGTGGGGTTCCCCATTGTTGAATTCTAGGGCGCAATGTGCAATCCTTGGCGAGGTAGCAGTCTTCAACTAGAAGAAGCAATAATGGTGCCAACTTACGGCAAATGCTATGCTCCTTAAGGCGACGTCGTGATCAAGATGCGAGAGGGTTGCGATGCATCAATAGTGCATAATCAAGAGGAAGCTAATGACAGCGGTGGGTGACAAGCCCTAACCCCCACTCGCCGCCATGCATGATGCGAGAACACTCAACGATGCCAACTTTTGCAAAGATGGGTTCTTTTGAACCCTAGAAGAGTGGAAGAGACGTCCCTTGTGGGATTTTGATTCCATCGAGAGTGTTGGGGTCACAAGTTGTCAGATCACAAAGATGAAAGAGATTGTACAAAAAGCAGAGGCTGGAAAAAGTACGACTGGAGAGAAAAAAGGAGAAAGATGTGGCCGCAAAAGCTATGATGTTTTTTCTGAAGCCCCATAGGCTCTGTTAAAAATGGGGTACATATGAATGGGTCTTATTCTGGGCCTAAGATATAAAAATTGGCCAACAAGCAAAGAGCCCTCAAGAAAAGAAAATCGAAGAGCGGCCCATATCAATCATTGTTCCGTTTTATTTGGGCCAGTTTCAAGGAGAAAAAGGGAAAAATGACTACAACAAAAATTGAGTGGTCGAACAACAAAGAAAGCAAAATGGAATCTTTTGAAAAAGAGGGAAAAAAAGGAGAAAGAAAGAAAAAAATGGAAAAAGAAGAAAGAAGTTTTTGGTTTACCCCACTTGTTCTCCCGACTTTCCCAATTATCTTCATGTTTTTGACAAGTATTTGACAAGTATGAGAGAAAATGGGAGTGAAAGATTGTGGTATTTTTATTCTTCTATGTGAGATAGTCCAGTAGAATTTTATCTCATGTCCATCATATGCTCGCAGTCCCTAGAAAGAAATATTCTCTTTGAGGTTCCTATGTGAGAGAACCCTCTTCTTGAGGTCCCTATATGAGAAAAACTCACTCTTTTTGAGGTCCCCACATGTATGGGAGATGCTCCCTCTCAAAGTTTTCGTATAGGAGTGGTTCATTCTCGAGATTTTGTTATGGGAGAGGACCGCTTTACATTTGATGCTTGAGATCAACTACTTTAGATGGATCTCTACTATTGCTTGAGAATGCTTCAGACCCTATTGCTCATCAACTGCATGAGTATCAACATTCCTACCCATCTATTGCCTATCAGTCATCCTCACCACGCATCCATTCCAAGCACGTGTCTCCTCCCAATGCTATCTCCTCCACGCGGGGTGCCTCCTAGCAACGATTCCTTCGAGCAGGTCTCCTCCTAGCTCTTTAGAAGATGGATCAATTAAGATGAGTTGAGTATCTTTTTTTGTATTGAGCTGCAGCTTTTCAGCTCCAGCTTAAGGGGGTAGTGTAAAAGATGAGTCGAGTGTTAAAATAATTAAATCCCTTAGGATCTAATTATTGTACTCTCTGTTTTAGTCCCATATTGCCTACTGATGGAACTTTGTTGTGTTGGTAGAGCTATAGAACCCCACACCTATTGTAATCCTTGAGAATATTCAATAAAAGAACTAGCCTTTGTGCCTTTTTCCCGTGATTTTATGTCGCTCCTTAGTGAGTATGATCTAAGTTTTCTATTATTCTTGATTTTGCTTGCTTTATTTTATATTTTCACCATAATGATGACTTTCGAACTAATTAGTAGTTATTCTAAAGAATCACAATAATTTACTGTTGTAATTAACCAAATATTGAAGGACGCCTATCTGATAGAAGGGGAGGGTGAGAGTATTTTTTTAAAAGGAAAAGGGTGTTTATAGCAAGGATACACGTCTAGAAATTTCTCTATTTAGTCTCAAAGTTAAAAGTATAGAGCTACATAGTAGAGTTGCCAACTTGGTCCGGGCTTGCTTTAGATATTTGATTAAGGTGACATTTCTTTATGTTATTTGTACCATTTATTATTAGTATTATTCTACGGATAAGTTCTATTGGAGTAGTTAGGCTCTGAGCCTACATGCCTTTCCTTGCCTGATGCAATATTTCCTAAATTGGCAGGGCAAATCAAATTGAATCAGAGAACTGATTTGGAGAATTTTCAAATTAGAGAATTTCATCCTCAATTAGTTATTTTCTTTTAATTGCATAATTTATTTAAATAAATTGAGATTGTTATCTCAACTTTTGGTCATGGAAGGACATATCGATATCGATATCGTTTCGATATCGTGTCGATATTGATATATCGGCGATATATCGCCGATATATCGCTATATCTAGGAATCTTTCTGAAGAAAATGCCTGAAATCAGATATATCGATATATCGATTTCGATATCTGTCCCATGTCGATATCGATATATCGCCGATATATCGCCGATATATCGGGATACAACCTTCCATGCTTTTGGTGGATAAAATTAATTAGAGTCTAATTAAAGTAAATTAGTTAGAGTCTAAGAGTCAATTAGATAAGTTGGAATTTAAATTTGATTCTCTTTCTATTTTTGTAATTCCACCCCTCCTATATAAAGGAGTTGATAGTTTATTGTAAAGGGCAGTTCGGAATATATTGAAAATTGAGATTTATCTCGTTATCTCTCCCTCGTTATTCTCCCTCTCTCTCGGCGAACTACGCGCTTCTTCTTCCTTGAATCTCGTGCAACCGGCGTGCTTCTTCTCCTTCTTCCTCCCTTCTCTATATTTCTTCCACCAAAAAAATTATTTCTCTAGCGTTGCAAATTTCCGTTTGCATCATTTGGTATCAGAGCATGGAAACAGAATCGTTCTCACGATTCGACGATCCTGTCGCATATTGACGTTTGCAGTTCGATCTAAGTTGCATATCTCATGGCCCGCACGCTCGTTCGTGACAACGAATGTTCAAGAAGCGTCTTATAGCATCTCTGAAAGTCCAAGCATGGCTAGATGCGATAATCGAAAATTCGCCGGTCGACAACAAAAATCAGATCACAGGAGATGTTGTCAAACACGATTTCAGCCAAGAAAATGAAGGTATTTTCAGTCCAAATAAAGATTTTATTGATACAATCGTTGTACAAGACAAGGAGGACATAGGCCCAATATTTGATGAAGATCCCGAGGATGAAGAACTCGAAAATCTTGATATATTCGCAGACGATCCTGCTGTCCAGGAAGATGCGGAACCTCTATACGATGATCTCCCCCCTGGGATCCTCTCCACGCGACCCCCATCTGCACGCCACATCCCTGTAACACATCCCTGAATGCGTCCTTGATTCAACGCTGTGGGCCGTGCCGCCTTCCTCATGGTCAAGTTCGTGGCAACCCACAACCCCGATTCCCCCGAGCGCGCCCCAAGAATGGTCGTCATCACCATCTAATGATCTATTCACATGATTGCCGATGCGTCCATGGCTGTCGCCCCAACCACCGTTGTCCGCGATGCAAGAAGAGCGGGCTCCATCGTTGGCGTTTCCTCCCACTCACCTCCCAACCTGGCCGCCATCGCCCTTGCGCGACTCCACGTGCGACTCCACACCGCCCACAGTGCTACAGCCGCTCGATCCAAAGTTATCGCGGCTGTCATGTGACATGCGCAGTCATCACCGCGCACGAAATATGGGACCGTGTCATCTCCTGCCTTGGCACTGCCCGAGACCATCTTGCTTGTGGTGCTGCCACCCGTGGCCCCCCTTACAAAAATTTTTATCAAAAGGGGCAATTGGAGGATATGTTATGCTATGCAATCCTTTTAAGTGAAGGGGTACGAAAATTGCAGAGACGCCCTCCAATTGAAAAAAATTACAAACGTAACATTGAAAAGGAAGTGATTAGGGGAATTTGAAGCTACAATTTCAACATCGAATTCTCCACCGATGGAATGAAGATCGTGCAATTCGTCAGGAGACGAATTTTTCAAGCGGAGGAGAATTGATGCAGCACGGAATTAACAAATAGGGTTGAAATTTATCCGTTAATTTTATTTACGTTTATTTGAGTCGTTGTAATTTTTATTTCAATAAAAGAGATCGCATGTGATCTCCAAAATTAGTTAGTCAATTTTAAATTTGATTTCGAATTTTGAATTAGAGTCAAATTAGGATAGAAGTAGATTTGAATTTTGATTCAAATCAATTAGAGTCAATTAGGATCAAGTGGGATTTTAAATTTGATTCACTTTCTATTTTTTGTAATTCCACCCCTCCTATATAAAGGGCTTGGTAGTCTATTGTAGAGGAAAGTCCAGTTGATATATGAAAATTGAGTTTATCTCACTTTGCCTCTCTCTCTCAGCAATCTTCGCGTTTCATCTCCGAAATCTCGCGCAACCGGTGCGCTCTTCTCTTCTCCCACCCTCTAATCTCTTCTCCACCAAATATTTCCACAGTCAAAATTAATCTTTCACCGTTGGAATTTTTTTTATCAAGCATCGAATCATCGATGACAAGAGTGAGGATACAGTATATATATATGTATTAGTTGGGGGCACGGATAGGATTTTCGAAGGGTTCTTGGAATTGCTGTCCTTGACGGATGACCTGCCTGGCCTTTCAACCTAAACTCTTTGCATATATTGTCCCCGGCTTCCCAACAACTTTTACAGGAAACAAGATTTAATCAGAAAGTCTGCATGTTTTACAACATTCTCCACATGCAAAACCTCCTGTTGGAACACCCCTTACTACTATACCAGTCAGAGAGACCAGCACACAACATTCGTAAATTCATCATGCTTCATTGCAATATCGAGTGGGTCAGCCCCTCCACCTACTCTCCCACACACGTCTCCCTTATGCTTAAAAGCCAAAATGATAGCCTGACTCCTTTCTGCCGTAATCAGGGAGTCCACTACCCCCACCTGATTAGCTGCACGAACATAATCAGATTACGTTGGTAAGCGAAGTTATACCACCATTGACCTAACTTGGTTCGCCTGACCTAGCTCCTCCCTGGAACCCTTTTGTATTTCCCTGTTCAGGGCATCAACTCTTCGTCACTTACATGAAAAGACCAACAGATCCCTATATGACATACCTTTCAAGTGTCTGCCAGCCATTGAGACCAGCTTCCTTGCTACCAGAATCTCGGGTCCACCTTGGAAACCATTGACAGGAGCACTATCCCCAATCCCCAGACCTCCAGCCCTCGAAATGGAGCGGATTGTAAAATAACTGAGGCAACACGATCGGAATCAAAGATGTCAGCTGCCACCTTAATTCCACACGAGCTAGACACCATATCGGAGAGCCCTTCAATAGCTCAAGGATATACAGAACTGTAAAGTAATACGAAATAAGGGTTTGCTATTGGAGATACATGCTAGGGACAGGGTTTACTAAAGATCATAATGAGGCAAGGGGCTGTCAGATTATGCAGGATTACTGCATTTACAGGGTGAAGGTGTTTGTAAGGGAAATACTACGTTGTTTCATGTTTCAAACCATGCTGTATGTTATCTCCTCAATAACGCTTATATCTTTTTCAAAGCATAGTACCTAGGTTTTGAATTGGCCAAGTTGAACATCGATGCTCAGGTGTCTACCTGTTAAGGATTATCTCTGGAAAATCCCTATTGAACAAAACCGACATTATTCCCCACAATTTGTTTATTTGCACAATTATCATGTAACAAAGCTCCAAATATCCTTGTAACAAGTCCCAAAGGTGGTTTAAGATTACGAAAGTCACCGACATCCATGAAAGCCATTAAGTTAGGAGAGATGAAAGGTCTTTGAAGTACTAAAAAAGAGGGGTTCGTTATTAGAGATGCACTAGGGTTTAATAAATATCATAACGAGGCACTAAGGTTTAATAAATATCATAACGAGGGTAAGGGGCTGTCAGATTATGTAGGATTACAGCACTGAGCCTACGGCATTCCATAGAGGTAAACTACATGAATAAAGATTTGCTAGGGATCCTTTGGGCCCATCGCCGGACGCTTCGGTGGACTCTCCGAACCGCTCTGCTACTGCTTGGAATGCATGGAATGCTGTGTTTGCCTCCCCGGCCAGATTTGGAAATGTCTACTCTAGACGCCTACAGCCATCCATCGAGGGATCTCTTCATTCGCCTGGTCACCTTTCTCGCGAGGCTGTGGCGGAGGCGGCAGGTCTTCGCCGCGCAGGTCAGCGCCCTGCTCAGGACTAACTGTGCTTTGGCCTGTGATCATTTTTTGGGCCCTTTTTGTATTGTTTAATGAAGCTACTATCTTGGAATGTTCGGGGGCTGGGTGACCCAGCGCGTCGCCGGGCTTTGGGCTCTCGTTTGGTTGAATGGGATTGCGACATCGTGTTCCTCCAGGAAACAAAACTATCAGGGGTCGATGATGCTATATGGAGATCTTTTGGGGCGGGGGCTGTGGACGCCTTTTGCTCTTTGGACGCGGTTGGCGCTTCTGGTGGAAGTATTTTGGCTTGGCGATCTTCGAGATTTTCTTTCTCCTATTCTCGTATTGGCCACCACTCTATCACTGTGGTACTTGTGCGTGCGGACTCTAATTTATCTATGGCTTTTACTTGCGTGTACGCGCCTTTATGCCATCTTGCTCGTCGTGTTTTATGGGAGGATCTACATTGTGATGCCGCGGCTTTGGAGGATACTCCTTGGATTATGGGGGGTGATTTTAATGTTACGTTGCTTTCCAGCGACCGCCCACGTGGTCGGGGGGGAAGGGATCCGGGTTCTAGCGATTTTTTTGATTTCATACAGGACTTGGCTCTTGAAGGTCTGGTGGCGAGCGATATTATTTACACTTGGTGCAATAACTCCTCTCGATCTCGGCTCGATAGGTTTTTGGCTAATACTCGAATGATGGAAGCTTTCCCCCTTTGCTCGGTTTCCTCTCGGCCGCGGTCCTTCTCTGATCATAGTCCAATTATTTGGGATGCTGGTGATTCTTCACGTCCGCGTGGTTTTTTCCGCTATGAAAGGAGTTGGCTGCTGGAGCCTCATTTTAAAGAACTGGTACGCAATCATTGGTCCTAGAATTCCTTTGCGGGCAGTGCGGCTTGTCATTTTGATCATAAGCTCTCATCCCTCCGAGGTGTTCTCGCTTCCTTTAAATTTAACACTCGTCGGGCAAGACTGTCTTCTCGTACTGAGGCTGACGCGATTATTCTTCGCCTGGATCGGTTGGAGAGCGAGAGGGAGCTTTCTTCGGAGGAATTATCTGAACGTTCTTCGGCCTTGCATCTCGTCTCGGAGGAGGACAGGAAAAGAGCCATCGATTGGAGGCAGCGGTCACGGCTTCGATGGATCAAGGTCGGGGATGCAAATACTGCATTTTTTCATCGGGTCGCTAGTGCACGTAAGCGTGCTAATACTATCTCCTCCCTGGTGATTGGTGGCGCTCTTTTTCAGGGGGAACAGGAGCTGGGCTCGGCTTTGGTTAACCACTTCAAGAATTTTTTTGATCGCCAGCCTCCATGCTCGTGGCGTTGGACGGCCCGGGGGGCCCCCGTCCTTGCCGCCTCGGATGCGGCCTTGTTAACTAGGGCCTTCACGATGGAGGAGCTTAAGGGGGCGGTCTGGGACCTTAACGTTGACGCCTCCCCCGGTCCCGATGGGTTCCCCATCTCCTTCTATAGGGACTTTTGGGATGTTATCGCCAATGACGTGTTGGATGTGGCTCTCGATTTCTGTGCGGGGAACAGGGGATTCAACAAGATTAACCGGGCCAATATGGTCCTCATCCCGAAGACCCATGGGGCTAGCCGTATTGAAGACTTCCGCCCAATTGCGATCTCCAATGGCATATACTTAATTATTGCTAAGGCTTTGGCTAAGAGGCTTGCGCCCCTCCTTGACTCTCTCATATCTCACTCCCAAGCCGCTTTTATTCAGGGGAGGCAAATCTCGGATTGCTATGCGCTGGCCTCCGCGATTATTGATAGGTGGCACTGAAATGATACGAAGGGGATACTCTGGAAAATTGACTTTGCTAAGGCCTATGACTCCTTGGACTGGCGATTCTTATGGTCGGTTTTGAAGCGTCGGGGTTTCCCCCCAACTTGGATCTCGTGGGTTCGACGGTGTGTTACTACTGTCTCATTCTCCTTATCTCTTAACGACCGGCCGGCTGGGGGCCTATTCCAGCCTCGCAGGGGGGTTCGCCAGGGTTGCCCCCTAGCCCCGCTTCTATTTGTTCTGGCGGTTGATGTGCTGCCGCGTATGATCGATGGCGTGGCCAACGCGGGGCTTACACGCGGATGCTCTCTTGGCGAGTTTCATATTCCCCTCCTTCAATTTGCCGATGACACTTTATGTTTTATCGAGGGGGATCGACCTCAGGCTTTGGGAATGGCCACTACGCTACAACTTTTTTGCGAGATGTCGGGGCTCCGCATCAATGGGGCCAAGTCGAAGGTGGTGCCTTTTGCTTTGTCGCCGTCGGAGGCTGCGGAGTGTTCCTTTACTTTGGGCTCTTCCCTTGGTGGTCTTCCGCTGGAGTATCTTGGCTTGCCACTCTCGGTGGGCCGTGTTCGCTTACGTGATTATCAACGGCTGGTGGAGAAGGTGGAATCCCGGTTGGCAGGGTGGCGAGCGTCGCTGCTTTCAAGAGGGGGGCGTTTGGTTCTTCTTAAATCGGTAATCTCTGCAATACCCATCTATTTCTTATCCGCTCGCGGGCTACCTAAGGGGATCCGGGCGCGTTTAGAAAAATGTATGAGGGCCTTTCTTTGGGGTAAGAATGGCGACGGCGGAAGGGGGATTCATTTGGTGAGTTGGGATGATGTTTCGCGTCCAAAGCGCGAGGGGGGCCTGGGCGTTCGGCGGTTGGCGGTGGTGCGCGATGCTATGCTTCTCAAATGGGCGGTTAGGCTTTTGGGTCGGGATGATAGCTTCTTGGTGCGGTGCCTCCGCGTGGCGGCGGGGAATGCTTTTGCTTCCGCTTTTGGCGGGCGCGCTCAGGGAATTACTCCTTCCTTCTGGCGCGATGTCTTCTCGGCGTCCTTGTTCAAGCCGTCCCTTGGCGATGGGAATTCTTTCCGCTTCTGGTCGATGGATTGGTCTGGGAATGGTATCCTCATGAACCTTTTTCCTAGATTATTTGCGTTGGCAGGAGATAAATTTGCAACTGTGGCTTCGTGCTGGTCCGATGGGTGCTGGTGCCCTTTATTGGTGGATAATCTTTCCGATCAGCGGCTGCGTGATTTCTCGGATTTGATGGCTCTTCTTATCGACGCCCCTACGCCCTCTGGGGGCCGTGATCACTTCGCCTGGAGGGAGGGGACCTTCAGTACGCGCAAGGCGTACTTCTCTATTCTTCCCGGCGCCGCGGACTTGGATGCGTCCATGCTCAGTCACTGCAAGCTCATTTGGGGCATGAGGCTCCCTGAACGGGTTGGTATTTTTTTGTGGATTCTTCGGCGTGGAAGATTGCTTACTCGCGATCGCTGTGCTTCGATATTCCCTAATATTTCTCATTTTTGCGGACTGTGCGGTACGGAAGTTGAGACACCCGGGCACCTATTCCTTCTGTGCGACCATGTGCGGGCCATTTGGGATGACGTGGAGTGGTTGAATCTCTCTTCTCTTGAGGCTTTTTGGGAGAGCTTATCTAACGCTGCAAATCGGTCAAGGGAGGAAAGACTTGTCCCCATTGCGCGCCTTTGGAGTATCTGGCTGGGAAGAAACGAAAAACTTTTTGCTGGGCAGAGGTTTTATAAGGAAAATATTTGTATCACAGCTAATCGCTTTTGTATTGATTGGTCATCTTTGTAGCGGTGTTCGGGGGTCGGATGATATCCATCTTGATATCATCTACCTTTTGATTTTGCTTTCCTTTTCCTCACTGTAAGTTCTTCTCTCCTTTAAATTAATAAACTGGGGCGAACACCTACGAGTGTCTCCCCCTTTTTTTGAGCGTAAAAAAAAAAGATTTGCTAGGGATAAGCAATGTTGCATCATATTCTGTACACAGTACACTGCCTTATGTTTTCTCGTTGAACAGTTTACGTATATCTAAATAGCATAGTACCTTGGTTGACTTGGTGAAGTTGAAAATTGATGCTCTAGTTTCCTATCTTTCAAGGATGATCTCCAGATAATATTGGTTAGACAAAATTGAGATCATCCCTTGCAAAGTTGTTTATTTTCGCAACTCTTTCATGCTACAAAATTCCAAATATGAATTAACAAATTCCAAAGGCAGTTTGGGAAATCTCTATAAGAGAGGATATCATAAATGAAAACCATCAAGTTAGGAGAGATGCAAGGTCTACCTTCACATCTGTGAAGTAAGAAGAAATTGGGTTTGCTATTGGAGAGACATGCCAGCGGTGGGATTAATAAAAATCATAATGAGGGCTAGGGGCTATCATATTATGCAGGATTTCAACTTTGAGCTTACAGGGTTCCATCCGTGGGGGAAAAATATGGGAAGAATTTTTATCAGGGAAAGGTTTTATTGCCTCATGCACTAAGCCCTGCCTTATTTTTTCTCCTTGAAAAAAAATATGCGCAGAAGTTTTCCGGTTAGGATTATCTCCGAATAATCTCAGTTTTATTACCGAACAAAACTGAAATTATCCCCCTTGCAAAGTTCAATTTCACAAATGTCTCATGTTGAAGGGAATGAATGAGATAAATTTCATCTAACCTTAGAGCTCTCTTATATAGGAGAAAAGCTCTATGGGTAAATTACAGACAAAGGACAATTAGAAAGACAAATAACATAATTACTCTAACACTCCCCCTCAAGCTGGAGCATATATATCTAACATGCTCATCTTGGAACAACATAGATGAAAAGGACCTCTAGCAAGAGCCTTGGTGAACATGTCTGCAATCTGCTCTCCTGATGATACATAAGAAGTTGAAATAAGCCCCTTTTGAATTAAGTCCCGTGTATAATGACAATCCACTTCAATGTGCTTTGTCCTTTCATGGAAGGCTGGATTATTGGCTATGAACAATGCTGCCTGATTATCACATTTAAGATGCATAGGAAGAGGTACTTCAATGGTTAAATCAGTCAAAACCAATTTAACCCACATCATCTCAGCACTACCTTGGGCATTGCCCTATATTCTGACTCTGCACTGGATCGAGCCACGACAGTTTGTTTCTTACTCTTCCACGCTACTGGTGAGCTGCCAACAAATACAATAAATCCCGAAGTGGACTTTCTATCATTAGGGCACCCAGCATAGTCTGCATCAGCACAACCTGTGACAGATATAGAGGTATCTTTCCTAAACAGAAGACCAGCACCTGGAGACGACTTCAGATATCTCAAGATCATAAAAACAACATTCATGTGAGCCTGTCTGGGTTGCTCCATAAATTGACTTACCCTACTGACAGCAAAGGATATATCTGGTCAGGTAATAGTGACATATAACAACTTCCCCACGAGCTCTCTATACCGTCTCTTGTCCACCTCCTCAGATTCATCATCATAGAGTTTAACATTAGGATCCATAGGAGTAGTAGCTGGTCTACATCCTGCCATTCCTGTTTCAGATAACAAATCAGTAACATACTTCCTTTGTGTCATTACCATGCCTTGCTCATTTCTTGCAAACTCCAATCCTAAAAAGTAACGAAGTGTACCCAGATCCTTCGTAACAAACTGCTCACTAAGAAAATCCTTGGCTGCTTGAATGCCCTGCTTATTACTACCAGTGATAACAATATCATCAACATACACTAAGATGATCACACTACCTTGCTGGCCTCTCTTTACAAAGAGAGTATGATCTGCTGTAGATCTGACGAAGCCCTTCTGTTCAATCAACTCCGAGAGCTTCTGAAACCAAGCCCGTGGACTCTGCTTCAGGCCATATATGGCCTTATGAAGACGGCACACCATATTGGACTCCCCCTCAGCAGCAAATCCTGGTGGCTGCTGCATATAGACCTCTTCCTGCAAGTCACCATACAAGAAAGCGTTCTTGACATCTAACTGAAACAGGGGCCAGTCACGGACAATAGCAATTGCAATGAAAATCCATAAGGAGATGACGGGCTACTGGAGAAAACGTCTCTTGATAGTCCACCCCATATGTTTGGGTAAACCCACGAGCAACCAACCTGGCTTTGTATCTATCAACTGTACCATCAGCCCGATGCTTAACAGTAAAAACCCATTTGCTTCCGACTATTGACGCACCTGGTGGAGGATGCACAACACTCCACGTACCACGTGACTGCAACACTGCCATCTCCTCTTCCATAGCTAAACGCCATGGACTGCTCTGTAGTGCCTCCTGATATGACCTTGGGATTTCCACTGCTGATAATCCAAGGACGAACTTGCGAAACTCCGGGGACAACCGCTCCAAACACGCCTGTGATGCAAAGTCCATCCCATATTTGGGATTCATTGTCCGCGCACGCTTTTGCCTTCTATGGGCAATAGGAAGATCAAGATCATCAACTGGAGTAGTGGTAGTATCATCTGTGCCCTGTGTATCTGTCTGCGCATGCAAATCACCCGTGCCATTAGTGGTACTCAAATGTTCATTACATACCTCGGGCGTGCTGGATGATGGAGGAGGCACATGAGCAGAGGGTCGACGCTGATAGACCTGAGGATAAAAAGTAGAAGGTGGTGGTGGAGGTGGTGGTGGTATAGGCTGTGGTGGTGGTATAGAGGCTGTGGTGGTGGCGGCAGCGTAAAGCATGGGATAGATGGTGGAGGAGGCACATAGATATCATCTCCTTCGTCTGAGTGAGTGAGGCTGTCACCTGTAGGAGAGAAATACATAATGGATTCAAAGAAGGTGACATCAGCACTAACATGGTACCGTCGACTAACTGGATCAAAACACCGATACCCTTTTTGGATTTTGGAATAACCCACAAAAACGCATTTGATAGCTCTGGGAGAGAGCTTGTCAAGACCAGGAGAGAAGCAATGAACAAATGCAACGGAGCCAAAGATGCGAGGTGTTAGGGAGAAAAGATCCTTCTCGGGAAACGCAGTCAAGAACGAGATCTTCTCTCCTAACACTGATGAAGGCATACGGTTGACCAAATAACAAGCAGTTAGAACCGCATCCCCCCAATAGGAGTGAGGGGCACGGCTCTGAATCAATAAGGTCCTGGTAATGTCCAACAAATGACGATGTTTCCTCTTAGCTACCCCATTTTGTTGGGAGGTGTAAGCACATGACTTCTGATGCACAATTCCATGAGACATGAGAAATTTTGAGATATGAGAGCTACATAATTCAAGAGCATTATCAGACCGTATGAACTTCACTCTAGCAGAATAAATATTTTTTATTTCAATAATGAAAGACTGGATAACAGATGCAGCATCAGACTTATTTTTAAGTAGAAAAACCCAACATAACCTAGAAAATTCATCAACAGCAACAAGATAAAACCTGTGTCCTTGAAGATCAGGGACACGACTGGGACCCCAAATATCAAAATGTAGCAGCTCAAACAGACCATGACGACTTGGACCTATACGACTCGGAAATGACGACCTGTGATGTTTGCCAAGTTGGCATGCCTCACACTGAAAATTAGACTTGGGAGAAATCTGTGGAAGAATATGGACCATCTTTTGCAGTGGAAGATGGCCAAATCGAAGATGCCAAGTGTAGGGTGACACCGATCCAGCCCTCCTAGAAGAGACACCAGCATAAGGAGATTGCACCAGTCTATAAAGACCCCCTTGCTCACAGCCAGTTCCAATCACTCTGCCCGTTAGGATGTCCTGAAACACAAGAGCAGATGGGTCAAATATGGCACTGCAATGTAAATCTTTAGTGATTTGACTAATGGATAGTAGATTCATGGAAAAATCAGGAGCATAAAGAACGTTCTGAAGTCGTATCCCAGGGGTCAATTGCACCTCCCCCTGACCAGTAACGGGAGAATGTGTTCCGTCAGCAATTACCACGGAGTGTCCTGTCTGAGTCGCAACAAAATCATCCAGTTGCTTTTTGTCGCCACATAAATGGTGAGATGCTCCTGAGTCCATAATCCACTCTGATAGATCAGCTCTGTAACAACTAGTAAGTGCATACGTTGTACCAAGAGGATGCTGATGCTGAGTCGGCTATCTCTGAAGATCCTGAAGTACTAGCTGATCCCTGGCTGGGTATGATCTCCCGGAGTCTCGACACTAACTCCTCAAAAGTCAAACCTCTGATCCGTGACTAGGGAAGGACCCCCTTCCGACTGAGCCTGCTCCGCCACACGTGCCGTAGTAGTGGGAAACCCATGCTTAGAATAGCATGTTTCCTCAGTGTGTCCAGTCCTGCGACAGTAGGTGCACGGCTGTCTAGGAGGTTTGTTACCTCCTCCTCGACCACGACCACCTCTACCTCTGAAATGGGAGTAGCCTCCTCTGCCGCGAGAAGAAGCCATGGCTGAAGGTGTCGGAACTCCACCATGAGATATGGAGAGTCTACTCAATCTGCGATAGGCCTCTTCCATAGGCGGTATGGTGGCATCTATAAGAATCTGTGCTCGAGCGGCATCATACTCCGGATCAAGGGCTGCTAGAAACACTCCAGTCATCACCGAGTCCCTGTATGCTTTGAGCTGCTCTGGTGTAGCTGTCAATGGAATGTACCCATGTAGCTTCTCAAACATACCCCTCAGAGAGGTGTACAGGGTATGAAGAGGACGCCCGTTCTGCTTCGAGGTAAA
This sequence comes from Ottelia alismoides, assembly GCA_037367405.1. Classification (NCBI taxonomy): domain Eukaryota; kingdom Viridiplantae; phylum Streptophyta; class Magnoliopsida; order Alismatales; family Hydrocharitaceae; genus Ottelia; species Ottelia alismoides. Next base: position 536,651 of record JAZKJV010007769.1, on the reverse strand, counting down.
GATATCATGCTGGAGTTGTAAGATCTTGGGCTCGTTCTTCGCCGGAGAATACGTGGCTGCCAGGATATCCCACATAGCCTTCGCAGTGGGTTGACTCAGAATGTCGTTGGCTATTTCCATGGACACAGTACCGGATAGCCAAACACACGCATAAGCATCGTCAGCCTCCCAAGAGGCGTTAACCCCAGTCTTGTCAACAGGTTCCTCTTGTGTGAGGATATGCTTCTTGCCATTGCACTGCATCAGACTCATGAACTGCATGGCCCACAGTTCATAGTTCGTGCCATCCATCTTCACAACGGGTGCTGGACCTTTGAAGGCACCCAGAGATGGAAAATCTACCTTGTTGTCTGATATGACGACAACAATAACCTGTAACTGGGGTTACACAATCAGAAGACAATGTCTACTCGTACATAGACTCAACACGGGCACACGCACAGAACGTGTGCATTCAAGGAAGCACGGTTAGGGCATATAGTGCACACCACATGCGTGCACAGGACTTGCACAGGACTTGCATATGACTCCAGGCTTGTTGCACAGGATTTGCACAGGCTTGTTGTACGCTACAGACTTCAGGCTTCATGCGCTACAAACTCCAGGCTTCGGGCTTCATGCGGTAAAGACTCCAGGCTTCAGATGCTCGCTACAGGCGAGGGGCGCTACAAGACTGGGGTCGCCAGGCGAGAGGGATCGCCAGAGGGCGAGGGCTCAGATGGGGTCGCCAGAGGGCTCAGATGGGGTTGTCAGAGGGCTCAGAGGGCGATTCAGGCGATGGCGAGATGGGAGCGACTCGGGCGATCGCCAGGCGAGAGGAGGTGGCAGTGCGCGATTGCCAGGCGAGAGGAGCGACTCGAGCGACTCGCGTGCAGTGCGCGATGGCGATGGCGTGCAGAGGACTCACGCGATGGGCACGGAGGCGCAGAGGACTCGCGCAGGCGCACAGGCTCGCGCGATGGAGCAGGCGCACAGGGGGGGTGGCGCCAATCTCGAGAAAGAAGGAGAGAAGGGCGGCGGGTGGGGTAGGGTTAGGGTTCAAGAACTCCGGCCTAGGACCGTCGCTCTGATACCATGTTGAAGGGAATGAATGAGATAAATTTCATCTAACCCTAGAGCTCTCTTATATAGGAGAAAAGCTCTATGGGTAAATTACAGACAAAGGACAATTAGAAAGACAAATAACGTAATTACTCTAACATCTCATGTTATTGAAACTTCAAATATCCTTATAACCCCACATGTAGGGGTGTAAACGAGCTGAACCTGAGCGAATCAACCTAGACTTGATTCGGTTCGTTTAACATACTTTTAGGCTCGGGTTCGGTTCGGCTCGATAAAATAAAAACTGTAATCAGGCTCGGTTCGGCTTGAGTAAGGTTCGTGAAGGTTCGGTTCGGCTCATTAAAGGTTCGTTTAAGAATAAATGTTGTGCAGACGTTTCTGTTCAAATGGAAAAACCGCAGCCGCAAGGGAGGGTTTTGTGGGGTTTCGGGAATACGGAATAGAGACTTAGGTAGTGGATGATTGGATGGGTTTGGGTAAATAAGTGAATAGCCCTTATGTTAATATAGAATGTATTTTTTTCTTATGTATACAATATGTATGCAAATATACTTTTATATATGCATGTGTGTTGTACATAATCGAACTTCTAACGAACCGAACCTGAGCGAACGTATGTTTTTGAGGTTCGGTTCGTTTATTTAATCGAGCCCAAACTCGAGTTCAGGTTCGATTCGTTTATTTCCGAATCGAATCTGAATCGAACTTTTAGCAAACCGAATTTGAGCGAATGTTGAACCTGAGAAATTTCTGACAGCCCTACCCACAGGTGGTTTGGATTTCTCTATGAAAGAGAGGCCTCCAGACATCCATAAAAATCTTCAACTTAGGAGAGCTACAAAGTCTACCTTCAATATGAGTAACATGGCATTGGTGAATCGCTCCTCATCCATCTTGTTAGCCAAGCGCTTTCTGTCTTTGCTTGTATCTTCACAACCTCATATGTCAACAACTCCACCGTTGATTTCGACCTTGTCAACCACAACACATCCCTCTAGCCCACGCACCCAAATCATCCTAAACTGAACCATCCTAATATTCATTGCAGCTTACCTCCAAGCTTTGACATGTTCTAACCCACTTCCCCACAATCATGGTAACATTTTCCCGTGCGACTCTGGTTCTCATTGTGCACTGCCCTCCCATATCCGTCTGTGTCATCCCTGCTCCGTCAAATCTCCTAGATACCCGCATCCATATCTTCAAACCCCTCTGGCATATATTAAACCTGTTTCTAATAGCCTAAGCCCGAATTCAATCAATCAAAATTTTTTAATAACTTTTTTTTTGAAAATGAGTAAGTGTGCATCCCTGAGATGAGACCCACCACAATTTTTTAAACAACTTGGGCACTGACTTCAATAGACGGCATATTGTCAAGGATGGTACACGTTCTCTATCCTGATAATTCCAACATACTACATGCTCGTAAAATTAGACTGCAACATATGACATCGTTACTCGTTGCCATAAATATTTATTCCATATGCTAGATGAAATTTCTCCTGATAATTCCCCCCAACTTTAATAGAGGACGTGGCTGTGGATGATCAAATTCTCCCGAGAATTTTTGCCCCAATTTATAGGGTTTGATCATATTCCTAACAAATGCAAGTATTGCTGTCATGGTCACAAACAACTCCTTAAGCAAATGTCATAATTCTTCAACATGCTGGCATATCCTACCATATGATGTTTAGTTTGCAAATTACGTCACCTCACATTTCATAAATAACTTTGGATGCGAGATATTATTTTCGTACAATGTTAACATATAGCGTTAACCATCCCTTTCCTTACTGGAACGAGCGGCAACACCTCTACTCTTGTTGACGAGAGTGTATGCATAGCCAAAGGAACTCTTGCGAAACGGTCAGCAAGGCCGGTCACTTTCTACGGTTGAATGGCAAGCCAAAATGCTTAACAACAATATAAACTTGGGTTCAACTTAGATGTAGTATAAACTTTTGTTTGCCTGAGCTGAACACATAGCAGAAATACTACACATTAATAGGATATGACACAAAAATGAATGCAATTTCCCATATAATGCAACTCATGCGTATACAAGACACAAGGAGAGGGAATGGAAGGGCGAGAGTATCGACTCTTGCTCATGGTTTGAAAAAACGTGCCTTAAGGCGCAAAGGCGCTTGAGGCGAAACGGGGCGGAGCCAAAGAGCCTCGAGGCGACCACCCCAGACTAGGTTTGGACATCGGGGTCGAGTCGGGGTTGAGTTGGCCTGGCCCAAGCCCATTTAAGTATATGGGCTAATGGGTCGGGCATATGCTCATTTTATTTTCAAATTCTAGACCCAAGTCCAAACCCGACTCAAACAAAATGGGTCGGGTTCGAGTCGGGCCAGCCTAATTTTGACACCTATGTACACCAATATCACATGTTCCATTCTTCTTGCATTTATCTGGTTGTTTCTACATGCGTACATGTTTAAGACTTAAGCGAGCTAACTAATTCGTGATTCTGACATTAGTTGTATGTTGGCAATAGAAATGCGGTAAAAAATATGGTGACTTAAACCACCATTCAATTACATATTCCATTGTAGATGCATGCACTATGACCCAATACAGATTGGTTACATACAGTTCTACATGCTCTAAAACTTGAGGACACAGATTCTATTCTTACATATTAATGTAATAATCTTGCATATTAATGTAATAATGTCAATTCACGCTAATGGATATGGTTATTAATGAGTCTAAGCATTTATTCTACACTCGAAATAAGGATATGAAAGTTAGAACATGGTATTTGGAACGAACATGAATATACTGGATATAATTATATCATATAGGCCGGGCCATCGGGCTTGCGGTTCAGTCCCGAGACCGAACCTAGCCCGATAATTAATACTGGCTCATTTTAGGGCCCGTGGCCAACCCACTAAATTTCGGATTTGGGTTTGGGTCGGCTTATGCGGGTCGGGTTTTTGGCCGGGTCGAGCAAAGCTCAACTCAATGCCCAACCCTACCTCGGACTCTCAGGCTGAGGCGTACGCCTTAGATGCTTGAGACAGTTAAGGCGAGGTGGTTGAGGCGGAGCGAGGCATAAGGTGAGGCGTTAGGGATTTTCAAGCATTTTTTAAGAAAATAATTAGTCCTATTGGTATTTTCAGATTTTTACAAAGGCTTAGTTGTTGAGTATGTATTTATAAAAGATGAATGCTTAAATTTGACCTCTTTCATATTCATATTTACCATTAACACATCCAGTTATTTAAGCGAACTCTTACTATTACATCCTTTAACATATAAGAAACCACATGTGAATTTTTACACCCATATAAGAAAAAATTTTGGGACAAGGGTGTTGTCCCTGCAACCCCCGCAAGGGGGAAGGCAACCTGGCAGCAAGATCCCCTTACTGGTAGGGTATGGTGCTACAGGGGGACATCAGACCATTCTTCATCTGGGTTCAGTAGAACATATGTATTCATGTCAACAACTTGGATATCTTTAATGAGTACTATAGCCAATCCCTTTTTGATAAATATTTTAGTGATAGTTATGGCCAATGATTTCCTTTTGACTGCGTAGAAATTTAGTAGAAGGGTTTATGACATTGACATATCCTTTTTTTTATGTTCTTATCTTCATAATATCATCACATATTACATTATTATATATTATATGTTTGTCAGATTAGATTATTTCACCAGTAAATAAATTTATTATACATTTTGTAATTATTTTCCTATACAAATTGAGGCTTACGCTCCGACTGTCTCGAGGCTACACCTCACCTCTCTTCCAGGGAAAATGCCTCATTCCGCCTTTCAGTTTTTCAAACTTTGCTCCTGCTTAATCTCTCTCAAATAAGATCTCATGCAGAAAATCTTTAAGATGTGAGTGCCTTCAAGCACTGGATGCCTCTAAGCAATATTGAGTTCTCCATCATATTATCCACCCAAGTGTTATCCACCCAAATGTTTGGTACTCCAACATCTGCACATCTCCTTGGAATAAATGCCCCAAGCACTCTCCTTTCCAAAGAATCTAACGGATGTGGTCAGAATAAGGGGGTGGCCTCCACTTGAGATGAGATCCCCACAAATCTACATCTCTACTTGCTTAATTCCAATCCAATGCACCCATCTCCCCTTGTTCATCCAATGGGGAGAGAATCCTCCTTCTCTCCAATCCTTTGCTTTTCTTAATGGACATGAATGCCCTTTCTGGAAGTCTATATTCTTTGAGAAATCCATGGCGTGCACGTTGTAAATTAATCCACCAATGAGATCTCTTGATTTCTATTTCTAAATAGTTGTCCATGGCTGAACTCTTTATTTTATTTCATGCCATCTTTATGCCACCCTTAAATGAAATCCCATCATTTCATTTAAATCCACTCCTTTGTGCCTTTTAATAATGGATGGATATTGGTTTGTTCCATATACCAATATCCCATCCCGACCATTAATTCCATGGTGTCGTAGTGCCATGTTTCCCTTGTGTCAAAAAAACGTACCATTCACACGTGCATTGTCGAATGCCTTCACGCCCGCGTACATCGTCCTTTCCTTGATCGCACATCTACCATTAAGCCGAGTCCTCCGAATCTTGCATCCATGACCTCCAGATCATGTTCTCCATTTGCATTTTATACATTAATTTTTTGTATCCCATGCTCGGTTGTATGCACATTAGAGCATGCACACTCGAGCTTGTACCTTTATCCATAAATAGACATGTTGGTCATTTTTGATCGTTCTGCATCGTCACACACCTCTGTGCGACTCCACGTGTGTATGCTCAAGGTTGCATCTTGCTTCTCATCAACATTTGTGATGCTTGAATTTGCGCTCCTTCGCCACACACATTTATATATTGGTATATACATTCGAAGCCGTGCTCTACGATACTGCTTACACATGTTGTGTTGGATCGGCCAAGAGCTGCGCGGCACTATACGCTCATGCAAGTGCTACGTCCACCCTTAACTACAATATTGATAGTTGAGGTGAGTCTCGAAGTCTCGTAAGTGTGGCCTTCAAGCTCTAGTCTCATATATGTGATCCGAAGTTCCAATTTCGTGCATCTACGTGCACTCCCTGACATATTACTACGTGCTTTTGCGATAACTAAATTTGACGGTGTTATACCTACCGTGATTTTGACTCTACGCAAGTTAGCATATACAAGGTATGCCTATTACCCATACTTGGAAAGTAACACTTTGCTTTCTTAAAAAACCCTTGCAGTTAACAATTTTTTCAACTCCTAATGCAAACAAATCCTAATTTTTGAAAGAAAAAGGTTGTAAAACCAAAGTGACACGCATCCATAATGTGTATATATATATATAAATGTTGAGATATTAGTTATCTTTTATTTCTTTTATGTATTCTCTTTTCTTTCGGTCTACTTTATGTAATTTTTCCAACATGTTTCTCCTCTATATAAGAGAACCCTATGACCTCATGAATAAGCAATTTATCGTTTTTCTCAACATGGTATCAGAGCAACGGTCCTAGACCGGAGTTCACGTGCCCCACCCATGCCCTAGCCCCCACCCGACGTCCTTTCCTCTCATGCGCACTATTGGCCTCCTCGTGCGCACCCGTCGACCTCCCCCCACACACTACCACAGCCCCCTCTGGGCTCCTCGCGCGCCTCCCCAGCGCTCCTCGGGCCGCTGAGCAGTAGAGGGTCCATCTAGACCCACATGCGCCTTGTTGGGCCGCTGAAGAAGCAATCCAGCCCCCTAACGACGTCGTTGGACAACAGTAGCAGCTCTGGCGCTACTGCCAACCACCTAAGGACGACGGTTGGGCCTTCGTGTACCCCTGTGGGCACTCCTTTTCTCTCCATCATCGACCAACAATTAGAGCAGTCTAATTTTGATTGGAAAATGTGATTTTAGACATATAAATCACCTTTCCCGACCTTAGTGCGGATCGAGGATTGACGAGTATGGTTGTATGAGTTCAGGACACTCTGAGGATACATGCTATCAGAAGCATGGATACTCCGCATCACCTTATTTGTGGCATCTTCATTTTGGCTACCTTCCTCTGCGGAAGCTGTCATGTCTTCCCATAGATTTCTATGCGCTCTTCCTTTCAGTGCGATGCTTGCCAGCTTGGGAAGCATCACCGCTCTTCGTTCCCTGGTCGTTGGAGTCATATCAGTAGTCATCCATTTCAGCTTATACATCTAGATATTTGGGGTCCAAGTCACGTAATCACCAGGGACATCGTTTTTATCTTGTTGACATGAATGCTTACTCTAGATTTTGGGGTTTTCTATTGAAAACTAGTCTCAAGTTGGGTCCATCATTAAGTCTTTTATTAATGAAATAAAAAACATTTTCTCTGCTATTGTCAAGTTTATTCGTTTTTCACCGTTGAGTGTCTCTTCCTCTTTTTAGCGTCAAAAAAAAGTTTATTCGCTTTGACAATGCTTTAGAGTTTTGCACATTATAACTATATGAGTTCTTTAGGTCTCTTAGCATCGTACATATCCTTCTTTGTGTTGTAGTGACACGGGACTGGCCCTATATCAGCTTGATGTGAAGAATGCGTTTCTCTATGGTGATCTACATGAAGAGGTCTACATGCAGCAACCACTTGGGTTCTTTATTGAGGGGGTGTCAGAAGGTTTGCAGACAATCTTATAAAAATCGACCGACTAGGTCGACTAGTCGGCCCGATTAATCGAATCGGTATATCAGCCGACTCGATTAGGCCTAATCAGCCATTAGTTGGGTAGAGCGACTAGTCAGCCTAGTCGACTGATTAATTAGTCGATTTTTGCAAGTAGGATCCATATACCCGAAATTGAAATGCCCATTTGTTGAGGTTTTAGGTTACTAACCTCTAGTAACCCAAACCTCACGCCCTTATGCACACCCGATACTCAAGTCTCTTCAAATCCCAGCCCAAACGATCGTCGATACCTCCTTCGGTCGCCTGCTCTAGCCGGTCTGATTGCCTGGGCGTCTCCTCCACGTCACCAACTCCATCCGATCGTCACACAGATCGTCGAAGTTCCTCTCATCTTGCTCCTGATAGCGTCGCACTCCTGAAGGTTAGGGTTTTTATTTTATTTTTTGCCATTTTTGATGGATTAAATCATGAGTTAGTTGATCTTCTCAAGTGCTCAATATGTGGAGTTGATGCATCTTCGTATCTATCATATTTATTTTAACTTTAGTTCGAAATTTCTTCATTTAGATTTTACATAATATATTATTTGTTCAATTGAGCACATGCCGATTGATAATGAAATTGTTGTCAACATTGCATACAATGTCTTCATCTCATCTCAAGGAAGAAATGACACCGTCACATAGAAGGAGTGACATGATCTTATATATGTTATTTGCAAATTTATGAGTATGTATAAAAAATAATTAATATATTTAAAATAATAAAAAAAATTCAAAAACCGACTAATACCCGACTAAATCCGATTAGTCGCTCGATTGCTGACTAATCCTTATTCAGTGATCCGACTGACCGAGTACTGACTGCCGACTTTTGTAACCTTGTTTGCAGACATCACAAGGTGATCTATGACCTTAAGCAGAATCCAAGAGCATGGTTCCAGAAGCTCTCTGATTTGATAGAGTAGCAGGGGTTCGTGAGACCGATTGCAGATCATTTACTATTTGTTCAGAGGTCTCAGAGAGGTATAGTTTTCATACTTGTTTATGTTGATAATATCATTGTTACATGAGATGATGAGCAGGCATCTATGTTGCTAAGGATTTTCTAGGTTAACAGTTTGTGACCAAGGATCTTGACAGTCTACGTTACTTCCTTGGACTGGAGTTTGCCATGAACCAACTAGGTTTTGTGATGACCCAGAGGAAGTACATTACTGATCTCTCTGAGACATGCATGGCAGATTGCAGCCTTGCCACTACTCCCATGGACTCGAGCATGAAGCTGTATGATGGTGATATCGAGGAGGTAGACAAGAGGAGGTACATGAAGCTCATTGGGAAGCTCCTATGTGTGACCATCACAGGGCCATATATATCTTTTGCAGTGAATCGAGCGAGTCAGTTCATGGAGTAGCCTAAACTTGCGCATATGGATGCGGTCCATATGATTCTAAGGTATCTAAAAACCTTACATGGCAGTGGTATTCTATTCAGCAGGGGCACATTCCTTGCCGTTACAGCTTGCACTGCACATATGCATATTATATGGGGTGCCCCAATGACAGGAAGTTCGCCTCTGGCTTTGCAGCGTTCATATGGAGTTCCTTGGTGTCATGGAAGAGCAAGAAGTAGATGCTGGTCGTCAGATCCAGTGCAAAATCAGAGTACAAATCCATGGCACATGTGAGTACAATGATGATGTGGGTCAGATCTGTTCTTACTGACCTAGCAGTTATGGTGCCTCTTTTTACGCACTTCCAATGCAACAATCAGCTTGCTCTCTTCATTGCCAACAACCCAACCTTCCATGAGAGGACCAAGCATATTGAGGTAGACTGCTACTACATTTGAGACATGATTTAGAAGGGCTTCATTTCCACTACTCATGTTAGCTCAGGAGTTCAGACAACAGACGTGTAAACATATATTAGTTTCCTTTGTATTTCTCTGTTATTTTTCCTTTCTGCCGTATGCTTTATGTACTTTACCCATAGGCTACTCTCCTATATAAGAGAGCCTAGGGCTGATGGAATAAACATCTCTTCTATTTTTCCCAACATGGTATCAGAGCGACGGTCCTAGACCGGAGTTCTTGAATCCCTAACCCTAGCCCTACCCCCCACCTGCGAGCCTCTCTCTCCGCCGCCGGCGCTTCCTCCGCGCGTGCGTTGCGCGCTCCTACGCCAGCGCGCCCTCGCGCCTGCGCCCTCGCGCCCTCGCGCTCGTGCCTGCGCATCCTCGCGCCTGCGCCTGCGCGCCCTCGCGCCTGCGCCCTCGTGCCCTCGCGCCCTCGCACTTGCGCTTGCGCGCCCCTTAGCGCCACCTAGCGCGCTCCAACGCGCTACAACGCGCCATTGTGCGCTCTTCAGCGCACATCTTCGTGCCCTCCAGCGCGCATCTCAGTGCTCTGTGCGCGCCTCATCTCACGTGCGTGCGCCCCTGAAAGCGCATGTGCGTGTGCCCTTGAATATCTAGAGCGCACACCGTCAAGTAAATGAGTTTGGTTGCTTGAAGTCTACACATGCAACTAAACCCGTCTATGTCCGTGTAGACGAATCGTATCTTCAGTCTATCGCTCCAGTCTTCGGTTTCCAGTATGTCAGAAAGTAAGGCGGATATTCCATCTATTGGCGCCTTTCGTGGTCCAGCGCCTATCGTAAAGATGGACGGTACGAACTATGAACTGTGGGTGATGCAGTTCATGAGTATGATGAAGTCAACTGGTGAGAAGACTGGAGCCAATGCCTCATGGGAGGCCGATGATGCATACGCCAAAGTCTGGTTATCTGGAACTTTGGCAATCGAGATTGCAAATGATATTCTCCATCAGCCCATGACCAAAGACATGTGGGATATTCTGGCGGCCACATACTCTCAAGCGAAGAATGAGACAAAGATTCTGCAACTTCAGCATGATATATTTACTATAAAGCAGAATGGTCGCCCTCTACATTCACTCTACACATCCCTGCGAGGGATGTTCGAGAAGCTATACAGCTTCATGCCCCTGACAGCCACGCCAGAGCAACAGAAGACCTACCAGAATGCGACTATGGTGGGCGTTTTCCTTGCTGCACTTGATCCAGAGTATGAGGCGGCGTGATCCCAGATCTTGGCTGATTCTACTATTCCTCCCATGGAGGAAGCCTTTCACAGACTGAGCCGCATCACCGTCCTTTCTACGGCCACGAATCAGAATGCTTCAGCCATGGCCGCCAACAGGGTCCGTGGATTTCATCATCAGACCCGTGGACGTGGACCTCGTGGCAGAGGAGGCCGCACTCGGCCAACATGTACCTACTGCCATCGCGTCGGACACAATGAAGACAGATGCTACTTTAAGCATGGATTTCCTGCATCTGCACGAGTCGCTGAGCAGATAGAGCCTCCATCTGCTGCCACTTTTGATCAACAGTTCGATGATCTAGTTGCCCGTCTAAGGGGCATTATTCCCCCATCTGGCCCAACACCCACCACTGAGAGTCAATCTGATGCTACTGCATCTGCCTCTACGTCTACCAGTGCATCAGGTAGCATACTTGCATTTACCAATAGTAGATCAGATACTTTACCTTGGATTATGGACTCGGGAGCTACACATCATCTATGTGGTGATCAGAGTTTACTTACATGATACTCTCAGATTCCTCCAGGCCGAACAATGGTCATTGCCAATGGTACACATTCCCCAATTACTGGTCAGGGGGAGATTAGACTGACATCTTCTATGCAGCTCAAGAATGTGTTACATGCGCCTGATTTTTCAATGAATTTATTGTCAATCAGTCAGATTACAAAGGATTTACAATGTCGGGCAATTTTTGATCCATCTTCTCTTATTTTTCAGGACATCCTTACGGGCAACGTGATTGGTCGTGGCTATGAGTAAGGAGGCCTCTATCGCCTCAATCAGACTCCTTTTGCTGGAACCTCATCTCTACCTACTGGACTCGTATCTCCTCTGCTGTGGCATCTGCGCTTTGGACATCTACCGCTTCAGAAGTTGCGTCGTGTGTTACCCCAGGGTCTGCCTCACACACCCATCCAATGTGAGGCTTGTCAGTTGGGAAAGCATCACCGGTCTACCTTTCCCAGTCGTCCGGGTCGTAGTAGTACCTCTAAGTTTGAGTTATTTCATATTGATATCTGGGGTCCGAGTTGTGTACCTGATCATCAGCAAGGTTTGAAAAAACGAAAGGCGGAATGAGGCGTTTTCCCTGGAAGCGAGGCGAGGCGTAGCCTCAAGGCGGTCGAGGCGTAAGCCTCAGTTTGTATAGAAAAATAATTATAAAACATATAATAAATTTATTTATTGGTGAAATATTATAATCTGACAAACATATAGTATATAACAATGTAATATACGATGATATTATTAAGATAAGAACACTAAAAAAGGATATGTTAATGCCATAAACCTTTCTACTAAATTTCTACCAAATCAAAAGGAAACCATTGGCTATAACTATCACTAACTTTTTTATCAAAAAGGGATTGGCTATAGTTGCCACTAAAGATATCTAAGTTGTTGATATGAATCATACGATTTGAATCCTAATCATATGTTTTACTGAACCGGATGAAGAACGGTATGATGTTCCCCCTGTGCCACCATACCCTACCAGTACGGGGGTCTCGCTGCCCGGTCAGCGAGCCTGGAGGGGCTAGGGGTCCCAGGTTGGCCCCCCCTTGCGGGGGTTGCAGGGGGAAGCGCCCCCGTCCAAATTTTTTTTCTTATATGTGTATTCGAATTCGTATACGCTTTCTTATATGTTAAAGGTGTAATAGTAAGACTTTATTGAAATAATTGGACATGTTAATGTTAAATATGAATATGAAAGAGGTGAAATTTAAGCATATGAATATGAAAGAGGTCAAATTTAAGCATTCATCTTCCACAAATATATACTCAACAACAAAACCTTTATAAACATATGAAAATACGAATAGGATAATTTTTTCTTTAAAAAAATACTTGAAAAAGCCCCTGACGCCTCACCTTGCGCCTCGCCCCGCCTCAACGCCTCGCCTCGCCTCGACCGCCTCAGGCATCCGAGGCGCACGCCTCTGCCAGGGGGTCTGAGGCGGTCCCCTCAGGGCGACTTCCCAACGCCCTGTTTCGCCTCGAGCGCCTTTGCGCCTCGAGGCGCGTTTTTTTAAACCATGATCATCAGGGACACAGATTTTATATAGTTATTGTGGATGACTTCTCTCGTGTGTCATGGGTATTTTTGTTGAAAAATAAATCTGAAGCAGGGAATATTATTATCCATTTTCTTAATGAGATTCGTAATGTTTTCTCCACATCTGTTAAAATTGTGAGAAGTGATAATGCCCTGGAATTGTGTACTCATGTCCTAGCCAATTACTACTCATCCCAAGGGATTATCCATCAGACATCCTGTGCTTATATCTCTCAATAAAATGGGATCGCTGAAAGGAAACATCGCCACCTACTTGATGTCACAAGGTCTCTTCTTATACATAGTCATGCTCCTTATTCTTACTGGGGTGACGCGGTTCTCACAGCATGCTACCTAATTAATCGTATGCCGTCCTCTGTTCTAGGTGAACAAATTCCTTTCTCCCTTATCTTTCCTGGTAAGGATCTGTTTTCCCTTACTCCTCGTGTGTTTGGTTCGGTTGCCTTTGTCCACCAGTTGTCTCCCGGTACTGACAAGCTCTCTCCTAGGGCTGTCAAGTGTGTGTTTGTTGGGTACTCCAGAACTCAAAAGGGGTACAAGTGCTTTGATCCATTGCGCATGCGGTATATTGTTAGTGCAGATGTTATATTTTTTGAATCCGTAATGTATTTTTCATCCTCAGGTGATCAACAACTACCTCCAGTTACTAACTTACTACTGATGCCATCTATATGACACCACCACCACCAGTACCACCACCACCACCACCACCAGCTCCTTTACCATCATCTGCACCTCCTAGTACTATCCCTGTTTCACCACTACCATTTCATTATACCCGCAGGCCTACTCCAGCTCATGGTCATGACTCATCACCTAGCTCGCCTAAGGTATGTACTGAAGATATTACTCTTGATGGATCTAATGATGTTTCTGAGCAGGATATGTTGCAGAGGCCAGATGAGGACACAACCGATTTAGATGTTCCTATTGCTATAAGCAAATCGAAGAGGAGCTGCGCCACATATCCTTTAGCAGCTTCTGTGTCATTTAAACGACTATCTGGAGATTTCAGGGACTTTGTGGTTGCCTTGTCAGCTGTAGATATTCCACGAAATTATCAAGACGCTCTGAAGGATAGTAGATGGCGTCTAGCAATGGAGGAAGAAATGGCAGCACTTCAATCTAGGGGAACTTGGAGTCTAGTTCCTATACCTACAGATGTGTCCCCAGTGAGCTGCAAGTGGGTATTTACAGTCAAGCAGAATGCAAATGGCAGTATTGACTGATACAAGGCTCACCTTGTTGCTCGTGGCTTTACACAAACATACGGGGTGGATTATCTTGACACGTTCTCGTCAGTAGCCGTCATTCTACCCTACGGATCTTGCTGTCAGTTGCGATTACTCGAGAGTGGCCGCTATATCAGTTGGATGTGAAGAATGCGTTCTTATATGGAGACTTACAGGAGGAAGTCTACATGCAACAGCCACCCGGTTTTGCTGTTGAGGGGGAGTGTTCTAAGGTGTGCAGACTTCATAAGGCTATCTATGGCCTTAAGCAGAGCCCCAGAGCATGGTTTCAGAAGCTCTCAGACCTCTTTGAAAAACAGGGACACAAACGCTCTAATGCTGATCATTCCTTGTTTGTACAGAAGACTTCAAGAGGTATTATTGCAATCATGGTTTATGTAGATGACATCTTGATTACAGGAGATGATGAACAAGGAATAAAGAAGGCGAAAGAAACACTGGGTGCGAATTTGTCACTAAGGACCTTGGAGTCCTTAGATATTTTCTGGGGCTGGAATTTGCCAGAAATCCGTATGGGCTAGTGATGTCGCAGAGAAAATATGTTACAGACCTGTTGGGTGAAGCAAGTATGCTTGGATGCCGGCCTGCTACAACACCAATGGACAAGCTATATGATGATGATACAGAGGAGGTGGACAGGAGAAGATACAAAGAACTGGTAGGCAAATTGTTGTATGTCACGATCACTAGGCCCGATATATCCTTTGCAGTGAGTCGTGTGAGCCAGTTCATGGGGCAACCACGTCAGGTTCATATGGATGCTATACATATGATACTCAGGTACCTCAAATCTTCTCCAGGTGCAGGTTTGTTATTCAAGAAAGGCAAGGAGATCTCTATCTCAGCATGTGCAGATGCAGACTATGCAGGTTGTCCTAAGGACAGGAAGTCCACCTCTGGGTTTGCAGTTTACGTTGGAGATTCTCTAATCTCATGGAGGAGCAAGAAACAAACGGTGGTAGCCAGGTCTAGTGCTGAATCTGAATATAGGGCTATGGCCCTGGCTAGCACAGAAATAATGTGGGTAAAGGCTGTGCTTACAGATCTATGTATACATTGTATAGACGTACCACTTCCTATGACCTTAGAATGTGATAATCAGGCAGCCTTGTTCATTGCAAATAATCCATCATTCCATGAGCGAACCAAGCACATTGAAGTTGACTGTCACTTCATACGTGACATGATTCAGAAGGGATTCATTGCTACATCTCATGTTACTTCAGAAAATCAAACTGCAGATATATTCACCAAGGCATTACTACGAGGCCCATTCCAGAAGTGTGCGTCCAAGCTGAGCATGATTGATATCTATGCTCCATCTTGAGGGGGAGTGTAAACATATATTGGTTTCCTTTGTATTTCTCTGTTATTTTTCCTTTCTGCTGTATGCTTTATGTAATTTACCCATAGGCTACTCTCCTATATAAGAGAGCCTAGGGCTGATGGAATAAACATCTCTTCTATTTTTCCCAACAAGACATGTTCATTAATGCCCTAAACAATGGACCATTCCAGATATGTTGTTCCAAGCTGAGCATGATTGATATCTATGCTCCAACTTAAGGGGGAGTATTGAGGTATTATTTTTTGTTTCTTTTGTGCATTCTCTTTTCTCTCCGTCTATTTTATGTAATTTGCTCAACAAGTTTCTCCTCTATATAAGAGAATCCTAAGACCTCATTAATAAACATTCATTATTTTCTCTCAATAGTAAACATTTAAGAATTAAAAGACATTATTTTTCTCTCCGGGCAAAACACATCACCATTCTTACCAGCTACAATGTCCCCATAATGGCCAAAATCTTGACCCCATTGTCCATTAGGTCGCCCCAAGAGTTCCATAAACATAGTGTATGAGAGAAATCCACTCAATTCGACAATCGCAACCTCATTCCAGACTTCCCTAAAACTCCCGTAGGTGAAAAAAAGACGGTCCACGTCCCGGCACCGTCTGAATGATCTTGGCACGATTAGCTTCAATCACCACATATCCTCGACATAGAAGTCATAGGAAGACCTTCGCTCACAAAGGAATCTTCCAACTCAGATTATCCTACTCACACTGCAAATCGTAAGATCTCGTATTCAAACGCAAAGGAAGCAACAAGAGACTTATATGCTTACTTGACTAAGAACACTCCATCAGTGCAACACCAATGGTCCTGACCATCTGTGTATCCCCCCAAAAGTATATCGTTTCCCAGTTATTGTCATGAACTCCTCAGTTCTTTGATCAGATTGACCAGAGTGGAGAGTTGGCACACCCACACACCACTATGTAAAACCTCTGCCACTTGTATGTTTTAATTTTCATCCAACATACACAAACGTGGGAACAAGTCACAGAGAGCCCCTCCTCAAACCACTCATCCCTCTAGAAGCTAAAGTTCATCCGTTACCCTGTACATGTCGCAAGAAAGGTACCATCTCATGTAGGATATTGCAAATCCCCTTCTGAATGTAGTTGATGACCAATCATCTTCCCCGTCAATATCTTGAAAAATCAATGAAACACCTTAAAAATGACTCGACAGTGCTTATTCTTACGAATATAACTACTAGAGGGCATATTAATGAGGAGATCTGGTAAAAATAGCATGCTAGATAATTGGGAGCATGACTAACTTTGGTCTTCCCCCAACTACAACAGGGGATACATGACCATTAGCTACATGAACTGTCCTCCTGGGAGAAATATGACAAAATCTTTCTCCCTCTCCACAAGATGTATAGGACTGCAACAATGCATATAAGACCTTCACAGTGACACAATGAGGTTTCCTCGTGTGGGCATGGGGTGCCACAATGTTTGTATAGTGGGTGGTTGCTACAACAGCTAGTGTTTGCTACATGGCTACAACAGCGATCAGCTGTCACTGTTGGTGTCCAGGTGGTGTGCCAAGGGCCCGGGGGGTGAGGCAAAGACAGTGGTTTACGTATGTCCGAATATGTTAGGTCAAAAGGGTATGAAACATCAGTTTATGACCGATGCTCTAATACCATATATAGAGAAATGAAAGGCAATGCTTTTCGTTGATACCCTACCTTTATTTTAATTATTACAGCAAGGGTAAAATATGAATACATAAATATGAACTGACCTAAAAAAAGGAATAACAGAGATCTCATAATATCTCGATTATATGCACATGATCTTTTGGATCTTCACAGGAGATTCTAAAGATTTGGGAGACTTCCTTCTACAGGTCACTATACAGAACACATTCTTTACATCAAGTTGGTGGCTTTTTGAATATCACATGCTTGAGTTCTAGGGTCTTGCGGAGACACTTTGCTTAATTGCTGGTCGTCCCTCTGCGTGTCGGGATCACTGGGTGCGGCGGGATGGTGGCTTCATGGTAAAGCGGGTCTACATAGCCATCTCAACTTCATTCATGTCTTACTCCGCGAAATTAGTCCATGATTACTGTTAGAAAATAGGAAGCGGAAGCAAAAACATGGAACAAGATAAAGAAAGAACAACGGGATTTTTACGTGGAATCCTACTCCGTGAGGAGCGGGATGAAACCACGGGAGAAGCCCTCAAGGGGCGTGTTTTGCATTGCACTTTCTCATTGTATACAGAAGGTCTGGGGCTCCTTATATAGCCTCTATAGAGCCTCTAAGTCCCACCACTGGACAATGTGGGACTAAATAACTGGATGGGGTAAATGGATCCTGGAGGTATCCATTTACCCATCTACAACTCAATAGGTGCATATAACAAATACTCCAACACTCCCCCTCAAGCTGGAGCATGCAATGCTCAGTTTGGACAAACAGAAAGAAACTCAACTCAACAGTACAGGACATTACGGATAATATCAACCCAACGCGCACAACTGCTGCTGTCGAGGACGTTGCTTCTCATGCCGTGCAGGTGAGGAGGACGAACGGGCTGGAGTGTGAGTCTGCTGAATCTCCTCGTCGGAGAGCATGTGCTCTGAACTGCGCCTGTCAGAGTCACTGCAACTGAAAATGAGTCTTCTCGTCGGAGTACTCTGGCCCGCCACAATAATGTGGACAACTGCTTCATCTCTGAAAAGGGCTGAACTGAATAAGGTCGTGGCTGTGCAATCCTCGTCGGAGTCCACGGTCGCTGGAGAATGGAGTCCGAATAAGTCTCCTCGTTGGAGAACTGGGTCTCTCCCATTTGGCATAGAGAATGGTACACTGCTCTGGTGTCCGTATGATACCACATGAAAACCCTTGCCAACATGGCATAGGAAATGGTCCTCTACTCCAGAGTCCCTATGGCTCACATGAAAACTCTGGCCGAAAACAATAAGAAAAGGATGGGGACCTCTGAAATGATGGCATACATATGCTCATCTGAAAAGACCGCATACTCTCTCTGGAGAACTCGAAAAATAGGTCACTCAAACATGGAGTGCCTCGAACTTGGACTCTGACCAATCTGTCGAGTCTGAAACAACTGCGCATCATGCCTGTGGACTCGGAATCTGAACGTTGAGTCTGAAACTTGCGCATGGAGAATCTTCATCTGAAAACTGTAGAGTCTG
Organism: Ottelia alismoides; assembly: GCA_037367405.1. Classification (NCBI taxonomy): domain Eukaryota; kingdom Viridiplantae; phylum Streptophyta; class Magnoliopsida; order Alismatales; family Hydrocharitaceae; genus Ottelia; species Ottelia alismoides. The sequence continues at coordinate 517,967 of JAZKJV010007769.1, read as the reverse complement.
AACAACTGGTTGGCCTGGAATCTGAATCTGGATCATGGAATAGACCTGTGACTCTACATATACTCCCCCTTTCTCCCATACTGGTCAGAAATGACATGGATGTCGACCAAGTTGGGGGAAGACAAAGAAATGGGGGAAAATATGAGCATTCTCAAAAACTTCTCGCGGCTTTTCATTTTTTAATAAGCCGTCACATTTTTTAACTTTTTTTAAAGCCGTTTCAACCAATTTTTCTTCCGGCTTTTGCAACTGAATTTTTTCGAATATTTTGCGTACAACTTTTCTTTGTACGTGCCTTTTTTTTAAACTTTGACCCAAATAAGGTCCAAACAAATGCCGACTTTTCTCTCTCTTTTTTTTTTTCAAAACATGCTCAACCTAATTGAAGATTGGCCGCCCTCTTTCTTACTTCTTTAACTTTTTTTTAAACCACGCTCTCCCTCTTTTTTACTTGGGCTTTCAAACAACCCCTCCTTTTTTAAACAAAATCCGGAAACTCCTTTTTTTTTGGGGGGGGGGGGGGCTCAAAACAACCCTTCAATTTTCCTTTAAAATAACGTCGCCACCCCCTCTAGGGTTCCCATCATGGGAACCCTTCGTATCATGTACCGCCGCCCCCATGTTTGGGACTCGCGGCCTGGCTGGAGCTCGATCTGGACAACGAGGAGGAGGCGCGATGGAGGCATCGACGCCGCCAGCGCGGGATTCGCGGCGGCTGGAGGGTGCGCGAGCTCCGCCTGGAGCTTGCTGCTCGGTCGAAGGCAGCCTTGGGGCGCACTGCTCTAATTCCTGGAGTCTCCGCCTGAAGGAAATGTCATCTTTAATGTTGGACCCTTAGCGCCAAGCACGCCAGGGCGATGCGTGGCATGAATAGCGCCGCCATGATCTGGAAGAGCGCCACGGGCGGATGGGGGGGGGACGCTGCCTAGAGGACAGAAAGCACGACCGGTCGGGGTCGTGCGTTTGTCGGAGCGGAGCATGACAGGGATATGCGCCGCCTAGCGCTGCTGCATGGAGAGAGAGCACGACTGCATGGAGAGAAAGGCCACTTGGGCGATCTGCGGCGAGATGTCGCTTTGCCACCTTCGATCGAGTTTTCCTTTTTTAGGACAATCATCTCTAGGGCTTCGGAGCCTTGATCTGGATGCCGCCCCAAAGGCCCTGGCGGTGCCGCCTGGAGCCCGCCATGCTGCTAGACATCGGGTTCCGCCTGGCGGCCGCCAGACGAGAGAGAGAGAGAGGAGAAAGCTGCGAGGAGCCGATCTTCGTGCACGTGCCGCCTGCTGGGCTGCGCGAGACTTGGAGCGCCGTCGGGAATCGGCCTGGATGACTTGCTGCACCTCTTTTTTTTCTCGTCGATCTGGAGTTTCGCAGGGGTGCGCCACACGAAGCCTGGGACTGGATCTTCACGGAAATCGATGATACCTTCAGATTTAGGGTTTTCAGTAAAACCCTAGAACAATGAATCTCTAATCTTGAACAAATGACAACATAATAATCTCCAATAACAACGAATCTCGAACAGATGATGAACGAACGTAAAATCCTCGAGAATCGACCCACTCTGATACCATGTTAGAAAATAGGAAGCAGAAGCGAAAATATGGAACAAGATAAAGAAAGAACAACAGGATTTTCACGCGGAACCCTACTTCGTGAGGAGCGGGATGAAACCACGGGAGAAGCCCTCAAGGGACGTGTTATGCATTGCACTTTCTCATTGGATACAGGAGGTCTGGGGCTCCTTATATAGCCTCCACAGAGCCTGCAAGTCCCACCACTGGACAATGTGGGACTAAACAACTGGATGGGGTAAATGGATCCTGGAGGTATCCATTTACCCATTTACAACTCAATAGGTGCACATAACAAATACTCCAACAATTACATGTTTATTTGACATTTAAAGATTCCCTTTTTCTCTAGTTACCGCAGCGTAGGGGGCTTCTGATTAAAGAGTGTGTTGATTGAGGCTTTTCCAAGGGATTGTTAAGGAATGTTCATTATGTGGTATATGCCAGGAGGAGATGGATTGTCTCTTTATTTCTTGCGATGTAACTTGTGGATTCTCGATGATCTTGGATATTACTTGGGTGGATCTGTCTTACTTGGAGAATGTGAAAATAAATGCCAAAGTAAATAAAGAACAACAAATAAGAACACTTGGGTTTTACGTGGAACCATACTCCCTAAGGAGCGGATGAAACCATGAGAAACGCTTCAAAGGACTTTCGATGAGTACATGGATGTAGGGCTCTTTATATAGCCCTACTGACACACCATTGCGCTACAAATATGCGATGTGAGACTAAGCACGAGTACATGGTAATTAGATCTTGGGGTATCCAATGTCCCATATATATATGTATTCTCTAACACACCCCCTCAAGATGGAACATGCAATGCTCAGCTTGGACAAATAGGAAAAAGCACTCACTCGTACACGTGACATTACAGACAACATTGACTCGATGCATACTCTGCTCGTTGCTGTTGGCGATGTGCTTCTCATGTCATGCTGGTGAGGAGGAACTGGAGGGATGGAGTGTGAATGATAATATGTAGAGAACTTCGGATCGACAATTGGCTTGTGTGTTATGTATCTGAATCAATCAGAGTCATCGGTACTGGAAGGAGTCTCTTTCATGGAGTACTCTTGCTTGCAATATGCGGAAGACTGAAGATTGAACCATCTCTTTGAAGGGCCAAATAAAGAAAGCCGTGGGAATATCCATATGTAGATATGGAGAAATGAGCCACTCTCATAGGGATCTCGGAAAGATCTTGTATTGGAGCTCACAATCACTGAAGGATAGATTCTGCAATAAACAAGTCTTTGTCTGGAGAACTGATAAAATGAGTCACTTGAATATAGTGTTTCAAACAATGGTAGAGTCTGAAATGTCTACTCAACATTCCTCGTTTCTTCCATACTTGTCGGAAACAAGAGGATGCGACCAATTTGGTATAACAAATGCAGGTGGGGGGAGGGGCAAAAAAATCCTGTTTCCTTTTTTTTCTCTTCTTGTTGCTACCCTCTTTTTTATTTTTTGCAAGTTATCTCTCATTCTTTTTTTCAAGTCTCATCTTATCTCTCTCTCTCTTTCTTTTTGAATGAGTAGTCTACTTTTTTCATTGTTCTATCGTCCCCTTTTTTCTTTCCTTTTGTTAAAGAAATCAACAGTGTCTCCCTTTGGACTTACAATCAATTGAAAATACAAGAAAATAAAAAGGACAAAGCCCACTAGGGCATCATGACAGTTAAACTCCTCTTTAGAGTTCTCATCATGGGAAACCCATCACATGGCACCCAATTCTCAACGTAGCCACCATGCTTCTTGGAGAAGTCGTTCCTGGAGGAGTCATGCGTGGGGAGGAGGCATGTTTGGCATGCGCTTGCGAGGAGTGGGATAACCCATCACCATCGCCAACACTAGGGGGTTGGTGCGTTGGTATTGCGCATGCGGAGTACAACACGCCTGGGGAGATCATTCACACTTGGGGTGGTTCATGCACCTGTGGAGGTGCTGGGTGAACCCAACAGTGGCTACTAGGAGATTGTGTGTGGGGAAATTTGCCGGGACCAACCATCGACGTTGTTGCCTTTACTGCAATTTGCTTCTCCTTCTCGCTCATGCTAAGGTTTTGATAGGATGTCTATTGCGAGCACTTGAGAAGATTGGGAGCGGAGAGAGATCAGGCGTGAGTAGATCACCTAGATAAGAAACCATCTTTCTGCAGCTTCATCGTTCTTAATTAGATCTCGTAGCCATCTGACCTCATGAATAAATCTCCGACTCCGAACAACTTGAATACTAAAAAAAATCAAACCTGGACATAAACCCAGAATTAACTTGCTCTGATACCATGTGAAAAATATAATGCATGAGCAAATATAGAACAATAAAGAAGGAAATTAGGGTTTTACGTGTAACCGTACACCCAATGAGCGGGATGAAACTACTGAGAACCTTCAAAGGGCTTGATACTTTATTAAGTTTCTCTCAATGAGTACATGGGCGTAGGGCACTTTATATAACCCCACTGATATACCAAACCCCACCAATATGAGTGCATGATAATTGGATCTTGGAGAGATTCAATTACCCATTTACATATATTTTCTAACAAATAGGTTTGAGGATTCTCTGGTGGAGGCTCAATTCCAGATTGCCCTCAACGTATCACTTCTTTTTGGACCATTGGAAGTGCACATAATGGTATTATTTTTCATGTGGAGTGTTTGGATAAAAAAGTGCATTCCATCATGCTATGAGTCGACTCTAGTCTTGGCTCTTGTAATCCCTGCAATTTTTGGGTTATTACGATTTTTTGGGTGGGGGATGTTCGGGGGATGTGTGTGTCCCCTCTTTTAATAAAAAAGCTATTTTCGTCCTGAGTTGAAGTCTGTCTTGGAGTGTTAAAAGAAGATTTCTATTTCACATCTATTAATTGCTCCAGAGAGCAGAATTTGATGCAAATCTGTTTTATTTATTCCATATCTTTCTGTCTTTTCCAGGTTGTTGCAAAACTCTCCAAGGTATTTCCTAAAGATACCGAGGCTCCGCCCGGAGGAGTGGATGACATGACGAAGTTATCATATCTTCATGAACCTGGAGTTCTCCAAAATCTAGCTGCCAGATATGAGCTCAATGAAATATATGTACGCTGTTTTCTCATTTTAGTTATAAAATTGAACAGTATTTTATGCACCATTTTTACACTTACGAAATTACTGTGTAATTTCAGACATACACTGGTAATATTTTGATTGCCATAAACCCATTCCAAAGATTGCCTCATCTCTATGATACACATATGATGGAGCAATACAAAGGGGCAGGTTTTGGGGAGTTGAGTCCTCATGTTTTTGCCGTTGCAGATGTTGCATACAGGTGCTTTGGTATTTCTTCACATAATACGTGTATTTTTTTGTTTCAAAATTTTGATCAGTAGACACTTTTGGGGTGGAATATGTAGAATTTTTTGAAAGAAAAATAGGGTGTAGCCCTGAGATGGGACCCACCACAAATCTATTAAAGAGAGGGTGGAGCTCCGAGGTGGAATATGCAGAGATCTTTTTGGCAGTATATCTGAAACAGAAGTGTTAACTAGTTCACAATCATTTCAATGAGGAATTTTAACAGCAGATTTTGATATTAACAGGGCAATGATAAACGAGGGAAAGAGCAATTCCATTTTAGTCAGTGGAGAAAGTGGGGCTGGTAAGACTGAAACAACAAAGATGCTTATGAGATATCTTGCCTATGTGGGCGGTCGTTCAGGAACTGAAGGAAGAACAGTTGAACAACAAGTCTTAGAAGTGAGCTAAATTTCTCGCTGCTCATCTTTCTCAATATTATGATCATGTCACCCCTTTTCTTATGTTTCATGTGCATATAACTAGTTTTGCTTTTCAATTGCAGTCAAATCCAGTTCTGGAAGCATTTGGCAATGCCAAGACTGTTAGAAATAACAACTCTAGGTAAGCATATCGATATAGAAATTTTAGTAGAAAATGGAAGTACCATCTCAAGGGCCAGTATTTGGTTCCCATGCAAGTTATATCTACTTCTACCTGCGCTACCTTTTTTTATTGTTGGTTGCCATGATTTGATTTTCATCAAGGTAGCCCTAGTATATCTTAATTAGGGATAAGTGGGGAGTTTGCAGACTTATTCCATTAAAAAAAGCAAAAAAGTGCAGGAGACATTTAAGTTGCACATAAGCTAACATCACATGAAGCTGGAGTGTCAGTGTACATGCCAATTATACCTAAGGACAGAATCCACTTAATAGTTTAGTGGTAGAAGCAGTGGGCTCCCACTCCAATGACCAGTGTTCCAACTCCACCCTCCCCATTAACCACAACAACAACAAAGCCTTTTCCCACATTAAGTAGGATCAGCTACATCGATTCTTTGCCTCCATTCAGATCTATCTTGGGTCATTCTCGGGCTTAGATCCAAAAGGCTAAGATCTCTTCGTATAGTTTCATTCCAACACATCTTGGGCCTTCCTTGTCCTTTCTTAGTCGGCTCAACATCCCAAAACTCGCATCTCTTAAATGGTGCATCAACTGACATCCTACAAATGACCAAACCACCTTTAACATTTTTTCGCATCTTATCCTCGATTGGAGCTACACCAACTTTCCTTTTGATTGCATCATTCTGTATCCGATCTTTACGTGTGTATCCGCACTTCCACCTTAGCATTTTCATTTCTGCTACTGCCATTCTCTGCACATGTCTATGGTTCACATTCACATGCCAACATTCAGACCCATAGAGCATAGCGGGTCTCATAGCTACTTTATAAAACTTTCCTTTGATTTTCAAAGGAAATTTCTTATCATAGAGAACAACAGGGGCCCCTCTCGACTTTAGCGAACCTATATTTATTCTATTAGTAACATCTACATCAATTTAAACGGGTCTGTTGTGGGGGAAGCGTCGCCTGTGGGGGCTGCGGAGGCTCTGACGGAGGATTCTGGAGGGGAGACGGAGGCAGCACACACTTCCCAGCAGGGCGAGCTCGGAGAAGAGGGAGGGCATGCGATGGAGACTGGAGGGGTGCTGTGTGTGCTTCGGTGGGGCAGGTGCTGGCAGGGAGCTGGACTGCCAAGGACCGGTGATGGAGGGATCTAGATTCGGCACGTGTTACGCAAGGAAAGATCTCCTAAGGGTGGAAAGGAGAGGTAGGAGAGCAGAGCTGCTTGCCTCAGCGGAGCGTGAGGCGACTGTGCAAGAGTTGCAGCCAAGTTCCTTTGCTTTTCAGGTGCATCGGAATCGTTTCAGCATTCTGGACAGGAGTGTGACAGAACGTTTGGGCGTGGTACCGCCTAAGAAGATGCCCCAAAATGTTATTTTATGAAGATTCTATCTTGGAATGTCAGGGGGTTGGGCCGTCCCGAGAAACGGCTGGGTGTCAGAAAACTGATAATGGAGGCCGACATAGACGTGTTTCTTCTTCAAGAGACGAAGTTGTCAATGGGCATGGACACGGTCAGGCGGGGGCTGGACGACGGTGGTAGGTTCGACCTTGTGGAGCTGATAGCGTAGACTGACGGGTTGGAAGAAAGATGACTTCTAGTTTCTGGAGGAGTCGAAGTCCCTGTTCTGTTTGACCATGAGATTGAAAAGGCATACCGATAGTCTCAGTTTCCTTATCACAAACGTTTACGGCCCGACGGGAGGGGAGAGGGGTTCTCTGGCGATTGAGTTGGAACAGTTGGGGACCATTATTACGGCGGAGCTTTGGCTCATGGGGGGCGACCTGAATGTCACGCTTCTTCCGGATGACCGTCCGGGGGGGGGAGTGGTGGAGGGGACCCAGGTTCGGGGGAGCTCCGGAGCGTGGCCCACGGCTTGGGCCTGACATCAATCGATGCGGCTGGCTGCACCGTTACTTGGAAGAACGTGAGATCGCGGTCCAGGTTGGACAAATTCTTTCTGTCGCCTGGCGGTGTTGAGGCATTCCCCCCTCTTGCGAGCCTGGGCACTGTCGGGGCCCACTCCAATCATAGGCTGATTGTTTGGTTGTCTGGGGAGGAAAGAGAAGCAGGTTCGTTTTTCGCTTTGAGCGAAGTTGGCTCTTAGAAGAAGGTTTTAGGGAGGAGGTCGCGGAGAGGTGGAGAGGCTGGACCCTTGTTGGGTCAGCCATCTCGAAGTTGGCAGCAAAGTTGCAGTTTTTGCGGTCCTTTCTTATTGGTTTCGGGAGGCAGGTGAATGCAGGCGGAGGGCTAGAAGGGAGGCGGCCCAGGCCGGGGTGACTCGGCTGGACGGGTTGGATGATGAGAGAGCGTTGGATCAGGAAGAGCTGACGGAGAGGTTGGGCTTGTTAGAAGAATTGTTATTGGAAGACAGAAAGGAAGAGGTGGAGTGGAGGCAAAAATCTAGACAAAGATGGTTGAAAGAAGGGGATGTCAATACGAGTTTCTTCCACATCATAGCATCTGGGAGGCGGGAAAGGAACTATTTGCACGAGCTGAAGGTTAGGGGGTAAGAATTTTGGGAGAGGCTCAGATTGGCAGCGCTCTACATGGTCATTTTGTGGAGGCAACTCGAAGGAAAAGAGGGAGTAGCTGAGGATGGCTGGGGAGAGGGGTGGAGACTCTATCTGGCGATCAAACATAGAGTCTGGTGGTTCCCTTTTCTGAGGAGGAGGTGAAGAGAGCTCTTTGGGGTCTGAATGCAGATAGCGCCCCGGGCCCGGATGGTTTCCCGGTTCTATTCTATCGTGAATTCTGGGAGCTATTGAAGGAGGAGGTTTTGGAGGTGCTTAACGAGTTCAGGACAGGGAATAAAGGGTTCGAGAGGGTCAACCGGGCCCTGCTGTTCCTCCTTCCCAAGAAAGAGATCCCGGTGTTGGTAGACGATTTCATGCCTATAGCGCTCTCCAACACCATCTACCTTATTGTGGCTAAGATTTTGGCGAATCGGCTGAAGGGTGTGTTGGGCTCGCTGGTGCTTCAGGGGCAGTCGACTTTTATACCGGGTCGACAGATGACGGACAGTCTGGTGATGACATCTGAGATCTGCCTTGACTGGACACAGTCGAGGAAGAAAGGCACTCTGTAGAAGATTAACTATGCCAAGGCTTACGATTGTGCTGACTGGAAGTTCCTGTGGGCGTCTATGAGGAAGAAAGGTTTCCCAGATATGTGGGTAGATTGGATGAAGAGATGCGTTACGACCTAGTCTTACGAGCTACTAGTGAATGGAAGGTCAGAGGGGGGATTCTTTCAACCCCAAAGGGGCGTCCGGCAGGGATGTCTGTTGGCCCCTATGCTTTTTGTACTGGTGATAGATGCTCTGGCTGTGTTGCTTAGGAGGGCGGTGGAGGCAGAGTGGTGTGAGGGCTATCGTCAGGATGATATCTCTGATTCTCTGTTCAGCTGCTACAATATGCAGATGACACGATCCTATTCCTTGGGGGCTCGGATGTTCAGAATAACAACGCGGTTCAGCTGGTCGAGATTTTTAGTAGTCTTTCTGGCCTTGAGGTCAACATGCACAAATCAACGGTCATTACGTTTGGGATGGACAATGCGGAGCGCTGCTGGTTGTCGGGAGTGGCCGAGTGCCCCCTAGGGGACCTTCCTATCTTCTACTTGGGGTTGCCGCTGTTGGCTGGGAAATTGAAGAAATCAGACTGGGACACGGTTGTGCAGAAGATGGAGCAAAGACTGCAAAGTGGAAGGCGATCACGTTGTCCAGGAGGGAAGTTGATACTTTTTAAGCATGCACTCTCGACCATCCCTATATTTTTCTACTCCACTCGGTTGATGCCGGTGGAGGTTAGATGAGGATTGAGGTTTTGACGAGGAGATTTTTTTGGTCAGATGGGAAGCAGCAGAGATCCGTGTTACATTTGATCAGCTGGGAGGAGGTGACGAGGGGGCATAATGACGGGGGGCTAGGGGTCCGTGATGTAGAATGTATGAACAAGGCGCTTATCGCTAAGTGGGTGATTTGCATTTGGGGCCCGTCGATCGTTGGCAACCAGACTGTTGAGGAACATCTATGGTGTCATAGGAGAGTTGGTGGTCGGTAGAGTGAGGTTTGAATTACCGCTTTGGGTAGGTATTCGCGAGGTTTTGCCGCTGATTGCACCTAAACTACAACCGAGGGTGGGAGATGGTCGATCTTTCATATTCTGGCGGGATGACTGGACGGGGGAGGGATCACTAGAGGGAAGGTTTCCTAGACTTTTTGCTTAGGCAAGATCGAAAGAGAGTACTCTTTCGTAGGTGGCGGACGCGGGTACGTGGTCGTCGGTCTTCTCGTCGGATCTCTCGGATCAGCGCATGGAGGAGTTTGTCAGGTTACAGGAGGAGATTCCTCCGTCGGAGGACTTTGCACAGGGCGTCGACCATTTCGAATGGAGGGGGGGGCGAGATTCTCGGTGAAGAAAGCGTATGAGAAAATGAGGAGAGTGATAGAGGATCAGGACCTGACCCTGTGCCAGGACTTGAAGATGGTTTGGGCTGCCAAGCTCCCGTGCAGAATTAAAATATTCTTGTGGTGTCTGAGAAGGAACCGCTTGTGCGACAAAGCAAGGAGGGGGAGGTTGTTAAGCGTGGCAGACACTATGTGCGACCGGTGCGAGGGGATGGTGGAGGACTCGGATCACTTGTTCTTCAGGTGCTCGACTTTTGTGCGGGTTTGGAGGGAGGTTGGAATTTCTTGGGTTGAGATTGGAGGTTTGGATTTCTGGAGGTCGGTTCGGTTGGTGGGCAACAACTCCAATGATGATGTTTCCAAGCCATCCACTATTTTGTGGGCCATCTGGTTCGGCCGAAATGATTTGATTTTCAATAATCAGAGGTTTTATTCAGAAAATGTAACACCTCATTGTAATGTCCTGTATCACTCCTGGATCTCCTGATATTGTACTTTAACTCTTTAGTGATATAATTACTTGCGGTGACTTTCATTTGGGAGATCGCCCTTTTTTACAATAAAAAAAATCTACATCAATTTCCTCATCATGCTGCAAAATACATCCCAAATATCTAAAAGAATTTCTTGTATGAATGTTATTGTCACCAATCTTCACCTTGATTCCTTCACCATTACTTCCATCAAAAGTGCACTCCATATATTCAATCTTAGCTCTACTTATACGAAAACCTTTAGTCTTCAATGCATGTCTCTGGACCTGAAGCTTCTCATTTACTCCATCTCTAGTCTCATAACACGATATCATCAAGGAATGACATACACCAAGGTATCTCATCCTGAATGTGACTTGTCAATCAAAGTAAAAAGGAATGGACTCAAAGCTGAACCTTGATGCAGATCAATGTTGATGTCAAAATAATCGGTCTTCTCAGACTGTATCCTTACAAAAGATGAAGTCATATCATACATATCCTTTATGAGGTTAATGTATATGACATAATTTTCTCTTCACCAAAACTCTCCACAATATCTCCCTTGAGACAAAATCATAAGCCTTCTCCAATGAGATTCTTCCTTTTAGCTCTATAAATCTCCATTGTTCTCCTCTGCAATTGGATGACTTCAATAGTTGAGCGACTCGGTATGAATTCTTATTGGTTTTCTTTTACTTTGGAAACTTCCCTCAACCTTCTTTCGATCACACGTTCACAAATTTTCATAGTGTGACTCATCGGCTTCATACCTCTACAATTTAAAAAAATTTGACTGTCTCATTTGTTCTTATAAAGAGGTACCACAATGCATCTCCTCCAATCTTCAGGAATATTCTTGCTTCGTCAAATAACATTAAATAAATTTGTAAGCCAAGTCAAACCACACTCACCTTAAACTCTCCAAACTTCTATAGGAATGTCATCAGGTCCTACACCTTTCTCAGGTCTCATAACCTTCAAAGCCTCCTGTTGGGAAAAATAAGAGTTGTGTTTATTCCTTGAGCCCTAGACTCTCTTATATAGGGAGAGGCCTATGAGCAAATTACATACCGTAGACAAACGAAAAGAGGACATGGTTTTTTTGCTAAAGTTGGTGCTTGAAGAAGAAATTCTGAATATCTTCTCAGTTTATGCACCGCAAATTGGTTTAGATGAAAGGACTAAACAAGCTTTTTGGGAGGATCTGGATAATATTTTACGAGGAATCCCACAAAGAGAGATGGTTTGCATAGGTGGAGATCTTAATGGACATGTGGGAAAAGATGTTTCAGGGTATGCAAGTGTGCATGGAGGACATGGTTTTGGGGATAGAAACGAAGAGGGAAAAGTCATTCTAAATTTTGTAACTGCATATGATCTTTTCATAGCAAACACTCTTTTCAAGAAGAGGGAGGAGCATTTAATTACTTATAAGAGTGGCTCAACTAGAACACAGATAGATTACTTTGCGTTGAAGAGAAGAGATCGATTGTGTTGCAAAGATTGCAAAGTAATCCCTGGAGAGAGTTTGACAACCCAACATCGCTTGTTAGTCTTGGATTTACAAATAAAAGGGCTGGTAAAGAAAAGGAAGGTTCCTAAGTGTTAGAAATATGTAACCGTTTTATCTTTCCAAAACCCTTGAGGGTATTTTTGTACTTCTCTCCTTTTTGTACTCATTAGGGTTTTTAGGCTTGTCCTATAAATGGACCCCTAGACCCACTGGAATAAGACAAGAAAACCTATTCTATTCCTAACATGGTATCAGAGCAGTTCCACGAGCCTCTCTTCCGCCGCCTCCCTCCCGATCCCTAAAGCCTCTTTCCCGTCGCTCTCCATCACGCGATACCTCCCCTTCCATCTAACGATTGAGCACTCGTGGTATCCCATCGCCCGATCCATAACCCATCTCCCCATCGCACGATCGAGCACCCATCGCCCGATCCAGCACCCATCTTCCACAAACCCCATCACCCAGAAATCGCCCATCGTCCGTCGCCTACCGATCCCCTTCGCCTCCCGATCCCCTTCCATCGCCCATCGCCCATCCAGCACCAACCCTCTTCGCCCATCGACCAACCCTCTAAACCCAGCGCCAGCGCCCATCGCCCCAACCCGCTCCAGCGCCCAAACCCATCGCCTCACTCCCAATCCATCGCCCTACCCAATCTTCACGCGACCAACCCCATCGCCCCCCCCCACCCCCACCCCCCAATCGCCCCTCCCAGTCCCCCCCAGTCGCCCCTCCAGTCACCCCAAGCGCCCCCCATCCCTACTCCAGCGGCCCCATCGCCCAGCATAACCTCCGACGGCCTGCTCCAGCGACTCCAGGCCTGCTACAGCGACTCCAAGGCTCCGACGGCCAGGCAAAACCTCCAGCAACGGCTCCAGCACCGAGTTCCACGACTCCACGACTCCAGGACTTCCCGGTCTACATCGCTTCTACTCTGACAAACGGCTCCAGCGGCTCTCGTGCACAGCAACAATCCAACGGGCACTCATCAGTATAATAAGATTATGTGGCCCAATGACTCCAGCTTCCGGTGATATTTTACTACAGCTTCATGTCCTCTGAAATTATCAATATTATCTAGTACTTTGCTACTTATCTTGTGTGGCCGCCATGACTTCTACTCCAACATCTGTGGACTCCAAGTCCCTGTACCAATCTCAATCTATGATGGTTACAGGGCACTACTATAAAACTCAAAGGATCCGAGAATTATGTTCTCTGGTCACGATCTTTTAAAATATTTATTGGCGGCCAGCGGAAGGCCTATGTCCTTACTAGAATTCCCCCAGCAGAAACGGACAAAGACTTTGATACATGGTTTGTCGATAACTGTCAGGTTATCACCTGGATGACAAACAACGTAGACCCATCTATTGCATCCAATCTCCTATACAAAGAAACGGATAAAGCAATGTGGGAGAGTTTTGAAAATACATACTCACAGAAAACTACCAAATCGCGGCTTTCAGATATATATACTAGGATCTGGTCTACAAATCAAGGAGATACATCCTTGATAGAATATTACAGGCTGCTCACAGGTTTATTCGAAGAACTCCTCATTTTTCAATCGGCATGTTGTGATAAACAGGTTGGGGAACGTGCAGAATGGCAAGTATATCGGTTCCTATCAGGTTTACACCCTCGATATAAATCTGCGAAGGACCAGTTTCTTACTGCCGGTGCATTACCCACTCTTGAAACCATCTTCGGCCGACTTCAGGAAATTGAGTCTCCACAACCCCCTCCATCTGCTGAGGTATCTGCTCACTTTGTTAAGGGACGATCAGTCCCTTACGGGGGACGAGGACGTGACTATGGACGAGGATGTGGTCGCACTTATGGACGAGGCCGCGAATCTTCACGGGCCCAAGGTCGTGATCATACTCCTGCCCGTTTCCCCCCGTGTACTCATTGTGGTCGCCTGAACCACCCATCAGAACGTTGCTGGACCAAATTTAGCATGCCTTCGAATGCCAATAGTGCGTATGAGATGTCTACCTATGATACTGATTATGAGAATGCTACCCCAAGCCAAGAAGCACCTGTAATTGCTAGCCAACATTCTTTTACTGCCTCTGAATATGCCAGTCTACGTCAACTACTACAGAACTCTCATACTAATGTTATCACGTCTGCTTCAACAGCCAGTCTTGCCACAACTGCAAGTACAGTCGCCAACACAGCTACTACATCAAATCCTACATGGATCATCGACTCTGGAGCCTCGACGCATCTTACAGGGGAAGGTAGTATTCTTATTTCTTCCCAACCATCCTCAGTTGTGAAAACCGTACGTGTTGCCAATGGAGCACACTCGCCCATTACTAGTGTGGGTACTGTAGAATTTTCTTCCTCACTCAGACTGACGAACGTGCACTGCGCTCCAGCATTTCCTCTCAGCTTATTATCTGTCCATAAACTATGCACTGAGCTTAACTGTCAAGTGATATTTGATAAATTTTGCTGTTACTTTCAGGACATCCGGACGAAGCAGATCTTTGGTGGGGGATATGAGAAGAATGGGCTATATTATCTTGACATCCCTACGGATTCCAAGTTTGCGGGTGCTGCGTCCATTTCCACTGATCCATTACTATGGCATCTTCGTCTTGGTCATCCATCTGCCAAAGCCCTCTCCATGATGTTTCCGGAACTTTCGTCACTAAAACCCTTTGAGTGTGAGGCGTGTCAATTTGGGAAACATCATCGAGCATCCTTTCCTGCTCGAACTGAGCCTCGTCGTTCTACTCCTTTTGCTCTAGTCCACTGTGATATTTGGGGACCTTGTCCGGTTCGTACACTCAGTGGCCATAAGTATTTTGTCGTTTTTATTGATGATTTCAGCAGACTATCCTGGGTTTATCTACTAAAAGAACGCTCGGAAATAAATATTATCATCAAAAATTTCTTTCAGTATGTTAAAACCATTTTCTCCACTACTGTACAAATTTTCCGTTCAGATAATGCGTTGGAATTCACCCAAAATGACCTTTCCACATTTTTTGCTTCTCAAGGGACCATACATCAAACCTCCTGTCCCTATACATCCCAACAAAATGGGATAGCCGAAAGAAAATTAAGACACCTCCTAAACATTGCCCGCTCACTTCTCTCTCAAATGAAAGTTCCCAAAATATACTGGGGTGATGCTATATTAACTGCAGTTCATCTTACCAACAGAGTCCCTTCGCCTTCTCTAAATGGGTCTACTCCATTCTCTCTACTTTATCCCACGGAGTCTGCTTTTCCCCTACCTCTACGGGTCTTTGGTTGTGTGTCATTCGTTCATAAATTCCAAAATACAGATAAACTCTCGCCACGTGCGATCAAATGTGTTTTTCTGGGGTACTCTCGCACTCAAAAAGGGTATAGGTGCTATTACCCTGATGGTCATCGCTATTACATCTCGGCAGATGTTACCTTCTTTGAGAAAACAAGCTTCTTCTCTCATACAATCACTGATATACCGCTTGAACTTCCACCCCCACCCATCGTCTACAAACGGAGAAACGTTTCGACAACTCCAAATGTCCCGTTACCCGTCTCAGTCCTCCAGGATGATATGCCCTCTTCAAGTACCTCCCACAAGGATGTCCCGGATGATCCTCTCGAGCTTCCAATAGCTCTACGGAAGAGTAAGAGACAGTGTACTTCCTATCCGATGTCTCACTACACCTCTACTGATAGTTTATCTGACTATGACAAACGGTATACAGATGCTCTAATGACATTTTCCATCCCACGAGATCATCACAGTGCCTTTCAGGACTCTGGGTGGCGACAAGCAATGGATGAAGAAATGAATGCACTTTTATCCAGACAAACGTGGGATCTTGTCCAGTGTCCTAAAAGGACTCGACCGGTGGCTTGCAAATGGGTCTTCACGATCAAACAAGCAACGGATGGCGAAATTGACAGGCTAAAAGCTCGCCTTGTGGCTAAAGGTTTTACACAAACCTATGGTGTAGACTATTTTGAGACATTCTCACCAGTTGCACGTATGGGGTCTATCAGGACTATTATTTCTTTAGCAGCAAATAAATCTTGGCCTATTTATCAGTTAGATGTGAAAAATGCTTTTCTCTATGGCGACCTGGATGAGGAAGTATACATGCTGCAACCTCCTGGTTATGAAGTCGAGGGGGAGTACGTATGTCGACTTCGAAAAGCGATAAATGGTCTCAAGCAAAGCCCAAGGGCGTGGTTTGACAGACTTACCACAGAAATTAGTACAATTGGATTCCAGAGAACAAAATCTGATTACTCAGTATTTGTCAGAAATCGAGCAACTGGTACTGTTATTCTTGTCGTTTATGTTGACGATATGGTTCTCACTGGTGATGACTGCAATGGGATATCAGAAACCAAGGCTTTCCTTCAAAAGGTATTCGTTACTAAAGACCTTGGTCATCTACGCTACTTCTTGGGCATAGAAGTACTTCGCACTACTGAAGGACTTCACCTCTCACAGAGAAAATATTGTCTGGACATTCTTACTGAAGCAGGGGTTCTCGGATGCAAGCCCTCTAGTATCCCTGCAGACCCAAAGAAACATGCCAGCTTGTCTGATTCTACCTTTGATGATGTCACTAGATATAGAAGTCTTGTGGGTAAACTCCTCTACCTTACTGCCACCAGACCAGATATCTCCTATGCAGTTAGCAGAGCTAGTCAGCACATGGAACAACCGACTTACAACCATTGGCAAGATGTCCTACAAATCTTACGATACTTGAAGGAATCTCCGGGACGTGGCCTCTTCTACGGGGCAAATGGGCACACGGAGGTCACTGCATATGCGGACGCTGACTATGCTGGTTCCCCAGAAGATCGACGCTCTACTACAGGCTATGCGATGATGGTTGGGGGAAATACAATTACATGGAGGAGTAAGAAACAAACCGTTGTATCCAGATCCAGTGCAGAGGCAGAATATAGGGCAATGGCTCAAGCTACATGTGAGATCATATGGCTATTGACTTTCATTCAAGAACTTGGCATTAATGTCACTACTCCTATTCCTTTATATTGTGACAATAAATCTGCAACCTACATAGCCACAAATCCAGTATTCCATGAACGAACCAAGCATATAGAGATAGATTGCCACTTTGTACGTGATGCTGTCAAAACTGGAAGAATTGCTACTCCACATATTAGCACTGATCTTCAACTAGCAGATATCTTCACAAAGGCCTTACCCAAGAAACGACTGCTGTGGATTATTTCCAAGTTGGGCATGACTGATAAATATGCTCCAACTTGAGGGGGAGTGTTAGAAATATGTAACCGTTTTATCTTTCCAAAACCCTTGAGGGTATTTTTGTACTTCTCTCCTTTTTGTACTCATTAGGGTTTTTAGGTTTGTCCTATAAATGGACCCCTAGACCCACTGGAATAAGACAAGAAAACCTATTCTATTCCTAACACTAAGATCACTAGAACTAGGTGGTGGAAACTTCCGCTGAAGCAATCACGCTTCAGGGAGAAGGTTTAGAAGACTTATCTTGGAATTGTAGCGGTAGTGCAAACGAGATGTGGGAGGCAGTAGCATCTTGTATCCGAAAGGTAGCCAAAGAGATGCTAGGCGAGTCAAAAGGAGGAGCTCCGGGTCAAAAGGAGGCTTGGTGGTGGAGTGAAGGGGTGCAAGAGAAGCTAAAAATTAAAAGAGCTTCCTTAAAAGCTATGTCTAAGGATAGAACAGAGGAATCTGTCACAGACTATAAAATAGCGATGAAGGAAGCAAATAAGGCTGTAAGCGAAGTTAAGTCAAAAGCTTATGAGGTTTTGTATAAAAATCTCAACTCTAAGGAGGGCCAGAAGGATATATTCAGGTTGGCCAAAGCAAGAGAAAGAAAGACCAAAGACCTTTCTCAAATGAGATGTATTAAGGACGAGGAAGGTCACGTGCTTGTTACTCAGAAGGATATAGAGACTAGATGGGAGCAGTACTTCCATAAACTTTTCATTGGAGAAGGAAATAGAGAGATCACTTTGGGTGATCTAGCTAGTAGTGAAAGTTACTTGAATCGTGCATGCTACAGACGAATACAAAGAAAAGAAGTAGAGGAGGCTTTGAAGGTTATGAGACATGGGAAAGGTGTTGGACCGGATGACATCCCTGTAGAAGTATGGAAAGTTTTAGGTGAGCGTGGTTTGACTTGGCTTACGAATCTATTCAATGTTATTTGGCGAAGCAAGAAATGCCTGAAGATTGGAGGAGGAGTATCGTGGTGCCTCTTTATAAGAACAAAGGAGACATTCAAAATTGTTCAAATTACAGAGGTATCAAGCTGATGAGTCACACTATGAAAATTTGGGAACGTGTGATCGAAAGAAGGTTAAGGCAAGTTTCTCAAGTAAAAGAAAACCAATTCGGATTCATGCCAGGTTGCTCAACTATTGAAGCCATCCATTTGCTGAAGAGAATAATGGAGATTTATAGAGCTAAAAGGAAGAATCTCCATATGATCTTTATTGATTTGGAGAAGGCTTATGATTCCGTCCCACGAGAGATACTGTGGAGAGTTTTAGAGAAGAGACAAGTACCTGTCCTATACATTAATCTCATAAAGGATATGTATGATAGGGCTTTATCTTGTGTAAGGACCCCGACGGGGAAGACTGACTATTTTGATATCAACATTGGTTTACATCAAGGTTCAGCTTTGAGTCCATTTCTTTTTACTTTGATTATGGACGAGTTGACAAGTCACATTCAAGATAAGTTACCTTGGTTATGTTATTTGCTGATGATATTGTGTTGATTGACGAGACTAGAGATGGAGTAAATGAGAAGCTTGAGGTTTGGAGACATGCATTGGAGACTAAAGGTTTTCGTATAAGTAGGGCTAAGACGGAATATATGGAATGCACTATTGATGTAAGCAATGGTGAAGGAATCGAGGTGAAGATTGGTGACGATAACTTTCAGAAGAGAGATTCTTTTAGATATCTGGGATCTATTTTGCAACATGATGGGGAAATTGATGGAGATGTTACTAATAGAATAGATGCAAGATGGCTAAAGTGGAGAGGAGCCTCCGCTGTTCTCTGTGATATAAAATTCCTTTAAAAATTAAAGGAAATTTTTACAAAGCAGCCGTGAGACCTGCTATGCTTTATGGTTCTGAATGTTAGCCTGTGAACCATAGACATGTGCAGAGAATGGCTGTAGCAGAAATGAAAATGCTAAGATGGATGTGTGGACATACACGTAAAGATCGGATTCGGAATGATGCAATCCGAAAGAAAGTTGGTGTAGCTCTGATCGAGGATAAGAAATGCGAGAAAACTGCTTAAGATGGTTTGGTCATTTGCGAAGAAGGTCAACTGATGCACCGATTAGGAGATGCGAGTGTTGGGATGTTGAGCCGGCTAAGAGAGGGCGAGGACGGCCCAAGAAGTGTTGGAAAGAGACTATACGAAGGGATCTTAGTTTTTTGGATATAAGTCCGAGATTGACCCAAGATAGATCTGAATGGAGGCGAAGAATCCATGTAGCCGACCTTACTTAATTGTGGGAAAAGGCTTTGTTGTTGTTGTTGTAGACAAACGAAAAGAGAAATAGATACAAGAATATAAAATAAACTTCTACACTCCCCCTCAAGAGGAGCATAGATATCTATCATGCTCATCTTGGATAAGCACTTCTGGAAGGGACCCCAAAGCAAAGCTTTGGTAAGAATATCTGCCATTTGGTCTCCTGAGCTGACATGGGTTGTAGAGATGAAGTCTTTCTGGATCATATCACGGATATAATGGCAATCAAACTCGATGTGCTTTGTCCTCTCGTGAAATGCAGGGTTATTTGCAATGAATTATGCAGCCTGATTGTCGTATTTTAGCGACATGGGAAGAGGAACATCTATGTGTAGATCTGTCAGAACTGCGCGAACCCACATCACTTCTGCACATGCTTTGGCCATAGCTCTATACTCCGATTCAGCACTGGATCTCACAACTACTGTTTGCTTCTTACTCTTCCATGAGACAAGTTACTCCCCAACAAATATAGCAAATCCTGATGTAGACTTCCTATCCTGTGGGTACCCTGCATAGTCTGCATCTGCACGTGCTGAGATAGTAATAGTGCCCTCCTTCCTAAACAGTACTCCTCCACCTGTTTCAGAGAGCGGCTTGGACGTCGCTACTACTGCAGAAGCTAGTTCCTTAGATAGTGCTCATACTTCTACTTTCTACCAGGGTTCATGTACCTCAGAATGGATTATAGATTCAGGTGCCACACATCATTTGTGTGGAGACAGACGTCAGCTCACATCCTACAAGCAAGTTTCCCCAGGAAGGACAGTGGTCATAGCAGATGGGACTCATTCTCCCATCACAGGACAGGGGCAGATTGCCTTAACACCTTTTATGCAGTTGCAGAATGTGCTTCATGCTCCTAATTTCTCAATGAATTTACTGTCAATTAGTCAGATTACTAAGGATTTACATTGTCGAGCAATATTTGACCCATCATCTCTTGTGTTTCAAGACATTCTCACAGGCAACATGATTGAGCATGGCCGTGAGCAAGGTGGGCTGTATGTCAGTGACATATTTTCTCTGAGTCATCACATGTCCTTGTTCATTTCTAGCAAACTCCAATCCCAGGAAAATATCTAAGTACTCCTAGATCCTTGATAACGAATTCACGGCCAAGAATTCTTTTGCTCTTTTTATTCCATGCATATCATCTCCTGTAATAAGTATATCGTCAACATACACCATAATGACAGTCCACTTATATACACTGACATGTGTAGACTTTACACAACCAAACCCATCAACCTTGAAGCGACGGGCCCCTTAGAGAGGAGAGCCCTAGGGGCGACAAAGCCCTAGGGACGGCAACAACACACGAGCCTAGGAGAGGGGCAGTAGGGGAGGGACCCTAAGGCACGGTGGGCCTAGGAGAGGCGCATGGGAGAGGGCCCTAGGGCACGGAAGGTGGAGCGCAGCGACGCGCTGGGGGCCGACCTGCGCGCAGGAGACCGGGGCGGCGGAAGGTTGAACGACGCGCGGGAGACCGAGGCGGCGCACGGGAGATCGGGCTGGCGCCCGGGAGAGCGAGGGGGCCGAAGGGCGGCTTGAAGGTGGAAGGGTTAGGGTTAGGGTTCGGTACGAGAGCTCCGATCTATGACCACCGCTCATATACCATGTTGGGAAAAATAAGAGTCGTGTTTATTCCTTGAGCCCTAGACTCTCTTATATAGGAGAGACCTATGGGCCAACTACATACGGTAGACAAACGAAAAGAGAAATAGATACAAGATACAAGAATATTTAATATACTTCTACACCTCCTATACTTCCTTCCTTTGTATCTGTCTATAGCTTGCACGATTCAGGTAACTTTCACTACTAGCTAGATCTCCCAAAGTAATCTCTCTATTTCCTTCTCCGATAAAAAGCATATGGAAATACTGCTTCCATCTAGTTTCTAATCCTTTTGAGTAACAAACACGTGGCTTTCCTCATCCTTAATGCATCTCACTTGAGAAAGGTCTTTGGTCTTTCTTTCTCTTGCTTTGGCTATCCTGATTATATCCTTCGGACCCACCTTAGAGTTGAGAGTTTTGTACAAAACTTCATAAGCTTTTGATTTCGTTTCACTTACAACCTTCATAAGTTTTTGTACAAAACTTCCTTCTTCGCTATTTTGCAGTTTGTGACAGTTTCCTCTATTCTATCTATAGACATGGCTTTAAAGCATGCTCTTTTAATTTTGAGCTTCTCTTGTACTCCTCCACTCCACCACCAAGCTTCCTTTTGTTCTGGAGCTCCTCCATTGGACTCACCTAGCATCTCTTTGGCTATCCTTCGGATACATGATGCTATCGCTTCCCACATCTCGTTTGCACTTCCATTACAATCCCATGATAAGTCTTCTAAAACCTTCTTCTTGAAACTTGGTTGCTTCAATTAAAGATTCCACCATCTAGTTCTACTGATTTGGAAACCCTTCTTTTCTTTAGCAGCCTTTTTATTTGCACATCCATGACTAACAAGCGATGTTGGGTTGTCAAACTCTTCTGGGATTACTTTTCATTCTTTGCAATACAACATATCTCTTCTCCTTAACGCAAAGTAATCTATCTATGTTCTAGTCGAGCTACTCTTATAAGTAATTAAATGCTCCTCTCTTCTTGAAGAGAGTGTGCTGTGAAAAGATCATAAGCCCTTATAAAATTCAGAATGACTTTTCCCCTCTTCATTTCAATCCCCGAAGCATTGGCCTCCATGAACACTATCATACTCTGAAGCATTCTTTCCCACATGTCCATTAAGACTCTACTTAGACAAATCATCTCTCTTTGTGGGATTCCTTGCATAATCTTATCCAAATCCTTCCAAAAAGCTTGTTTAATCCTTTCATCTAAACCAATCTACATTGCATAAACTAAGATGATATTCAGAATTTCTTCTTCGAGCATCAATTTTAGCAAAATAGTCCGATCCTCGAATCTTAACACCTCAACCACAAAATCTTTATGAACAACCACTTCAACACCATTATCTCTTACCTGAAAAAAGTTTGAAGCCCGTCCTCTCTATCTTCCTTGCTTTCTCTCCAACCCATTTTGTCTCTTAGAGACATATTATTTGAGTCTTCTTTCTTTCAATCGTATCTAGTATCTCCATCGATTTGCCAATTTAAGTGCTTATATTCCAACTACTTATCCGCAACTTCCTTTGCAACCTCTTTTGGACTAACTTCTTTACTCACATGCATCCATCATGTGAGAACCCATGCAAATTTTGGATTGTATGCAGGCGGCGATGTAACAGAACTATCTTATTTAATCGCATGCATTCCTCATGCGAGAACTCTTGTAAATTTTGAACTACAACCAGCCAATGATGTAGCGGCCCTTGCCTACTTCTCATTGCATTCGGGCAATGCAACACGTTGCTAGTGGGGAACGCTCCATTGAAATCTCAATGTTTGCTTAAATCCATGTTGAAAAGATCCGAACTATTATGAGATAAATTCCTAACGCACAACCCTCCTCAATTTACCCGTGCGTGGGACCGGCTTTGGCTGAGTTAATTGGTACGTATGAAGTCTCACAACCAATTAGAGTTACAAAAAAGAAAGATAAACAAGCATATCATGAGATATGATTTAGGAGGACCCCTGTTCAAACCAATATTTCATTGTCTGGACAACGAGCAATGTCTCAATTGTATATTACCAGTGGAATTAGAGACAATGCTGCAAGTCAGTGAGTGAAACATCGACTCGCCTCGGTACAAAGGCCACCGGCACTGGCGTTCTTGAGGTTGTTGCCTCGATCCAAACACTTCTTATCATGCCTAATTGCCCAAGCAACTTCTTTTCTTCCTCGGGACCTCTTTCATCTCAAACTCTTCTTGGATTGTGCTGCTTGAAAGCTGTCTAACAACCCTACTTGCGCCCCCTGCTCTCCACACTTCTTTTTCATTTTACTCATGTTTTTTCTCCTTGCACACTCTTGCTCCCTCTCCCCATTTTTCTCCTCGTCTCTTACTATGACCTTACCTTGATAGTGACATATTTTTTTTATTTTAGAGGATTTAATTCTAGATGGAGATTGTTAAGATTTTTTTTTGAGCAAAAGAAATCGATGGGGTCCCAAGCTACGATCCACCGCCAAGTAATTATATTAATATACAAGAAAAGATGATGGCATTACATTACATGCAAGCATGCATCTACCAAAGCCCTATAATGCTCCAAGATGTTCTTAGAATAGAACACTTGTCCCCGAAAAATAGGTTTATTCTTGCCACACCAGATTGCCCACATGAGTGCAAAAGAGCATGAGCTATCCTCATGTCCATTCTCGCAAACTGCTCTAATGGAGCTCCAAAAATCGTTCGCACTAACCGCATCAAGCCAAGAAACATTTGCTTTCCTCTAAACCTCAGTAGATTGAGTGCATGTGAAGAAAATGTGATTCTAATCTTCCATCTCATCCCTGCATCTATCACAAAGATGTCTCTCTGTTGTAGTATCCTGTCCCTGCGTTCCTTGGAAAGAACCTTATTCTTCCTGACCAGCCACAAAAAGGCCTTGACTCTCATTGGAATCTTGCTTTTCCAGATAAATCTGTTTTGATTTCTTCCTGATTTTTTTCGTGGACCTATATAAAGAAACAACATGCCTTTTTCATTGAGAACCTGCCGTCGCTCCCCACAAAGTGATCCCTCCCACTTTCCCGGATTGTCAACCTCAGTAAGCTCAGCATGCAACCTCCAAAACTCTTCCAATCTCTGTTCGGACAGTTCAGTAATAAACGACGAAGTCTACGACTCATTCTGCCAAACCTCATGCATCGATGCATAGTGATCCACTGCAAACGCGAATAGTCTCGGATAATGATCAACCAAAATGTTATTGCCGCTCTAGTTATCAAGCAAGAACCTGAAAATATGCCCATTCCCAAGCACCGATCGCATTCTCGCCTCCATCTCAAGTAAAACCTTGGTAATACCTTGACACAAAGGGGAAGGGGCACGTATGTGACTAGTCTCCAGCATTCCTCGCACACCATAGATCCTCCTTAGAAACCTGCACACCAGATCCTCGGATTTCCCCCACATCCTCACTACCCACTTCGTTAGCAGAGCCTTATTCATCTGTTCGATGTTCAGAACACCCAACCCACCATTCTTCTTTGTCGTCGTGATCCTTCCCCATGAGATCAAATGCAAGCCCCTCTCCTGCTTTCCATCCGACCAGAAGAATCTCATCATCAGTGTCTCCAACCTATTACGGACCCCAATCGGTAATAATCTCGTGGAGCAGAAAAAAATGAGAATGGCCAACAACGCATGCTTAAGAAGAACCAACTTGCCACCCTTCGACAGAGTCGCCGCCTTCCACCCCGCCATCTTCCCTCCAATCTGTCCATGACCAGCTTCCAGTTGACTGCCTTCAGTCTGCCCAATACCGGGGTTAATCCCAAATAAGTGATGGGTAAAGTCTCCAACGGGCATCTAAACACCTATGCAATACGTTGGTCATCTTGCTGCGTAAAATTGAATGGCACCACAACGAATTTTTTCCTATTAATCTCCAGACCCGAGATGTCACCAAAGATATTCATAACATGGGATGTACTTCTGAATTGCTCCGTATCACCTCGTAAGAAGATCAATGTGTCATCAACATATTGCATCAGAGGAACTGAGATATCCTCATTACTATAACCCTCTTACCACTCTCCCCTTAACGCCAACTTCATTATAACTGCTAGAGCATCCGCTACAATGACAAATCAACAGAGGGGCAAGAGAGCACCCTTGCCTAGCTTTCGGTTGAAAGAAGCCACCTTCCAGTCTACCATTGACCAACATCGAGTAGGATGCTATAGTGATTTATCGCTTCATCCATGCAATCCACATGCAAGGGAAGTCCCTCTTCTCCATTAAAGACCAAATAAATCGCTAACCCACACAGTCATATGCCTTTGAGAAATCAATCTTTCATAGAACACCTTTGCTTTTAGATCTTTTCCAGTATGAGACCATCTCTGAAGCGAGTACCAAACCATCTGCCATGTAACTCCTAGGAACAAAGGCCGTCTGCTCAAGCGAGATAATATCAGGTAAAACCCTCTTAAGATGGTTAGCCAGGATCTTAGCAATAATGAGATAGCAGCCATGTCACAGCAGGCTGGCTGAAAAATGAGTAATTCCTCAAAGAGGCTAGTAAGTAGTCTGTAGTACTCAATGAGGCTTGATTCTCCTTGAGTAGCAGACCTGAGTTTGATATAAATCTCAGATAGGCGAGTTTTTGTTGTCTTCTGAGAGTACATGCTCTCTAGATTCTCCCACATGGCCTTTGTCGTGTCTTTATATAGGAGATTGGCAGTAATGGTTGGATCGACGCTATTGGTCAACCAAGTGATGACCTGACGGTTGTCAACAAACCAGGTTTCATAGCCCGTGTCCATCTCTGCAGGCGGAACCTTTGTCAGAATAGAGCCTTTGCGTTGTCCACCGATGAACACCTTGAAGGAATGAGACCACAGAACATAGTTTTCAGACCCTTTTAATTTGATAGTTGTGCCCTGTACCATCAAAGAAGAAGTAGAGTACGTAGGCTTGGTCTCCGTTGTTGCCATGGTGGATCTCTAGGTCAAGAAAAAGGGTCAAGACAGAAAGAGGCATGATAAGTAAGACTTTTCGTGTTTAATCACACATCACGACAATCTGATCGCAGATCAAAGAATTGCCGTAGGGCCAGGTTGCGCCGTAAGGGGCCCACAGGAGTTGAGGCGACGCATAGAGGGCCAACGGCTGCGTTGGAGGCCAGGCGGAGGCCCGCTGGTGATTGGCGGCATCGTTAGGGGGCCGCTGGGGCTGAGGCGGTGCCTAGGAGCGGTGCTGGGGCCAAGGCGATGCCTAGGAGCGGCGCTGGGAGAGCCTAAAAGCCCTTGCAGGACCCAGCGACGGTGCTGGAGGCAAGCATGAGGCTCGCTGGTGTCTGGCGGCACCGTTAGGGCTGCACTGAGGCCGAGGCAGTGCCTAGGAGCGGTGCTAGGAGGGCCTAGATGCCCTTGCGGGACACAGCGGCGGCGCTGGGGGCGTACAGGAGGCCTGCTTGTGCGTGGTGGCACCACTAGAGGCCCGCTGGAGGGCTGACAGTGCCTTAAAGCGGCGCTGGGAGGGCCGCACCTTGCCGAGCGACTCCCAGCAGCGGCGTTGGTGATCCGTGGAGGGGGCTTGGCAACAGGCTAGGTCACGTGCTAGGGTTGCACGAGATTAGGGCTTAAGGTGGTAGCGGTAGCTAGGTCAGAACACCGGTCTAGGACGTGCTCTGATACCATGTGGAGAAAAGAAAACCCAATGACTTGTTTATTCCAGAGGTCTAAGGGTCCTCATATAGGACTAAACCCTAGAGAGTACAAGAAAATATAAAATACATAAATTCCCCTATGGAATACAATCACATAATCTATCGTTATTTTCTAACAATAAGTTTTGTACATGTAACTATGGAAGAACTATGGAAGAAATAAAGGTAGATGCGTGGAATCTGAATGCATATGGGGCACCGGGAACGGATGGGTTCCCTGTCTCTTTTTACAAGGATTTTTGGGATCTCGTGGGCCAAGAAGTGCTGGAGGTGGTGGAAGAATGTTGCCGGTGTAACGCTGGTTTTGAAAAGCTTAATAAGGCTCTGATTTTTCTCATTCCAAAGCGGGAGGCGACTGAAAGAATTGAAGACTTCAGGCCGATTGCCCTTTCCAATGCCATCTATCTGATAGTGGTGAAGGTTTTTGCTATCAGGCTTAACTGGGTGCTAGACTACATTATCTCCCCTTTTCAGTCGGCCTTTGTTACTGGGAGACAGATTGCACACAGCTTAGTTATGGCCTCAGAGATCATTGCAGATTGAAAGAGAAGAGGGTCGAAGGCTTTGTTGTGGAAAGTAGATTTATCAAAGGCTTTTGACACTTTGGACTGGCGATTTCTTTGGCCGGCTTTGCATAGGAGGCATTTTCCTGAGATCTGGTTTTCTTGGATGAAGCATTGTGTAACCACTGCCTCGTTGGCGGTGCTTATGAATGGCTGTCCGGAGGACAGCTTCTTTCAGCCACAAAGGGGAGTCAGACAGGGCTGCCCTCATGCACCCTTGCTGTTTATCATCGCATCTGATGTTCTTGATTGCATGGTTGATCAGGTGCAAACCTTCATGATCACGGGTGGCTACTCACAGGATGATGTTGTTGTTCCTCTTCTCCAGTATGCGAATGACAGGATTTTCTTCGTTAAGGGTGGGAAGGAGGAGGCCATTGGCATGACGACCACTTTAGAGGTTTTTGGGGAGATGTCTAGTCTTACACTGAATCATGGCAAGTCTACGATGATTCCTTCCGGCCTATCTATTGATGAGGCGAGTTTGTGTAGTATCGAGCTGGGTACAGAGTGTGGTTCCCTCCCTATTCGTTACCTAGGATTGCCTCTGGCATCATGCAGAATCATGTTGGCAAATTGGTTACCAGTGGTTGAGAAACTGAAGAGGAAGCTTACGGGTTGGAAGGCTTCAATCCTTTCTGGGGGGGTCATCTTGTGATGGTGAAGGCAGTGCTTTATGCAATTCTGGTATTCTTCATGTTTACTCGCCTTTTATCCACCGGGATTAAGAAGCGCCTCGTGAGACTGATGCGGAGATTCTTATGGAATAAATATGGACATGAGGGTAATGGGATGCACCTTGTGGACTGGGAGTCGGTCACGCTTCCCAAGGCGGATGTTGGGCTAGGTGTCAAACGTCTGGATGTATTGAATGAGGCACTATTTATGAAGTGGGTGAGTAGACTTTGGGGGAGAAGTGAAGATATCTGTTGTGCTCTTATTCGCTGTATATATGACATTTCTTGCTCGTCCATGCTAGATGCCAATCCGGGCCCGTTGACCTCACCTTTCTTGAACGAGATTCTCAAGGTTCTATGACATTTCAATGAGCTCTTCCGCCCTGTCTTGAGGAATGGCGAATCTTGTTTTCTGGTCAGAAGATTGGTCCGATGCTGGGCTGCTCTATAGTCGGTTCCCACGCCTTTTTGCTTTGGCGGGGGATCATGAGGTGCGTGTTGCGAGGTGCTGGAGCGACGGGAA
Organism: Ottelia alismoides; assembly: GCA_037367405.1. Lineage (NCBI taxonomy): Eukaryota > Viridiplantae > Streptophyta > Magnoliopsida > Alismatales > Hydrocharitaceae > Ottelia > Ottelia alismoides. Next base: position 489,456 of record JAZKJV010007769.1, on the reverse strand, counting down.
CTGGATGCCCTTATTTTCCGCCAATTTTTCAGATCAACGTTTGGAGGAGTTCCTTTTTTTGCTTGATTCCCCGCGTCACTGCGGGACGACCCTCTGAGGGGCTTGACCATTGGGTGTGGAGAGGAAGCTCTTTTTCGGTCAAAAAGGCCTATGGGGCGATCTGTAGACCACCTTCATCGAGGACGTTTGACCTAGCTAGGGATTGCAACTTTTTATGGATGTTAGGGCTCCTTGAGAGAGTTGGTTTCTTCTTATGGCTTCATAGGAGAAAGAGAATTATGACAAGAGATTGGTGTGCCAGACTATTCGAGACGGTTTCTGACAGATGCTTTCTTTGCGAGTGTGGAATTGAATTGCTGGAGCATCTTTTCTTTCTTTGTCCGTGTACGTCATCTTTTTGGAGCGTCTCCGACCCAAGCTGGGTTTGTGTTGCAAGCCTTGTATCTTTCTAAACTTCTTTGGTAATGGCCAGGCAACGCCCAAAGGAGGTTCTTCTTCGACCTCTGGCACTCTTATGGGCGATCTGGCTTGCTACGAATGCCCTTCTTTTCTCGGGCCAAAGGTTCTACTGTGAGAATGTGTGAGAATGTGTGTATCCTTGCTGGGAGTCTTCTTGAGTTGTGGCTTTTGTAAAGTTCTAATATTTTAGTGTTGTTTTTCTTTTTTTAGTAATAATAAATTGATCTGAAGCGGACAAAAAAGTTTTGTACTGGTAAGGTCATTAAGTAACAAAATAAAAGCAGTATTGGAATTACAATCAAATCATACACATCTAAAACTTTTACTTTGCATTAAAGAACAGCATAAAAATCCAAAGAATAATAATGAAATATTATTTTTCTTTTGACGATTGACTAGTCGGCCAGAGTTATTCTATTTGGCCATCCTACTGAATGGTGTAGTCGAACTAAGTAATCGGTCTAGTCAGATGACTATTGCGGCAATGAGTAGCAGAGGTGGACACCGAGGGAAAATAGGAGCTTGTCGATGAAGGTTTCGATGAGAAGGTGGCTGATTGTTTGGGTGCGGTTCTTCGTGGGGGAGCTTAAAAAAATCTTACTTTTGATGTATAATTCGATATTGAATCTCCAAGATCATCTTCTCTAGAATCCCTGAACAACTTCCTTGGATACCATGTGGAATTCTGAAGTAAAGAATTGAGTGCTGAAATAACAGCATCAAAACATGTCTTTATGTGGTTCGAGATGATCATGATGACTACTCTATTCCATGGGAGAAATGGCCCAATGGTGTCATATCTTTTTACTAAACTTCTCAAAGAATACTCAACATGCAGGAATCTTTATATAGCCATCCCAATATACCTATGTCCACCACTAGATGATGTAGGACTAGCACAAATGAGTAGTGTGATTGGATAAAAAAATTCCGATTACCCGCTTTACTTCACCCTTAACGACTTTTTATAAGGACATGTGAGAGTGAATTTGGGGATCCTTCGACCGAGAAGGCTCACCTAGGGGAAATGTCCTATGCCTGTCAATGACCATGAGTGGAAGTTTCTCCGAAGGTCTGGTTCTTTGTGTGGTTGTTGAGGAGTATTCTGTTGACTAAGGTGTATCATTCTGGTTGGTCTCCAAGGATAGGTACAACTTGCGTCTTTTGTTTAGGTGGTCCTGAGAATGTCAATCACTTTTTTGGAGTTCATTTACGCAGAAAGTTTGAGGTTCCTTATCCGGACCATGGCTTGATGCTTCTTATTTTAATGCATTCTAGATGTTCAGTCTCGGCATGCTGCCCGGTGGTGATGCGGTTAATAGTAGTCATTTCTATAGATGCAAATTCACGAGGTTTTTGGGATTCACCAACCAATCAAGCAATCCCAACACTCAACAATCCCGGGACACCGCTTTTACGTGGAAAAGTTCTTCCAGGGTAGAAGGGAAGTAACCACAGACAAAAAGAGACTGGTTCGGCTATACGATAGAGGTGCGAAGTACAAGACAGCTCAACAATCCTAGGAGGCCATTATATGTAGACCCGCAACTCTACTCTTAACCTAATATTTGCATATAGAGTGTGTGCCTCTCAGAGGCTCCATAAACTGATTCAAAATCGTACCGAAATTGGGTCGTTTTAGATCCATAAAACTTTTAAATTGGCGAGAATTCTTGTTGGGGCATTCAAGTCATGAATCAACACGGACCCTATGGTCGTTCTGGAATTTACTTGGAGAATGTGGTGTGTCTGAGTGACCGAAATGTTAGCTGGCTGGCCTTGTGCTGACTGGGGTTAGCTTTGTGTTGATGTCTACCCTTATTGTGATTAATGAATTTTTGTTGGATGGCTGCTCCGGTAATCGTCCATTTTGTGGAGATCTGGTTCGACAAAAAAAAAGATTATAAAGTTAACAATGATATGTCCTTGACTACTGCAGTCGTTTTGGTAAGTTTGTGGAGATCCAGTTCGACAAGAATGGCAGAATATCTGGTGCTGCTGTTCGCACATACTTGCTTGAGCGATCTCGTGTTTGCCAAATCAATGATCCTGAAAGAAACTATCATTGTTTTTATCTTCTATGTGCTGCCCCACCTGAGGTATTCGAGCAGATTTTTTGAATTTTTTGCGTTTATTTTTGGGTGCTTATATTTTGATCTGCATACCTGTAACTAGTAAATTTCATCTTTCAGGATGTTAAAAAGTATAAGTTGGGGAACCCCAAAAATTTTCATTATCTTAACCAATCTAAATGTTACGAGTTGGATGGTGTAAATGATGCTCGTGAGTATCTTGATACAAGAAGGGCCATGGATATAGTTGGAATAAGTGATCAGGAACAGGTAATAGCTGAAAAACTTCATCCACGAGTATGAATTCTCTGCTGGCCGCACTGTTGTAATGCTGATCTTTGTTTTCCTCAGGAGGCGATTTTTAGGGTAGTAGCTGCTATTCTCCATCTTGGAAATGTAGATTTTGCCAAGGGACAGGAGATTGATTCCTCTGTAATTAAGGATGAGAAGTCACAGTTTCACCTTAAAATGACAGCTGAACTTCTTAGGTATGTAGCTTTTTGGTACCCTTGCTTTTGAGAATCTAGTAGCGTAAAATCATATCGTTTCTCGTGTGATCTTTTGTGCCTCCTCTGTAAAACTCGTTATTCGTTGCAGGTGTGACATCCAAGGTTTGGAAAATGCTCTTATTAAACGAGTAATGGTGACCCCCGAGGAAGTTATAACAAGATTTCTTGATCCTGCTTCTGCCGTTCTCAGCAGAGATGGCTTGGCAAAGACTATCTATTCACGCTTATTTGACTGGTAGTAGCCTTATATCTTGAATTTTATGTCTTTAAGAAAAATATTCTGATAATATTTTTGTCTAACAAGTGATTGGGACTTGTAATATTCCCTTACTTGGTGCTATACAGGTTGGTGGATAAAATTAACATTTCAATTGGGCAGGATCCTGAATCCAAATCTATAATTGGTGTTCTTGATATTTATGGCTTCGAAAGTTTTAAATGCAACAGGTCAGCATACTTTTGATTTCTAGTCAATCTATGCTTTCGGAGTTCATTTAGTTCAGCATTGTTATTTGTGTTACAGTTTTGAACAATTCTGTATCAATTTCACAAATGAGAAGCTTCAACAACATTTCAACCAGGTTCATCAAACTTCAGTTATCCAAACCTTCACTTCTTATGCCCAGTTCTAATATATGTTTGATCCTTGAGCAGCATGTTTTCAAGATGGAACAGGAAGAATACACAAAAGAGGAGATAAATTGGAGCTACATTGAGTTTGTTGACAACCAAGATGTACTGGACCTGATAGAGAAGGTATATTTTTCTTTAATGGGCCCTTTTGTTATGTTTCTTCCTGCATCTTTTTTTTGGGGTTGGACTTGTTGTATGCTATTTGGCATTCTGTTCCAGTAACGAACATCTGTATGCAATGAAGTTTGATGGATTGAGAGAACTATCTGAATGAATCTCAAAACTGATGAAGAGAAATACTTAACAGCCAGTTCTTTATTGTACTGCACAACTCCTTTGGTGACGTCAAACAGAAAAATTGAGCATATTGTGCATCATCTTGTTTTTTTAGAATGGTGTGCAATCGGGATAGGCATATTGAGACTTTGAAACTAACTTTTTTGTTTGCCAAAAATACCGAATGAAAAGGTTTAGCTTTCACTGTATACGAATATGTTGGGCCGGCTTGACTACTATATACTGAGTGAACTGCATTGAATATGACAATAATTTGAAGGGATTTTTACCACATGAACCCAAGAATCTTTGTGAATTATCTTTTCGATCTTGTAAACATCGTTATTATCGTTATTATCTCTTTGACCCCGCAAAGTTGCTAACTCTTAGAGATATTTCTATGTTTTAAGTATTGTTTTTTATTCTATATTTATGCTGTCCACAGTATATAATTTACCAATTGGGGCTCTCCTCTATATAAGAGAGCTCTATGATCTCATTAATCAATATAGATTTATTTTTCCACCAACATGGTATCAGAGCGACGATCCTAGACTGGAGTTCTCATACACAAAACCATGACCCTACCGCCCGTCCACGCCGTTGCCGCTCCTCTGTAGTAGTCGCGTAGCAGCCGCCACCGCTGCAACAGCCGGCGCCGCTGCTCGACACTACCCTGCAGCGCTTGGCCCCGCCTCTGCCCCTCTGCACGTAGCCACTCCGCCTTCTCGCCTCTCCCGTGTGGCTCCTTACTTAGCTAGGGTTGCATTGCTGCATTACGAGGAGTTCTAGGGCATCATACTAGTGGTCGAGTGGTCATATACGATCTGATTTTGAGGATTCTATGGTGATTTCAGATTGATAACTCTTGCCCTAGGACTCCCCTCATATTGATGGGGATGGTTACAACTTGATACTACACCTACAATCATTTCCCCTCATGTTAGTGTAGACAAGTTTTTCCTAGATTTATTAGTCACAATCTTTGGATTCAATATCATGTCAGAAAACAAGGTTGATACTTCCTCCACATGAGCCTTTTGAGGTTCGGCGTCGATTGTCCATATCGATGGAATGAACTACGAACTTTGAGCCATGCAGTTCATGAGTCTTATGCTGTTTACTGGTTATAAACGTAGTCGATGATGAGACGACTGGCAAAACTAGGACGAATGTCTCATGGGAGGCTGATGATGCATATGCACGTGTCTAGTTGAGTGGTACATTGACATTAGAGATCGCCAACGATGTTCTGCTTCACCCCACTGCCAAGATAATGTATGATAATTTTGCTGCTACCTATTCACAGGCAAGAAATGAAACAAAGATCTTGTAGTTACAGGCTTACACCATGACATATTCACTATCAAGCAGAACGGATGGCCCTTGCACTCTCTCTATATACATCTCTCCGAGGCATGTTCGAGAAGCTTCATAGCTTCATGCCTCTTGCAGGCTTGTAGCTACACCCGAGCAGCACAAGGAGTATGAGAATGCTACGATGGTTGGCGTCTTCTTAGCGGCACTTGATCCATAATATGACGTCGCTCGATCACAGATTCTTACAGATGCTACTATTCCTCTTATGGAAAAGGCATACCGTCACCTTAGTAGGATCATTGTTCCTTCATCAACTTCATCACATACCTCGTCTCCGATGACTGCATCCTGCGGTAGAGGATGTACTTCACAACATAGATGTCGAGGATTCCATGGTCGAGGAGGTGGTCGTGATCCTCGTCCACTACACACCTATTGTCACCGTCCTGGCCACTCTGAGGATACATGCTACTCCAAGCATGGTTTTCTGGCTTCTGCTCATGCTGTTGAGCAGAGTGAGGCTCCTGCTGTGTCTACTTTAGATCATAGATTTGATGACCTAGTCTCTCGCCTGAGAGAAATCATGCCTCCTGTTGTGTCTTCCACGTCCTTGAGCACTTCAAATGTGTCTGCTTCTACCTCGACTAGTACCACATGTAGTGCTTATGCTCCTACCTGTTGTAGTAGGCCTGGCATTACAAAATGGATTATGGATTCGGGTGCCTCTCATCATCTGCGTGAAGCTAGATTTAAATTGTATCATATAGACAGAGAGTTCCTGATAGATCAAAGATCATTGTAGATGGGATTCTCTCATCACTGGACTGGGGAAGATCAGTTTGACGCCATCCATGCACCTTCAAAATGTGTTTCATGCACCAGACTTTACCATGACTTTATTGTCTATTAGTCAGATTATAAGGATTTACATTGCCGTGCTATTTTTGATCCATCTTCCCTTATGTTTCAGGACATACTCAAAGGCATAGTGATTGGATGTGGCAGTGAGCAGGGAGGCATATATCGATTGATCCATACTCCTCATGTTGATGCTTCATCTAGTTCTGCAGGATCAGTCTCTCCTTTTATGTGGCATCTTTGTTTTATTTGTCTACCCCTTCAAAAGATGTGCCATGTGCTTCCTCAGATTTATCCTTGTTCATACATTCCAATGTGAAGCTTGTCAGCTAGGAATGCACCACTGGATTTCATTCCCGATTCGTCAGGGTCGTAATAATAGTTCTCTTTTTGAGTTGATTCATCTGGATATTTGGGTCTGAGCCGTGTTCCTAACCATCAAGGACACATATTCTATCTTGTTGCTGTCGAGATATTTCTATATTCTATGTATCTTTCTCTGTTATTTTTATTTTCTTGTTTCCATCTTATGTAATTACCCATAGGCCTTCTCTATATAAGAGAGCCTAGGGTTCTTTGGAATAACAACGAATCATTTTCTCCCAACATGGTATCAGAGCCAAAACCCTAGACCACCACCTCTCTTGCCGCCACCCCCACCCTCTCTACTCTGCCGGCCCTCCTCCCGCCGCCGGCCCTCTCCCCGCCGCCGGGTCTCTTCCGTCTATGGGTTTGAGTATATAGGTCTACATATGCACTCAAATCCTCTGATGTTTATGTAGACATTTGTTCTTTAGTCTACAAGCCCTAGTTCCATATCTCTGGCAAAATGTCAGAAAACAAGGTCGATGCCCTCCATATGCGCTTTCAAAGGTCCAACGCCCATTGTCAAGATGGATGGGATGAATTATGAGCTTTGGGCAATGCAGTTCATGAGTCTCATGAAGTCGAATGGTAAGAAGCATATTCTTACCGAAGATGAGCCGACAGAGAAGACTGGGGTTTATGCCTCCTGGGAGGCTGATGATTCATACGCCAAATTCTGGCTTTCAGGTACACTGTCGATGGAGATTGCCAATGATGTTCTCCATCGGCCCACTGCTAAGGCGATGTGTGACATACTTGCAGCAACATACTCACAAGTGCGAAATGAGACCAAGATCCTTCAACTCCAGCATGACATATTTACAGTCAAGCAGAACGGACAACCTCTTCACTCCTTATATACATCCTTGTGAGGGATGTTTGAGAAGCTCTGCAACATCATTCCTCTTACGACGACTGCTGAGCAACAGAAGACCTTTCGGAAGGCTACCATGGTGGGGGTCTTACTTGCGGCACTTGACCCTGAATATGATGTTGCTCGCTCGCAGATTCTTGCAGATGTTGCTATTCCTCCAATGGAGGAAGTTTACCGCAGACTTAGCAGCATTACAGTCTCGTCCAATGCTCCTACTCATCCTCCTTCGGCGATGGCGGCCTCCAGAGGCAAAGAAGCCTCTTCTTCATTTCATGGCCGTGGATCTCGTGATAGAGGTGACCGTTTTTGTCAGCCTTGCACCTTTTGTCATCGCCCAGGTCACGCAGAGGATACATGCTATTCTAAGCATGGTTTTTCGGCCTCGGCACATATAGCCGAGCATGTTGCATCTCCATTAGCATCTGCTTCAAACCAGAGGTTCGAGGAGCTTGTTGCCAGATTGCGTGATATTATGCCCCTTGCCTCTACAGAATCTCTAGGAGGCACCTCGGATATTACTGCTTCAGTCTCTGTCAGTACTTCTGCCACTGCTAGCACCTCAGATAGTGCTTTTGCCTTTACCTCCTGTCGTGGATCTGATGTTTCAGATTGGATTATGGACTCTGACGCGACACATCATCTTTGTCGAGACAGGGATAAACTTACATCCTATAGGGAGATTCCGCCGGGGCGATCCGTCATGATAGCCGATGGGACTCATTCCCCCATTATTGGATAGTGGGAGATTACTTTATCGTCTTCCATGCATCTACAGAATGTGTTACGTGCTCCTGATTTTTCGATGAATTTACTTTCTATCAGTCAGATTACGAAGGATTTGCACTGTTACGCTATATTTGACCCATCGTCTCTTGTTTTTCAGGACATTCTTACGGGCAGGGTGATAGGCTGTGGCTCTGAACATGATGGTCTTTATCGTCTGGTCCGAACCTCCTATGCTGGCGTCTCCTCTCACTCAAGTGGACCAGTCTCTCCTTTTTCATGGCATCTACGCTTTAGCCACCTCCCTCTTCAGAAGATGCGTCATATTTGCCTCGGATTTCATCAAGTTCTTCCTTTCAGTGTGAAGCATGTCAATTGGGAAAGCACCATAGATCTGCCTTTCCTTGTCGTCAGTCTCGGAGCAGTAGCCCCCCTTTTGAGTTATTTCATGTCGACATTTGGGGTCCGAGTCGTGTTCCTGATCACCAGGGGCACAGGTTTTATCTTGTTGTTGTTGATGATTTTTCTCGGCTATCGTGGGTGTTTTTGTTGAAGAATAAATCTGAAGGAGGAGATGTGATAAAAATATTATAAATGAAGTGCAGAATGTTTTTTCCTCTACTGTGAAATATGTGCATACGGATAATGCTTTGGAATTTTGTACCCGTGCTCTTTCACAATTCTTCTCATCTCGAGGCGTTATCCATTGAACCACCTGTGCTTACACGTCTCAACAGAATAGAGTTGCTGAGAGAAAGCATCGTCATCTTCTTGATATCACTCGAACTCTACTTATCCAGAGTTGCGCCCCCATTTCTTTTTGGGGTGATGCTATCCTTACGGCATGTTATCTTGTGAATTGTATGCCATCTTCATTATTAGGTGAGAAAATTTCTCTTTCTAATGTCTTTCATGATAAGGAATTATTCTCACTTACTCCTCGTGTCTTTGGTGATGTTGCCTTCGTTCACCAGTTGTTTCCGGGACTTGACAAGCTCTCACCTAGGGCTGTCAAGTGTGTTTTTGTTGGTTACTCTCGGACTCAGAAGGGTAACCGATGCTATGACCTTGTAAACAGGAAATATTTTGTCAGTGCTGATGTCACATTCTTTGAGTCTGTAATGTATTTCTCCCCTGCATGTGACATGTTAGCCTCATCCACATCTGATGATGAGATCTATGTACCCCCTCCTCCTCTGTGTCCACCCTCACCTGTTCTAGTTCCCGTTGTCTCGCCACCACTACCACTACCACCACCACCGCAACCACCTGTTTTACCCTTACTGAAATTCTATACCCGTCGGTCTGTTCCCGCTCATGGTGCTCGTCAATCATCCAACACGCCTTAGGTTTGTCCAGATATTATCACTAACGATGGGTCTGATAATGTGCAAGTGCATGGATCATCTTTGCAGGAGAATGACATACCGACGAGTATTGTTTCTGATGATATGGATGTTCCTATTGCCATACGAAAGCAGAAACATACCTATGTATCATATCCACTTGCTTCACATGTTTCCTTCCATCGTCTCACAGGGGACTTTCAGAGGTTTGCTGTGGCTTTATCAGCCGTGGAGATACCACAGAATCATCAAGATGCCTTGAAGATTGGCTGCTGGCATTCTGCCATGGAGGAGGAAATGATTGCTCTACAGTCGCGGGTACATGGAGCCTAGTTCCCGTTCCTCCAGGAGCATCTGTTGTCAGCTATAAATGGGTGTTCACTGTCAAATATCATGCATATGGTAGCCTTGACCGTTACAAGGCAACGCTAGTGGCGCGAGGGTTCACTCAAACATACGACGTGGATTATATGGACACCTCTCTTGTTACGCATCATTCGACTCTACGTGTCCTCTTGTCAGTTGCTGTGGTACGTGATTGGCCCTTGTTCCAGCTTGATGTTAAGAATGCCTTCTTGTATGGGGATCTGCAGGAAGAAGTCTACATGCAACAACCTCCGGGGTTTGTTGCTGAAGGGGAGAGTCACATGGTGTGTAGACTTCACAAGGCGATATATGATCTTAAACAAAGCTCACGGGTGTGGTTTCAGAAGCTTTCTGATCTAATTGAAAAGCAAGGGTTCAAAAGATCAAATGCAGATCATTCTTTGTTTGTCCAGAAGACTTCTAGAGGTACGGTTCTCATCATGGTGTATGTTGATTATATACTTGTTACAGGAGATGATACACAGGGGATAAAGATGGCAAAAACATTTCTGGGCCATCAGTTTGTTACTAAGGATCTTGGTACTCTACGATATTTTCTGGGGTTGGAGTTTGCCAGGAATGCGTAGGGTCTTGTGATGACCTAAAGGAAGTATATTACAGATATGCTTGTTGAGACGAGCATGATTGGGTGTCGACTCTCAACTACTCCTATGGACCCTAGCATGAAGTTATATGATGATGATACATATGAGGTTGACAAGAGAAGATATAGAGAAATGGTAGGTAAGCTTCTCTATATTACTATCACTAGACCTGATATTGCTTTTGCAGCGAGTCGGGTGAGTCAGTTCATGGAACAACCTAGACAAGTACATATGGATGCCATATACATGATACTGAGATATCTAAAATCGTCTCCAGGCACAAGATTGCTGTTCAGGAAAGAAACAAACATTCCTGTTTCTGCATGTGCTGATGCGGACTATGCAGGATGCCCTAAGGATTGGAAGTCTACTTCAGGTTTTACAGTGTTTGTTGGAAGTTCTTTGGTTTCTTGAAAAAGCAAGAAACAGACAGTGGTGGCTAGATCTAGTGCTAAATCTGAATATATGGCCATGGCACAAGCAAGTACTGAGATGATGTGGGTTCGGGTTGTGTTAGAAGATTTGCATATAGATGTACCTCTACTCACGCAGTTACAATGTGATAATCAAGCCACGCTATTCATTGCTAATAATCCTGCTTTTCATGAAAGAACACAACATATTGAGGTAGACTGCCACTATACTAAATATATGATCTGAAGGGCTTGATTTCTACTTCTCATGTCAGTTCAGGAGAGCAGACCGTCGACATCTTCACCAAGCCACTGCTCAGAGGGCCATTCCAGAAGTGTTTTTCCAAGCTGAGCATGATTGATATCTATGCTCCATCTTGAGAGGGAGTGTAGAGATATTTCTATAGTCTATGTACCTTTCTCTGTTATTTTTATTTTCTTGTTTCCATCTTATGTAATTTACCCATAGATCTTCTCTATATAAGAGAGCCTAGGGTTCTTTGGAATAACAACGAATCATTTTCTCCCAACAGTTGCTGTTGATGATTTTTCTTGATTGTCATGGGTTTTTCTGTTAAAGAATAAGTTCAAGCTCGGAATGTAATTCAATCATTTATCAATGAAACCAAGAATATCCTTTCTGTTGATGTCAAATTTGTTCGCATTGACAAATGCACTAGAGTTCTGTACCTTACAACTTTCATATTTCTTTCGATCACTTGGTATTTTACATCAGACATCATGTGCCTACGCATCCCAGCAGAATGGTGTTGCTGGAAGTAAACATCATCATTTACTTGATGTCACATGAACTCTTCTGATTTAGAGACATGCTTATCACTCTTTTTGGGATGATGCTATACTCATCGCTTGCTATATTATGAATCATATGCCTTCCACTGTCTTGGGTGAGAAGATTCCTTTCTCGATTACATTTCCCAAGAAGGATCTGCTCTCTCTCTCACTCCTCGTGTATTTGACTCTATATATTTTTTGTACATCACTTGTTACCTGGTCTTGAGAAGCTTGCCCCTAGAGTTCTCAAGTGTGTTTTTGTAGGGTATTCCAAGACACAAAAGGGATATCGGTGTTATCGGTCCTATTCATCGGAAGTATTACGCCAGTGCTGATGTCACCTTATTTAAGTCTGTGATGTACTTCTCCCCTGCAGGTGACGAGTTCACTCCATCAGATTCTAGAGAGGAGGTTCACATGTTTCCATCTCTACCTACTTCACCGTCATCACCTCATATCCCAATACCACATACGGCTCCTCCACCGCCACCATCACCTCCTAGTCTCATATCTCGGTTCTCCCCACGCTTCTACGTCCTCAAGACGTCTACTTCTCCTAGACCTCTTTAATCATCCATCACGTCTCAGGTATGTTCTGATAAGAATATTTCTACTGATGGCAATGATGAGTTGTTTCTACAACAAGCTACAATACAAGACGAGCAGGTTCCTTCCCAGGAGGCCAGTGAGCATGTAGAGGTGGTTGCGGATGATCTTAGGTGCTTATTGCGCTCAAGAAGCAGAGGCATACTTGTGCTTTGTATCCTCTTGCTTTTTAATTGTTTCTTTGGCACGCCTGCCAACGGATTTCAAGAAGTTTATTGTTGGTCTCTCTGCCGTGACGATTCCACAGTCCTATCTGGAGGCTATGCAAGATAGTCAGTGTTATCTTGCAATGGAGGAGGAAGTGACCGCGTTACAGTCACGTGGAACGTGGAGTTTAGTCCCAGTTCCCTCTGGGGCTTATGTTGTCAGTTGCAAATGGGTGTTCACTATAAAACACCGAGCAGATGGTACAATGGATTTTTATAAGACGAGATTGGTTGCGCAAGGGTTCACTCAGACATATGGGGTGGACTACATGATACCTTCTCCCAGTGGCCCGCCTATCTACACTTTGGACTCTTGTTACTGTTGCTGTAGTGCGAGATTTCCATTGTTTCAGCTTGATGTCAAGGATGCATTTCTCTATGGTGATCTTCATGAGGAATTCTATATGCAACAACCATCAGTACTTGTTGCTGAGGGGGAATGTCAGCATGCTTGTAGACTTGATAAGGCTATTTATGGACTTAATCAGAGTCCAAGAGCATGGTTCCAGAAGCTCTCAGACTTGGTTGAATAGAGAGGGTTCACAATGTCGAATGCATATCACTCGTTGTTTGTTCAGAGAAGCCAATTAGGTACTACGTTGATGATATTCTCGTTACAAGAGATGTTGCGCATGGGATTGGCAAGGCTAATGAGTTCCTTGGACAATAATTTGTTACCAAGGATCTTGGTCCCTTACAATACTTCATGTGGTTAGAGTTCACCAGGAACCAACAGGGTCTTGTGATGACCCAAAGGAAGTATGTTACAAACCTTTTAGCAGAAACAATCATGAGCAGGTGTAGACCTACATCTACTCCTATGGACCCCAGCATGATATTATACGATGATGATACATAGGAAGTGGATAAGAGGAGACATAGAGAGCTCGTTGGGAAACTACTTTATGTTACAATCATCGGACCATATATCTCATTTGTTAATAGTCGGGTTAGCCAATTCATGGAGCAATCGGGACAGGTACATATGGATGCTGTTCACATGCTTCTGAGGTACCTGAAGTCATCTCCAGGTGCAAGACTAATTTTCAAGAAAGGGACATCCCTTAATGTCTCAGCTTACGCAGATGCAAACTATGCAGTATGTCCTAAGGACATGAAGTCTACCTCATGGTTAGCAGTATTTGTCAATAGCTCTTTAGTATCCTGGAAGAGCAAGAAACATACAACGATATCTAGTTCCAGTGCAGAATCAGAGTACAGAGCTATGGCAGAGGGAACCACTGAGATGATGTGGGTTAGATCCGTCTTGATCGACCTTGGCATTAATGTACCACTTCCCATGCACTTATAATGTGACAATCAGGTTGTTTTTATTGCCAATAATCCTGCTTTTCATTGAAGGATGAATCATATTGAGGTGGATTACCATTACACACGTGACATGATTCAGAAAGGCTTCATCTCCACCTCCTACGCCAGCTCAGGGGAGAATACCACACATATCTTCACCAAAGCCTTGACTAGAGGTCCATTTCAGAAGTGTGTATCCAAGCTGAGCATGATCGACATCTATGCTCCATCTTGAGGCAACAAAGAGAGTGGGGATTGTACCTATTGATCAAAATTTGAAGAGAAATCTTGATGCACGTGCTCGAACAACTGCTGGATAGCAACAGGAGGAGGAAGAAGAGAGCTTCCTCGGCTGGAATTTGGAGAGGAGGAAATGGAAATTGGAAGAGAGCTTCCTCGGCTGGAATTTGGAGAGGAGAAAATGGATTTTTTTGTGAAAACAATGGGGGAATGAAAAGGGAAAGAAAGGGCTCTTCACGTAGGGGTTTTAGAGGCCATTTGTCTCATTTGGGTGATGTCATCCGTGGCATCAGCATCCATAACATCAACCGTGACATTAGCAGACTGACATAAATCCCCTTTTTTTACTGCTGAAATTTTTACAGACAACAGTAGCTCTAAGATAATTCTAAATTTTCATTTTTATTTTTCTAATTCATTTATTTGAGATGTTTAAAAATGTCCGTATTCGCACCTCGAATGCCGGATTTCGATGCGAAATAGCTTGTTTCGATCGTCTCTAAATGACGATCAATGAATATAATATCCATATACTTTGGATCAAGGATGAATCCCCAAAATTTTTGAGATACAATTTTGGTTTACGGTCAAATTTTGTGATTTAAAAATATCAAATGACTTCCGATCAATGCACGATCGATTCCGTTGGTCTTATTTTGTCGAATTGAATTTTATGATGGTCTTGGTTTGTTTTGTGGTTTCCGATTTCGCGTCGCGGCTTTTCCGTGGCACACATTATGATGCGATCGACTTTTGGTCGATTGCAAACGAACGGCTTTTTAATTTACGATTAATTGATCGATTTAGGTTATTTAATGCTGACCGATAAGTTTATTGGGTAAATGGACCCTAATCAGGTCGGGTTCATGTTTATTTGGATCTGGATTTTACACTTCATCATTTCCTTTCCAACACATCTTAAGAGTCAACAATCAAACGGTAAAATTGACAACATCGACATATGCGATATAATGTGTATTCGTGTGTTAAATATACCTTATTCTGCATATATGTATGTATTTGTTTGTTATTTATTATTTTAATAACTAAGATGATCTTAATTTGTAAAATTTTCGCACCATTTTCGAGATTTCCATCGATGTCATTGATATATCCCGATATATCCTTTTCGGACGGATCGATACGATATCGATATTTCGAACCTTGGCTTTGGGTGATCTTCATTTGAAATTGGACGGTTGGACAATTGACTTGACTGATCTATATGTGTGATATGTGAAGTGTCCTCATTATCGTAGCCTCCCAGATCTAGTGATGGTAGTGGAAATTGACGTAATGTGCTAATGTCGGCCACCATTCTTTCCTTGGTGCAAATGGTGTGAGAGGAACACATGAAGTCCTGCATTTAAAATTTGGAGTTTCAAATTCCAAATCTGAGTTGTGTCCTTGCGTTATGTTCTAGAACCTCTAAAAAGCCTTCTGGTTGGCCCTGAACCCTACCTACAACTTGTTGACACACTCGAACCCGTCCTCGTCTATGGATATGTTTGTGATGCAGCTTCAACACTATCTTCATCATTTCCGTCATCATCATCTTAATCTTGTGGTTCATCTTTGAATTTATTGGATGGAATCTTCTAATATATGGCGTGCATCTATGATAACTCTATTAGTTCGTTCATCGTAGTCATCAATATGAATTGTTTCGTCAAAATCATGACAATATTCAGTTAAAGGGATCACTAGATAAAGAACAAAAGGTATATGGGCTACTTTAGTATTTTTTATTTTAAATATAAAAATTATATTAAATACATTTAGTCTTATAAATTCCATTGATATGGACCATTAAATATTTACCCGTGGTTGAAATGGATACCACTTTTATTGTAGGAAAAATCATTTAAGTTAACAACTAATCAACTTATAAATTGGGAGATGTTTTGATTGATGATATTTACGGATTTGGTTCTTGCAGTTTTTTTTGAAAAGATTTGGTTCTTGCAGTTGAAAAGGAAACAAATTTAAGGTCAACATTGGTTTTAATCCATGATGAGAATCATTGAGATCTTTCTACAACCAACACTGATTTTTAATCTGCAGCTATTTTATATTCTATTTGTGAAAATAAAACCACCGTTATAGATCGAAAGAGGCCTAAAAATAAACAAAAATAACTATATTAATGGCAATAATATATCGGATTATCCAAAATATGTGAAATTGAAAGCATGCATTTTTTCAATTTTAAAATAACACATGACTTTGTAAAAAATGAGCTCATAGCGTAAAATGTTATTTTTGTTTGTAAAAAAACCCTAATATTTTACTTTTATCTCTATTTGCAATTATACTTGCATGCATATATTTGTTTGGATTAGATTGCAGGATTACAAATATAATATATGGATTTATAGATTTAACATCCTTATTTACGTTAGGTTAATCAAAAATAAAGTTAAACGATGTAGATTTGCATCTAGTGATATAATTTGTCATTTTTTCGATCTCCTTTTGGATGTGATGATATATAATTTCCAAAACATTTCCCTTGGTAATTGTTATAAGTAACATAACATGTTTGGAATTTTGAAATACTGATTGCGGTAAACTCGAGAATTTACCTTAATGTGAATAACAAATATTTGGTTTCCTAAAAAACAAATGTGATTCCACAAATGTAGGAAATTCGATTTATTATCATACTAACAAGCCACACATGGTATTTAAAAATTACCAGCAGGAGCTAACGTGGTTACTCCCATTCTTATTTTTTTCTCTTATGGTATTTTCTTATAACACAATCCTGTATTTAAATTTTTTGAGTAACATCTCCATCAATTTCTCCATCCTGCTACAAAATAGACCCAAGTTCTAAAAGAATCTTTCTTATGTCTCCAATTTTCACCTCGAGTCATCCACCGTTGTTTCCATTAAATGTTCACTTTATATATTCAGTTTTAGCTCTACTTGTACGAAATCCTTTAGTCTCTAAGGCATGCCATGTTTTCTTTATTCTTATAGAGAGGCACCACAATGCTTCTCCTCCATTCTCCAGGCATTTTCTTGCTTTGCCAGATAAAATTGAATAAATTTGTGAGCCAAGTCAAACCCCGTTCACCTAGAACTCTCCAAACTTCTATAGGAATGTCATCAGGTATCATCCTTTTCCAGGTTTCATAACCATCTTCTTTCCTTTATATCCGTTTATACCTTGCATGATTCATGACTGCCAACAAGATCTCCAGTCTCTTTATTCATTAAATTTTGTATCTTTGTAATCATGCTCAACTTTGTTTGACGCCAATATTGTTGAATATCATCCGTCCTAAAAATAGAAATATGTTTCCACAAAAGTTGGACTTGGAGGGATTTATAAAATGGTCATAAAAATTAAATAGAAAGATGAGATATATTTATTAGGATTCAAGAAATAACTAAAGGATTAAATGCAAATGCAAGCAATAATTTCTCTTGACTAAAAGATTACATTCAAATGTAAGCAATAATTAAATATCTAAAAAAAGGAAGTGGAACCTATAATTAGGGAGAGCAAACCACCATGGAACAAAATTGTGGTCTTAACCACATATAACGAATCCAAAGGCTATAATTAGTGGCTTTCCTTAACCAACCGAGGACCTCACCTCATATGAATTTTCTCATATTCTTGTATATATATATATAAACGATCACGGTTAACAAGATAAAGGTATTAAATTGAATTTTGAAAAAGTCAAGATGCATAAACAAATGGGTTTAATTCCTAAAAGAAGAGGCAATAAATACATCATATCTTCTATTTAATCACGATAGTTGAAGCCAATTTTTTTAAAACTCACACAAAGAAATTGAGATCCGAATCCTATCTGATGCTAGGACTCTCTTCTGATCTTCTTAGCTGAGTGAGCTTATGGAAGCGGATTCAACCGTTGAAGCAGTAACAACCCTCTGATCTGCACACAGGAAAATTGAGATGAAACTAAGTCATTTTTAGTGATGTCGGAATAAATTAGGACCCTTGTAAATAAAAATAAATTTCTCCAACAGTCAGCCAATAGTTAGTCAGACTACTAGTCGGTTGGTTGGCAGAGTAATCGTACTGACCAACCAGTTAGACCTCCTCATACCTCATAGTCGAACCAACTATTCAATTCAGTTGGCCCATTTTTGTAGTAGTGAATTGTGCGATAATGAGAGAAGCAAATATTAGAAAATCAATCATTAACAGAAGGTAAAGAGATATTTAGAACTTGCGGCATAGTCGAGTGCACTTCTGTTTGCTAATAAATCATTTTGTAATGCAATGGTACTAGGATTTGAAATCATCAATGACATCATGATCTCCTGGTAGTATATGTACTATGGGTCAATGTATATCCCACTCTTATTCCAAAGTCTAAGATAAACATCATGAAATTCGACCCAACCCTCGGATGTTTTCCCTTGGAGATCAATGGCGTGAAGATGCGTTGATGTGTTGCAAGCCGTGTGGGATTCATGCATTGCTTCAAAATGTGCATGACGCTACCAACATAGTATAGCTCAACAATGCAAAAATGAATTAACGGAGTCTTGCCCTTCCAAACAAATATGGAGGGAGCCATGACATCACATTGGTTGCACATGATGTCTACATTACGACAAACTAAAATCTATATCAAAAATCAAAAAATTAATATTTATATTATGTTGTATAGGTTCGCTATTTAATTTGTTGTTTGCATGTCAAATGCAACCTTATATGATTTACAACATGCATCGACTAAGTAGTGATGTCAAAATTTGCCAATGGCAAACCTGGGGCTACCTTTTGTGAACTCCCGCCTGCAGATCTAGTTTAGAGCACATTTGGACCGCTCTCATCGACCTCCAGCAGCAGTAGACTGCCATGCGAGGTCAGCAGGACTAGATCCTAGCTCAGCAGACAGAAATTGCCGACAGACTGACTGACATAGAGATGAGGTTCGAGAAGCTCTCTAATTTCACTTACCATCCATCTCAGGATGGAACATGACATGACCAACCCTAGTCTGTAGAGATACAATAGCCTCAGTTCGATCATCCACTTGAGGAGTTGCCAGCCCATGGAGCCGAGGATGGAGACTATGACAGGCGCAAGACCCTGTACTCTTTGCAGATGAGTACACATACGAGCACTCCGCCATTCACACGCGTCAGTTGGTTTTCATTTCCTATCAACGAGCCAATGTACCCATGTTCGAGGGCACCGTGGCATCATATGAGGCTGAGCAGTGGCTGAAGAGGGTGATGAAGATACTTCGGATGATTCATGCACCACGAGACTCATGGTTTTCTTTTATGGAGTATTCACTGACAGCATTTACCGAGAGATGGTGGGAGGTGACAGTTTTCGAGTTGGGATGCGGGCCCACATGGGATGATTTTGAGATGAGATTCAGATCCCACTTCTTTTTTTGGGAAGTGGAAGGAGTCCCAACGCCGACTATTCGTAGATCTAAGACATGGTATATGACAGCTAGAGAGTATTTTGTTCGCTACACCGAGCTATCACGACACATACCAGCAGTTGCTGCTTTTTCAGATGAGAATCTGAAGAAGTTCATCAAAGGTATGAGGGAAGAAGTGCAGGAGAAGCTGGCTGGACTATGTATCACTTCCATCTCCGAGTTTACTGATGCCGCGAAGAAGTTTGAGAACATCCGTGAGAGAGGTGTCTGGAGTTCACAGATTGGTATCAGAGCAGTGGTACGCCGCTACACGCATTCGCAGTATAAAATTCCGATCGCATTAAGTTCTCGGATAGCGACACTCCTCCGACTTGTCACAAGACCGAGAGGGAAATATGACATTCAAATTCAACAACCACATACATCACTAATTGCAATTAATTTTCATATAGTATTCCAAGAAGAGAAAACACAATTGATGGTACCTATGAATATCATTTTATATGACTAATATTATTAGTTCTCGTGCAGAACCATGACGTCTAGATCCAACTAGGAGATGACAGATCGTTTGGAGTGCATCCTGACCGCTCTCATCGACCTCCAGCAACAATAGACTACCATGCGAGGTCAACAGGACCAGATCCTAGCTCAACAGACAGAGATTGCCGACAGAAAGACTGACATAGAGATTAGGTTCGAGGAGATCTATGATTTCACTTACCATCCATCTCAGGATTTTTTTGAATGAAACTAAGGTGTGCTCCCAAAGTGGGAGTCACCGCAGAATCTATTTCATTAGAAAGGATTAGAGTACATTACCTTGTCATCCATCTCATGATGGAACACGACAGGAGCAACCCCAGTATGTAGAGGTACATCAACCTTAGTTCGATGAACCAGATGAGGAGATGCCAGCCCATAGAACCGAGGATGGAGATTTTGATAGAGAGCATGACCCTGTACTCTTTGCAGATGAGGACACATACGAGCACTCCACCATTCATAGACATCAGTCGGTTTTCACTTCCTATCATCGAGATAATGTGCCCATGTTCGAGGGCACCGGGACATCCGATGAGACCGAGCAGTGGCCGAAGAGGGTGATGACGGTACTTCGGATGATTCGTGCACCACAAGACTCGTAGTTATCTTTTGTGAGTATTCATTGACAACATTTGTTGAGAGATGGTGGGAGACGGTAGTTTCCGAGTTGGAACACGAGCTCACATACGCTTTTGAGACGAGATTCAGATCCTACTTCTTTTCTGGGAAGTATAAGGAGTCCCATCGCCGACTATTCGCAGAGCTCAGACAGGGACAAATGACAACTAGAGAGTATTTTGTTTGTTGCACCGATCTGTCACGACACACACCAGCAGCCATTACTGTTTCAGATGAGAATCTGGAGAAGTTCATTAGAGGTATGAGGGAAGAAGTATAGGAGAAGCTAATCGTACTACATATCACTTCCATCTCCGAGGCTACTAATGCAACGGAGAAGTTTTAGGACATCCGAGGGAGATGTTTTGGGAGTTCACACCTTTCTATGTTGGATGATTATGAATAGTTGGCATAATGTGTAGAAATTGCTCCCACGCCCACGATTGCAGAAGTACGAGCGTTCCATATATCTCAACCCCATCTGCCCTAGATGCAATGTCATGGCCTCAAATTTTATCGAAATTCGGTTGAAATTCTGTCGAATATCGATATCCAATCAAAATCGAAATTTGACCGAAATGGCCGAAATGATCAAAATATGGGGGCCTAGTACAAAAAATGACCGAAATGATCGGAATTTCGGTCAAAATTCGACTGAAATTCCATTTCGGTCGGTCACCGAAATGGTGACCAAAACCGACATTTAGGGCCTTGTGCAATGTACAACTCTCTGCAGAGGTATGCCAAGCATGTCGATCCTTGATAGTACACTCCACGTACCTCCAAGTTATTCAAGAATGGAAGGTAAATTAACAAAACCCCATTTTCTGATTTGTTAGGAAGTATGATGCCTCCCAGAAGCTGCCCAGCTCGGTGAAATGGTTTGTTTGATTAATGCATTTTCATTGATCTTGAGCTCAAACAAGAATTCAACATCTTGAATATGGCTCCGTGTTGCATGTAAAACACGTGTCTATTTCCGCCATCTCTTTTTGAGTGTTGTGATAAGGTGTCAGCGCACAGATATAAAATCTAGTTCCATAATCCTAAAAATCCGATGATATATTTATGAACAATCAATTTTTGTCAATACTATGCGGAGTAACATGTTGTCTCTACGCCAACAACATAGCTTTCTCGCTCTACGTAATGTTTGCATGAAATAATTAACGAATAGAGAAATATATACCATGATTTTTTTGAAAGACAGTGTGATCCCTTAAGGATATACTATCCAAAAACTCTTGTATCTTCACAAGCATAACAATTACAAAGATTAGGACTCCTCAAGATCTTGTTGTGCTCTATAACATTGTACTATCTTCACCCTGAAAGATCACACAATTGCAAGCCAACCAAATGGCTTACAAAATTGCTGCTAGTAACATCAAGGTAGAGGTCGTGCCTCCATGTTGCACGTCCAATGAATCCCAGTTTATAGAGGCATAACTAGTGGAAATCCAATTCAGAGTTGCATTCTTCCAAATATTCCATGAAGAACTATAATGAAATAATAAGTGATCCGGGTCTTCAAGTACCTCCATGCACCACTGACATGATTCATAACTTCATGCCCTTGAAAGCACTTGATTGCGCCGTGACAACCATATGAACACTTCGACCTCAGAGGGATCCACCGCCTCTAAATACGCACCAGAACTTTATCAAGACATTGCCCGAATAAAAAATAATAATCACATATAAAGACTTGTATGCCTTCCACATCAGAAAACACCCATCCACTCAAGTCTGATGATTCTGACCAATAAAAAGGCTTCTCTTCTCAAATAGAATCCCTAATAAATTCGAAAACTTCACCATCCTTTGGTCCAAGTGGCCTGAACTAAACATGGAGTACTGCTCGTCACCAATTATTCCTTCAGAATTTCGATGGAGGATGCACCGTCTCAAGTTGCTAGGAGAGATTAGTTGTAACACCATATATACTACGCAACAATTGAGATAACATGTCCGAACCCTCACTGGATCTAAGATAACCACTTGGCCAATGTTGATGTTATTGGCAAATATAGCCGTAGTGTTGTTTTTCCTTTTTTAGTTTATTTTCTTGTTCTCTCTTTCCCTTTGTAACCCTTCGAGGTTTATTATGTAATTTCGACATATTGGTATCTAGGGTTTCACCATGTATAAGAAACCCTACCTCCATGAATAAAACTCATTCCATCACATATATTTTTTGCCGCATGGTATCAGAGCGATGGTCTGACTCGAGTTTGCACCCAAATTGCCCTTCGCCGCTACCAGTCCTCCCTCTCTGGCGCCGTCTAGCCCTACGCAGATCTTCCTCTCTGCATCAGGCATGTGGTGGTTAGACTTCTACAACACTTTGTGGATCTATTTATCTGATTATGATGGTCTTGACTTATACCAAGCCCTAGCCCTTGTTTTCTTCATCTTCTATGATGGTTTATGGGACCTCTATCAAACTCAAGGGTGCATATAATTATATGCTCTGGCTTCGGACCTTTAAGGTGTCTATCGACGGCCAGAGGAGAATTTCTATTTTGATAAAGGAGCCTCTAAAGGAAATAGACGAAGATTATGAGTCTTGAATCTAGAACGATTATTAGGTCATGACATGTATAACCAACATTTTCGAATCCCACATTACTGCCATTCACCTATCACAGATACTGCGATTTGATGGTACAAACCTATTGACAGTTGATTGCAGACATCTAAATGCGGTGTTGGTCCACTTCTTAGCAGAGTTTCAGATTTTGTGAAATATCAACGAAATTTTATCGATATTTCAATTTCGACATGGGACCGAAATATCGAAGGATATGGCGATATGGGACATTTTTAGGTCATTCCTTTACAAATGTTGGTTATCCTGTCGACATGAAGTCTATATGAAAGCCGATATCAATATTTAAACACTTAGTTCTTAGGGATAATCTACCCTCATGGAGTAATATTGACATCTCATTCGCTCTATGAGGAACTTGCTATCTTTCAACCTTCATGTTATACCAAACATGTGGTAAAAAGATCTGAGTGGTAAGTCTTCATCCTCGTTATCAGACCATGAAGGACCCATTTTTCTCGTTTGATATGCTTTCCTCCATCAAGGTCATCTTTGGCCTTCTGCAGCATCTTAAGACCTCTACTGGTCAGTCATTCTCTGCAGCCTCTAGAGAACTCTATTTATTTCTGGCATCATCTGGAAGAGGCGGTCGCTACAGCTCTCGAGGAGGTTGAGGCTATGATTTTGGCTACAACCATGGTCAAACACCTTGCATTCACTACCACCGATGTAACCATCTATCTTAGAGGTGTTGGGCAAAGTTTGGTAAACGATGACATGCCAATGTTTCACCTTCGTCTGATATGATGCACCTATGACATAGATGCCCTCAAATCATGACCGCATTGGACATGTAGTCTAACATTCTGCTTCAGTCTATTCTAGATTCATGTAGTTGTTACATTTTCTTCCACCGTGAGAATCCTCAGATTGCGAATTTGGCTACTATCTTAGATATTGTAACCTCTGCCTCAACTCCATGCTTGGAGTATCAATTCTGGCGTATCTACTCACTTAACCGAAGAAAATTGTCTTCTGTCCTTATTAGAACCTTCTTATATTGTGTATGTCGGTTCGTTTATCCTTTGGTGCTCACACTAATTACAACTGTTGGGACTATGGAGTTTTCCTATAAACTCAGACTTTCAGGGGTCTTTTGTGCTCTTGACTTTCCATTGAGCTTTCTTTAGGTTTATAGATTATAGATTATGTATTGAACTGCATAGTGATTTTTGATGAATGGTATTGTTATTTTCAGGACATCCAAATGATGCAGATCTTTGGTGGGGGCCATAAGAAGAATGGCTTGTACTATCTTGATATCCCTGCTACTCCACTTTTGTTAGTGTTGTCTCGATTTCTGCTGACCTGTTCCTTTGGCTTTTGTATCATAGTCATTCATTTGCCAAAGCCCTCTCTCAGATGTTTTCTGAACTGTCATTATTGTAGATTTTTGATTGTGAAGTATGGCAGTTCGATAAATATCATCGTGCCTCTTTTCCTTGGAGGACTGAGCATTGTAGTTCTTCGCCTTTCTCTTTAGTCCATTGTGACAACTGGGGACCTTATCCCATTCGTATTATGGACGGTCGTAAGTATTATCTATTTTATAGATTAGAGTAGATCTTCTTGGATGTATTTAATAAAAGTACAACCATAACTTAATAAAATTGTCAAGTCCTTCTTTCAGTTCATAAAAACATTTTTCTTTACTTATGTTAAGACTTTTAAAATTGGCAATGCTCTTGAGTTTGCTTAATATGACTTTATCACTTTCTTTGCCACTCAGGGTACCCTTCACCAAACTTCCTATCCGTGTACCTCGCATTGTAATGGGGTGAAGAAAAGGAAACTTTATCATCTTCTAGTTCTTTCCAGGACCCTCCTTACTGACGTGAGAGTCTCTAAACCTACCGAGGCGATGCTATTTTTGTAGCTACATACTTTATCGATCAGGTGCCCTCTTCAATAATTAGTGGAGTCACTTCTTCTCTCTTCTTTAATTTATTAGTGGAGTCATTTCTTCTGCCCTTACGGGTCTTTGGTTGCACCGCCTTTGTTCACAACTTTCATACTACTGACAAGTTATTTTCCTGTGTCGACAAGCACATCCTTGGTTACTCATGGACCCAAAAAAGGGTACATGTGTTATTATCCAGTTGGTCATCCCTTCCACATATTGGCCGATGTCACCTTCTTCGAACATACTAACTACTTCACTTAGTCTATCGATGATATTCCCTCGGAGCTTCCTCCTCTTATTGTCTACATTAGGAGGCCCACTATACAACCCTGATTTAGTCTCTTGTTCTTTATTTGTGGAACTCTTTAGGGGCTACAATCCTTTTGGATTTCAGAATAGTTGATTGGAAGAGCTCCCTCTTTTCTTGTATCTCTGAGCATAATGGAAGGCGTGTCAAACGGTTCTTCTACAAAATATCCATAGCGACTCACATCTGACTATTTCTAGTGAGTATATGCCTACCCTGTCTGCCCAGAGGCCATATCTTTTGATGGAGATTCGTGATGTTAGAAGGATGTTCCCTGATGAAGCCCGGTTAGTTAGTGAGTAATGACTTTAATGTATCAATTATACCCTCAGATTGCCCTCACCTTCGTGGGGTCAAGATCCGGTTTCCTTGGAGTTTGCAGAGCTGATTGATGACCTACAACTAGACGTGATTGATACGACAAATATGAGCTATACTTGGAGAACTTCAGGTTTTCGTTGTAGGTTGACTTCTTGCTAGCCTCGGCTCAGCCTCTTGAGATGTTCCCCCTATCCACGGCATCCTCTAGGCTGCGGTCTAGGTCTGATCATACCCCATTGATTTGGGAATCTAGAGATGGTTCAACCCCACAAACCTTTTTCAAATTTGAGAGATCGTGGCTGTTGGAAGAGGAACTTCAGAGAGTTTGTGTCTGACCATTGGACCTTTATAATGTGTTCTACTCTTGAGCACTTGCCTCAGAAATTGACATCTTTGCGTTCGAGGCTTTGTTTGTTCAAGAAGAAAGTTCACGAGGAGAGAAGAGCTCTACTGGCAATAACGGAAGCAGAAATGTGCATGCTTGATGGGATCAATGACAATAAAGATCTTGAAGCGGAAGAACTAAGAGAGAGGGCGGGCTACCAAAAGATAATCACACTTGAAGACAAAAAATATGTGCTGAGTGGAGGCAAAGATCAAGGGAAACATGACTCGAAGAGGGCGGTGCAAATACTAAGTTATTATGTATGATTGCAAGTGGAAGGCGTCAACATAATTTGGTTCAATATGTGGTGGTAAACGACATGCGAGTGGAAGGTGATCGAGATATGGTGTTAGCTCTGGCAAAACACTTCTAGTACTTTTTCCCGAAGAGATATTGATGGATCATGAGATGAATATGTTTTAAGGTAGGGCCTTTATCTGAGTAGCATCCAAGCCACTTGATTCAGAGCTTCACTATGGATGAAGTCAAGGCCATAGTGTGGAATTTGAATGTTGATGGAGCCCCCGGCCTTGATGGCTTCCCTGTTTTCTTCTTTTGGGAGTGTTGGGCATTGGTGGGGAGAGAGGTAGTGGAGGCTATTAAATAGTTCGCAGGGGGTAATACGGGTCTCGACCAGATTAACATGGCACTCATTTTTCTCCTCCCAAAGGAGATTTCTAAGAGGGTGGATGACTTTTGGGCAAATGCCCTCTCAAATGTGATCTACTTGGTGATTGCAAAACTCTTAGCAAATAGATTGAACATAGTCATGGATTATATTGTCTCCTGATACAGTCATTGTTTATACCAGAAAAGCTGATTGGTGATAGTATGGTTGTGGCTACTTAGATCATTACAGATTAGAAAGGTTGACGAGTGAATGACCTTTTTTTGAAGGCGGACTTATTAAAGGCATACAACACTGTGGATTGGCGATTCCTTTGGCAGAATTGGCAAAGCATGGGTTCCTAGATGTTAGGATTATATGGATGAATAGATACCTCACCACAACGTCTTATTCGATGCTCGTCAATGGCCGTCTTGAGCGGGGATTTTTCCAGCCACAGAGGGGTATGAGACATGGCCTGTGACTGTAATCTCCTTTGGGTAGATTTGGCGAGGCATGGATTCCTCGACTGAACATAGTCATGTATTCCTCGATCAAGGTGCCAAGCCGCATTTGGGATTACTTGGCCCGTGATTGCAAACTTATTTAGGATTTGAACGTGTTAAGCCGCATCGATGTCTTCTTATGGCTGATACGGATAGGTCTGAGAAGATCGTTGTTCTAGGATTTTTGTGGGTGCTTCTCAGACATGCCCGTTCTGTAACATTGAGGTGGAAACAATTGAACATCTTTTCTTCTTTTATGAAAAGACCTCTAGGGTGTGGTGGGAACTTGGAGTTTGGCCGAATCTTCAGAACTTTTTCGGGTTTCTTTGTATGCGAATAAGTATCGTACCAATGAGGAGATCCTTTTCTCGGTTGCAATTGTTTAACCTATCTAGTTAGCTTGAATTGGTGCGATCTTTGCTTCCGAACGACCTTTATGTAGGTAGTGTAATTTTCCATGCCAGGACTCTCCTTGAGTCTTGGTACTTGTAAGTATTTCTTTTCTCTTGATTTAATTTATCTAGAGCAGGCACTATAGCGTTTCCCCCTTTTTTTGGCCAAATAAATAAAAAGTTTGAAACAACAATGGCAACAAATCTTAAACACAATTTCAAGATTGAAGATAAAAAAATGAATGAATAGTTTGAAACAACAGTGTCAACAAATCTTAAACACAATTTCAAGATTAAAGATCTCAATCACCATTTTTCATATACCAAACGATTACAAAAATGAAGAATTAGACCCATGTACGGCACATTTAGAAAAATGAGAATAGAGAAAACATATCATTGAAATCCAGAAGGCAAAGAAGCTCTCTGAATGCTTAAAATTGCTCACCAGAAGCTTGGAACGAGGCAAATAAGTTTTTTTGGATTGGAAGGAATAACATCATGGTAAAATTGCATTAAATTGTTGCGAGAAAGGGACATAAGACCCCATTTGCCTTCTAAAGAAGAAAAAGGAATCTCATTGTCCATGTGTGGGAAAAAAGCTATGGTGTTTCAATTTCTCCTGTTAGAATCAAACACACAAAGCACACAAAAAGATGGAGAAATGGATTTACATGGAAAATCCTACGAAAGGAAGAAACCACGGTCCACAGGGCTCTCAATCCTTAATCTCCCTCACTAGAGATTAGGGTTCTCTCACTAAGATGAAAAACAATGAGAGATGAGTAGAATATATAGAGAAGGATGGGTAAACGATCCCTCATCCAAAGATCCATTTACCCATATATGTATGATAACTCAACACCCCCTCAAGTTGGGTATACATGTCCACCATGCTTAAATTGCCTACATTCAACTCAAATTGTATCTTAGGCAACCCCTTTGTGAAGAGATCAACAACCTGATCATTAGACTTCAGGTAAGGAAGACACAACAATCCATCATCAATCTTCTCATGGATGAAGTGTCTATCAATCTCCAAATACTTCATTTTGTCATGAATTGCAGGATTGTTGGCCAAGTTTATTGCAGCCCTGTTGTCACAAAACATCTTCATTGGCATACTAACCTTGATGCCTAAGTCATGGAGCAAAACTTTTAGCCATAGAGTTTCTGTAACGCCATGGCAAGTACCCAATATTCCGCTTCAGCATTTGACCTTAAAACCACATTATGCTTCTTACTTCTCCAAACAACGAAATTTCCAGTTAGATATACCATATAACCTGAGGTGGATCTTCTGTCATCAGCGGAGCCAGCCCAGTCAACGTTGATTTATCCTTCAATAGTGACCTCAGGATTTTTCTTGAATATAAGACCTTTTCCTGGTGATCCTTTTATGTTGCATAGATTTCTATGTATTGCATTAGCATGGGAGGTGGTAGGAGAATGCATGAATTGGCTCACCACATTTGCAATGTTGTAATATCCGGTCTATTAAGGGTAAGATAGATCTTCTTTCCCATCAATCTTTGGTACCTACCTTCTCCTGCATCATAAAGAAGGTCACCATCCTCTTTATCAAGTTTATGATTTTCCTCGATAGGATTAGTAGTCGGCTTGCAGCCCAACATGCCACAATCCTTCAATAAGTGCAGGGCATATTTCGTTGACTTAGACACATACCTCTTGGAGATCGAGCCATCTCAATGCCTAGGAAGTACTTAAGTTCCCCAAGTCCAATTCGAATTCACTTGCAAGTGTTTTCCTTATCTTGTAAAGTTCCCCTTTGTCATCACATGTAAGGAACATGCCATCAACATGCACCAAAAGAATAGATCTTTTTTCACCGTTACTCCTTGTAAACAAAGTGTGGTATCCATTCTCTTGGGTATATCCATTCCTAATCATGACCACACAGAGACATTCAAACCAAGCTCTTGGTGACTGCTTTAATCCATATAAAGACCTTTTTAGTTTGCAACACTTGTCCTCAACCCCATGTTTCATACACTTCTTTAAATCACCATTCAAGAAAGCATTTTTTACTTCTAACTGATACATTTTTCAGAACATATGAGTTGCCAGACAAATAACAACCATGATTGTATTCATTTTGGTAACATGAGCAAATGTCTCCAGGTAGTCAATCCCATATTTCTTATTGTATCGTCTAGCCACAAGCTGAGCTTTGAATTATTTGATGTTCCCATCAACATCATGTTTGATTATGTAAACCCATTTGGAGCCAACAAGGTGAGCGCCCTTAGGAGCATCTACAATATCCTAAGTATTATTTTCAACCAAGACATCCATTTCTTCCTTCATAGTATTGATCCATTTTAGATCCTTTTTGACTTCATCAATATTTTTTGGAACATGATGAATATCAAGAGGGTAATAAAGCATTTATATCTTGAACTCATATTGGTGTAAGCAACAAAGTCCTCCACTGGATAACGAGTAGAGGCTCAAACAATTCTAATAGATTTTCTCATAGAAATGAGACGATCATCTAGTAACGGGTTGGCATTATCAGTATGAATATCAAGAGAGAGAGGAACACTTGCAAAGTTTTGATGACCAAAATCGTCCGTGGAAAGGTTGACATCATCAGAGGAAATGTTGACATCATGGTTCAGTATCATCTCTTCTCCGGTCTGCACAGCTTTATCTGATCCCTTTCGTCTGCTACTATCCAAATCTGCATATATTTTCATCGTCTTTATTTCTATCTTGCTCGTTGTCCTCCTCCATATAGATAGTCTCTTGTATGTAACCAATATAGTAAATCCCATTCTCATTTTTCTCTCATATGTGCTCATTGATTTCCCTTGAGGAAATCTATTAGAGAAGTAGGTCTCACTTTCAAAGAAAGTAGCATCCTTACTTACATGAAGACGACGTGCCACAGGGTCATAACATTTATATCATTTTTGGGTTCCAGAATACCCAAAAATATGCATTTCGTGGCTCTTGGATCTAACTTATGCCAGCCTGGTCCAGAGTTGTGAAGAAAGCATACACATCCAAAAACCTGTGAAGGGAGAGGTATCCAGATGGATGACAAAGAAAGGAGTTCTCTTCCCAATTACGACAAAAGGTGTCCTATTGATCAGATAAGCAATAGTCAAGATAGATTCTCCCCAAAAATTCTTTAGCACATTTCGCTGGAGTAGGAGTGCTCTGGTGACATTCAATAAATGACATTTTTTTCTTTCAACAATCCCATTCTGTTGTGGTGTAGGGAACTTTCCCTGTACTCCTTGGCATTATCAATCCTGGGAACTACATGAGGTTTTATGGATGATACCCTTTTCATCAAGAGAGCACGTAAGGAACTTTCCAGGTACTCGTTGGCATTATCAGTCATGAGCATTCTTTCTCTTGTTTCATATTGAGTGCTTATCATATTTATAAAGTTCTTTACAACAACGGGAACCTCACTTCTATGTTTCATAAGGTACACAAAAGTACTCCGTGAAAAATCATCAATGAAATTGATACAGTTCATATGGCCTCCCATGGTCTTCACACTTGACGGACCATTAAACAGATCTTTGAATGAGGGACCATTTACCCATCATTCTCTAATCATTCCTCCACATTGGTTTTTCATCTTAGTGAAACGAGCCCTAATCTCTAGTGAGGGAGATTAGGGATTGAGAGCTCCCGTGGTTTTTCCACGGCAAGAGCTTCAGATTTGGGTGAAAACCTAACTCCGGTACACTGACTTCTACGTTATAGATGCCCAAACGAAGATCTCAACGATACTATGATACCATGTTAGAATCAAACACACAAAGCACAAACAAAAAATGGAGACAGGGGTTTACGTAGAAAACCCTACGGAGAGTGAAAAACCATGGGGGCTTTCAATCCCCAATCTCCTTCACTAGAGATTAGAGCTCTCTTCACTAAGATGAAAAACCAATGAGGAGGGATGAGTACAATATATGGAGAAGGATGGGTAAACGGTCCCTCGTCCAAAGATCCATTTACCCATATAAGATTGATAACTCAATATCGCCAACGTGTGGAAACCGAAATATGAGCAATATTTCGGCAATATTTCATGATATTTCATTCCATACCGAAACCTATCCTTGTTAACTTTAACCTTGAACCAAACAATCCTTGTTGAGATTGAAATGCTCAACTATAACAAGGATCATGTTGTGTGACAAGATATAGCGAATCAAACATCATCATTATTGTAGATCTTCCTAGGATGTGACCATAAATACAGATGAGGCGCAGTGTGTGTAGTCGCTGTTAAAGAAGATGAAGGTTGAGACCTAATTATAAACACAAATGACAGTTTGTGTAGTTATGTGATCCATACAGGAAATGCGTCCAGCACTAGTCCTTGTAGTGCAGCCACTTTTATTTTTTTTGCGAAGCAATTAACCATACATTCTGAAAAATGACACGATGGTTTCTCTCAGTGATTATGAACCGTGTAAATATAGTGTAGCATCTCCGTCTTTGACATTCTTTTCATACTTTTGCGGTATAATTAGTATGACAGAAATTTGAAGCTATCAAGTTATATTAGTTATATCCAAATGGCTGAAATTTTGCGACGTGAAAGAAGTTCATGCTGTGTGGATGACTTATCCCAGTTGATACCTGCACATATCACTTTCTAGATGCATCTACTCGCTTACGTAAAGATGACTTTTGTGTTCATGGCAATCCATATATGATATACATGAAATGTGCCTGATTTTCCATTTTTACTTGGATTTATATTTCTTTGATCACAATGAATAACATAACAACTGCCCCCTTTTTTCACTTTCTTTGCAGAAACCGGGTGGGATTATTGCCCTTCTCGATGAAGCCTGGTACACTCTATCACCTTATTTGTTGCTTTCTCCGAACTGATTTATATATGGGAAACTCCAAAATTTGAAATTCAACTCTTCCATTATCACCCTTGTAAATTTTTGGGAACTAGCACTTATTTTCACCTTTCTGCTTTACATGTATAATGCAGCATGTTTCCCAAGTCAACACATGAAACCTTTGCGCAAAAGTTATACCAAACATTCAAAAATAACAAGAGATTTATCAAGCCTAAACTTTCTCGGACTGATTTTACCATCTCCCATTATGCTGGGGAAGTATGCACTGTTACCATTCCCATTTTCACTCTTACCATTCTTTTTTGACTGCGGAACCTCTTGACATTGTTTTTATGGTTGTCAGGTGGCATATCAAGCAAACTATTTTCTTGACAAAAACAAAGATTATGTAGTGGCAGAACACCAAGAATTACTAAATGCTTCCAAATGTTCTTTTGTTTCTGGTTTATTTCCACCATTACCCGAGGAGACATCCAAATCTTCCAAATTCTCATCAATTGGTTCTCGATTTAAGGTTAGTTAGATTTTCGCTTCCCCCAGACCTGTTTATCTTTTGTTTGAAGTTCTCACCAAGGCCTTAAATGTCGGTTTCGGTCACCATTTCGGTACCGACCAAAACAGAATTTCGATGGAATTTCGGTGGAATTTCGACCGAAATTTCGGTCATTTCGGTCATTTTTTGTACTAGGACCCCCATATTTCGGTCATTTCGGTCATTTCGGTCGAATTTCGATTTCGACTGGATATCGATATTCGACAGAAATTCGACCGAATTTCGCTGAAATTTGAGGCCATGGTTCTCACTTCCATTGTCTCAGTAATTAGATTTGACGCATATGCGGGGTTTGTTTTTACTTCAAATGTGTGTGAGCATCCAACTGAACCATTGGTTTGAGGGATGGTCCTTGAAATAGTTGTAACTATTTTTTATTTTTCTATATTTCTCTCTAGGTCCTTTTCTATTCATTGGCATGTGGATAATTTTGTGAACAAGGAAATTAAGAATAATTGGTTTAGGCGGAGAGATTTATTAGCTATAAATAATTGTTAATTTCACGTATTTTGTTATGTGAGATTTGAGCATTTATGTACCCGTTTGTTTTTCTATGTCAAATTTCTAAAAGTGCTTATTCAGTGTTCTTGTTAGGACAATTGTTTTTTTTCTAAATAGAATATTATTCTACAGTTCTGCTAGGAATAAGACATTTGTCCTCAGTTCTATAAATTGAGAGGATTATAGGCACAAACTTTATCAAATTATAAGAGACGAAAGTAATTGAGATCTGTGCTGGTTTATACTTAGTAAATTGTTTCTTGATGTTCACAAGAGGTAGACAACAATTATAATATTTTTGTTTTGCTGTAATTTATGCTCCCTTTCCAATAACTAGTATTAGAACTAAGATTTGTGGCTGTGCATGCAAAGGAGGAACACCGGGTGGCGGTCATGATAAAAGTACGTTCTTTTTAAGAATCCAAGCAAACAAGTAAACCACACGAAACATGAGAGTTTATATGGAAAACACGTCTTAACAGATGTCAAGGGTTGTCTTTATTTTCTTAGCTTGTGAATAATATGAGATGAGTTACTGTTAAGATAATTGTTATCATTATTATAGTTTTTCTTATTTTCTATCTTTTTCGTCCTCATCTTGTAATTTGTCGAATAGGTTCCTCCTCTCCTATGTAAGAGAACCCTAGGGCCTCTCATTAATCATTCAATATTTTCCTCTACATGGTATCAGAGCGACGGTTCTAGACCGGAGTTCCCGTATCCCACCCTAACCCTACCCGCCCCCCTCCTCCCCGCACCGCTACATCACCAGCCCTCCATGCCAGGCCGACGTCGGGCCCTAGGGTTATTGCTGAAGTCTCTCCAGACCCTCCCAGCCGTCGCGCAACGTCGAGAACTGATCCCAGGCTGCCGCCAGGCCATCGTCGGGCCCCAAGACCGCAGTCAGGCCCCTCTTAGCCCCCCAGCAACCACGCAGGGTGTTGGGAACTGATCCCAAGACGCTGTCTGGTCGCTCCCGGCCGCCAAGACAGGTGGTGGTGGCCTAACGGGCCTCCGAGGTCATTGCAGTTCCCTCCCGTGCGTCTCTACGCACGTCTGCGACTTGATCTCTATATTAAATCAATCTGATTTTGGCTAGAAAACATGATTTCAGGCCTATAAATCACGTTTTCCGACCCTAGCAAGCAACAAAGATTGATGAGGATGGTTGTATGAGTCTACACGTGCAACTAGTCCTCCGTATGGTTGTGTAGACTCGTTTATATCAGTCTACTCCCCAGTTGAGTTCCGTGGTTCGGTCGTTTTCCCATCATGTCAGAGAACAAGGGTGATATTTTTTCGTCCGGAGCCTTTAAGGGTCCGGCTCCCATCGCTAAGATGGATGGGACCAACTACGAGTTGTGGTCCATGCACTTTCTCACCCTGATGCAGTGCAACAACAAGGAGCACATCTTGACAGATCCAGAGCCAACAGATAAGACTGGGGCAAATGCTTCTTGGAAGCAAGATGATGCGTATGCACGTGTTTGGCTTTGTGGAACTCTCACCACGGAGATAGCCAATGATATTCTGACTCAGCCCACCGCTAAGGCGATGTGGGACACTTTGGCATCCACCTATGCTCAAGCGAAGAATAAGGCCAAGATTCATCAGCTACACTTTGATATCTACAATGCCAAGCAGAATGGTCTCCCTTTGCATATCTACTACTCTTCGATCCGTGGCATGTTTGAGAAGCTTCATAACTATATGCCTATAACAACATCTATTGAGCAACAGAAGACGTACATGAACTCCACGATGGTTGGGGTCTTCATGGATGGCCTTGACATAGAGTATGATGCTGCGTGTACTCAACTTCTTACTGGCACTACTGTACGTCCCATATAGGAGGCCTATAGCCGTCTCAGCCAGACCATCATACCTTCGACAATCACTTATCTGCTCTCTTCAGTGATGGCCGCTTCTCGTGGCTCGGGGGAGGGGGGGGATCCAGTCCAGAGGACATACCCCTCGAAACAGAAGTGGTGGACGACAACTGTTGGACATGCAAGCCCACGACGAGCCATATGCAATAATTGTTATTGCAAATATCATTCCCTGATCTGAAATGAAGAATAACTAATTTGCATAATAGGTCCGTTAGTACAATTAGGGTTATGTACCATGGCCATCTTGATGATCATACAGCTGTTGATTCAATTATTGAATCATAGAGGTTGGTGCTTGGATGAATGTCTAAAGAGTTAGATTGAGGACTCATCAAGCACCGTCAAATGATTATTAAGAGAGGATCTCCAGCCTGAGAAGGAGATGGCAATCCTTTCTCTAAAGGCTGATATCTAACCGACCTCTTGATGCATGTCCTCTGCATAAGAATAGAGATTCAGAGGTGTTAAATAAGTTATGTCAGAGTTGACTTAACGAGATCGAGATAACTAAAGTCCTATGTCGTATACTGTCACGATATAGGCACGCATCCTCTGACCGGAGACATATGTGTTACTAGTATGTATATTTGGCAGACCAATAGGTTGATGACCTAATCAAGGTCTATACACTGACGCGCTGGTTCACTACTGAACTGGAAGACATGAGCTCACTCATTAGATATTGGGAAGAATCAAATTCTGTGCGCGGTCGTCTCTCTTTGGAAACTTGATTGAATTTGTAAGGTTTGGTATATACTTTTGGAAAGTATATGATCAACACCTAGGTGTGATATATGCTTTTAGAAAGTATATGATCGATACCAACTCCCAATGATCGAATGGAAACTTAATGATAAATCCTTGAAGTAGACAGTGTAAAATTGATCTTATACTTCGGGATTATTCAGGGTCTTCCAGTATGCAGGATGTACAGGTATTAGGAATACCTGAGGGTGATGTGATTATAAACGATTGTATAACCATGACGCTTCCATTCCTAGGGAGTGATGAAACGACTATGGATTTTAGTGACTCCTCTCAGTAGAGAAGTAATCTAATCTTGGTCCAAATGTTGGACATTGATCTGAATGTGATTCAAATGCTTAGATTTGCGGTCTTGATTTAATCAAGCATCTATGGGAGGCCCGAGATCTGGATTTAAGATGCGATCTTAATATCCAAGTCACTATACGTGGAACAATACAATCGCCCTGTCCTTATCTCCAAGTATCCGCGGAGAAAGCGCATTATCCTTGAAAGAGTTCAGGATAATTTCATTGTTGATATATGCATCCGAGCATTGAGAAATTGGATAATTAAATGTGATTTAATTATCATGAATAATATGAATTTGATTCATATTATAAGGAGAGTTATCTTAGATAATAAAATGCGATTTGATTATCAAAGATGTGAATAATGTGAATGTGATTCATATTATTTGGCATATGAGAATAGGGATCCAAGATGATTAAATGTGATTTAATTATCATGGATATAAATAATGTGGATAACACTATCCATGTTAATCATATATATTATAAATGTGATTTATGATATATATAAGAGAGAGCTATTTGTAATTACATTTGTTAATTAAATGTTAATGAGAATTGGATTCACATTGAACATTAAATTGAAAATGTAATTCACATTTTACTTTGGGTTGTGAATGTGATTCACAAATTTCCAATGGCAAGATTGCAATATTCACAAAATAATTATGATTTTTTTGTAGAATAATTCACAACAATTGTTGTAAAATTGGAGATACATGGAATAATGTAATCTAAGGAGATTACATTGGAGATGCCCCTTCCATATTGGAAGGGACAACCACCAATTCCTATTAGGAAAGGGTGGCCGTCCACTCCATATACATGGAAGGAGGCATCGTCCTTTCCATTATCTCCATATGTTGTTGATTTAATTTTGGGATTGATTTATATTGATTTATCAATATATATTTAATCTAAATTAAATTAATTGTTGTTGATTTTTACCAATAAAAATCTTAGCCATTAAAAGAAACACAAATCATTGAGAGCCATTGGATTTGTGTTGCCCATGGATTGAGATCCATGGATCCCGAAATATTATTAATAGAAGGGCACCCCTTGCTCTTCATATGCTAATGAGAAACACAAGGCTCTCTCTCTCTCATTCTCTATACACGTCCTCTCTCTTCCTCTTTCATGGCCGTCCACCATGGATGCTCTAGAGAGAGTCTCCATCGCCGCAACGTCGTCGTTATGCTGCCGGTTCGATTGCTCGTGAATCTCCGTCTCCTTCGGTGCGCCTCGCTCGTGAAGAAGACGCTGGATCTCGTGTGTCAATATCAGGAGATTCACCGCTTGGATCATCAACATGGATTGCGAGGATCACGTGTTTCATCAACACGCTCGCAAGCGTCTCCTCCGTCGGATCGGACTTGAGACAGGAAGTCTATTCGTTTAGAGACTCGATCACAACCACGCTTCAAGAGGTAATCCTATTACTTGTTTGTGGTTTAGAGGAAACGATCTGAGAAGTGTTCTTGGATCATGTGATTTCGTCACATGTAAAATTTTAATTTCCGCTGCATCGAGCAACTAGTACGCCTAATCGCTCCCGATCGCATACGATGCGATCCTCACACTTCCGTGATACGCTTAAGGATCATACCATATCCTTCAATAACATGATCCTTGCACTTACTGTCGTAAGCCTGGACATGCAGATGATACATGTTACCAGAAGCATGGATATCCTGCTTCTGGTTGAGTAGCAGAGCAGATTGTGTCTTCAGAGATGTCTGCTTCCAGGCCGATCCTCTCCTGGATGATATTGTCTCATGTATTCGAGAGATCATGACTCCTACTTCTGTCACCACCACTACAGATACCGTAGCCGCAGCCAGAGCCTCTTCGAGCTCCGCAGGTATTGCCTATGCTTTTACTGGTAGTACCGATGCAGGCATGACCAAGTTAATTATGGATTCTTGTGCTTCTCACCACTTGTGTGAAGATAGATCGCAATTGAGGTCCTACAAGATTATATCGCAGTTGAGGTCCTATAAGAGTATACCACCTGGCAGATGGGTTGTCATTGCTAATGGCGACCACTTACCCGTTACAGGATTGGGGGAGGTGCATTTGACACTGTCCATGCACCTTCAGAATGTTTTTTAGGCTCATGCCTTTCAGATGAATTTACTGTCTATTAGTCAGATCACTAAGGATTTGTATTATCGTGTCATCTTTGACCCTTCGTCTCTAGTGTTTCAGGACATACTCACGGGCCGTGTGATTGGATATGGCCATAAGCAACGGGGGCTCTACCGACTGATCCAACCTCCTCGTGCTGGTGTTTCTACTATACCTACTGGACTAGTCTCTCCATATCTATGGCATCTTCGTTTTGGTCACCTTCCTAAGCAAATGCTGTCATGTTTCCCTCAGGTTTCTACGAGATCCTCCTTTCAGTGTGAGGCATGCCAGCTTGGGAAGCATCACTGTTCCTCCTTTCCATCCCGTCAGTATCGGAGCAGTTCTATGTTATTTGAGCTCCTTCATTTAGACATTTGGGGTTCGAGTCGTGTTCCTGATCACCAGGGGCACTGTTTTTATCTAGTTGTTGTCGATGTTTTTTCGAGACTTTCTTTGGTCTTTTTATTGAAGAATAAGTTTGAGGCTGGATCTGTGATCAAGTATTTTATTAATGAGATAACAAATATTTTCATGTCAATGTCAAATGTCTCCATTTTGATAATGCTTTGGAGTTCTGTACCTTACAACTTTCTGAGTTTCTTAGATCTCATGGCATTGTTCACCAGACCTCATATGCTTATACCTTACAACAGAACGGTGTTGCCGAGCGCAAAAACAATCACTTACTTGATGTGACTAGAACTTTGTTGATACAGAGTCGTGCTCCTCATGCCTAATGGGGTGATGCTGTCCTTACTGCTTGTTATTTGGTAAACTGCATGCCCTCGTCTTTATTGGGAGAGAAGATTCCTTTCTCGAATACGTTTCCCGAGAAGGATCTTTTCTTCCTTAGATCTCGTGTGTTCGGATCTACCGCCTTTGTTCATGATGTCTCTCCAGGTCATGACAAGCTCTCTCTCCTCGAGCTGTCAAGTGCATGTTTGTTGGCTACTCTCGTATCCAGAAGGGGTACCATTGCTTTGATCCACTAAGGCGGAAATACTTTGTTAGTGCCGACGTCACTTTGTTTGAGTCTGTTATGTATTTTTCTTGTACAGTTGACGGACTTGCTCCATCTGACTCTGACGATGAGATCTACATGCCTCCACCTCCTATTGTAGGTCCTCCACCTACCTCTACTCCTGCTCTACCATCACGTCCTCAGACACCACTACCACCACCTCCACCTGCTCTTGTGGTTCAATTTTTGCCACGTGTTTTTACTCGTAGGTCTCGCCCAGTTCCCCCTGCTGCCCATCTTCCAGCACGCCTCAGGTATATAATGAGCATATTGTTTTTACTGGTGGCACTACCGCACTACCGAGTGGTCTGTCAGCAGGATTCTATACAGGATGAGCAGGTGCCCTCTCCAGAGGGAAACTTACAGGCTCATGACATGGTGGATGATCTTGATGTGCCAATTGCTCTGCGAAAGCAGAAACGTACATGTGCTACTTACCCTCTTGCAGCCTAGAGTTCCTTGAGCAGACTATCAGAGGATTTCAGGAGGTTTACCTTGGCACTATCAACTGTGGAGATACCACAGACACATCAGGAGGCTCTTCTGGACAGTCACTGGAAGTTGGCCATGGAAGAGAAGATGACTACACTATAGTCACGTGGTACGTGGAGTCTTGTTCTTGCTCCAGTTGACACATCCGTTGTGGGATGCAAATGGGTGTTCACTGTGAAACACCGTGCAGATGGCAATGTGGATTGCTATAAGGCGAAACTTGTGGCACGGGGGTTCACCCGGACATATGGGGTGGATTATCAGGATACTTTCTCCTCGGTTGCCAGACATTCTACACTGCGTATTCTACTTTCTGTTGCCGTGACACGAGATCGGCCCCTTTACCAGCTTGATGTGAAGAATGCCTTCCTCTATGATGATTTACAGGAGGAGATCTATATGCAGCAACCACCTGGGTTTGCTTCTGAGGGGGAGTGTCCGAAGGTTTGCAGGCTACACAAGGTTATCTATGGCCTTACGCAGAGTCCAAGAGCATGGTTCCGGAAGCTCTAGGACTTGATAGAGCAGCAAGGGTTTGTGCGATCGAATGCTGATCACTCATTGTTTGTGCAGGGACTTGGAGAGGTACTATTGTCATTCTTGTTTATGTTGACGACATTATTGTTAAAGGGGATGACGAGCAGGGCATTCAGCGTCCTAAGGACTTCCTAGGTCAGCAGTTTGCGACCAAGGACCTTGGACATTTACGTTACTTCCTTGGACTGGAGTTTGCCACGAACCAGCGAGGTCTTGTCATGACTCAGAGGAAGTACGCAACAGACCTTCTTTCAGAGACAAGAATGCAGATTGTAGACCTGCCACTACTCCTATTGACCCGAGTATGAAGCTCTATGATGATGACACTGAGTAGGTCGACAAGAGGAGGTATAGGGAACTTGTTGGCAAGCTACTATATGTGACCATTACCAGGCCCAACATATCCTTGCCGTGAGCAAAGTGAATCAGTTTATGGAGTAGCCCATACAGGCACATATGGATACAGTCCATATGATTCTGAGATATCTGAAGACTTCACCTGGTACAAGACTTCTTTTCAGTAGAGGTACATCTCTTTCAGTTACCGCATGTGCAGATGCAGATTATGTTGGTTGTCCAAAGGATAGGAACTCTACATCAGGCTTTGCAGTGTTCATAGGGAATTTCTTGGTTTCATGGAAGAGCAAGAAGTAGATTGTGGTTGCCAGATCGAGTGTCGAGTCAGAGTACATGGCCGTGGCGTAGGCTAGCACAGAGATGATGTGGGTCAGATCTATTCTTACTGACCTGACAATAGAGGTGCCTCTTCCCATGCACCTCCAATGTGGCAATCAGACTGCTCTCTTTATTGCCAACAATCCAGCCTTTCATGAGAGTACAAAGCACATAGAGGTGGACCATCGCTACACTCGTGACATGATACAGAAGGGCCTTATCGTCACTACACATGTCAGCTCTGGAGACCAGACAACAGATGTTCTTACTAAGGCTCTAGCCAGAGGGCCTTTTCAGAGATGTTGTTCCAAGCTGAGTCTGATCGATATCTACGCCCAGCTTGAGGGGGAGTGTTGAGATAATTGTTATCATTATTATTATTTTGCTTATTTTCTATTTCTTTTCATCTTGTAATTTTCCCAATAGGTTCCTCTCCTATATAAGAGAACCCTAGGGCCTCTCATTAATCATTCAACCTTTTCCTCTACAGTTACATATATAGTCCACATGATTCCTCATGCATGATCGAATAACTCATATTGCACCAAGAATAACTCAATTATATCCCTCAAGTTAGGTATAGAGATTGTACATGCCCAACTTGTCGATGTTCTTCTCAATTTTGATCGTGGAAATCCCATTGATGAAGACATTAGCAACTTGTTCTTCTATTTTCTTGATAAAGTACACCTTTCATAAGAATCCAAGCAAACGAGAAAACTACAAAGAGTACATGCATGGAAACTCCTCATTGGAAAGGAAAAATCACATGCGGGGATGCACTGTCCCTCACAAACAACCATGGTTTTTTCCATTTTCTTATTTTGTGAGAAAAGGGAGGAATATGTTACATATATATTGTTGATATGCCTTGAATCCTAACCATCTGATCCATGTTGAAGAACCGTCTGATGTGCCCCTATCCTGAAACTTTTTCTTATATGTGTATTCAGATTCGTCTGAGTTTGGGATCCATTTTGTAGTGAGTAGTATATAAACTCCCTAAGGTTAGGGCTCTCGGTATCCTCTGTATTCTTCTTTCTCCACACAATGAAAACTGATCTCCATCGCCCAAGGACGGAGCCCAGTTACGGGTGAACCATGTAAATCTGTGTGCCTTCATGCTTATGATTGTTCGTGTTTGTGTGTGATTCCGCAATTTGCAACATATATTCCCACAAGGTTCCTTACCATCGACCATTAACTCACATAAAGAAAAACAACTCAACAATGTCTCGCAAATTGGACATATAATTTGTACATGCCCAACTTACCCACATTCTTCTAAAAATTGGTCGTTGTAAGCTCCTTGGTGAAGATGTTAAAGAGGTATTCCACGATCTTCCTTAGAGAATGACAAAGGGTGTGGGATAAGCCATTCTTCTAAAAATTGGTCGTTGTAAGCTCCTTGGTGAAGATGTTAAAGAGGTATTCCACGATCTTCCTTAGAGAATGACAAAGGGTGTGGGATAAGGCGGGAAAGGGCTCTCGATAGCGAGGTCCAATATTTAGATCGATGATTTTCTTATATATATGGTGAGAACTCCTCATATAGTCCACTTTTTCTCTACACACCTATCTATTGCAATCTTGCTTGAGACCTGGCTATTGCTCAGTCGTCGGTGACTGCTTGACCACAATGTCGCTCTTCAGGGTTAAAACCGTTGAACATATATTAGCAACTTGTTATCCAGTTCTTATATAAACAATATTAAAGTTCTTTAAAATTAATTATCTCTTATTTGAAGCGTGTAGAGATATTTTTATCTTGTAGTACGGTTTATGTTTTTTCTATTTCTTTCACCTACACAATATAATTTACCCTTTGGGTCTCTCCCTATATAAGAGAGCCCTAGGGTTTCCTATAATAAACACATTTTTTATTTTCTTGCAGCATGGTATTAGAGCGGCAATCCTAGACCTAAGCTCGTGTATCCTAGAAACCATACCCTACCCGCAAGCCCCATCTCCTTCTTCTCCCTCCAGCGGCACCGCCTCTCTTCTCTCTAGCGGTTGCCATCACCACCCTGTAGCTGCTGCTACAGTAGCGCCACATGCAGATGTTGTTGTTGTCGTTGCTGCACCATTGGATGTTGCTGCTCCAGGAGCTCCGGTGGTTACCGCCACCCTCGGGACTGCCACCTGCATCGTATTTCCTCTCGCCTAGGGTTCCAAGAGCTTGATCACGTCGATCTGATTTTGGTGATTCTTGAGTGATTTCATATCAATATATCGTCGGTGCAAGGCACATCAAAGATTGAAGGGAATGGTTGCACTTTGAGTCTACACATGCAACCACTTCCCTACATGTCTATGTAGACAAACTCTTTTTGTCTACAAATCCCAATCTTTGGATCCGGCAATATGTCAGCAAGTAAAGTCGATATCCTTTCTATAAGCGCTTTTCGAGGTCCATCGCTAATTGTGAAGATGGACGCGATGAATTGTAAATTATGTGCCATGCAGTTTATGAGCCTGATGCAGTCTACAGGTAAGAAACATATTCTTACCGAAGAGGAGCCGGCTGGCAAGACTGGTGTGAATACATCTTGGGAGGCAGATGAAGCTTGTGCACGCGTATGGTTGTCTGGCACACTGACAATAGAGATTACCAATGATGTTCTGCACTAGACCATTGCCAAGGCGATGTGGGACATTCTGTCTACTACGTATTCTTAGGTGAGGAATGGGATAAAGATCCTGCCGCAACATGACATATTCACAGTCAAGCAAAATGGTCGTCCCTTACCTTCTTTGTATACATCTCTGTGTTGCATGTTCGAGAAGCTTCACAACTTCATGCCTATTGCAGTCACTCCTAAGTGTTAGAAAATCGGAAGCGGAAGCGGAATCAGAAATAAAGATAGAAAATCTTAATAACACGCGGGATTTTACGTGGAACCCTACTCCGTGAGGAGCGGGATGAAACCACGGGAGAAGCCCTCAACGGGGGTGGATATTCTATTGAATTTCTCATCTGTTACAGGAGGCCTGGGGCTCCTTATATAGCCTCCACAGGGCCTCCAAGTCCCACCACTGGACGATGTGGGATAAAACTCAGTGGTGGGGTAAATGGATCCTGGAGGGATCCATTTACCCACCTGTTACATAAGTGACGCATGCTCCAAATACTCTAACACTCCCCCTCAAGCTGGAGCATGCAATGCTCATCTTGGACAAACAGAAAGAAACTCAACTCACAATACATGACACTACAGACAATATCAACCCAACGCGCACAACTGCTGCAGTCGAGGACGTTGCTTCTCATGGCGTGCATGCGAGGAGGACGAACGAGCTGGAGTGTGAAACTGGATCTCTCCCATCTGGCTCAGAGAATGGTATTCTTCTTCTAGAGTCCCTATGATAACACATGACAACCCTTGCCCTTAATGGCATAGGGAATGGTCCTCTGCTCTGGAGTCCCTATGGCTGACATGAAAGCTGTGGCCAACAAACAAGAATGACAAATGATTGGCATGCGTCGTCGTCGAGTCTGAATCTGAGCATTGTAGAGTCTGAATATCTGATCGGTCTGGAAATCTGACATCCGAATCTTGGAACAAGACCTGTGACTCTACATATACTCCCCCTTTCTCCCATACTGGTCGGAAT
Organism: Ottelia alismoides; assembly: GCA_037367405.1. Classification (NCBI taxonomy): domain Eukaryota; kingdom Viridiplantae; phylum Streptophyta; class Magnoliopsida; order Alismatales; family Hydrocharitaceae; genus Ottelia; species Ottelia alismoides. The sequence goes on along the minus strand of JAZKJV010007769.1, from coordinate 444,544 downwards.
GACATTGTTTGACCACGTTGGGAGAAGATAAGATAGTACATAAACATGGGGATGAATAAAACATCACTTAGCCGATAATGTTTTTTTCCTCGGCTTTCGTAAAAATTTTCTCTCTCTTTTTAACATCTCCTTTTTTTTAAAGAAAAGCATATACGTGCGGCTCTTTCTTTTTGTGTACGTGCCTTTTCCAATTTTTTTTATACAGCCTTCCCCCCAATTTTATTCGGCTGTCATTTGACCCTTTTTTTTACACAAGCTCTCGGCCCACATGGCCCCTTAAACAAATAACATTTTTTTAAACAACTTGGAACCAAAGGGAGAGGCAACCCTAGGGTTCCCAGGAGCCTGTATCTTATTAAGATGCCGCCGCCCCCATCGGGGGTTCTTCTTCGCGCGACGACACTGGAGCACGACGGCGTCGGTGGCGAGAAGATTGCGTCTGGAGGTCGCCGCCAGGGCGAGGAGGCGTGAGGAGGAGATCTGATGTGGTGCGGCGCGCCAAGGGGGTAAGGAGGGTGCCGCCGCCTGGACTTGGGTGCAGCGCCTCCTGCGGGTCTTGCGCACCTGCGCAAGTTTGCGCAAGGGGCTCCGCCTACTGAAACATGTCGCCTGGGATGCATCGCGCGTTGCTCTGGGAATCGCAACCGATGGGAGGCTGCTCGCGCGAGGATGCATCGATCTGGTTGGAGGACGCCTGGAGGTCGATGGGATTTACGCAAGAAGCATGCAGAGGCTTCGCGAGATGTCGCCCGCCAGGAAGCTTCATCGGCGGAGAGGAAGGTCGGCGCCGCCTCTAGGGTTCCCCGCCTAGGACTTTGAGGCTAAATATGGAGTGCAACGGTCCTTTGCACTTCGCCTGGGGAGTCGCTCGCTCTGGTGTTTCGCCGCCATAAGATTAGGGTTCCAAAAACTGGAACTCGATCAGGAAAAAAAGTTGAAGATCTTCAAGAATATATTGAAAGCCGAACTTCATTCTTCAACAATAACAACACCGAAATAGAATACTGAATAAAAACAACGAATCACGAAATCCTCGAGAATCGTCCCGTTTCGATACCATGTTAGAAAATCGGAAGCGGAAGCAGAATCAGAAATAAAGATAGAAAATCTTAAGAACACACGGGATTTTACGTGGAACCCTACTCCGTGAGGAGCGGGATGAAACCACGGGAGAAGCCCTCAAAGGGGGCGGATACTCTATTGAATTTCTCATCTGTTACAGGAGGCCTGGGGCTCCTTATATAGCCTCCACAGGGCCTCCAAGTCCCATCACTGGACGATGTGGGACAAAACTCAGTGGTGGGGTAAATGGATCCTGGAGGGATCCGTTTACCCACCTGTTACATAAGTGACGCATGCTCCAAATACTCTAACACTAAGCAGCATAAGATGTACGAGAACGCTACCATGGTTGGCATATGTTTAGCAACACTTGACTCGGAATATGATGTTGCTAGCTCACAAATATTTACGGAGAACTACATCAAGGGCTAGGTATTTCATTCATCTTTCTTAATGGATACATGGGGTGCGGGTCTCTTTATATAGCCCTGCCAAGGCACCATCATACGATATGGGATTAAACACATGAGCCAACAAAGACATCCTTCAACACTCCTATTCAAGCCGGAGCATGAAATGCTCAGCTGGACAAACATAAAGAAGACACCCACTCACTAAATACATGACACTACGGATAATATCAACTAAATGCATATATTGTCGGTTGTTTTCGAGGACGTTGCTTCTCAACTGGAGGCATTGAGTGGGAACTGACTCGAATTGAAATGAGTCTCCAATCGGGATAACTTTGGCTTGCAAAATGTCTTCTTCATTGAAGACTGCTCCATCTCCCTGAAGGGTCAAACTGGAGAAGACCATGGAAACATCCTTGTCGGAGTCCACAGTCGCTGGAGAATGGAGTCTGAAAGTCATCTCGTTGGAGAATTGAGTCTCCCCCATAGTGGCTCAAGGAATGAGATCTCTACTCTGGAGTCCCTACGAAAACCACATGAAAAAACTAGCCCACAATGGCTTAGAGAATGTGATCTCTATGTTGGAAGAAAAATGATTCATAACATTAGAATAGACCGAGGGCTCTCTTATATAGGAGAAAAACACTTGGGTTAATTACATGATAAGTACCCAGAGAAAAAACATAACATGTAAAATAGATAAAGAGATAAATGTATTTCAACACCCCCCCTCAAGCTGGAGCATATATATCTATCATGCTTAGCTTGGAGCAACACCTCTGAAATGGACCTCTAGCTAGAGCCTTGGTGAAGATGTCAGCCGTCTGATCTCCAGTGGAGACATGGGAGGTGGATATGAGACCTTTCTGGATCATGTCTCTGATGTCATGACAATCCACCTCTATATGCTTTGTTCGTTCATGAAACGTAGGGTTATTTGCAATAAATAGCGCAGCTTGATTATCACACAAGAGCTGTATAGGAAGAGGAACCTCAATGTAAGTTCAGTCAATACCGACCTAGCCCACATCATCTCTGTACTCCCTTGTGCCATGACGCTGTATTCAGATTCTGCACTTGATCTAGCCACCATTGTGTTCTTCTTGCTTTTCCATGAGACAAGTGAGTTCCCAACAACCACATCAAAGCCCGAAGTAGACTTTCTGTCCTTGGGACGACCTGCATAGTTAGTATCTGCGCAAGCCGTCACCTCAAGGGATGTATCTCTGCTGAATATAAGACCCGTACCGGGCGCGTTCTTCAAATATCTCAATATCATATAGACAACATCCATACGCACCTTTCTAGGTTGCTCCATTAACTGGCTAACTTTGCTTACTGCAAACATTATATCCGACCTAATGATAGTGGCAATATAAAAGCTTCCCAACCAATTCTCTATATCTCCTGCTGTCTACCTCCTCAGTGTCATCATCATATAATCTCATACTCGGATCCATCGGGGTAGTAGCAGGCTTGCATTGTGTCATACCTGTCTCAGCAAGAAGATCCATCACAAACTTCCTCTGGGTCATCACCAGACCACGTTGGTTCCTGGCGAACTCCAACCCAAGGAAGTATTGAAGAGTACCAAGGTCCTTAGTCACAAACTGCTGACCTAGGAACTCCTTGGCAGTCTGAATACCTTGGTCATCATCCCATGTAACAACAATGTCATTTACATAAACAAGAATGACAACAGTACCTCTCTGTGTCCTCTGAACAAAAAACGAGTGGTCTGCAGTAGACCGCACAAACCCCTGGTGCTCTATTAATTCTGATAACTTCTGGTACCAAGCTCTCGAATTCTGCTTCATGCCGTAAATCGCCTTATGGAGCCTGCACACCTTATGAGACTCCCCCTCAGTAGTAAATCCTGGTGGCTGCTGCATATAAACTTCCTCCTGTAGATCCTTGTAGAGAAAGACATTCTTCACATCAAGCTGGTACAAAGGCCAGTCACGCGACACTGCAACGGAAAGAAGAATGCATAGTGTCGAGTGTCTGGCCACAGGAAAAAAGTATCATGATAATCCACCCCATATGTTTGGGTGAATCCACGTGCCACAAGTCTTGCCTTGTAGTGATCCACACTGCCATCTGCCCTTTGTTTGACTGTAAATATCCACTTACAGCTAACAACAGAGATCCCTGATGGAGCAGAAACAATGGTCCACGTCCCTCGTGACCTCAAGGCAACCATCTCCTCTTCAATTGCAGTTCACCACCTACTGTCTTGAAGCGCCTCCTGATATGTACGTGGGATAGTAACAACAGAGAGTCCCACTACAAACTTTCTGTACTCCTCTGAAAGATGGTCTAAAGAAACATGAGCAGCAAGAGGATACGTGACACATCGGCGACGAGGCTTCCTTATAGCAATAGGAACCTCCATATCATCATCCATTCTGTTTGCTGGAGTCAACTCATCCTGTGTATCATGCACAACTCCAGTGCCATCAATAGAGACAATGTTATCATGACATACTGAGGCATAATGGATGATGTGGACGGCGCATGAGCAAAGGGACGAGTAGAAGACCTGCGAAATGGGGTAAGAACTTTGACTGGGTAGACGGAGGTGGAGGCGGTGGACTGGAGGTGGTGGAGTTGCAACTTGGGGTTCATATGGTGGAGGAGACGGAGGTGGAGGAACAACAACATCTTCACCGGAAGTAGTATTGAATAACCTGTCAGTGCCTGTCACCTGTAGGGGAGAAATACATAATCGACTCAAAGAAAGTGACGTCAGTACTCACATAATGTCTTCTGCCTACAGGATCATAACATATATATCCTTTTTAGGTACAAAAATAACCAACAAAACACATTTAAGCGCTCTAGGCGAGAGCTTGTCACGATCAGGAGTGAAATTATGGACAAAGACCACATATCCAAAATCTCTGGGAGTGAGAGAGAATAGTTCCTTCTTGGGAAACGTAATCAAGAAGGGAACCTTTTCTCCAAGCATGGCAGATGGCTGCGGTTTACTAAGTAACAAGCCGTGAGAACAGCGTCCCCCCAGAAAGAATGAGGGGTATGACTCTGGATCAATAGCGTTCTTGTGACATCAAGAAGGTGACGATGTTTGCGTTTAGCCACACCGTTCTATTGAGAAGTGTAATTGTAAGAGGTTTGATGAACAATTCCACAAGATCTGAGACATTCAGATAAATGTAATGTGGAAAACTCCAAAGCATTATCTGTACGAATGAACTTCACATTGGCAGAGAAAATATTTTTGACTTCAATAAGGAAAGTTTTAATGATAGCACCAGCTTCAGACTTATGTTTTAACAAGAACACTCACGAAAGTCTAGAATAATCATCCACATCAACCATATAAAAACGATGCCCCTGATGATCAGGAATACGACTAGGACCTCAAATATCAAAATGAACTAACTCAAAGGACTGACTACTATGACGACTCGGAAAAGAGGAGCGATGGTGCTTCCCAAGCTGACATGCTTCACAATCTAATGTAGTACAAGTAGATATCTGCGATAGCACATGACACATTTTCTGGAGAGGAAGGTGGCCAAAACGAAGATGCCATATGAAAGGAGAAACATATCCAAAAGTAATGGTAGCAATTCCGACACAAGGGGGTGTAGCAAGCTTACAATCCTCTCTGCTCACGGCCATGACCAATCATCCTGCTAGTTAGTATGTCCTGAAAAACAAAAGAAGAGGGATAAAAGATGGCACGACAATGTAAATATTTTGTAAGTTGACTAATGGACAAAAGATTCATCTGAAAATCTGGAGCATGTAAGACGTTCTGAAGATGCATAGAGGGGGCTAGGACAATCTCTCCCTGACCAGCAATGGGTAGACGAACCCCATTGGCAATAACCACAGATCTGCCAGGTGTGATTGATCTGTATGTACTGAACTGCATCCGATCTCCACACATATGATGTGATGCTCCAGAATCCACAATCCAATTGGTCAAATCTGAACATCCACTACTTGTAAACGCAGAATTAGTACCTGATGAACTGGATGATGCTCTGGCAGTGGCGGTGGCATCTGTTGTACCTGGAGTCGGAGTAGTAGGAGCGCTCATCATATCTCGGAGCTTGGAGACAATCTCATCGAAACGTGGATCCCGAGTAGGCACAATGGACTGTTCAGTCTGCTCAGCAATACATGCAGATGGTGGATATCCATGCTTTTGGAAGCATGTCTCCTCAGAGTGACCAAAACGATGACAATGAGAACAGGGTCCACGATGTCGGCCACCTCCTCCCCCTCGAGGACCGCAGCCACGAAACTGGGATGACCCTCCTGCCACAAGTAGCTGCGATCGCAGAAGGAGTCGTCAGGACTGTAGTAGTTGATGTGGTAGTAGTCCTGCTCAACCGCTTGTAGACTTCCTCCATCGGTGGTATCATCTCTCCAGTCAGAAGTTGAGTACGAGCGGCGTCGTACTCTGAGTCAAGAGAGGACAAGAAAATGCCTGTCATTGTGGCATTCCGATATGCGTATTGCTGCTCAGTGCTGGCTGTAATCGACATGAAGCTGTGTTGTCGCTCAAACATGCCTCTCAGATGAGAGAAATGTGTGTGGAGCGGTCGACCATTCTGTTTGGTCGAGAAAATATCAAACTGCAGTTGAAGGATCTTGCTCTCATTTTTGGCTTGGTCGTATATGTCCGCCAATATATCCCTTATCGCCTTTGCAGTCGATTGATTAACAATGTCATTAGCAATCTCGGTAGTAAGCGTCCCAGAGAGCCAAATACGAGCATATGCATCATCTTGCTTCCATGTTGCATTGGCCCCAATCTTATCCGTTGGCTCTGAATCAGTCAGGATGTGCTCTTTATTGTGGCACTGCATTAGGGTACGAATTGGTCCCGCCCATCTTCACAATCGGTGTCGGGCCCTTGAAGGCACCGGAAGAGGAGAAAATGTCACCCTTGTTCTCTGGCATTGTACCACGAAGCCGAAAAATGGAAGACCGAGGAGTAAATCAAGATAAGGATGTGTCTACAGAATCATATTAGGGATTAGTTGTATGTGTAGACTCATACAACCATCCCTAGGTGTTCGTGCGAGGTTTAGACCCGCAAAACACAATAGAAATCAGTTAATAGCACGATCGACAGGGCAGAACAGATCGTCGATCAACGCGTAGGCGTCGCACGCTCACTAGACCCTGCTGTGGGACACCTTCCTCAACTGCACGAGGTGCAGGAGCGCCGCGCGAGGGTTCAGAAGAGTGTTGGGATGTAGGCGCAGGGCCCCTGTACTGTTGCGCCGGTGGCGCAAGAACCTTCATGGCTGCGCGGCGGTGCAATAGGACTCCGGGCCCCGAGCTGCGGCGGTGAGAGGCTAGGAAGGCCGCGCTTGGGCCCCCTTCAGCGTGCGCTGAGTGATTGGGAGGCCTTTACAGCGTCGCGGGATGCCGCTGGGCTGAGTAGTCGGTGACGCCGGAGGGGGTACGACGGGTGTAGGGTTAGGGTTTTTTTGGTTGGGGTAGGGGAACCCAAGCCCGGGTAAATGAGGATAGTTGTGTTAGGTAGCCGAAAGCCACCGTAAAATAGTCGAAGACAACTTCCTAAATAATATTTTTTTAAAAAAATATTTTTTAGGATGTTGCCTCATGACAGTCGGATCTTTTAAACATAGATTTAAGCAAACATACAGATTTTGTTGAGGCGTTCCCTACATGCTACGCGTTGCATCGCCCGAATGCAATGAAAAATTGGCAAGGGACGCTACATCGCAGCCTGGATGTAGTTCAAAATTTGCAAGGGTTCTCGCATGAGGAACGCATGCGGGTAATTAAGCCAGTTCCGCTGCATTACCGTCCGGATGCAGTCCAAAATTTACAAGGGTTCTCGCATAATGGACGAATGCGAGTAAAGAAGTTAGTCCAAAAGAGATTGCAACGGAAGTTGCGGATTGGTAGTTGAAATATTGGCACTTTGACTGGAAAATTGATGGAGATAGTGGATACGATGGAAAGAAGGAAGATTCATATACTATGTCTTCAAGAGACTAAATGGGTTGGAGAGAAAGCAAGGGAGATCGAGAAGACATGCTTTAAACTTTGGTATTCAGTAAAGACAATGGTAGAAACGGTGTTGGAGTGATTGTTCATAAGGATTTGAAGGATTGTGTGGTTGAGGTGCAAAGATTCGGGGATCGGATTATTTTGCTAAAATTGGTGCTTGAAGAAGAAATTTTGAATATAATCTCAGTTTATGCACCACAAATTGGTCTAGATGAAAGGACTAATCAAGCTTTTTTGGGAGGATCTAGATAGGATTTTACAAGGAATCCCACAAAGAGAGATGATTTGCATAGGTGGAGATCTTAATGGACATGTGGGAAAAGATGCTTCAGGGTATGCTAGTGTTCATGGTGGACATGGTTTTGGGATAGAAATGAAGAGGGAAAAGTCATCCTGGATTTTGTAATGGCATATGATCTTTTCATAGCAAACACTCTCTTCAAGAAGAGGGAGGAGCATTTAATTACTTATAAGAGTGGGCCAACGAGAACACATATAGATTACTTTGCGTTGAGGAGAAGAGATCGGTTGTTGTAAAGACTGCAAAGTAATCCCAGGAGAGAGTTTGACAACCCAACATCGCTTGTTAGTCTTGGATGTACAAATAAAAGGACTGGTAAAGAAAAGGAGGGTTCCTAAGATCACTAGAACTAGACAATCGAGCTTCAGGGAGAAGGTTTTAGAAGATTTATTTTGGGATTGTAGTGGAAGTGCAAACGAGATGTGGGAGGTTGTAGCATCTGGTATCCGAAAGGTAGCTAAAGAGATGTAGGCGAGTCAAAGGGAGGAGCCCCAGGTCAAAAGGAGGCTTGGTGGTGGAGTGAAGGGGTGCAAGAGAAGCTAAAAATTAAAAGACCATGCTTTAAAGCTATGTCTAAGGATAGAACAGAGGAAACTGTCACAAACTACAAAATAGCAAAGAAGGAAGCAAAGAAGGCTGTAAGCGAAGCTAAGTCGAAAGCTTATAAAGTTTTGTATAAAAATCTCGACTCTAAGGAGGGTCAGAAGGATATATTCAGGTTGGTCAAAGCAAGAGAAAGAAAGACCAAAGACCTTTCTCAAGTGAGATGCATTAAGGACGAGGAAGGTCACGTGCTTGTTACTCAGAAGGATATAGAGACTAGATGGGAGCAGTACTTCCATAAACTTTTTATTGGGGAAGGAAATAGAGAGATCACTTTGGGTGATCTTGCTAGTAGTGAAAGTTACTTGAATCGTGCAAGCTATAGACGGATTCAAAGAAAGGAGGTAGAGGAGGCTTTGAAGGTTATGCGACCTGGGAAAGGTGTAGGACCAGATGACATCCCTGTAGAAGTATGGAAAGTTTTAGGTGAGTGTGGTTTGACTTGGCTTACGAATCTATTCAATGTTATTTGGCGAAGCAAGAAAATGCCTGAAGATTGGAGGAGTATCGTGGTGCCTCTTTATAAAAATAAAGGAGACATTCAAAATTGTTCAAATTATAGAGGTATCAAGCTGATGAGTCACACTATGAAAATTTGGGAACGTGCGATCGAGAGAAGGTTGAGGCAAGTTTCCAATGTCAAAGAAAACCAATTTGGATTCATGCCAGGTCGCTCAACATGTATGATAGGGCTTTATCTTGTGTAAGGACACCGTATGGGAAGACTGGCTATTTTGACATTAACATTGGTTTACATCAAGGTTCAGCTTTGAGTCCATTTCTTTTTACTTTGATTATGGACGAGTTGACAAGTCACATTCAAGATGAGTTACCTTGGTGTATGTTATTTGCTGATGATATTGTGTTGATTGACGAGACTAGAGATCGAGTAAATAGGAAGCTCGAGGTCTGGAGACATGAGTTGGAGAGTAAAGGATTTCGTATAAGTAGGGCTAAGACAGAATATATGGAGTGCACCTTTGGTGGAAGCAATGGTGAAGGAATTGAGGTGAAGATTGGTGATGATAATATTCAGAAGAGAGATTCTATTAGATATCTGGGATCTATTTTGGAACATGATGGAGAAATTGATGGAGATGTTACTAATAGAATAAATGCAGGCTGGCTAAAGTGGAAAGGAGCCTCTGCTGTTCTCTGTGATAAGAAAATTCCTTTAAAAATTAAAGGAAAGTTTTACAAAGCAGCCGTGAGACCTGCTATGCGCTATGGATCTGAATGTTGGCCTGTGAACCAGAGACATGTGCAGAGAATGGCTGTAGCGGAAATGAAAATGCTAAGGTGGATGTGTGGGCACACACACGTAAAGATCGGATTCGGAATGATGCAATCAGAAAGAAAGTTGGTGCTGCTCTGATCGAGGATAAGATGCGAGAAAATCGCTTAAGATGGTTTGGTCATTTGCAAAGAAGATCAGCTGATGCACCCGTTAGGAGATGCGAGTGTTGGGATGTTGAGCCGGCTAAGAGAGGGCGAGGACGACCCAAGAAGTGTTAGAAAGAGACCATACGAAGGGATCTTTGTTTTGTGGATATAAGCCCGGTATTGATCCAAGATAGATTTGAATGGAGGCGAAGAATCCATGTAGCCGACCCTACTTAATTGTGGGAAAATGCTTTGTTGTTGTTGTTTGTTGTTGTAGGGGAACCCAGATCTAGGACCGTTGCTCCGATACCATGTTGGAAGAAAAATGATTCATATCATTAAAATAGACCGAGGGCTCTCTTATATAGGAGAAAAACCCTTGGGGTTAATTACATGATAAGTACCCATAGAAAAACATAACATGTAAAATAGATGTAGAGACCGATATTATTACATGTTATGTACATGTTTGTAATTTCTTATTGTTCTCTGGACTACTATGTATTTTACCCGTGAGGTCTCTCCCTATATAAAAGAACCTAGGGTTCCCTTGAATAGTAGATCATTCACTTTTCCCAACATGGTATCAGAGCCTAAGCCTTAGGGCTCTCTCACCTGCCGCCCACCCTTCCTCCCTCTCTCTCTTTCTCGATCCCGGCCCCGCCGCCTTCCGCCCCCCCGCCTCCCGGCCCTCCAGGCCCCGCCACCTTCCGGTCCCGCCGCCTCCCGGTCCCTCCGCCTCTCGTTCTCGCCTCCAGGTTCCGGTCCCGACCCTCCAGCGCCGGTCCCGGTCCCCTTCTCCAAGACCCCCAACGCCGCTCCCGGCCTCCCAGCGCCGGTCCCGACCTCCCAACGCCGGTCCTGGTACCCTCTTCCTGTCCGTGCCGATCCCAGCCCTAGTCGGCTTCTTCCTAGCCGGCACCGGCCCTCTTCTGCGGCCTCTGTCGTAGCCACTTCCTTCGCCAGATTAATGGATTTGGGTGTGTAACGTCTACATACACACTCAAATCCTATGCTGTCTGTGTAGACACCCGGTTCTTTGTCTACAAACCCTAGTTCTTCGTCTTCGGTAATATGTCAGAATCAAAGGTTGATATGCCCTCCATAGGCGCGTTCAAAGGTCCCGCGCCAATAGTGAAGATGGATGGGACGAACTACGAGCTCTGGGCGATGCAGTTCATGAGCCTAATGAAGTCAAACGGTAAGAAACATATTCTTACTGAGGAAGAACCGACAAAGAAGACAAGGATATATGCCTCGTGGGAGGCTGATGACTCTTATGCCACCGTTTGGTTGTCTGGTACACTGTCGATGGAGATTGCCAATGATGTCCTCCATCAGCCCACTGCCAATGCAACGTGGGATATACTGGCTGCTACGTATTTCCAAGTACGTAATGAGACTAAGATAATTCAGCTCCAGCATGATATATTCACGATGAAGCAGAACGACAGACCACTTCACTCACTATACACGTCCCTGAGAGGGATGTTTGAGAAGTTATACAGTACCATTCCACTCACAGCAACTCCTGAGCAACAGAAGATATTTCGGAATGCCACCATGGTGGGCGTTCTACTTGCATCCCTAGATCCTGAGTACGAGGTTGACCGCTCTCAGATTTTGGCCGATGCAAAAAATATAAGAAAGTTGACTACTCAATTGATTTAACCACTACTGCATGAGCATTTCAGAAGAAAAATTAATAAATTTCTTTCTCTCTCGAACATTATTTTTAGATTATTTCTATTATATTTACACAGTCTCATATCCAATCATGAATGATTTACTTTACCAAGTCATTGATACGAACAATATCCAAATACCAAATACGTTCTCTATATGACCCACGTGAAGGAAAAGAAGTTTTTGGCAAGACCAAAGAAAGAACTTGTTCTTCTTCCGTAAAGAATTCTTCTAAAAACCTTGAACCTAATCTTTGCAAAAAAGCACGTACTGTAGTTTTATGCTTACGAGCCAAGGTTCTAGCACATGAAAGTCGAAGTATATACTTCATCCGATACAAACTCTGTTTTTTTGAGGATCCACTATAATAATGAGAAAGATTTCTACATATCCGACAAAATCGATCAATAATATCAGAATCGGATAAATCAGTCCAAATCGGCTTACTAATGGGATGCCCAGATACATTACAAAATTTAGCTTTAGACAACGACCCAATGAGAGGAATAACTGGAACTATAGTATCGAATTTCTTAGTAACTGTGTTTATTAGAAATGAATACTCTAGCATTTTACTTCTTACTGCCAAAGGATTTATTAATACACTTGAAAGATAACCCAAAAAATCGAAAGAATTATTTGATAATTGGTTTATATGAATCCTATATGGTTGAGACCAAAAATAAAAATGACATTGCCAAAAATGGACAAGATAACATTTCCATTTCTTCATCCGAAGATGGGTTCCTTTTGAAGCGAGAATTGATTTTCCTTGATATCTAACATAATGCATGCAAGGATCCTCGAACAACTGTAAGCTTTTCTGAAAATCATTACGACAAACTACTACAAGATGTTCTATTTTTCCATAGAAATGTGTCCACCCCCATCGACGATGGCAGTATCGCGTGGAAGAGGTGTTCAGTTCTCTGGTCGTGGACGTGGACCCCGTGGTAGGGGTGGTCGCTTTCGTCAGCCGTGTTCGTACTGTCACCGCACAGGTCACTCGGAGGATACATGCTATTCTAAGCATGGTTTCCCAGCATCGGCGCGTGTAGCCGGGCATGCTCTGCCCCAGTCAGCATCCAATGCTGACAACCGTTTCGAGGAGGAGTTTGTGGCACGTCTACGTGATATTATGCCACAATCATCTGTTGATTCTTCTGGTGGACCTTCAGGTGTTGCTGCCACAGCTTCTGCCAGTTCCTCTGCTGCTGCTAGTACCTCAGGTAGTGCTACTGCATTTACGTCTTGTCATGATAAATCTGATTGGATTATAGATTCTGGTGCCACACATCATCTCTGCCGAGAGTGAGAGAGACTTGAGTCCTACAGGGACATTCCCCATGGCCGTTCAGTACAGATCGCAGATAGTACTCATTTCCCTCTCGTTGGACAGTGGGAGGTCTTCCTATCTCCTTCTATGCGTCTACAAAATGTTCTACATGCTCCTGAGTTCTCCATTAATCTGTTGTCTATTAGTCAGATTACGAAGGATTTGCATTGTCGTGCTATAGAATGGTTTGTATCGGCTGGTCCGGAATTCTTACGCCGGCGTCTCTTCTTATTCTGCCGGACCAGTATCTCCGTACATCTGGCATCTTCGCTTTGGTCATCTCCCACTCCAGAAAATGCGACATCTTCTGCCCCAGATCTCTCCTAGTTCTTCCTTTCGCTGTGAAGCGTGTCAGTTGGGAAAGCATCATCGGTCTAGCTTTCCGAGTCGTCAGAGTCGGAGCAGTAGATCCCCGTTTGAGTTGTTTCACATTGATATCTGGGGTCCAAGTCGTGTACCCGATCATCAGGGTATCTTGGGTCTTTCTTTTAAAGAATAAATCTGAAGCAGGAGATGTGATTAAAAATTTGATTAATGAAGTGCAGAATGTGTTTCCCTCTACTGTCAAATATGTTCGTACAGATAATGCTCTAGAATTCTGCACACGGTCTCTCTCTCAGTTTCTTTTGTCGAAGGGCATTGTTCACCAAACTACTTGTGCTTACACGTCTCAGTAGAATGGCGTGGCAGAAAGAAAGCACCGTCACCTTCTTGACATTACTCGAACTCTTCTTATTCAGAGTTGTGCTCCTATCTCTTTCTGGGGGGATGCTGTTCCTACAGCTTGTTATCTGGTCAATTGTATGCCGTCTTCTGTCTTTGGTGAGAAAATTCCTCTTTCTATCATTTTTCTTAATAAGGAATTATTCTCACTTACTCCTCATGTCTTTGGTACTGTTGCATTTGTTCATCTCCTAACTCCTGGACTTGACAAACTTTCTCCTAGAGCTGTCAAGTGTGTCTTTGTCGGTTACTCTCGGACTCAGAAGGGCTATCGTTGTTATGACCCCATAAACAAGAAATACTTTGTCAGTGCTGATGTCACGTTCTTTGAGTCTGTTATGTATTTTCCCCTGCAGGTGACAGGATGGTACCATCCACTACTAATAATGATGTCTATGTCCCTCCACCTCCTAGTTGGAGTTCACCTGAGTCCACTCCTGCTCCTGTTACTACGTCATCTTCACCACCACTACCACCACCACCTCCTCCTATTCCACCTTTACCAAAATTCTATACGTGTCGGTCAGGTCCTGCTCAGGCTACACGTCTGACATCCATCACGCCTCAGGTATGTTCAGATGGCATTACTACTGATGGGTCAGATATGGTACATGTGCAGGATTCTTCATTGTGGGAGGAGACTACACCATCCAGTACAGTGGACGATGACCTTGATATTCCTATTGCTATCCGGAAGCAAAAGCGGACATGCGCATCTTATCCCTTTGCCTCCCAGGTGTCTTTTCATCGCCTCACAGACGACTTTCAGAGATTTGCTGCAGCTTTATCTTCCTGGACATACCACGAACCTATCAGGAAGCTATGAATCTTGATTGCTGGCGAATGGCTATGGAAGATGAGATGCGTGCCTTACAGTCTCGTGGCACATGGACCTTGATTATTGCTCCTCCTGATGCATCCATTGTTAGCTGTAAATGGGTATTCACAGTTAAATACCATGCTGATGGCAGTCTAGATCGATACAAGGCACGACTGGTTGCGCGAGATTTCACACAAACCTATGGCGTGGACTATATGGATACATTTTCTCCGGTGGCTCGTCATTCTACTCTTCGCATTCTCTTATCAGTTGCTGTGGTATGTGACTGGACTATATCTCAACTGGATGTCAAGAATGCCTTCTTGTATGGAGATCTGCAGGAGGAAGTCTACATGCAGCAGCCACCAGGGTTCACTGCTGAGGGGGAGAAGCATATGGTGTGTAGACTTCACAAGGCAATTTATGGTCTCAAACAGAGCCCAAGAGCATGGTTCCAGAAGCTTTCCCATCTGATTGAACGACAGGGGTTCAAGAGGTCGAATGCAGGCCACTCGTTGTTTATTCAGAAGTCTTCTGCAGGTACAGTTGTCATCATGGTCTATGTTGATGATATTCTTGTTACAGGAGATGATGTTCAGGGCATAGAGAGGGCAAAGGCATTTATAGGCCGTCAGATCGTCACGAAGGATCTTGGAACCCTAAGATACTTTCTGGGGTTGGAATTTGCCAGGAATGCACAGGGTCTGGTGATGACCCAAAGGAAGTACGTTACAGATTTTTTGACTGAAACAGGCATGGTTGGATGCAGACCATCGAGTATTCTCATGGATCCAAGCATGAAGCTGTATGATGATGACACTGCTGAAGTGGACAAGAGGAGATATAGAGAAATGGTGGGTAAGCTCCTTTATATTACCATAAATCGACCCGATATTGCCTTTGCAGTAAGCCGGGTGAGTCAATTTATGGAGCAGCCAAGACAAGTTCATATGGATGCCATATACATGATACTGAGGTATCTGAAGTCTTCTCCAGGTTCAGGGTTGCTATTTCGAAACGGCACAGACTTATCTATTTCAGCATGTGCAGATGCCGATTATGCAGGATGTCCTAAGGATCGAAAGTCGACCTCAGGATTTATCGTTTTTGTTGGGAGCTCTCTGGTTTCTTGGAAAAGCAAGAAACAAACTGTTGTGGAAAGGTCCAGTGCTGAATCTGAATATAGGACCATGGCGCAAGCAAGCACGGAGATGACGTTGGTTCGATCTGTGCTAGAGGATTTACATGTAGCCGTACCTTTACCCATGCAGCTTCAGTGTGACAATCAGGCAGCATTGTTTATTGCCAACAATCCAGCATTCCATGAAAGAACAAAGCATATTGAAGTTGACTGCCACTATACTAGAGACTTGATTCAGAGAGGATTGATAGCTACAGCTCACGTGAGCTCAGGGGATCAGACTGCTGACGTACTCACCAAGCCATTGCTCAGAGGACCCTTCCAGAGATGTTCTTCCAAGCTGAGCATGATAGACATCTATGCTCCACCTTGAGGGGGAGTGTAGAGACCGATATTATTACATGTTATGTACCTGTTCGTAATTTCTTATTGTTCTCCGGACTACTATGTATTTTACATGTGAGGTCTCTCCCTATATAAGAGAGCCTAGGGTTCCCTTGAATAATAGATCATTCACTTTTCCCAACAATAGATAAAGAGATAAATGTATTTCAACACTCTACTCTGGAATCCCTATGATCCATATGAAAACCCGAGTCCAATTCAAAGATGGGGACTTCTCAAATAATGAATGCATACATCCGTGCATCAAACTGTAGACTCCGAAACAATCTGAATGTAGAGTATGAATTTGACAATCTGTAGAACTCTACATAATACTCCCCCTTTCTCCCATACTGGTCGGAATAGATGACATCGACCAAGTTGGGAGAAGACATGAAAGATAGGGAAAAACAATAAACAAACCATATTAGCCGTCTCCAAAAAAATTGGCTTTTCTTCGTTTTTTTTTCAAATCATGTTTTTTCTTTGCGTACAGTTTTTCTCTTCTTCTTTTTGTACGCTTGACTTTTTTCACCTTTTTTTAAACCAACTTCTCTCTTCTTCTTTTTGCAATCATTCATTTTTTCAGCCTAAATATGTACTGTTCAGGATTTTTTCAGCGATTCATGATATTTTTTGGTGGCTCCCCTACCCCCTTTTGATACAGCAGCCCCTTTGGGTTCCCCCTTTTTCTCTATCATTAAATTTGGAATGGTTACAGCAGCAGCACCCCACTTGGGCCATAATATATTTAAAAAAAGACAGGGGTTGGAATTTAGAAAACAAATTAAACAGATCTGTATATTTCGTTTCTTCTGAATTAGGGTTTCAGATGGGAACCCATCCTAGCACGTCGTCGAGAATCTGGAGCGTCGCCCCCCTGCACTGGTAACCAATCGTCGACGCCAACGCTCTTTCTCCGCAGCCACCACACATGTTTCACAACACCTTGTTGTAGCCATCTTCCTTTATCAAACCGCTTCTTCTTCTTCCACTTTAAGAACTAGCGTTGCAATAAATCCAAAAGAATTGTTCCTGCCTTCTTATGACAGTGTGCTATGTGCTCGAGATCGATTATCGTTGCTGTTATGGGTACCATGCACATAGAGGGGGCGTCACCGCTGTAAGGGAGATGCACCACCTCTCTTCTTCCTTCTTCGAGAACTATGGCTAGGAAGGAGTGCCGCTGGAAGGCTACGATGGCTTCTGGTGGTGCACGAGGAGGATGCAAGCTTGGAGGGAGGAGGTGGTGCAGCCTTGCACCGCCTGCGGTTTGGAGGAACAACGTCTGCGCACCACCTGAGCACGTGTTTGCTTGAGATGAGGGATTCATCTTCTTCATCATCGAAACTTAAAGATCCATGACGGTGCTTGACTTAGTCTTCTTCGAAGTAGGGTTCCTTACATCCCATCATGATTGCATGTCTTCGGAGCATGCGAACTAGGGTTCTGATTGAACCCTTTGCTTATAGATGACACCGATTGACTTCATTGGAGCGTCACCTGCACCTGTATATCTTTGAGAAAACGAAGGACTGAATCTCGAACTTCAGATTGAATATATCTTGAACATATGGTAATTGTCTTCAAGAATATACCACCAAAATCAAATCGTGTAAAATTAGGGTTTTAGAAAATCCTGTACTGAATCTCAAACTTTGGATTGATTGCGGCAGCGTCTTGCAGATTTTAGGTTTTCAGAAAACCCTAAAACTCTTCTCAAACTTTGAGTAGATCAATGAACAAATCTTCAAGAATAAATATGCATGAACGAACAATCAAAACTGAATCTGCTCTAATGATCGAATCTCCAATAAATCATAAAATAAATCCTCGAGAATCGATCTCCCTCTGATACAATGTGGAAATATGAAATACGGATGAAAATCAAGTAAAGAACAAGATAAAAAGAACACTTTGAATTTGTGTGGAACCCTACTCCTTGAGGAGCGAGATGAAACCACCGGAGAACCGCCTCCAGAACTAGGTATTTTTATTCATCTTTCTCGATTGATACTTGGGACGTGAGGCTCTTTATATATCCCCACCAAGGCACCAAACTCCCACCATCACACGATGTGGGACTAAACACCTGAGCCACCAAAAACATCTATCAACAGGTCGCATCTCACGATAGGGGAGGCACTTATCAGTTTCATGGTTGTGGCCCTCTTGGTAGGGTAGGTCACATTCGCCAACCATGCTCCTATTGCCATTGTATGGGTCACTCTGAGGATACATGCTACTCTAAGGATGGTTTTCCGGCTTCTGCTTATGCAGCAGAGCATGATGAGCCTCCTGCAACTTCCCTGTCCGACCAAAGATTTGATGACTTCGTTGCTCTCTTGAGAGAGATTATGCCTCCCGTTGGGTCTCATGCATCCTCAACTGCTCAAGGAAGCCATTCGGATGTTACAACTTCTACGTCTACCAGTACTTATGCTCATATAGTACTTATGCTCCTCATATAGTACTTATGCTCATGCATCCTCATGCATCCTCATATAGTACTTATGCTCTTAACAGTTGTCGTAGGATTGATATGACGGAGTGCATTATGGACTCTAGTGCGTCCCATCATATGTATGGAGACATGAGTCAGTTTGAGTATACAAATAGTTACCCCCTGGTAGATCAGTTATATCTGATGGGATACACTCTCTAGTTGCAAAACTGGGGGATATCAATCTGGCGCCATCCATGCGCTTATAGAATGCACTTCATGCTCTTGATTTTTCAATAAACTTATTGTCCATCAGTCAGATTACTAAGGATCTGCATTGTTTTTCTATTTTTGACCCATCTACACTTATTTTTCAAGATATTTTTACGGGCAGGGTGATTGGATGTAGCTGTGAGCAGGGCAACCTTTATCGATTGGTCCGTACTCTATATGCTGGTGCCTCATCTAGTCCCACAGGATTTGTCTCCTTTTTTATGTGGCATCTGTGCTTTGACCACCTTCCTCTTCAGAAGATGTGTCATGTTCTTCCTTAGATCTCTCTTCGCTCCACATTCCAGTGTGAGGCGTGTCATCTAGGGAAGCATCATCGGTCTGCTTTTCCAAGTCGTCATGATCAGAGTAGGAACTCCATTTTTGACTTGATTCATGTAGACATTTGGGGTTTGAGTCGTGTCCCTGATCATCAGGGACATGTTTTATTTTGTGGTTGTAGATGATTTTTCTAGGTTTAAGTAGGTTTCTTGTTAAAGAATAAGTCTGAGGCTGGGAGTGTGATAAAATATTTCATCAATGAAGTAAAGAATATTTTTTCCTCTACAGCTAAATTTGTGAGAACTGACAATGCTTTGGAATTTTGTACCCATGAGCTTTCGCAGTTCTTCTCATCTCTTGGCATTGTTCATCAAACTTCATGTGCTTATACGCCCCAACAAAATGTTGTTGCTAAACGTAAGCATCATCTCTTGCTTGATGTGACTCAGACTCTTCTCATTCGGAGTCATGCTCCTCATTCATCTGGGGTGGTATAGTTCTTACTGCTTGCTACTTAGTGAATCGCATGCCCTCGTCTGTGTTAGGTAAAAAAATTCATACTCCTTTGCTTTTCCTGAGAAGGAATTGTTCTTACTCACTCATCTTGTATTTGGTTCAGTCGTCTTTGTGCATCAGTTGTCACTTGGTCTTAACAAGCTCTCTCCTGGAGCTGTTAAATATATTTTTGTGGGGTATTACAGGGCACATAAGAAATACAAATGTTATGATCCTCTTCGTAGGAAGTACTACGCCAGTGTTGATGTCACCTTTTTTGAGTATGTGATGTATTTTTCTCCCACAAGTGGCAGATTAACTCCATTTGATTCTGGAAAGGAGGTCTATATGACACCGCCTCCTTCTGTTGCACCACCTCCATCTACACCAGTTGTCCCTCCACCTACACCAGCTATCTCACCACCACCATCCCCGCAGCCTCCTCCTGCACCACCACCAATAGCCGATAACCTTGGTCAGTTCTTGCCACGATTTTACATTCGTCGGCCTTCCTCTACTCATGTCCCTCCTCAGTCGTCCAGCACGCCCCAGGTATGTTCCGAACATATTGTTTCTACCGACAACCCTTGATATTTGTCTTTACAATATATTATTGCACCGACTGAGCAAGTGCCTCTGCAGGAGGTTAGTATACAGATTGAGGAGATCCCTAATGATCTGGATGTGCCTATTGTTGTTAGGAAGCATACATATGCATGTATTGTATCCTCTGGCTTCCCATATTTCGTTTGACCGCTTGACTGTGGATTTCAGGTAGTTTGTTGTTGCACTTTCAGCTATGGAAATTCCATAGACTTAACAGGAGGCTTTACGAGATGTTCTGTGGCGTCTTGCCCTGAAAGAGAAGATGGTCGTGTTGTAGTTGTGTGGCCCCTGAGTTTAGTCTCAGCTCCTTCGAGAGCCTCCATTGTCTGGAATATCTGGACACATTCTCTCCAGTTACTTGGCACTCGACACTTCGGATTCTGCTTATTGTTGTTGTGGTACGTGATTGGCCATTGTTTCAACTTGATGTCAAGAATGCCTTCCTATATGGCGATCTCCAGGAGGAAGTCTACATGCAACAATCACCTGGGTTTGCTGCTGAGGGGGAGTGTTAGAATGTGTGTAGACTTCACAACCATCTATGGTCTCAAGCAGAGTCCAAGACCATGGTTCCAGAAGCTCTCAAGATTGATTGAGCAACAGGGATTCACGAGGTCGAATGTGAACCATTCTTTGTTTGTCCAGCGAACCCACAGAGGTATTGTTGTTATTATCGTGTATGTTGATGATACATCATTACAGGAGATGATGTGCATGGGATTAGTTAGGCAAAAGGGTTTCTTGGATGACAGTTTGTCACTAAGGACCTTGGTACCCTATGGTAGTTTCTGGGATTAGAGTTTGCTAGGAACAAACAAAGTATGATAATGACCCAAAGGAAGTATATTGCTGATCTTCTAATCGAGACATGCATGATTGGTTGTAGACCTGCTACTACACCTATGGATCCAAGTATAAGACTATACAATGATGATACAAAAGAAGTTGACAAGAGAAAATACAGAGAACTTGTGGGGAAACTACTTTATGTTACTATTACCAAGACAGACATTTCATTTGCTGTTAGTCGGGTGAGTCAGTTCATGAAGCAACCTAGGCAGGTGCATATGGATGCTGTCCATATGATTTTGAGGTACTTAAAGTCATCTTCAGGTGCAGGGTTTTCAGAAAAGGGACATCTCCCTTATTGTCACAGCTTGCGCAGATGTAGACTACATGAAATCTACTTCAGGTTTCGTGGTATTCGTTGATGGCTCTCTAGTGTCCTGGAAAAGCAAGAAGCAGATGGTTGTTGCCACATCTAGTGTTGAATCCCAATACAGAGCTATGACACAAGGGAGCGCAAAGATGATGTGGGTCGGGTATGTTCTTGTTGACCTAGGCATTGATGTACTGCTTCCTATGTAATTACAATGCGACAACTAGAAAACATTATTCATTGCTAATAATCATGCTTTTCACGAGAGAACGAAGCATATTGAGGTGGATGGTCACTATACACATAATATGATCCAAAAAGGCTTCATTTCCATGTCCCATGTCAGCTCAGGGGAGCAGACTGCTGACATCCTCACCAAGGCATTAACTGGCGGATCTTTTCAGAAGTGTTCATCCAAGCTGAGTTTGATTGTCATCTATGCTCCGTCTTGAGGGGGGAGTGTAGAGATATTTTTATGTTATAGTATGACTTATATATTTTCTATTTCTTTCATCTACATCCTGTAATTTACCCTTTAGGTCTCTCCATATATAAGAGAGCCCTAGGGCTCCCTGGAATAAACATATTTTTGTATTTTCTTCCAACAAAGAGGAGTCTGATCTCATTTTATGGTTCTATCATGTAAGATATGGTCTCAAATAAATTTATTTCAAGCTTGCTGTCATTGTTGAGTGTCGAAAAATTGCACTATATGTGTGGGGAGGTGTGTTTAGTCTCATATTGCTTGGTGGCATGACTTAGTTGTGTTCGTGGTGCTATATAATGGTCCCCATGCCTCTTGAATCCGTTATGAAACATAATGCAACATGTGAGAATAAGAAATGTAGAAGAGAATCAAAGCAAGAATAGTAAAAATAAGAACGTTCAGATATTTACGTGAAACCTTATTCCCTAAGAAGCGGGTTGAAACCATGAGAGAATGTTGTAAAGGGCTTGATACTCAATTAAGTTTTTCAGATACTACAATGGGTGTAGGGCTCCATATATAGCCCCACTAACACCCCGAAAGTCCCAGCAATAGTCGGCATGAGATTAAACGTGAGGGCAGCGTAATTAGATCTTGAAATGGTCCAATTACCCATATGCATATTGTTGGGAAAAATGAGAGACTTTTTTATTGCTTGAGCCCTAGGTTCTCTTTTTTTTGATGAAAAATTGGGTGAGATCCCAAAAGCAGGATTCGCCACTTGACGAGATTCTATTAATGAAGATTAATTTACATTACCGTGATAGCCAGAGGCGATAAAAGGAGTTCACATGACATATTACATTTTCATAGCGAGGCGTTTGATTTCTGAAGATAACCTCGTTTCTTGCAATCCAAGTGCATCATAAAACAGCGAAAGGCATCGCGCAATCAGCTTGGGAGTTGCCTCCCACATCTCTAATGGAGGTCCAAAATTCTGTTGAACCGCCCACCGCGACCCAATCGCACCCAGTCCCAGTCCACCCTGAACGGAAGACGAGCACGTGAAGAATAGGTGGTCAGAATCTTCCACATCGCCAAGGCATCTGTCACAGTATATGTCGTCCAGGTGAAGAAGGCGGTTCCTCCTTACCTTATCGAGCAACCGTCCTCTTCTGAAGCACCACAGGAAGAACTTGATGTGGCTAGGAATGTTAGTCGCCCACACAATTTTCAGATCTTGCAGCAACGTCAAGTCTCGGTTCTCCAAGTCAGTTCGCATCTCTTTATACAGCTTCTTCACCGACAGGCCGTGTTAGAGTATTTGGTAGTGCGCCATGTTGAGTTGTAGCAGGGTAAATGGATCCTGGAGAAGATCCATTTACCCCATCCTGTGTTTAGTCCCATACCGCCCAATTGTGGGACTTGGAGGCTCTGGGAAGGCTATATAAAGAGCCCCAGACCTCCTGTACTCATTGAGAAAGTGAATAGAAAAACACGTCCCTTAGAGGGCTTCTCTCGTGGTTTCATCCCGCTCCTTACGGAGTAGGGTTCCACGTAAATCACGCGTTCTTATTGTTCTTTATCTTTTCCATGTTTATGCTTCCGCTTCCGATTTTCTAACATGGTATCAGAGCGGGTCGATTCTCGAGGTGTTTAAGTTCTTTGTTATTATTCGATTTCCATTTTATCCGTGGAGTTTTTTTATGATTCAAGATTTTAGGGTTTCCTGTTTGAAACCCTAAAAAATAATTTTGTGACGGTGCATATTGTTCTCCATCTGCAAAGATCGGCAGGTGCACAAAGATCGAGCTCCAGTTTTTTTTTCTCGCATCTCCCAGTCCATGCGGCTATCTGCCGCTCGATGATTCAGGGTAGAGGCTCCAGGTGGTATCTTCTCTTCCGCTACAGCTTCAGTGGAGCCCCATCACGAGGAGGCGCAGCCTTGTGCGCCTGATCACGCCGCATCATCCAACCACAAACCCATCCCCTACTGCGGCGGCGCGTGACCCCCGACCTCGCCTCCTCATAATCCAGCAGGCGGCGCGAAGCCTCTCTCCATGCAGCATAGCCCTGCACATCATGTCCAGGCGGGGCTCCCGCACGATACCCAGGCGATCTCCTGTGACACATCTCCTCCGTTTGTGCACATGCGGAGCTCTCCAGGCTTCAAGCCGCGCAACAACGGCACCTCACTCGACCAAACGGCTCCCTCCAGCAGGGGCGGTGCCCCCAGGCGGCGCCTGCTCGCGACCCCAGTCGCGCTCCAGGCCCAGGCGCCACTCAGCGCCCTCCTTCTCCCGGTCAAGGCGATGGCGGCGGCTCCAGGCGGCTCCCTTATCTCCAGGCGGCGCTATTCCCTCCGCCCTCGGCGCTCCCCTCAACCCCCATCGCGCAGGAGGCGCGCACCTATGGCGGCGGCATTTCTTTGGAAGGGTTCCCAACGGGGAACCCTAGTTGGGTGTTATATATAAAAAAAATGTTTTGGGGTCTGTAGCCTATGGTTGGGCTAAAAAAAAAGGAGAAAAGAAAAGGGGAAGAGAGAAAGAAAGCCTTGTTGGTGCCAAAAAGAGGAGAGAGCAGATATGGGGGTTCGTATCTTTGGGCCCATATAGGCCAAGTTATGTTTTAAAAAAAAATCGTACGCATTTTGTTTTAAGAAAAAAATATTATGAAAAAGGCGCGTACAAGAAAAAAAAGCCGTACGCATGGTAAAAAAAAACTTTGAAAGAGTCGCATACAAAAAAGAGCCGTATGCAATTTAAAAAAAATGTGTGATGCAAAAGCTGAAAAAAAAGGGAACGGCTTACCATAAAAAAAAGTAACGGCTTATTTAAAAAAAATGAAAAGCCGCAAGTGATGTTTGTTTTCCCCATTATGTTGTCTTCTCCCAACTTAGTCGATTTGTCTGTTTTCCGACAAGTATGGGAGAAAGGGGGAGTATATATGTAGAGTCACAAGTGTAGATCCACATTCCAGATTCAGATATCAGTCTCCAGACCAGCCAGATGATCAGACTCTACTGTTCAGTTTCAGACTCGACGATCAGTGTTTCGAGTCCAAGTTCGAGGCACTCCATGATGAGAGGCCTAGTTTCGAGATCTCTAGAGAGAGACTCCAGTTTCAGACACGCACGAGTTTGCGGTCGGTTTCAGATGAGCATATATTGCCATCATTGTCAGAGGTCCCCATCATTCTTCTTGTTGTTCGGCCAGAGTTTTCATGTGAGCCATAGGGACTCCAGAGTAGAGGACCATTCCCTATGCCATGTTGGCAAGGGTTTTCATGTGGTATCATAGGTACACCAGAGCAGTGCACCATTCTCTGAGCCAGATGGGAGAGACCCAGTTCTCCGACAAGGAGACTATTTCCAGACTCCATTCTCCAGCGACCGTGGACTCCGACGAGGATTGCACAGCCACGGCCTTTTCAATTCGGCCCTTTCAGAGATGGAGCAGTTGTCCACATTATTGTGGCAGGCCAGAGTACTCCAACGAGGAGACTCATTTCAGTTGCAGTGACTCTGACAGATGCAGTTCAGAGCACATGCTCTCCGACGAGGAGATTCAGTTGACTCACACTCCAGCCCGTTCGTCCTCCTCACCTGCACGGCATGAGAAGCAACGTCCTCGACTGCAGCAATGTGCGCGTTGGGTTGATATTGTCCGTAGTGTCATGTAGCGTTGAGTTGAGTTTCTTTCTGTTTGTCCAAGCTGAGCATTGCATGCTCCAGCTTGAGGGGGAGTGTTAGAGTATTTGGTAGTGCGCCATGTTGAGTTGTAGCATGGTAAATGGATCCTGGAGAAGATCCATTTACCCCATCCTGTGTTTAGTCCCATACCGCCCAATGGTGGGACTTGGAGGCTCTGGGAAGGCTATATAAAGAGCCCCAGACCTCCTGTACTCATTGAGAAAGTGAATAGAAAAACACGCCCCTTAGAGGGCTTCTCCCGTGGTTTCATCCCGATCCTTACGGAGTAGGGTTCCACGTAAATCACGTTGTTCCATATTTTATTTATCTTTTCCATGTTTATGCTTCCGCTTCCGATTATCTAACAGGCCGGAACCACCCCACAAGAAATGATCGCGCTCCCGCGAAAAGGATATCGGGTGCGGGATCTCCCCAACCATCCTGATGAAATCCTCCGAGCGCTGGTCAGACAAATCGCTGCTGAAATACGTCCACCAATTGCCCCCATCCGCCGCCTGCACAAGCGAGCAATCCTTCTCCGATGCCAGAGCGAAAAGACGTGGGTATCTAGCCTTCAAGGAGCCATCACCCGACCAATTGTCAAGCCAGAATCTAAAGACATTTCCATCCCCAACACACGGTGCATCTTCTGCGCTAACAACGGTAAAACCTCGCGGATTTCCGCCCAAAGCGCGGACTGATATCTCGTCGTGCCCGCCACCAGCTCACCCTTGACCGCGTACAATTTTCTGAGCAGAGAGACTGCAAGGCCAGTCGACTGCCCCCAGATGTGCACCGCCCATTTAGCGAGCAAGGCCTTATTCATGTAGTCAATGTCCCGTACCCCAAGGCCCCCTTCCTACCGCTCCCTGGTGATCTCATCCCAACTCACAAGGTGCATTCCCGACCTCTGTTAGTTCCCACTCGACCAAAGGAATCTCTTCATCTGAGCCTCCACCTTCTTCCGAACCCCAACCGGCATGAGATGGGTTGAGAAGAAGAAGATCGGGATTGCTGCAAGGACATGACGAAGTAGAACGAGCTTCCCCCCCTTCGAGAGCGTAGACGCCTTCCATCCAGCGAGCCATTGTTCAATCCTATGGATCACCCCATCCCAGTCCGACTTCGTTAGTTTTTCCGCAGCTAGGGGAAGCCCCAAGAGAGACCTATGAGCAAATTACATAAAGTAGACAGAGGGAAAAGAAAAAAGATAAGAGGATACATAAACATAAAATATATCTCTACACACTCCCTCAAGATGGAGCATAGATATCCATCATGCTCAGCTTGGATGAACACCTTTGGAAGGACCCTCTAAGTAAGGCTTCGGTGAAAATATCTATCGTTTGGTCCCCTGAGCTGACATGGGATGTAGAAATGAAGTCCTTTTGGATGATGTCACGTATATAATAGCAATCAACCTCAATATGCTTTGTTATCTCGTGGAATGCATGATTATTAGCAATGAATAAGACAGTCTGATTGTCGCATTTCAGCGACATGGGAAGAGGAACATCTATTTGTAGATCTGTTAGGACTGCTCGAACCCACATCACTTCTGTACATGCTTGTGTCATAGCTCTATACTCAGATTCAACACTAGATCTAGCAACGACAATTTGCTTCTTACTTTTCCACGAGACAAGTGAATCTCCAACAAATATAGCAAATCCTGATGTGGACTTTCTGTCCTTGGGGAACCCTGTATAGTCTGTTTCTGCACATGCTGAGATAGTAATAGTTCCATCCTTTTTAAATAGCAGCCCTGTACTTGGAGATGATTTAAGATACCTTAGTATCATCTGTATAGCATCCATATGTACCTGACGAGGTTGTTTCATGAATCGGCTCACCTGACTGACTGCAAATGAAATATCAGGTCTGGTATTGGTAACATAAAGAAGCTTTCCCACCAGTTCCATGTATATTCTCATGTCAACCTCATCAATATCATCATCATACAACTTCATGCTTGGTCCATGAGTGTAGTAGCGAGTCGACATCTAAGCATACCCGTGTCACTTAGCAAGTCAGTGACATATTTTCTCTGAGTCACCACAAACCCTTGTTGATTTCTGACAAACTCCAATCCCAGAAAGTATCTAAGAGCTCTTTAGATGCTTGGAAACAAATTAATGTCCCAAAAATTCTTTCACCCTCTTTATTCCCTGCATATCATCTCCTGTAATAAGTATATCATCAACATATACCATAATAGCAGTCATAACTCTGGAGGATCTCTGTATGAAAAGAGAATGATTTGCATTCGACCGTTTGAACCCCTACTTCTCAAACAAATCTGAGAGCTTCTGGTACCAATCTCTTGGGCTCTGCTTAAGGCTATAGATTTCCTTATGAAGTCTACCCATCTGTGAACACTCCCCCTCAGCAGCAAACTCCGACGGCGGTTGCATGTAGACTTCCTTTTGAAGATCACCGTACAAAAAGGCATTCTTGACATCCGGCTGAAACAAGGGCCAATCTTGAACCACATCAACAAATAAAAGAATCCGTGAGGTAGAATGAAGAGCAACTGGAGACAATGTGTCGAGATAATCCACCCCATACGTCTGAGTAAACCCACATGCAATCAGTTGAGCCTTGTACCTATCAATGCCGCCATCTGCATTCTGCTTCACTGTAAATACCCATTTGCAACTTACTATAGATGTGGGCTGGGACAAGGTTCCAAGTACCTCTCGACTGAAGGATCGCCATCTCTTCCTCCATAGCCAGACACCATCTACTATCCGACAATGCCTCTTGGTACGTCCATGGTATGCCCACGGCAGACAAAGCAACTGCAAACCTCTTAAAGTCACTCGTCTGATGCTCAAAGGTGACATGAGAAGCAATCGGATATGAAGCACATGAATGCTTCTGCTTCCTAAGAGCAATAGGCAAATCAAGTTCCGCATCATCTCTGCCACCTGCCTGATCATCCCCCTCTTGAAATAACCCTTGCTGAAACACCATCATACCCATCATTAAAAGTAGTTGTTAGAAAATCGGAAGCGGAAGCGGAAACGATAATCAGAGCATAGAAATAAAGATAAACATGAAGAACACAAAAGATTTTTTACGTGGAACCCTACTCCGTGAGGAGCGGGATGAAACCACGGGAGAAGCCCTCAAAGGGGCGGATACTTCATTCCTTTTTCTCAATGGATACAGGAGGTCTAGGGCTCCTTATATAGCCTCTCCAGAGCCTCCAAGTCCCACCACTGGACGATGTGGGACTAAACACTGGATGGGGTAAATGGATCTCCTCCAGGATCCATTTACCCTGCTACAACTCAATGGGCGCATACAACTTATGCTCCAACACTCCCCCTCAAGCTGGAGCATGCAATGCTCAGCTTGGACAAACAGACAGAAACTCAACTCAACGCTACAGGACACTACGAACAATATCAACCCAACGCGCACATTGCTGCAGTCGAGGACGTTGCTTCTCATGCCGTGCAGGTGAGGAGGACGAACGGGCTGGAGTGTGAGTCGACTGAAGACTCGGAATCTGACCGTCGAGTCTGAACTTGCGCCTGAAGTCTCCTCGTCGGAGAACTGGGTCTCTCCCATCTGGCTCAGAGAATGGTGCACTGCTCTGGTGTACCTATGATACCACATGAAAACCCTTGCCCTCAAGGGAATGGTCCTCTGCTCTGGAGTCCCTATGGCTCACATAAAAACTCTGGCCTGACAACTAGAAGAATGATGGGGACCTCTGACAATGATGGCAACATATGCTCATCTGACAATAAGACCGCACACTCGTGCGTGTCTGAAACTGGAGACTCGGAAGACAATCGTCGAGTCTGAACCTGGATCTGAACCGTAGAGTCTGGAATCTGATCGGTCTGGAAATCTGAATCTGCATCTGGAATACAAGACCTGTGATTCTACATATATACTCCCCTTTCTCCCATACTTGTCGGAAAACATGGACGTCGACCAAGTTGGGAGAACACAAAGAGATACATAAATGGGGGAAAAACAAACCACTTAGCTGATCACAACTTTGTCGGCTTTTTTTTTCAAAACATTCATCATTTTTTTTGTTATTCATTTTTTTAAGCCGTTTGATTTTTTTAATCGGCTTTTGCAACAACTTTTTTTTGAAATTGCGTACGACTTTTCTTTGTACGCGCCTCTTTTTTTTGCAATTGCGTACGGCTTTTTTTTCAGATGTACGCGCCTTTTTTTTGCATTTTTATGAAACAATCTCTTTTTTTTAAACCTCTCAGCCCCCTTTTTTTTACAAAAAAATGGCCATCGGGCCCAGCAGGCCCACTTGGGTCCTCCACCTCCCCCTTCTTTTTTTTATAACACATGCGTCCCTCTGTCTTATTAGGGTTCCCATTGGAACCCTTCTCTTGTAATTGAAATAGAGTAGCCGCCGCCTCTCAGGAAAGGAGAACCCAGACCGATATGGAGGGTGCGACAGGAGCACCTCGAGGGGAGACCTCCGCCTAGCTTCTGGGAATCACGCGCGCGATGCGCGCCTGGAGATGACGGCGACGAGATCATGGGAGATGCGGCTGGGATGCCGCATTCTGGAGATGCGAAAGGTGCCTGGAGGTTCGCAGGAGGACGCGACTGCCTGGGAGATGAAGGGATGCCTCGCGCCGCCTTATGGGGGCTTCGCGCGACTGCGCGACATGGCTGGGAGGAACGCGCGCGTTCGTGCGCCTGGGATGGCTAGGGCAGCGCGCGGCTCTGGAGGGTTGCAGGGCTCCTCCTGGCGACGAGGGCTGAAGGTGGAGATGCCGCAATGGGGATCATCGCCAGATGGGAGTATCACCTGGAGATTTCGTATCGCCTGGGGATGCCGCCTGGTGAACGAAGGCCGTGCCACGGGACTGGACAAACAGGCGAGACGGAGTTGCTGAGAACATGCGGCCAGGTCTCCTGGCCTGGGAAATGGAGGCCTGCGCGAGGCTATTGCCGATCTAGGGTTCCATAGAACTCTAAACAAAAAACTCTCAGAACAGAAAAAATGATCTTCAACATAAAACGATTCTCGAACATATTACAAACGAACATGAAAGAAAATCCTCGAGAATCGACCCGCTCTGATACCATGTTAGAAAATCGGAAGCGGAAGCGGAAACGATAATCAGAGCATAGAAATAAAGATAAACATGAAGAACACAAAAGATTTTTTACGTGGAACCCTACTCCATGAGGAGCGGGATGAAACCACGGGAGAAGCCCTCAAAGGGGCGGATACTTCATTCCTTTTTCTCAATGGATACAGGAGGTCCGGGGCTCCTTATATAGCCTCTCCAGAGCCTCCAAGTCCCACCACTGGACGATGTGGGACTAAACACTGGATGGGGTAAATGGATCGCCTCCAGGATCCATTTACCCTGCTACAACTCAATGGGCGCATACAACTTATGCTCCAACAGTAGTGTTGTCAGAACAAACCTGGGGCATGCTGGATGATTTCATAAGAGTTTAATATTTTAATCACATGAAATTCTTAACATTTTTATCATGAAATCACTACTAGTTTCAATCATTCTCAACAAGATATAATAAGTAATTTATTTATTTATAGAAGCTCCTATATTAAGTAACCCATTTGAATAAAGTTCCTAAGCTTATAAAAGTCAGGATGGGTTCCTAACATCTCAAGTCGTCTTAAACAATATCTCATTCTGATCTTACTTGTAATGACGAGAATTCTCTTATTCCTTGTTTCTAAACCATGCGTTGTCATTCATTCTAGAACAGGATAATAGGGCTCAATGATGTTCTCTTGTTGGCATACCTATTCATATACAATCGGTATCGTTAGGTGGTTAAGATCTTGTAAGGAGCTACCAAAAAAGGACTTAACGGGAGATTGTTAATTCTTAAAACCTTATTTAATTGATAACATGAGAATATATATCGCCTAATTTAGATGTTGATTGTTTCAATAATTTATTTCAGCCACCATTATCTCCTCCAAAATATGTTGCTTGCACATGTTGACTACTGTATGTACTCGAATCAGTACAAATCATATTTACTTGAACTCATCAAAAGAACCACTCGATACCCAAGAGTCAATTCCAAAAGTCCTACTGAAAACCCACCATAGTCTAAAAAGAATAACTATTATCTAAGACACATGAGATAAACTCAGGAGAGACAAAGCATGATAGTCCATAGTAACTTAAATATTTTTTCCAAATATAATAAGAATGTTAAATAATTCAATTTGATATTTATACAAAGAATAGACAACTTAAATTTTAATTCAAACTTTTGAAATATTTTTTATAAGAAAATTGGATTTTCAATCCAAAATATTTTTTCAAATCCTTTAAGCTACAGTTTTACAATAGTCAGAGAATTGATTTTTCAGACCAAACTATTTTTTTTTAAATTTGAACCTCAAAGTACTTTTAAATTCAAATTTTTGAATTAATTTTGTACAACAAACAGTAATAAAAATCCACAATTTTCTTTAACATTAGCAGAGTATCAGATATTTAACTTAAATTTTTGAATCAATTTTGGAATAGTAGAAAAATCACCAATTTCTTTAACATGCTAAGAGGGGTTAGATTGAACTTGCATGGCAACAAGGATTAGGGGAATGAGATTGCACCTCAAAATCTCCAAGTTTGAAGATTAGTTTTTGGAGGAAAATGGGAGACTGCACAAGAGTTTGGATGCAGCAACAGTAAAATCTTGAGTGTGGAGCAGCTGCTGTTTGCAGTAGTTGCACTTCCAGCTGCTGAGATTCGCAGCTCCTGCTTGGAGC
Source organism: Ottelia alismoides (assembly GCA_037367405.1). NCBI lineage: Eukaryota > Viridiplantae > Streptophyta > Magnoliopsida > Alismatales > Hydrocharitaceae > Ottelia > Ottelia alismoides. The sequence goes on along the minus strand of JAZKJV010007769.1, from coordinate 412,532 downwards.
TAATGGCAGGAGCTGAGCTGGAGTATCAGCTCCTTTGATTGTGTTAGAAAAATAGGAAGCGGAAGCGAAACATGGAAAAAGATAAAGAACATTAAGAACATCGGGATTTACGTGGAACCCTGCTCCCCAAGGAGCGGGATTTAACCACGGGAGAATGCCTCAGAGGGCGTATGTGCTCATTGCACTTTTCTCATCTGGTACAGGAGGTCTGGGACTCCTTATATAGCCTCCACAGAGCCTCCAAGTCCCACCACTGTTAGATGTGGGACTAAACTCTTGGATGGGGTAAATGGATCCTGGAAGGATCCATTTACCCATCTCCCTCATATATGACGCATGCAACTTATACTCCAACACTCCCCCTCAAGCTTCAGCATGCAATGCTCATCTTGGACAAACAGAAAGAAACTCAACTCACGCTACAAGACACTACGGACAATATCAACCCAATGCCCACAATTGCTGTTGTCGAGGACGTTGCTTCTCATGTCGTGCAGGTTAGGAGGACGAACGGGCTGGAGTGTGAGTCTGCTGAATCTCCTCGTCGGAGAGCATGTGCTCTGAACTGCGCATGTCAGAGTCACTGCAACTGAAAATGAGTCTCCTCGTCGGAGTACTCTGGACCGCCACAATAATGTGGACAACTGCTCCATCTCTGAAAAGGGCCGAACTGGAAAAAGGCCGTGGAAGTGCAATCCTCGTCGGAGTCCACGGTCGCTGGAGAATGGCATCTGAAAGAAGTCTCCTCGTCAGAGAACTGGGTCTCTCCCATCTGGCACAGAGAATGGTACTCTACTCTCCACATGAAAACCCTTACCCACATGGCATTGGGAATGGTCCTCTACTCTGGAGTCCCTATGGCTCATATGAAAACTCTGGCCGAAACAACAAGAATGGATGGGGACCACTGACAATGATGGCAAACACATGCTCATCTGAAAGAACACTGCATACATGTGCGTATCTGAAACTGAGGAAGACTCGGATCTGACGTCGAGTCTGAATCTGCACATCATACTGTGGACTCAGAATCTGAACATTGAGTCTGAAATTGCGCAAGGAAAATCTTCATCTGAAAACTGTAGAGTCTGAACAACTGGTTTGCCTGGAATCTGACATCTGAATCTGGAGAATCTGAATAGATCTGTAACTGAATAGACCTGTGACTCTACATATACTCCCCCTTTCTCCCATACTTGTCGGAAAAATCAACATCGACAAAGTTGGGAGAAGACAATAAAATGAGGTTATAAAACATGAAACCAATAAGCCGATCACAAATTTTTTTCGGCTTTTCTTGCAATTTTTCTAGCCATTTCCTTTTTTTAATAGCCATCACATTTTTTTGCTATTTCACTATTTTTTTATTTACGTACGCCTTATTTTTCGTGTACGCACCTTTTTCAAGAGAAACTCATTTCTTTTGAATAAAATCACTCGGCCCATATAAGGCCCACTACTATGCAGCCCCTTTGTTTTTTTTTCTCTCTCTGTCTTTCTTTCTCCCCTCCCCTTTTAAGAAATAATCCCAAAACATATTTTTGTATTTAAAAGGAGCCTGCGAGCCTGATGGGGAACCCTCTCTGATGTTGCCGCCGCCCCCCCTTTTGGGGTTCCCTGGAACCGAGGTTCCCAATTGATGCCGCCGCCGATGAGGATGGAGGAGGAAGGGTGCCTGGTGGGTCATCTCGCGAGGTAGGAGGGCGCGCCAACATGGGAGGAGATCGGCTAGCATCGCCGCCTGGGCTCGACACCTGGAGATGCGTGCTCTGGAGAAGCACGCCTGGAGATCGCTCAGATGCTGGAAGTTGTGCGGTAGCTCGCCTGGCTGCGACGAGTCACTGACGGGAGATTGGCTGGAGAAGGTCACGCGCCTGTAGCCGCACGCTTGGGTACCGCCGTTGGAGGGTGGCGCAGCGGGGGCTGCTGCCTGGAGGTAACTTTGCGACTTGGAGATGGAGTCACGCGGTGGGTTGTCGCAACAGAGCATGACGCGTGGGGTTCGCGATGCGGGGATCTGGCAGGGCGGCGATGGATGAAGCCAGATGATGGATGCGATGAAGTCTGGAGGGGCATCTGCTCATGGGTTGGCGTACGAACAGTGCCTTGCGCCGATGATGCGACTGGCGGCTGGAGCAGTCGCCTGGATGCTACGCCTGCCGTTCCCGGAACTTGGAGAACCAAGATTAGGGTTCCAAGACAGGAACCCTAGTTTTCACAATCCCAGGAGAAAAAACAATCTTCAAATGTAGAAATTTCAAGAGCTCATCTCTCATATCATGAACAATAATTCTCACGAACACAACATTGAAAAAAAACAAAAAAATCAAATCTCGAACATAACCGAGAACTTGAAATCCTCGAGAATCGACCCCTCTCTGATACCATATTAGAAAAATAGGAAGCAGAAACGAAACATGGAAAAAGATAAAGAACAATAAGAACAGCGAGATTTACGTGGAACCCTACTCCCTAAAGAGCGGGATGAAACCACGGGAGAATGCCTCCGAGGGCGTATGTGTTCATTACACTTTTCTCATCTGATACAGGAGGTCTGAGGCTCCTTATATAGCCTCCACAGAGCCTCCAAGTCCCACCACTGGTAGATGTGGGACTAAACTCTTGGATGGGGTAAATGGATCCTGGAGGGATCCATTTACCCATCTCCCTCATATATGACGCATACAACTTATACTCCAACATATTGCAAGGGATTTTTGGGAGGTTTTTGAGAGAAAGAAATAGGGGAGGAGGCTCTTATGGCTGGAGTTGGATTTGGGATTTTGGGGGAAAATGGAAGGGGTTTTTGGGTTGTTATAAACAATGAAGAGGGTCTCATTTATTTAACTAATGTGAGAGAAAGGAGGACGCCAAGTGGGATGGGGAGAAACCAAATGGGCCTACAGCTGTCTGCTTTCTGGAATTCTGTAATACTTAATTTTTTATATTTAACTCTTATTTTGAATACTAAAATTGACCGTTTTCGCACACCGACTCCCGGATTATGGTGTATAATAGCTCATTTTGATCGTCTCTTAACGACGATCAATATGAGTATAATATTCATATACTTTGGATCAGGTATGAATCTCCGAAATTCTCGGGATACGTTTTTGGTTTGTGACTAAATTTTGGAATTTTAAAATACCAAACGATCTTCGATTGACGAGTGGTCGATTCCGTTGGTCTTATTTCGTCGAATCGGATTTTTGGGTGGTTTCGGTTTGTTTTGCGGTTTTTGAATTTTCTCGCGGCTTTTCCGATGGCACACATAACGATGCGATCGACTTTTGAGCGATTACGACCGAACAAATTTCGATCTGCGATCAATGGATCGATCTGGGTTTATTCAATATTAATTTAATTGGTCATGAAGACCCTTAATCAATTGGGTTCAGGTTTATTCGGATTCGGATGTTACAATCAATGACCATTTGGTATCCAATTGTTAGCAGGCAAACAATCACTGCAATTTATTGAAACTAGTATTGTAAGCGTCCTTGCGTTCATTTTGATTTTTTTGTATTTGTTTAAGAAGTGTGAACTGTGTATGTGGATATATATAATTATATTAACAATGCGTTGTTTTCTTATCTATCTCAGCTCCAATTGCAAGCTCTAATGGAAACCTTAAGTTCAACGGAACCTCATTATATCAGATGTGTTAAACCAAACAATGTTCTCAAACCTGCTATTTTTGAGAACTTCAACATTATTCAACAATTACGATGTGGTGTAAGTAATGAAGTTATCTTTGCTTCCAAACCATTTTATAGCTTTTCCAATGAAAAGTCTTTTTTGACTGCCCTATAGGGTGTTCTTGAAGCAATTAGGATCAGCTGTGCTGGATATCCTACCAGAAGAACCTTTTATGAGTTTCTTCATCGTTTTGGACTTCTGGCACCAGAGGTTTTGGAAGGAAAGTAAGTCGTAAATTTCATTTATGTATTTACTGGGAGATTGAATCCATCAACCTACATATTTCATCTTCATACTGCCACTTATTGATTAATATTGTGGCAGTTTTGATGAGAAAGTTGCCTGCCAAAAAATACTTGACAAGAAAGGATTGACAGGTTACCAGGTAACGGTGACTAATATTTTTCGAAGCTGCATTAGATTGCCTTAAACAGATGTTTGTCTTTTTTTAAAGCAACTCTTGAGTGTTTTTTTCAAAACAAAAGCACTCTTGAAAGCTTCTTTTCAAATGATGTGCATTTTATGTCTCTTATTGTATGTTGTTTTATGCTTTCCCTTGACATTTGAACTAATGCATGCCTCTTTTGTGTTTTCGGTGGTTATGATTGATAGATTGGGAAGAACAAGGTCTTTTTACGAGCAGGTCAGATGGCCGAGTTAGATGCAAGGCGAGCTGAGGTACTTGGTAAAGCAGCCAGAACTATCCAAAGGCAAATCCGTACTTATATTGCGCGCAAGGAATTTTTGTTGTTACGCAAGGCAACCATTCGTGTACAATCTCTATGGAGAGGTATCAGCCATCAGATTTCTACAGAGCATTAAACCTTTTTTTAGCTTGCTGATTCAATTGATTTTTTTTTGTTTCTCAAGTTCTTACAAGTTCATATCTGATATACATATTTAATGGCTGGATCATAGTTAAATGCATGTGATTGTTATGTTATTTCTTCACATATAGGGAGAATGGCTTGCAAGTTGTATGAAAACATGAGAAGAGAGGCTGCTGCCGTGAAAATTCAGAAGTATTTGCGAGGATATGTCAGAAGAAAGTATTATACCATGGCAAGGATGGCTGCTGTAACATTGCAAACTGGCTTAAGGACCATGAGTGCACGGAATCAATTTAGGTTTAAAAAGCAAACAAAAGCAGCAACTATTATTCAGGTATGTTTTTAGCGTCTTATTTTTCCATATATATCTCCTGTTTGCTTTGGATATTGAATAATACAAGGCTATTTTCATTTAGGCAATTTGTGTTTCAGTTAGTTGCAAAACATCCATCTAGTGTAACGTATATTTTCACTGCAGGCTAAATGGCGCTGCTATAGAGATTACTCATATTATAAGAACTTACAGAAAGTGGTGATCAACACCCAGTGTGCGTGGCGACAAAGAGTTGCCCGAAAAGTACTGAGACAGCTGAAAATGGTAAATTGCCCCCCCCCCCAAACCACAACACACATACAAGTAAAACCTACTAATAAAACCCTACACAATTTTCCTTTGAAGCTGTTGAGGATATTTTTGCGGTTTCTCCTTCGTGTAATGCTCTCACTGATTCTGCAGGCTGCAAGAGAAACTGGAGCCCTGAAAGAAGCGAAGGATAAGCTTGAAAAGCGTGTAGAGGAGTTGACTTGGAGATTACAATTGGAAAAAAGACTTCGAGTAGGTTTTGTTTCAATATGTGTTGCATTCACATTTTTTATATTCATTTTGCCAGATTGCTCTTACTCCTTGTAAAGACCTTAATCGTATTTTTGTCAAGTAATTTTATTTGCATGATTAGTTGCCATTTATTTAATTCTGACTGAAGCCTTATGCATGAAACTTAGACTGATTTGGAAGAATCGAAAACACAAGAAATTGCGAAGCTTCAAGAATCTCTCCATGAGATGCAATTACAAGTTGAGGAGGCTAACTCCATTGTTATTAAAGAAAGGGAAGCTGCACGGAAAGCTATTGAAGATGCTCCACCGGTTATCATGGAAACCCCTGTTTTAGTGGAGGATACAGAGAAAATCAATTCTTTAACTGCTGAAGTTGAAAAGTTGAAGGTATTCCATGAAAACTTTGACTCATCTCCTTTTCGTCCCAGTCCTATTCAGGTTAAAAACACATTTTGATTAGTCATCAATGGTTATTCTGAATATCACATTTCCAAAAATTTAGGATATCTGGTTATTACACTTGTCATGTTGTCACTTGAGTCTTGACAAGAAACTGTGTTTTCATCATAAACCTAAACAAGACAAGATTCATCACGTTGCTGTATATCTTTTAATTTGATCTAATTTGAGCTGCATTAAACCGCCGCTGCAGACCAATCTATTGCTCTAAAGTTCAGTAGTGCGGTTGCACATTGACCATGTTGTATTTTACATTGTTCTATGGTTTGATTAGGCATTACTGCTCCAAGAAAAGGACTCAAAGAATGCTATCCAGGAAGCTTATTCTAGCTTACAGGAAAGTAATTTAGAACTAATGAAGAAATTTGAAGATTCTGAGAGAAAAGTGGAACAGCTTCAGGAATCCGTGCAAAGGTCCCTACTTTTACCAAGTTTGATAGAGTGGATCAGTTCATTCTGTATACCCATTAGTTAATAATTAGTTTCATTCCCCTCTACCAACTGTCATCTGGACGTTTGAGTTTTTGCTTCCATGGCGTCCTTTATACCTCTTTTTTGCTTTTGAATTAGGTTTGAAGATCAGGTTTCTAACCTGGAATCTGAGAATCAAGTACTTCGTCAACAAGCACTTACAATGTCACCAACAAGCAGGACTTTGTCTGCACGACCCAAAACATCGATCATGCAGGTACCGTGTTGTATCTTAGTTCAAGTCATGTATGTCTTTCGTCGAAGTGTATGTCTACACTAACTGTCTTCCACAGAGAATTGAAAATGGAGCCATTCAGAATGGTGAAATCAGAACAGCAATGGTGTGTGGAATCTTTTGTTTTTTCACTAGCTATAAATCAGAAAATACCGATCAGATGCTTCAATCTCATATTAACTTTAATATCCTCTAAAATACAGGACTTAAGCCCTGTTACACCTAAACCTAAGGAGCTTGAAAGCGAGGATAGACCGCAAAAATCTCTTAGTGACAAGCAACAGGTACTTGAACTTAATTGTGTTTTTTTGAAATGTATATTTTACATCTGTTTCTTGAGAAAAAGAACTTGTTTATTTTCATTTTCTTTGAGAATATTCCCACAGACTGTAAGTCATGTCATTTATATTTGTTTTTTTGGTTGATAAATCAAATTCAATTGCAGTCCCTGTGATTTTCAGTCCCTATAGACAGGTTTCTCCATTTTATCTAAATAATTGAAGCAATTTAAGAAATTGCCATTTCCTATTCGTGTTGTATTGAAAGATACAATTTATTACAGGTTTAGCTTATTGTGATGATTGCTACTAGGTTTTATACCTTGAAGTGAACTTTTTCGTATGAATTTATATTCAGTCTTTGTGTTTTTATTCATTTATTGTTGCAGGAGAACCAGGATTTGCTCGTCAAATGCATTTCTCAAGACCTTGGTTTCTCTCGCGGGAGACCTATTGCTGCTTGTGTCATATATAGGTGCCTTCTTCACTGGAGATCATTTGAGGTGGAGAGGACAAGCATTTTTGACCGCATCATCCAATCAATAGGTGCTTCTATCGAGGTATCTTTCCAATTTCATCTACAACGCCGATACCAACGTCATAAGATTACGTGGCCAGTAAAGCTCTCCTTATTGTTGTATATTATATATCATTATTCTGGAGTGGCACGTGTAACAAAAATGATGCACAGCCAGTTATAAGTCACATCCCAGCTTTATTTCTTTGATGTCCATGAATTTAATCGTGGAGATATATGATGAGCAATAATACGTAGGACTTGTTTAAACTTTTAGGAACACTTATTGATGAAGGTGATGAGGCATATACTGCTTTATTCTATTGTCCAGTGACATGACATTCACTTTAAAACTTGCGACCAAGGAGCAATCATTATTAACTTTAGAATTTATGATTTTAAGGCTCAAGAGAACAATGATTTGCTATCATATTGGCTATCGAATGCATCCACTTTGTTGCTTCTTTTGCAACGTACACTAAAAGCAAGCGGAGCAGCACACATGACCCCTCATCGACGAAGGCCAACATCTGCTTCTTTGTTCGGGCGGATGTCCCAGGTACAGTGCCTTCCTTCTTCCAGCTCCACTATTTATGCTCAACAAATATTTTTATGTAAATTGGCCTTTTATTCCTCACCCAATTTTCTCCAGGGAATTCGTTCTTCTCCACAAAGTGCTGGGATTAATTTTCTTAGCAGCAGGATGATCGGTGGGAATGATATGCGACAAGTTGAAGCTAAATATCCTGCTCTACTTTTCAAGCAGCAACTCACAGCTTTTCTTGAAAAGATCTATGGAATGATCAGGGATAATTTGAAAAAGGAAATTTCTCCATTGCTTGGATTGTGCATTCAGGTATGTTGGAACTTTCAGTTCTCAAAATCTGTTAGAACGAAAATTTTTTTTAGTATGTGATAGCTAAGCATATCGAAGTCTTTACAATGTGCTTATAGAAAGTGTGCTTTTTTTTCGGATGTAGATACCTGTTAAATATCTCGTTTGTGTTATAGATAAATGCATGGTTGAACATATCTCGTTTATGGAATGCAGGCACCAAGAACATCCCGTGCAAGTCTGGTGAAAGGATCTCGTGCTCATGCAAATGCTGCAGCACAGCAAGCTTTGATTGCCCACTGGCAGAGTATAGTGAAAAGCCTTGATGATTACCTAAAAATAATGAGAGCAAATTTTGTAAGTTTCATATCGATAGCCCCATGTTTCACAACTTCTATCTTGCACTTCTTAACATCTGGATTTTATGTACCACCGTGTTAAAAAATGGTGTCATATATTTTCCTAATCAGAGGAAATGTTTTTACATCCATGCAACCCTTTTTTCTTTAGTAGTATTTTATTTGTTGCTAATCAACCCCCCCCCCTCCCCCGCCATATTGTAGAATTTGTCTAGCTAATGATTACAATCTTGCCTATTCCATTAGTGATCTTCATCTAAACTGTGGTGGAAAACTGAAATAAGGCGAGTCACATCAACAATTATATCAAAATATTATTCTACGTTGTTTGAGATAGTTGGGAATGTCACCGTACTCCTTGGGAGAAGAGATCTAATATACATGTTTCTAAAATCAATCAATCTCTTGAAAATTTGCGCTAGAAGATCCTATATATAGGCCTGACTCACACACAACTCTTTTGCATTGGGTGACACGAGCTAAAACACATGACCTTGTATAACATAATGGATGGATCTTCCACAAGTTTTAATTACCAACCTTGGGTCAACCCTTCAATGTTCTTGTTAAGATATTATTTATCTTCGCGTCTTTTCATGGATTTTATTTCTTTTCAAATCTATTATGTAATTTGCTCAACATGACTTCTTATCTCTATATAAGAGAACTCGAGGGTTCTCTCATAATTCAAGTCATTATTTTTTCTCTAGATGGTATTAGAGCGACGGTCTTAGATCGGAGTTTTCTTACCCGAACCCTGCACGTCGCCCCCCCTCTTCCTCTTTGTCTTGCGTGCTGCCGACGACACCACACGTGGTGTGCCACCCCCGCCGACTCCACTGTCGTGTTGTTAGGTGCACAGTTCGGGCTACCTAGCAGCGACGTAGCGCTGTCCGGACTGGCACGGCCGTCGGCCACCGTTGAGTGCAAATGTAGTGCCATTAGGCGTATCTGCGATGTCGTCAACCACCGTCGAGGCCCCCTTAGGGCTACTGGTGCAATCTAGGGATCCATCTTGGTCCCAACGTTGATTCCGTGTTATAGGGTCCTTTTTCAGATTGATTTTGACTGGAGAAGGGTGATTTCAGACATCTAAATTGCCTCTCAGGCCCTCACGCGGATCCAGGTTTGAAGGGAATGGATGTATAAGTATACACATAAAACCAATCTTCTATATATTCGTGTAGGCTCAGTCAGATTGGTTTACTGTGCCAGTTGAGTTCCATTTCGGCCCTCTCATCATACCAGAAAGCATAGGTGATATCTTCTCTTTGTCCGATTCCTTCAAGGGTCTGGCTTCCATCGTCAAGATGGATGGGCAAACTATGAATTGTGGTCCATTCAGTTTTTGATCCTCATGTAGTGCAATAACATGGAGCATATTTTGACTCAGCTAGAACTGTTGGATAGGAGTGGGGAGAACGCTTCATAAAGATGATGCGTATGCACATATTTGGCTCTTTGGGACTCTCTTCACAGAGATAACCAATGGTATCGTGAATCATCCCACTGCCAAGGCAATGTGGGATATTCTGGCTGCTACATATAGTCAAGCGAAGAATGAGTCCAAGATTCTTCAGTTGCAGTTTGACATCTTCACGACCAATAAGAAAGGTCGTCCTCTACATAGCTTCTACTCTTCATTTCGTGGCATGTTCAAGAAACTTCATAGCTTCAAGTCAGTAACTACGTCAACTGAGCAACATATGGCGTACGTGAACGCCGCAACGGTTGGAGTTTTTCTGACTGCCTTAGATCATGAGTACCCTTCCCATGGAGTAGTACAGTTTTCTCAGCAAGATCATTGTCCCATCTGCTGCCACCACACAGACCTCCTCAGCTATGACTGCAATCTCGTGGTAGGGGTGGTACTTCTGAGTTCAAAGGGCATGGTGCACTTGGTAGAGGAGTCGACCATCAACATGGTCCATGCACATATTGTCATCGTCCTGGTCATGTGGAGAAGACATGCTATCATAACTATGGATATCCCAAATCTGCTTGTATAACCGAGTAGGTTGATCCCACTACCAGTTCGACTCCTGCTATAAACCTGAGGTTAGATGATATTGTCTCCCATCTGAGGGAGATAATGACTCACACTATCGTCACTACTACTAGTCATTCAAATGTTGCAGCCTCTACCAGAGTATCTTTAAGCTCCTCAGATAGAGTGGATCATGGATTCGGACACATCTCACCATTTGTATGGAGACATGGCTCAGTTTACTTACGGATTTGTTTCCCTTGACAGATCATTTGTCATTGCAGATGGGACTCATTCTGTCCGTTATAAGACTGAGGGAGGTCTATTTGACGATGTTGATATGCCTTGAATCCTAATCATCTTACCCAGGTTGAAGAAACTCGTATGCAACCCCTACTTTCGTACCATACCCCAACAAAACGGGGGTCTCGCTGCCCGGTCAGCTAGCCTAGGGGGGTCTAGGGGGAGCAGGTGCATCCTCTATACTCTTCTTTCTCCACACAGTGAAAACTGGTCATCGTCCCCAAGGACGTAGCCTAGTTACAAGTGAACCTTGTAAATCCGTTTGTTTACGTCTTGCTTGTTTGATCGTGTTTGTACGTGTTTGCTTTCGCAATTCGCAACAAACTGGTATCAGACCTTTGGGTTCCATTGGGATCGAGCAAGATGATGTTGCACAATCTGAAGATTGAGAAGTTGACAGGGAAGAACAGATTCAGTCTATGACAGATCTAGATGCGTGTCCTTCTGAAGCAGCAGGGCATCTGGGCGACATTGGATTAGGAGCGTGCGAAGATACTCGAACCATTTGAGTTAACGATGCAGGAAGAGAAGGCGCAATCAACGATCATGTTGTGTTTGATGGATGCGATCATTGCAGAGGTTGCCGATGAAGATTCCATGGTTGATCTGTGGTTAAGACTTGAAAGGTTGTATATGACGAAGTCTCTGATCAAAAAGTTGCTACTGAAGCAATGTCTGTTCTCTCTCCGCATGCAGAAAGGTAAATCTCTTAAAGAACATCTAGATCGCTCAAATACACTGTTCATGGATTTAGGAAACGTAGATGTTAAGATTGAAGATGAGGATGTTGCTTTGATTTTGTTGATTTCTCTTCCATTATCGTATGAGAATTTTGTTCAATCATTTATTGTGGGAAGAGAATCGATAACCCTTGAGAAAGTCTGCATGAGTCTGCATACATGTTAACTTCGGCCTATGGCAATCGGGAAGCAGGATTCTAACGTTGTAGGTTTGGTAATGACTCATGAAAAGAGTCATGCCGATTTTGTACCCACTTAATGGTCTAGTGGTAGTACAGTGTGTCTACCACACAAAAGACCAGGGTTCAAATTCCACTCTTGCAGTGGTCGCGTTAGGTAGTCGACGGCCAGCATAAAAAATAGTCGAATCTTTCAACATGGATTTGAGCAAGAATCCATGTAGCCGACCCTACTTATAGTGGGAGAAGGCTTAGTACATTTTAAAGAAGGGAAAGCAGAAGTCCAAGTTGAAGAATCACAGTTCTAAGGACATCTACAAGGAACCTGGACATTGGAAGAAGGAGTTCCCGTGAAGAAATGAAAACCCACAGTTGCTGCCATGGCTCAGGGAGGTGCAGACTCCGAAGATGATATAGTTCTCACCGTCACAGATTAAAAGACAATACATGACTTTTTTGGCTCAAAAAAGGGGGACGCACTCGTTGGTGCTCGCCCCAAGTATAATACATGACTTTTTGATTCAAGTTGTTCTTTCCATATGGCACACAATGAAGATTGGTTCTGCACCTATGAGAAGATATATGGTGGAAACACCATCATGGAGAATGATGCATTATGCAAGATTGTAGGGATCGACTTTGTGAAGATAAAGATGCATGATGGAGTCGCGAGGATGGTGACAGAAGTACGCCATGTTCCTGATTTGAGGAAGAACTTGATATCCCTCAGAGTCTTGGACTCTAAAGGATATATGTATAGCGTTGAAGGTGGAGTTATGCAGGTTGCCAAAGTCGGGGTGATTGTCATCAAGGGAAACAAGTGGAAGACCCTGTACGCCATGCAAGGGTCTACAGTTTTAGGTTTTGTGGCAGTGACATCCCAAGCCGTGAGACCAAAGTCAAAATTGTGGCATAATGTGGTTGGTACATATGAGTCAGATGGGATGAATATCCTCAGTCAGAACTCAGAAGGGTCTAGGGGTGTAAACGAGCCGAACCTGAGCGAACCAACCCATGCTCGGTTCGGTTCATTTAGTATATTTCCAGGCTCGGGTTTGGTTCCGCTCGATAAAATAAAAATTGTATTCAGGTTCGGCTCTGCTCGGGTAAGGTTCGTAAAGGCTCGGTTCGACTCGTTAAAAGCTTGTTTTAGAATAAACATTGATAATGCCAAATATATATGTATTTTTGCATTGGTTAATGCTTTTTTGATGAAAACAATTTCAACAGTGTATGTTATATACAATTTTCCTTAGATTTATATAGATGGATATACAAGGCAACTTAAAAATATATCTCATTTCAACCTCTGAAACATATCTAAACCAATGACATCAAGCATGACTATAAGGTTACAACCATTCCAAACTGAAAATTCAAGGCTAAGAAGAGACATTATAAAAAATTTATATGCACATTTAAAAGCTAAAGAAGCAACAAAACAAGATGGGTTACCGTAAGTTCGTAACTGTTGTCATGTGTTAAAATAGAATGATCTAAACAACAAGCATACATGATACAAGTAGAGATTGTATGATATAAAAATATATTAGTTTGTCAGAGAAAAAGATCAGTTACTGACCTTGAGCGCTCTTGGGATTCTTGAACATGCTTACGATTAGAAAGGTAAGGGCAATTTGCAGGCTTATGAAAGCAAAGTAGAAAACAAATTCTAAGCTGTAATCTTGCATTCTGAAGTACTTTCATCCTGCATTCATAAAATTAGAAATTAAGCTTCGAGTTGCAAAAAGTATTCACATAATTAGCGAGTAATGAATCCTCACCTATGAGAGAACAAATACAATCATTATCACGACATAAACTATGGACAACTTGAGAATATCATCTTTAGAGATGCTATAATACGCGATACTCTAATCGCGAGGATTGTGTTTATTCATCATGATATGAAATTCTTGAGATAGTATTGTACAGAAGGCATGCCAACAGATCCTGCATGAAAGGATGAGTTCATCACAAATATAATCATGAGAAACAAATTCTTAATTAAAGAAACAACGATATATATATATATATATATATCAAAGAAGTGCGTACCACATTCACGGATAGACAACACGGATGAATGAGGAAGGAGCATCTCCAAATACATATGTTGCCATTCTTTTAGGTCATAATGTACTACATACTTACATTGTAATTTATTAATAAAAAATAATTAACCACATCTAAATCTTATGAGCAATCAACAAGAAAAAAATATAAGTTGATATGTGCTATGTCAAGAAAAAAGATTGCTCTTAACCATAAATTACCATCCTTGCATGTTGCAAATTAAAATAGTTGACAGAAAGATAAATTATAAAGTTCCCACAAATTAAATGTCTAACATAACATAAAGTTACAAAAAATGAGCCACACTCCAAAGATAATGCATCACTTTCTTGCATATCAAAAACCTGGAAAAAATTAAAATGAAAGGAGTCAAACACAAAAGTCATCCACATAAATAAAATCAACACACAATAGAGAATACTTTAGTCATACCTTGTGAAGATATGTAATAGATATGAGGATTAGAAATGAAAGCGCATGAAATATAAAATAGAGAGCGCCATCCATAAGAAATTGCATGATAAATTATTATCTTGCATAACCAAGTGAAATGATAGATTTGTATTATACCTTAAACAGGTGACATGGACCCAAAGTTGGTGGGAAGAGAAATTTCTAATTCTTCTTCTTCCAAATAATCTCCCTGTAGTATTAGAAAGAATAAATTAATATTCTACCACTATTAATTCGATAAAAGTATTAAAATTTAAAGATACTTACTATTGGATTAGGCGTGTCCTTCGATTATTCTCTAATCCAATTTCCTGCACAAACTAGTACCTCAACTGTTTTTGGAGATAAAGAGCTTCTATATGAATCGAGAACTTGACCTCCAGCACTAAATGCAGACTCTGAAGATACAATTGTTATGGGGATGCTTAAAATATCACAGACTAACTTCGATAAGAAACGATACTTGATGGAATTCAATCCCCACCACTCCAAAAAATCAAACTCTTGCTCCCGAACATCATTTTCACCCACATAAAGACCTTCCTCTATGTACATAGCAAGATCTGATTTTGAAGGTTGCTTTGCATCATTTCTGACAAGCATGTCAAACATTTCTCGTCCTTTGAGCCCTAATTTCTTCAAAAAATCATTAGATTTTGGAGGTAGAGCACACAAATCTTGGGCAGGTTGTTTCACATAAGATTGATAAATTTCATAGAGTGCATCTTTAACCATATGCAAATTATAATCAACTTCATGTTCAGGATACAACAAAGGAAAGGCGAATTCAACAAAGCGCATTTTATTTCGTGGATCTAAGATTGTTGCAATTGCCAACAACAAATTGCAGTCACCCCAATACTTGCTCATTTTCTCCCACATTGCAGAAGCCATATCTTTCATGAAAGCATCTTCAGATTGAAGTTAAGAATGTAATAAGCATTTTACTCTACACGTTTCAGGAAAGAATAAGTTAGCTGTTGGGTATCCTGATCCAGAAAAGATTGTAGTGACATCATTAAATACTTCCAAGAACTTGCATATTTTTTCAACCTTGATCCATTCAGAAGTTGGTGACCACTTGTAATTAGCATCTCGAAGAGCATATTGGCTAAATGCCAACTTGAATGTCAAAGCATGTTCCAACATTAAATATGTAGAATTCCATCTTGTTGGGCAATCAATGCGCAAACCCTTACTTGTAGGAATCAAGTTGTTTTACAATCTCTCGAAACTTAAATAAGCGAGAAGTTGATTTCTTCAAATATTTGACACTCTCCCTTATAGAGATAATAGTGTTTTCAATATGCTTGAGCCCGTCCTGCACCATAAGATTTAAGATGTGTGCAGTGCATCTAACATGGAAGATCTTTCCTTTCAAGTGTAACTTGTTTCATGACTCAAAATTGGCCCTTAAAAACTCAGCCATAACGGTGTTGTTGGATGCATTATCCAAAGTGATTGTTTGAATTTTATCTTGAATCCCCCACTCTTGGATGCATCTAGCAATTGCATCACCGATCACAACCCCTGTGTGAGGTGGTTCTAAATCGCAGAAGCTAATGATACACTTCCGCAATTTCCACTTTAGATCAACAAAATGAGCAGTGAAACACATATATCCAATTGTTTGATTGGATGTCCAACAATCGGATGTAAGTGAAATGCGATCCACGTTCTTGAAACTTGTCTTTAATTTTTCTTTCTCAGAATCATACACCTTGATGCATTCATTTTTTATCGTGTTCCTAGACATCTTCTCATATCTAGGATTCAATAATTTTGCAATAACATTAAATCCAAGGTGCTCGACTATCTTAAATGGGTACTCATGCATGAGTATCATTCTTGCAAGTGCATCTCTCACCTTCTTCGAATCATATGGCGTTGGCACAGAAAATCCAAGTATTTCACCCTTTTCCTCAGTGGTAGAGTTAAAAGAAAGGGTCGATTGCTTGTTTTTCTTATCGCATCTTTTGTAATATGGACACACATTTTCCAAATGCCTCTTCTGTGATTGGTTGTCCCACTCTTAGGTTTAGACAAAACCTCTCTGCAACACTTGCATTTGATTTTAATTATGGCTTGTTTCTCTTCACCTTCTTTCCCATTATTCTTAACATTCTTGATAGAAATGTCTTCAAAAAGGACCACACAAATGATGTTTTTTTCTCGCTCTTTTTCTACCTTCTCCTGCATCTTCTTCAGTTTCACTTACTTCAACCTGATCATCTCTTATTTCAACCAATTCATAATTAGTCTCACCATCATCCATCTCATTTCTCTCTAATATTACTTGATCAATAAACTGTTGAGGGGATGGTGTAGAAGCTATTTTCTAAAAAAAACAAATAATATAAATAAGAGATTATTATAGTGCTAAACAATATCTAATATACACAACATGTATTGGGAAACTAAGTCAATGTGAAACCTAATCATTGTTCAGTTGTATCAACCTTATCATCATCCATAATTTAAAAGTGGCACATCAAACAAGAGACATGATAATATATAACATCATTTACTTATTAGGACATTCTTTAGCATTCATTGAAATTCATTATAATATAGTAAAAACACGCATCTTATAGAACATGTCCTTTTAATAAGATGAGGTGGGGATGTTATGACCCTTTTTAGAGAAAAAATGCCCCCACTATCCATTTTCTATTGCAAGAAATGCCCCCACACATTTCTGAGTTCATCCCGAGTGCATCCTTTTTCTACACCCTCCCCACCTTTCTTCAACAAATTGAAACCTACTTAGATTTAAGGATTATACCTATGGGTCTTGCGGTGCGCGTGTGACCAACGGCGTGCGGGCCGACGGCGTGCAGGAGAGAGGACCGACGGCGTGCAAGCGAGATGTGCCTGCACTCGTATCCTTGCGTGAGGGCGAGAGGGGAGGGGGCGACGGACAGCGTTGAGGGCGAGAGCCGAGGGGGAAGGGGGGTGACCGACAACGTGCGGGCGAGAGGGGAGGGGGACGACCAGCGGGCGGTGCCGCGGCAGCGTAAGGAGGGAGAAAGGGAAGCGATCGCTAACAGGGGGTAGGGATGGGCGGCGTTGTACGCGCACACAGGAGATGAGAATGAGGGGAGGCGGGACTCGGGAGGGAGGGTTTCTTCTCTGGAAAAGAAATTAGGGATTGGATGGGGATGATGGGTTTGGAAAAATTAAGAGAAAGCCCTCACGTTTTGAGAGAAATTTTTTATATGCACAATATGTATATATGGAAAAATTAAGAGAAAGCCCTTAAGTTTTGAGTGAATATATTTTTCTTTATATGTACAATATATATGTATATATTTTTATGTATGTATGTATCAGTGTATATAATTGAGCTTTTAACAAACCGAACCAGAGCGAACCTATGTTTTGAGGTTCGGTTTGCTTATTTAATCGAGCCCAAACTCGTGTTTAGGTTCGGTTCGTTTATTTTCGAATCAAATCTGAATCGAACTTTTAGCAAGCAGAATCTGAGCGAATGTCGAACCTAAGAATTTTTTGACAGCCCTAGTCTCAACGGAGATTTCAAGGGATCCAAGCTAAAGTTTTATAAGTATTGTGTGTTCGGGAAACAACACATGAAACAATTCAGTAAAGCTATCCAGAGGACGAAGGAGACACTCGATTACATCCGTGTTGATTGTTGGGGTCCCTCACGAGTCCCATCTTTAGGAGGTGACATGTATTTTCTGTCAATTATTGTTGATTACTCAAGGATGGTTTGGTTGCACATGATGAAGTACAAGAGCGAGGCATTTCAAACCTTCAGGTAGTGGAAGATCTTGATAGAGAACCAAACTTCTAAGAAAGTAATGCATCTTTATACAGATAATGAGTTGGAGTTCTATTCGTCAGAGTTCAACAAGTTCTACAAGGAGGGTGTTGCGAGACACCACACCGGCAGTGATATGCCATATCAGAACGGAGTTGCAGAATGAATGAACCGGATGCTTCTGGAGAGAGCAAGGTGCATAATGTTTAATGCTAGTCTTGATATATCATTCTGGACCGAAGATGTGAATACAACATGTTACTTAGTGAATCAGAGTCCCGCATCTGCTATCGTCTGCAAAACACCGATAGAGTTATGGTCTGGAAATCATGTTGATTATTCTGTTTTATGTGTTTGGTTATTATGCATACTATCGTGTTAGTGAAGAGAAGTTGGAACCAAGGGCAAAGAAAGTGGTGTTTACAGGATATGGCGCAGGAATGAAGGGGTACAAAATCTGGTCCCCTTCTGAGCATAGAATTATTGTTAACAGGATCATTACTTTTGATGAGAATTCCATGCTTCATTTGAGTAGTGAGTCTGTTGATGTAGGTGATGTAGGGACAGGTGATGATGTGCACGAACATGTGGAGTTCGAATTGACACTAAGTAGTGATCACGCAGTTGATCAAACCACTCTCATCAGGTTGTCATTGAACAGCCTGAAGCTGAGCAATCATAAGAGAGGCAACCAAGTGTTGCTATTGATTGACCCTGTAGATATACGTTCGCCACAGAGATACGACTTTTCCACAAGGTAGAGGATGGCTCCATCAATTCATTATTGTATGTCAACGGCATGCTGATTGTCGCCACGAAGAGGAGAAACATAAATGATATGACGAATCTCTATAGTTCAGAATTTGACATGAAGGACCTTGGTGCAGCGAAGAAGGTTTTAGGGATGAAGATCATCAAATATCGTGCAGAAGGAAGCTTTTCTTATCTCAGAAGAACTATATTGAGAAAGTTCTAATGAGATTTGAGATGTCTGCAGCCAAGCCTTTAGGTACTCCATAAGCTGTGAATATTCATCATTACGTTTCTTTCGCGCCTCAGTCAAACACAAAGAAGAAACACATGTTATGTGTTCCCTATGCCAGCGTAAGCGGGAGTCTTATGTATGATATGATATGCACAAGACTTGATATCGTTCATGATGTGAGCGTTACCATATTCATGGGCAATCCAAGGAAGGAGCGTTGACAGGCAATCAAGCAGATTTTCTGCTATATGAGAGGAATGTCACACATCGGTATCATCTATAGAAGTGATTTAGAGTGTTTGATTGCTGGATATTCAGATTTAGACTATGTCGTAGATGTTGATGGGAGGATATCTATGACAGGCTATGCCTTCATCAATGTTTTAAATTTCAGTATCGGATATCATATTGACACCATGTCGAAACGAAATTTCACGGTAAATTTCAGTCACATTTCGCCCAAATTGAGCAACATTTGGGAAGGAAGACCCTCATATCGACATTTCGCTCGAAATTTCGATCTCATGTTGAAACTGAATCATCGGTGAAATTTCGTCGATATTTCACAAAATTTGAAGCCCTTTGTCTTCACTTTAGGGAATTCGGTCATCAGTTGGAAGGCTACCTTATAGCCATCAATTACTTTGTTTACTATGGAGGCAAAGTACATGTATTTGATAGAGGCTGCAAAGGAAGGCATATGGTTGAAGGGCTTAGTTGGAGATCTCGGTCTACAACAAGATCTGGATATAGTATATTGTGATAGTCTCAGTGCAGTATGCTTCGCCAAGGATCAGATGCATCTTAAGAGGACCAAGCACATAGATGCCAGATATCACTTCATTCATTATGAGAAGAGGATCAAGGTGAAGAAGGTTGGCGCAACAAATAATCCAGCTCATATATTCAAAAAAGTAGTTCTTGGGAGTAAGTTCAAATATTGTTTGAATTTGCTCAATATCGACAGTTGATAGTAGGCCTAAGGAGGGGTTGACAACTGTACAGTGAAGTTTGGCAAAGCTTCTCAGAGGATTCAATTCAAGGTATGAGTTGTTCTATTTGTATTCGGGTATATGGATCCGTTTAAGGGATCCACCTATATCGGAGTACGATATAAACTCCCTAAGGTTAGTGTTCTTTGCATCCTCTGTACTCTCTTCTTTCTCTACGTAGTGAAAACCGATCGCCACCGCCCAAGAACGTGGTCTAGTTACGGGTGAACCTTGTAAATCCATGTGTTTGCATCTTGCTTGTTTGATCGTATGTGTGAGTGTTTGCTTCCGTGATTCGCAACAAACGCCGTCCATGAGACTACAGAATGTGCTACATGCACACAAGGTTTAGGAAAGTGGTATGCATATGCGTTCGAACAAGTCACTGAATACTGAATAAGAACTATTCAGGGGCATATGCGGGGTATATGTGGTTCTGTGTGGTTTTCTATTTTTACTTTAAAAATAAATAAATATAATATAATATTACTACTGAATTTATGTATCAAAGACGAGTTAAAGGAAATCTAAGGAAAATCATTTCATGTTAGATGGTTGAGTAAATGTTGGTAATTACCTAACATTTAATCACGAAAACTTTACATATTAGATGTTGATTCATAATAACAAAACTTCGATACACATACATATAGCTTTGCAATATATGGCAAAACCTCAATCGACATATATTAAAATATTAGCTGATACATTGCATGTACTCATAAATATGATACATAAGTAAAAATTGCATATATATATAGATATATAATGGTGTAATGCATTGCAATTGTATACAAATGCATTGCATATTCTTACAATTGCATAAAGAATATTTTCTGCTAATGTTAGATATGTAGGCTCTGACTATGCCTTGGCTTCTGCACTTTACAGCTTTCTGAGTTCGAGTATCTTGGCATTATACACCAGACCTCATGTGCATATATATCTCAGCAAAACGGGTGTTGCTGACGAAACATCATCACTTGATTTGGTCAGGACCCTCATGATTCAAAGTCATGCACCCTATTCGTTCTGGGGTGATGCGGTTCTCACTGCCTGTTACTTGAGAGGAGGTTCCTTTCTCGATTGCATTTTCCGAGAAGGACCTCTTCTCCCTTACACTATATGTTTTTGGTTATGTGGCTTTTGTACATCATCTGACTCTCGGTTGTGACAAGCTCTCCCCTAGAGATGTCAAGTGTGTATTTGTAGGCTACTCGGACCCAAAAACGGCTACTCTTGCGTCGACCCTGTTAAAGGGAAATACTATGTCAATGCTGATGTCACCTATTTTGAGCTTGTCATGTTTTTTTCCTACGGGTGACAAGTTGACTTTGTTTAACTCTGGAGAGGAGGTATGCGTGCCTCCACCTATGCCACCACCACCTCCACCTGCTCCACTAACTCATGTGGCTCCACCACTGCTACCTAATACGTTGGCTTAATTGTTGCCACATTTTCACGTTCGTAAGCCTCCCAGTATTTCCCCTGCTCATGGACCTTCCCCATCATCCTGCGCATCGCAGATATGTTCTGAGCACATTGTTTCTAATGATGACACTAATGACTTGTCCATGTAACAAGTTATTTTACAGGACGAGGAAGTGCCTTCTCAGGAGGCTAGTTTACAGGTTGAGGAGGATGCAGGTGACCTTGATGTGCCTATTGCTCTGCGAAAGTGGAGGCATGCGTGTGCTACGTATCTTGTAGCAACCCATATCTCTTTGAGCTGTCTTTCAGAGGATTTCAGAAGGTTTGTCGTGGGTCTGTCAGTCTTAGAGATTTCACAAGCATATCAGGAGACATTGTTGGATACTCAGTGGCTTCTTGCCATGGAGGAAGAGATGGCCGAGTTACAGTCGCATGGCACGTGGAGTCTTGTTATAACTCCTACATGGGCATTTGTGGTGGGATGCAAGTGGGTGTTAATAGTAAAATACCAAGTAGATGGCAGTGTTGATTGCTACAAGGTAAGGCTTGTGGCTTGTGGGTTCACCCAGATGTATAGGGTGGACTATCATTCTATTTTCTTTCTCGTGGCTGGTCATTCTACGCTACGGATACTTTTCTCAGTTGCAGGAACATGGGACTGGTCCCTATCCTAGCTCGATGTGAAGAATGTGTTTTTCTATGGTGACATGTATGAGGAAGTCTACATGCAAACAACCACCAGGGTTCGTTGTTGAGGGGGGTCAGATGGTTTGTAGGCTTTATATGGTTATCTATAACCTTAAGTAGAGTCGTAGAGCGTGGTTTTGGAGGCTCTCATACTTGATAGAGCAATATGAGTTAATGAGATCATTACTATTCATTTGGAGGACTCATAAATGTGCAATTGTTATACTGGTCTATGTTGATGATATCATTGTTACAGGAAATGGTGTGCAAGGCATTCGTGCAGCTAAGAATTTCCTTTATCAACGGTTTATCACCAAGTACCTTTGCAGTTTACGTTACTTCCTTGGATTTGAGTTTGCTAGAAACCAACGAAGTTTTGTTATGACCCAGAGTAAGTATGTTATTGATCTTCTCTCAGAGACAGTGATGGCAGATTACAGGCATGCCACTACTAACGTAGACCCTAGCATGAAGTTATATGATGATGATGTAGAGGAGGTAGGCAAGAGGCGATACAGAGAGCTCATTGGGAAGCTCCTATGTGTGATCATCACATGACCATACATTTTTTTTGCAGTGAGTAGAGTTAGACAATTCGTGGAGCAGCCTAGACATGTACATATGGATGCAGTTCATATGATTCTTAGGTACCTGAAGACCTCTCCTAGTACTGGACTATTTTTTTAACAATGGGGCTTCCCTTGCCTTTACAGCATGCGCAGATGCAGACTATGCAAGATGTCCCCAAGGACCATAAGTCTACCTAAGGTATTTCAAATTGATGAACAATACAATGGATTTATGTGGGGATGATTTAAAGGAGGTTGAGACAAGTTTCCGCAGTATCAAAGAATCAGTTTGTTTTCTTGTGTAGTAGGTTGACAACTAAAATAATGCACCTTCTCAAACGTAGAATAAGAAAGAAGGGTCTTTGTAGAGATATTTCTATATTTTAATATTATTTTTATTCTCTATTTATGTTGTCCACGGTATGTAATTTACCCATTGGGGCTCTCCTCTATATAAGAGAGCTCTAGGGTCTCATGAATCAATAGAATCATTTTTCCACCAACATGGTATCAGAACGACGATCCTAGACCGAAGTTCTTATTCCCAAAAAAACCCTAACCCTAACTACCAGAGCCTATCGCCACCGTTGCTCGGCGCCATCGCCACTCGATGCCATTGCAGCTCGCACCACCTATGTCGTCGCTACTAATCGGAGCAGCCTCCGCGTGGATGTCCATCGTTGCTCTGCCTCCCCGCATCCGTACCCGCTCCTTGGCCCCTATCTCAGCTAGGGTTGCGTCGCGGTTAGGGCTGCTAATCGAACTGAACATGTTCATATTCGATTAGAGTCCGTTCGATAATAGTTCGGAAAATGTTCGTTCACTTCTAAACGAACTGAACATGAACTTCAATTTTTAGTTCGATAGCTTAACGAACCGAACATGAACATAACATATGTTCGTTTGATAAAAGTTCGAGTTCGATATGTGTATATGTATGTGTATTGTTTTGTATTATACAAATGATAAATTTTGAGGTTAAAGAGATTGTGGTATTTATTGGGCTTTGTATCATTTTAATTTAAATAATTTCTTATTTTTACTGCTTATCGAACTTTATTATCGAACTTCAGTTTCGAACTTGTTTGTATAAATAAGTTTTAGTTAAGCTAAATTGTTAACGAACTATTATCGAACCGAACTCGAACGTTCGTTTTCTAAACGAACTCGAACTCGAACATTCAGACTTCCTTATCGAACCGAACTCGAACATAGGTTCGTTCGTTACAGTTTGGTTCGATCAGCAGCCCTAGTCGCGGTTTTACTGGATGTTCTAGGACATCATATTCGTGATCGAGTTATCACGTACGATCCGATTTGGAGGTTTTTAGGATGATTTCAGATTGATAAATCATCCCTTTTGTAGTAGGACATATCTCTTATTGATGGGAATAGTTGCAGTTTGAGTCTACGCCTGCAATCGTTTCCTCTTATGTTTGTGTAGACAAGTTTTTTCTATGATTTATAAGTCTCAGCCCTTGGATTCAGCATCATGTCAAAAAACAAGGTTGATACTTCCTCCACAGGTGCCTTTCGAGGTCTGGTGCCAATAGTCAATATGAATGGAACGAATTACGAACTTTAGGCCATGCAGTTCATGAGTTTGATGCAGTCTACTGGTAAGAAGTGTATTCTTGCCGATGAGGAGCCGACTGACAAGACGGGGCGAATGCCTCATGGGAGACAGATGATGTACATGCATGCGTCTAGTTGACTAGTACATTGACGACAGATATCGCCAATGATGTTCTGCATTAGCCCACTGCCAAGGTAGTATGGGATATTCTTGCTGATACCTATTCACAAGCAAGAAATGATACGAAGATATTGTCATTACAGCATGACATATTCGCTATCAGGCAGAACGGATGACCGTTGCACTCTATATACATCTTTCCGAGGTGTGTTCGAGAAGCTTCACAGCTTCATGCCTCTTGCAACTAGACCTGAGCAGCAAAAGTAGTACATGAATGTCACGATGGTTTGTGTCTTCTTAGCGACACTTAATCCAAAATATGATGCCGCTCGGTCACAGATCCTTACAGATGTTACTATTCCTCCTATGGAAGAGGTGGACCATCTCCTTAGAAATATCATTGTTCCTTTATCCACTTCATCACAGACCTCCTCTCTGCATCCCGAGGTGTATGATGTACTTCACAACATAGAGGTTGATGGTTCTGTGGTCGAGGAGGTGGTCTTGGTCCTCATCTGTCATTCTCCTACTGTCATCGTCTTGGCCACTCTGAGTATACATGCTACTCCAAGAATGGTTTTCCAGCCTCAGTCGTGATGCTGAGTAAAGTGAGACTCCTGTTGCGTCTACTTCGATCAGAGATTTGATGGCCTAGTCTCTCTCCTGAGTGAAATCATGCCTCATGTAGTGTCTTCCAGGTCCTTGAGCACTTCAGATGTGGTTGCTTCTGCCTCGACTAGTATCCCATGTAGTGCTTGTGCTCTTTCCCGTTGTAGTAGGCTTGATATTACATAATGGATGATGGATTCGGATGCCTCTCATCATCTGTGTGGAGATAGAGATAAATTTGCATCATACATACAGATAGCTCCTAGCATATCAGTGATCATAGCAGATAACACTAATTCTCCCATCACTGGACAAGGGAAGATCTGTTTGACGCCATCCACGCACCTTCAGAATGTGCTTCATGCACTGGACTTTACCATGAATTTATTGTCTATTAGTCAGATTACTTAATATTTACATTGTCGTGCTATTTTTTATCTATTTTCCCTTGAGTTTCAGGACATAATCACGGGTAGGGTTATTGGATGTGGCCTATATCGACTGATCCATACTCATGCTGGTGCTTCTTCTAGTTCTGCAGGATCAGTCTCTCCTTTTATGTGGCATCTTCATTTTGGTCATTCACCCCTTCAGATGATGTGTCATGTGATTCCTCGTATTTCTCCTCATTCTATTTTCCAGTGTGAAGCTTGTCAGCTAGGAAAGCACCACTGATCTTCATTCTCGAGTCATCAGTGTCGTAATAGTAGTTCTCTTTTTGAGTTGATTCGTATAGATATTTGGGATCCGAGTCGTGTTCGATGTTCCAGACCATCGAGGACACATATTCTATCTTTTTGTTTCGATGCTTTTCTAGATTGTCATGGATTTTTCTGTTAAAGAATAAGTCCGAAGTTGGGAATGTATTCGTCTTTTTTTGCTATTGTTAAATGTGTTCGCACAGACAATGCACTGGAGTTGTTCGCACAGACAATGCACTGGAGTTCTATACCTTACAACTTTCACATTTCTTTCAATCGCTTGGTATTTTACATCAGACATCATGTGCCTACATGTTCTATCAGAACAGTTTTGTTGAACATAAACACCGTTATTTACTTGATGTCATACGAACTCTTCCGATTCAGTGTTCTATCAGAATGGTTTTATTAAACATAAACACCGTCATTTACTTGATGTCATACGAACTCTTCCAATTCAGAATCGTGTTCCGCACTCTTTTTGGGATGATGTTGTACTCACCAATTGTTATCTTGTGAATCGTATGCCTTCTACTGTCTTTGGTGAGAAGATTCCTTTCTCGGTTACATTTTCCGAAAAGGATATATTCTCTCTCACTCCTCGCGTGTTTGGCTCTGTAGCGTTTTTACATCATTTGTTACATGGCCTTGACAAGCTCGTCCTTAGAGCTGTCAAGTGTGTTTTTGTAGTGTATTCCAATACCACCTATGGCTCATCTACATGCTTCTACGTTTGCAGGACGTCTACTATTCCTGGGTCTATTCAATCGTCCACCATACCTCAGGTATGTTCTAATCACAATATTTCTACTGATGGCAATGGTCAGTTGTCCTTACAGCAATCTACAATACAGGATGAGCAGGTTCCTTCCCAGGAGGTCAGTGGGCATGTAGAAGTGGTTGGGATGATCGTGAGGTGCCTATTGCGTTCAAGAAGCAGAGGTGTACTTGTGCTTCGTATCCTCTTGCTTCGACTATTTCTTTGGCATGTCTGTCGGCAAATTTCAGGAAGTTTGTTGTTGGTCTATCTGTCGTGGCATATCTATGATCCTATCAAGAGGCTATGCAAGACATTCGGTGGCGTCTTGCAATGGAGGAGGAAATGGTTGTGTTGCAGTCACGTGGAACATGGAGTTTAGTCCCAGTTCCTCCTGGGGCATCTGTTGTTAGTTGCAAATAGGTGTTCATTGTAAAACATCGGACATATGGTACAATGGATCTTTACAAGGCAAGGTTGGTTGCGAGGGTTCACTCAGACGTATGGGGTTGAATATCAGGATACCTTCTCCCTGGTGGCCCGCCATTCTATACTTCGGACGCTTCTTATTGTTGTTGTGGTGCGAGATTAGTCATTATTTCAGCTTGATGTCAAGAATGCATTTCTCTATGGTGATCTCCAGGAGGAATTCTATATGCATCAATCGCCAGGGTTTGTTGCTAAGGGGGAGTGTCAGCATGTTTGTAGATTTCATAAGGTTATTTATGGCCTTAGGCAGAGTCCAAGAGCATGGTTCCAGAATCTCTCGAACTTGATTGAGCAGAGAGGGTTCACAATTTGAATGCAGATCACCCGTTGTTTGTTCAGAGAAGCCAGGGAGGTACAGTTGTCATTATGGTTTACGTTGATGATATTCCCGTTACAGCCTACAGGAGATGATGTACAGGTGATTAGCAAGGATAAGGAATTCCTTGGACAACAATTTGTTACCAAGGATCTTGGTCCTTTACGATACTTCGTGAGATTAGAGTTCGTCAGGAACCACCAGGGTCTTGTGATGACCCAAAGGAAGTATGTTACATACCTTTTAGTAGAAACTGTCACGAGCGTGTTTAGACCTGCAACTACTCCTATGAACCCTAGAACGAGATTATACGATGATGATAAAGAGGAAGTGAATAGGAGATATAGAGAGCTGGTTGGGAATCTACTTTATGTTACAATCACCAGACCAAATATCTCATTTGTTGTTAGTCAAGTTAGCCAGTTCATGGAGCAACCTCTACATCCCTCAATGTCTCAGCTTGCGTTGATGCAGATTATGCAGGATGTCCTAAGGACATAAAGTCTACCTCAGGGTTAGCAATATTTGTTGGTAGCTCTTTAGTATCCTATAAGAGCAAGAAATAGACAGTGGCAACTAGATCCAGTGCAGACTCAGAGTACAGAGCTTTGGTACATGGGATCACTTAGATGATGTGGGTTAGATCAGTCTTGATCGACCTTGACATTGATGTACCACTTACCATGCACTTACAATATGACAGCCATGATGTACTTTCTATTGCCAATAATCCTAGTTTTCATGAAAGAACGAACCATATTTAGGTGGATCGACATTACACACGTGACATGATTCCGAAAGGCTTCATCTCCACCTCTCACATCAGTTCAGGGGAGCAGACTGCAGATATCTTCACCAAATCCTTGACTAGAGGCCCATTTCAGAAGTGTGGATCCAAGCTAAGCATGATCGACATCTATGCTCCATTTTGAGGGGGAGTGTAGAGATATTTCTATGTTTTGGTATTGTTTTTTGTTCTCTATTTATGCTATTCATACTATGTAATTTACCTATTGGGACTCTCCTCTATGTAAGAGAGCACTACGGTCTCGTAAATCAATAGAATCATTTTTCCACCAACAGTCTTCATATATTATTCATTGATTTGGAGAATGTTTATGATATTGCGTCTTGGGAAATCATGGGGATGTTTCTAGGAAAAAAGATGGGTATAAAATTATGCCCCCACCCCTCCCAAATAAGCCATACAATGAAGGTATCAAAAAGGATA
Source organism: Ottelia alismoides (assembly GCA_037367405.1). Taxonomy (NCBI): domain Eukaryota; kingdom Viridiplantae; phylum Streptophyta; class Magnoliopsida; order Alismatales; family Hydrocharitaceae; genus Ottelia; species Ottelia alismoides. The sequence continues at coordinate 384,027 of JAZKJV010007769.1, read as the reverse complement.
ATTGACAGGAGGCTGACACAATGGTCAACAATATTAGAGAGCATGTTTTGATTCATGATGGTTAGGAATTTAAATGAGGTTATATATCTCTTTTCATGCATTTGATGGAAGGTTTTAGAATAAAAATGACCTTTATATGGTATTCATTGATTTAGGAAATGCATTGGATATTGTGTTGTGTGAAGGATTCTAGAGAAAAGATGGATTCCCATTTTGTACATCGACATGATAAAGATATGTATAACAAAGCGACAACTTGTGTGAAAACTCCTGACCGGGTTGACATGATATGAGCATTAATCTGCAACATGGATCAACCCTGAAGCCGTATCATTTTACATTTGTTATGGATGAATAAACTGTAAGAATCAAATACACAAAGCACACACAAAGATGGAGACACGAATTTACGTGGAAAACCCTACGAAGAGGGAAAAACCACAGGGGCTCTCAATCCCTAATCTCCCTCACTAGAGATTAGGGCACTCTTCACTAATATATTTTTCAATAAGGGGGGATGAGTACAATATATAAATGATGGGTAAATGGTCCCTCATCCTTAGATCTATTTGCCCCATTAAAGAATCACTCAACACTCCCCCTCAAGTTGGGCATACATGTTTGCCATGCCCAACTTGCCTACATTCATCTCAAATTGCACAGTAGGCAGCCTCTTTGTGAAAAGATCAGCAACCTGATCGGTAGACTTCGAGTAAGGAAGACACAACAGTCCAGCGTCAATCTTCTCACGGATGAAATATCTATCTATCTCCACATGCTTTGTTCTATCATGCATTACAGGATTGTTGGTCAAGTTTATTGCAGCTTTATTGTCACAAAACATCTTCATCGGCATACTCACTTTGATGCCCAAGTCATTTAACAAAATTTTTAGCCATAGAATTTCAGTGACAACATTTGCAAGAGTACGATATTCAGCTTCAGCACTCGATTTTGAAACCACACTCTGCTTTTTACTTCTCCAAATAACCAAATTTCCACACAAAGATATCACATATCTTGAAGTGGATCGTCTGTCATCTACGGAACCAGCCCGGTCAGCATCCATGTATTCTTCAATTGTAACTGTAGAGATATATGTTATTCTATTTTGTACCATTTCGTATTTTCTTTTTTCTTTTGGACTTTTGATGTATTTTACCCATAGGCTACTCTCCTATATAAGAGAGCCTAGGGCGTATGGAATAGATCTCTCTTATTTTTCCCAACATGGTATCAGAGCGACGGTCCTAGACCGGAGTTCTCGAACCAAACCCTAACCCTAGCCCCTCCACCTCCAAGCCCTCCGCGCTACTGCCTCGGACTCTGTGCCCTGCCAACTCGGACTCCGGGCACCGCCGTCTCGGATCCCGTGCGCCACCTCTCGCACGGCCTTGTGCGCCGCTCCTTACGCGTTGCTCGTCACCGCCTCCTCACGCAGGTTGCCCAGGCAGGCTGCCCAGGCCATGCGTGTTGACTAGGCTACCTCCTGTGCATGTGCGGTTAGCGTGCGCAGTCCCTGTTAGCATGCGCGTGCAACCCTAGCCCTGCGCGTGTGCACGTGCGCATACATCGGAGGCCGTGCGCTACTACCAGAAGCATCTCGGCCCTTTGTGATATCCTAGGACTTGCGAGTGGTCTCATATCCTAGGGTTTGCCTAACCCTAGGGTACATTTGTGACAGAGTTCGCTCTTGCTCGAGTTTCCAAGACTATGGATTTGGTTGCTTGAGTCTACACATGCAACTAAACGTGTGAATGTCCGTATAGACGATCATATTCTCAGTCTACTACCCTAGTCTTCGATTACCATCATGTCAGAAAGCAAGACAAATATTCCATCTACAGGCGCCTTCAGAGGTCTGGTGCCCATTGTAAAGATGGACGGGTCGAATTACGAATTGTGGGCAATGCAGTTCATGAGTATGATGAAGTCAACCGGTAAGAAGCATATTTTTACTAAGGAAGAGCCTGCCGAGAAGACTGGGGTCAACGCCTCATGGGAGGCAGATGATGCATATGCCAATGTTTGGCTATCAGGAACTCTGGTAATTGAGATTGCCAACGATATTCTCCATCAGCCCACTGCAAAAGCAATGTGGGACATTCTGGCTACTACATATTCACAGGCAAAGAATGAGACGAAGATTCTACAACTACAGCATGACATCTTCACAATCAAATAGAATGGTCGGCCGTTACACTCATTATACACGTCTCTACGAGGAATGTTTGAGAAGCTCTACAGCATCATGCCTCTCACAGCCACTCCTGAGCAACAGAAGATGTACCGGAATGCTACTATGGTTGGCGTATTCCTGGTTGCTCTTGATCCAGAGTACGAGGCAGCACGTTCTCAGATCTTGGCAGATTCCACCATTCCTCCGATGGAAGAAGCTTTTCATAGACTGTGTCGTATTACTGTTCCTTCATCCACTGCAAATCAGACCGCCTCAGCCATGGCAGCGAATCGAGATCGTGGAGGTCATCAGTTCCGTGGTCGTGGACCTCGAGGCAGAGGGGGTCGTGTTCGGCCAACCTGCACCTTTTGTCACCGTTCTGGACATACTGAAGAAATGTGTTATTCTAAACATGGATTTCCTGCATCTGCACGAGTAGCTAAACAGATTGAGCCCCCATCTGCTTCATCTCTGGATCAGGGATTTGATGATCTTGTAGCCCGTCTGAGTGGCATTATTCCTCCATCCGGTCCCGTTGCATCAATACCTGCTTCTGATAGTCACTCTGATGTTGTTGCCTCTGCATCCAACAGTACCTCAGGTAGCACTTATGCATTTACTAGCAGTAGTGGATCAGATACTTTAGAGTGGATCATGGACTCTGGTGCCACACATCATCTGTATGGTGATCAAGGTCTCTTTACGGCCTACCGACAGGTTCCTCCAGGTCGTACTGTGGTTATTGCCAATGGAATGCATTCTCCGATCACTGGTCAGGGGGAGATTATCCTGACTCCCTCTATGCATCTCAAGAACGTGCTGCACGCACCTGATTTTTCTATGAATTTATTGTCCATTAGCCAACTTACAAAGGATTTACATTATCGAGCAATTTTTGATCCATCTTCTCTCATCTTTCAGGACATCCTTACGGGCAACGTGATTGGGCGTGGCTATGAGCAAGGCGGCCTATATCGTCTCAGTCGAACCCCTTGTGCTGGAGCCTCCTCTCTACATGTTGTCTTGCCCCTTCTGTGGCACTTATGCTTAGGACATCTACCGCTTCAGAAACTGTGTGGTATGTTACCCCAGGTTTCACCTGACACGTCCATCCAATGTGAGGCTTGTCAGTTGGGAAAGCATCATCGGTCTACCTTTCCCAGCTGTCAGAGTCGGGGTAGTAGCTCCAAGTTCGAGTTATTTCATGTCGATATCTGGGGTCCTAGTCGTGTTCCTAATCATCAGGGACACATGTTTTATATGGTTATTGTGGATGATTTCTCTCGTATGTCTTGGGTTTTTTTGTTTAAAAATAAATCTGAAGCAGGGAATGTTATCATAAATTTCATCAATGAAGTTTGCAATATTTTTTCTGCATCTGTAAAGATTGTGAGAAGCGACAATGCCTTGGAATTTTGTACCCATACTCTCTCCAATTACTTTTAAACTCAAGGGATTATCCACCAAACATCTTGTGCCTATACTTCCCAACAGAATGGAGTTGCGGAAAGGAAGCATCGTCATTTACTTGATGTCACCAGGTCGCTTCTCATACAGAGTCATGCTCTTCATTCTTTCTGGGGTGATGATGTCCCAACGGCATGTTATCTCATTAATCGTATGCCGTCGTCTGTCTTAGGTGAGAAGATTCCTTTCTCCCTCGTGTTTCCAGAAAGAGAATTGTTCTCCCTCACTCCTCGTGTGTTTGGCTCGGTGGCCTTCGTCTACCAATTGTCTCCAGGTATTGACAAGCTCTCTCCTAGGGCTGTCAAGTGTGTTTTTGTCGGGTACTCCAGAACACAAAAGGGGTACATGTGTTATGATCCATTGCGTAGGAGATATTTTGTTAGTGCTGATGTTACCTTTTTCAAGTATGTTATGTACTTCTCTTCTACAGGAGATCAGTTGGTCTCCTCTGGCACTGATGAAGCCACCATCACCACCTCCACCACTACCATCACCATCTCTGCCACTACCGTCCCCTACACCTACTGTTACCGTTCATGTTTCCCCATTACCATTCCACTATACCCGTCGGCCTGCTTCTGCTCATTGTCACCGCTCATCATCTAGCTCGCCTAAGGTATGTTTTGAGAATATAATCAATATTTATGGATCTGACGATTTACCTGAGCAGGATGTGTTACAGAGGCCAAATGAGGATGCAGGTGATTTGGATCTTCCTATTGCACTTCAGAAACAGAAGCACAACTGCGCGTCATACCCTATAGTATCCACAGTTTCTTTTGATCGCTTATCTGGAGTATTCAGGAGCTTTGTCATTGCACTATCGGCGGTGGATATTCCACGGAATTATCAATATGTGTTGAAGGATAGTAAATGGCGTTTAGCCATGGAAGAAGAAATGGTTGCTCTTCAGTCAAGAGGTACCTGGAGCCTTGTTACTGCACCTACAGATGTGTCTCCAGTGAACTGAAAGTGGGTCTTTGCGATTAAGCAGAATGCAGATGGCAACATTGACAGATACAAGGTACGTCTGGTTGCTCGTGGCTTTACATAGACATATGGGGTAGATTATCTTGACACATTCTCGCCGATTGCTCGCCATTCCACCCTACGGATCCTCCTCTCTGTTGTGGTTACTCATGATTGGCCACTATTCCAATCAGATGTCAAGAATGCATTTTTATATGGTGACTTGCAGAAGGAAGTCTACATGCAACCGCCACCTGGTTTTGCTGTTGAGGGGGAGTGCTCTAAGGTGTGTAGACTTCATAAGGCTATATATGGCCTTAAGCAGAGCCCCAGGGCTTGGTTCCAGAAGCTCTCAGTCCTGTTTGAAAAACAGGGGTACGGACGTTCCAATGCAGATCATTCCTTGTTCATACAGAAGACATCCAGATGTATTATTGCAATTATGGTGTATGTAGATGATATCTTGATTACAGGTGATGATGGACAAGGAATTCAGAGGGCGAAAGAAATGCTGGGTCGTGAATTTGTCACCAAGGTCCTTGGAGTCTTTAGATATTTTCTGGGACTGGAATTTGCCAGAAATCCTCATGGGTTGGTAATGACCCAGAGGAAATATGTCATTGACCTGTTGAGTGAAACAGGAATGCTTGGTTGACGTCCTTCCACTACACCCATGGATCCCGATATGAAATTATATGATGACGACACTAATGAGGTGGATAGGAGGAGATACAGAGAACTGGTGGGCAAGCTTCTCTATGTTACTATTACCAAACCCGACATCTCGTTTGTTGTTAGTCGGGCGAGCCAGTTCATGGAGCAACCACGTCAGGTACATATGGATGCTATACATATGATACTCAGGTATCTTAAGTCATCTCCAGGTGCAGGTCTACTGTTCAAGAAAGACTAGGAGATCACTATTTCAGCATGTGCAGATGCAGATTACGCAGGATGCCCCACGGATAGGAAGTCCACCACTGGATTTGATGTGTATGTCGGATACTCTTTGTTCTCATGGAGAAGCAAGAAGCAAACGGTTGTAGCAAGATCCAGTGTTGAGTCTGAATATAGGGCTATGGCTCAGGTCAGCACAGAAATGATGTGGGTGAAAACTGTTCTTACAGATCTATATATAGAAGTCCCTCTTCCTATGACTCTGGAATATGACAACCAAGCTGCCCTATTTATCGCAAATAATCCAGCATTTCATGAACGAACTAAGCACATTGAGGTTGATTGTCACTTCATATGAGATATGATTCAGAAGGGATTTATTTCTACATCCCATGTTAGCTCAGGGGACCAAACTGCGGACAACTTTACCAAGACGCTACTTCGAGGGCCATTTCAGAAGTGTTCGTCCAAGCTGAGTATGATTGACATCTATGCTCCACCTTGAGGGGGGTGTAGAGATATGTTATTCTATTTTGTACCGTTTCGTATTTTCTTTTTTCTTTTGGACTCTTGATGTATTTTACCCATAGGCTACTCTTCTATATAAGAGAACGTAGGGCGTATGGAATAAATATCTCTCTTATTTTTCCCAACAGTAACTTCTGGATTTTTCTTGAACATAAGACCTTTTCCTGGTGATCCTTTTATATAGCTTAGAATTCTATTCACCACATTAGCATGAGAAGTGGTTGGAGCATGCATGAATTGACTCACCACGTTTACCGCGTATGTAATATCTAATCTCGTGAGGGTAAGATAAATCAACTTCCACCAATCTTTGATATCTTCCTTTTCCTACATCATCAAGGAGCTCACCATCTTCTTTAGCAAGTTTATGATTTACCTCAATAGGGATAGTAGTAGGTTTACATCCTAACATGCCACATTCCTTTAGCAAATCCAGAGTGTATTTTCTTTGACTTAGACACATACCCCCTGGAGATGGAGACATCTCAATGCCTAGGAAGTACTTTAGCTTCCCCAAGTCTTTCAATTCAAATTCAGTTGCAAATGTTTTCTTTATCTTAAGAAGTTCCGCCTCATCATCACCTGTAAGAATCATATCATCCACATACACTAAAAGAATGCATCTTTTATCATCGTTCCTTTTAACAAAGTGTGATCTCCATTCACTTGAATATATCCATTCCTAATCATGACCATGCGTAGACGTTCAAACCAAGTTCTTGGATTTTGTTTTGATCCCTACAATGATCTCTTTAGTTTGCAACATTTACCATCATTCTCAAAATCAGGTGGCATTTTCATATATACTTCTTCTTTGAGATCACCATTGAAGAAAGCATTTTTCACATCTAGTTGGTGATTTTCCATGAAAAATGAGCTGCTAGGCAAATAACAACTCTAACTGTATTCATCTTAGCAACAGGAGCAAAGGTCTTAAGGTAGTGAATCCCATATTTCTGATTGTATCCTTTAGCCACAAGACGAGCGTTGAATCGATCAATATTTCCATCAGCATCATATTTAATTGTATATACCCATTTAGATCTAACAAGATGAGCACCCTTAGGGACATCAACAATATCCCAAGTATCATTCTTTACCAAGGCTTCAATTTCTTCTCTCATTGCATTGACCCAAATCTGATCATTTTTGAGGTCATTAATATTTTTAGTAACATGATGAGCATCTAGAGAGGTAATAAAATATCTGTAGCTTGGACTCATCTTGGTGTATGCAACAAAGTCTTCTACAGGATAACGAGTAGAAGCTCGAACATTTCTAACAATTTTTCTCACAGCAATGGGGCGATCTGTAAACCCCTCAGGATCCGGGTACCCGTTTACGACAAAATTCGCAATAATTCATTCATATTGATCGCAGAAGTTGTAGAAAAGCAGGGAAAATTTTTCGCGCGGCTAATTATCCACATGACATTCACATCCACAACATAACCACAAAAATTAAAAGAGACAATGGCACCAAAATTTTCTTTTCATTAATATTCATATCAAGTTACAATATGTAAAAGGATCTTCCATTACAACATATATCCCAAAGTGTGATACAAAAGAGATAGCATTTACATCATTATCTGAACAAAAACTGAGGCAAAGTAATTCATACCGTCGGGTATAAACCCTATCTCCTGGAAGCATGTATATCTACTGAGTTGCAGGCTGTTTGCCTGCCACGCACAAAATAGGAAAGAAGAGGCGTCAGCCATTGCTGGTACCTCCTTAAAATTTATAAAAATAACTTGACATTTAATATGTACAAAAGCAGGCAAGTAGAAAGGTGGTATCAGTAAAATTTACATCTACTTGCGTAAGTAAAAAGAGGTTTGTTTGTAATGCGTTTCTAATGTTTTCCCCTAGAACCCGGCATTTCCCATATGTCATATATATATAGCAGTTGCGTAATCATGAGTGTATGAGCGTAAATGCATATATCATTTCCTTCAGAGATCATGTTGGTGAGTGAAAAATGGAAAAGTTGAGATTGTAAAGATCTATTAATTTATTTAAATTCTTGGGTAGAGAGAATGGTCTTTTGATCATAACTTCTCAACTTCAATGTTTCGGATATAGCTCCAGATATTATAGATGTAGATATTGATGATCTGGATATAGAATCGCCAAGTCTGTTTGGCGAAGTAACTCAAGCGGTGAAGAAGCCTGCAAATGGCTCTTCTGTCTCGCCCTCTAATTGGAAGCGTGGTCCAATAGAGGGATAGGTCTACTCCCCAACTACGCCACTGAGACGGGTGAGAGAGACTCCCTAGAAAAGTCACTCTAGAAACCTGCCTGACTAGTACAGGCGAACGAGCTCGTACGAAAAACTGAAAAACCAGGATCCCCCGCCTGGGTATCCTAAAAGACAGGGTCAGCGGAATGGTCTAAAGTCGGGATCCCAACGAAGGCGTAAAAACACTGCGAGCTCGCGTAAAACCGTGTAAAAGACTGAGATCCTAGACCCGCGCACTTGGCGGCCGCTGCCCTAACTGGGCTTCCTTTCCTCCGCCCAGTTGAGGGTCACCGCGCCCTCGCACAGTCAGGTGCAAAGGTCACCGTAACCGGCATTATTGATTGACATCATTGATTCAACACCATCCTTTCTTGATCTCTACTATAGTCAACTTATCTTATTTGGGTATCTCATAATAACTCTTTTCTATAGTGAGCAATAATTGGTAGGGTATATCTTAAAGAATGATTTATGTAGATGATCAGTCCTTATGATCATAGGTCATCATTTTTATCATCATACTAATAGAAGTCACTTATTGGAAGGGTCACCATGTCTGGCACCGTATTAATCGTCACTGAAATCAATTATCCGATGGAAGTAACATACTTGATGACATGAGACAAGTCAACAAAACTGTGTACCTTTCTAGTCAATTCATGGATGATCTTACTCGTATTAATAGTTAATATCTAACATTTATTTTCAATCAATTTAAATTTGTAATTGATAAGGTATTCCTATTTCTGAAAGGAGGTTACTCCAGTACCTAACCTATTCATATATCCAATGAATAATCTAGGATTTAAGTTAAAATGTGGAGAATATGATCAGAGTAATATGTAGGTGATACCCACGATTCTATTTAAGAATTTATTGATATTTTCTGTAATTTAGGATATAGTACTGATATATCAAATCTAATATTGGAAATAACCACCTAATCATAACATGCTATAGTAAGGACATAATCAATTTGTACCATCATAAATTGATCCCTACTTGGCCACTAAGAGAGAAGTCATGGGGGGTAAATGAGACTAATATTTGATCCAGGAAGTATATGTATGTTTTATTTATTTTATATATTTCAATATGAGATTGATAATGAAAATCAATTCTACACTCTCACGTATATGGAATGAATTTAAATTTGAGATCATTCTCTAAACTTAATCTGTTACTAAAAATTTCTCAGTTACATTCCGATTTCCAGAGATTTACCATCTAACTAAAAAAATCACTTTTAAAAACATAAAATTTCCCAGGTTTGACAAGACCGAAATCTGAAACAGTATGTAAATTATATTTCTAATTTCTTAAGGAATTTCTAAAAATACTGAAATTTTGTCTAACATAAATTAGGAAAAATGTAGATATGGTTGATGACGTATTGCATGAATCTCAGGAAGAATTCACTACGACATTAAACCTCTTGATCTAAGCAATCTCATGATCGAGACTTATCATGATCATGACACCACCTAATTTTCAAAACCTTTAGTCAATTGCAACTGTGGTCTTTTCTAAAAAAAAATCCCAGACTTAATTTGTTCTCCATGTTAAAACTTAAAAATTCAATTTTCAGCAATTGGATAAGACATTAGAACTACAACATCGGTACTTGGACTGTTAAGAATACACATCCAAAGAAGAGAAATCGTCACGTTAAATGAATAGATCGAGAATTAGGTAATCGTATTGTGATTATTATGTGTTTCAGAGCAGGAAACAACCAGTGACAAAGGAGGAGAGGAATAGAACAGAAATGCAACTTCCAGTAATCTTTTCAACTAAATTTATCAATCAAAATATTGCAAGGGAATGGAGGATTGATTTTAACTCTTCATGCATGGCAGCAAGGGATGGGTATGGAGATGTACCTTGATCCTTCAAGAAGAAAATAACACAAAATCAGCAAAAGAAATTGCTGTTTGAAACTATTCCAGGTCTTCAAGGTACTCCAGGAGGCAGAACTGGGCTGCAACAACTACTCCAGCAACTCCTGGAGAATAGCTATCTTGGGTAGAAGATGAGCTTGAGCTGCAGATTCTGAAATTGGGGAGGAAGAAGAAAGGCTCTCGATGGCATTTTGGAGAAGAAAGTATGGGTTTTTGAACTTAGAAAAGGAGGAGATAGTACCTTTAACTTGCTTAAATTTGGAGAAGCAATAGCATGCAGCAGTCCAAAAGCTGGAGATGATCTTGTTTGCATGAAGCAACCCAAGAGTAGAGGGAGAAGAATACGGCTGAAATTTGAGAAAGGGGAAAGGGCTCTCGTTGGGTTTTTTGTTTTGAAAGAGAAGATGGGGACTTAGGGCTTATATAACCAAGGATGGAAAGTTGATGTTTGCCAAGTGGAAAAGAACCACCATCCACTTGTAATCTGCTGTAACTGCTACAGCAAATTATTATAATTTTTTTTTTACCGAATCCAGTCTGCTGCCTATTCTTTAATTTAATTGTTTTTTTTTAAAGCGAATTTCTATTAATTTAACATATATACAAATCAACCGTACGCGCACCTCGGGCCTCGGATTTCAACGCGCAACATCTCGTTTTGACCGTCTCGGGACGACGATCTAAATGAGTACCATATTGATATACTTCCGATCGGGTTTTGAATACCCGAAATTTCCGGATGCGGTTTTTGTTTAAGGTTTAAATTTTATGAATTAAAAATATCAAACGACCTCCGATTGACGAACGGTCGATTCCGTTGGTCTTGTATCGTCGAATCGGATCTAATGACGGTCTCGGTTCGTTTCGCGGTTTCCAAATTTGCGTCGCGGCTTTTCGCGGCACGAATTACAAAGTGACCGATTTTTGGTCGATTTCGTCCGAACGACTTTTGATTCATGATCAATTGGTCGTTTTAGGTTGTTTAGTATTGACCGATAACGTTTTTGGGTTCATTAGGCCCAAAATCGGACGAGTTTGGTTTTACATGAATTCCCGGATGTTACACGATCATCCATTAAAGGCTCAGAATTGTCAACGGAAGTATCAGGAGTGAGAGGGCTACTTACAGAGTCTTCGAGTCCCAAATTTGAGGAGAGATTGAAATCATGACTTTGTATGATTTCTTCTTCAATCTCCACCACTGGGTAATCGTGGCTTTGTATCATTTCTTTTTCAGTCTCCACCACCTTATCCACTTCCTTTCGTTTGCTATAAGTCTGACCAAATCGGCATCTATCCTCGTTATCTTCTTTTCTATCTTGCTCACTGCCTTCCCTTGCATGGATATTCTTTTGTATATCGCCAAGAAAGTAAATCCCCTTCTCATTTTTCTCAAAATCTATATTTACATACTCCCCCTGAGAAACATTATAAGGAAAATAGGGCTCATCTTCAAAGAAAGTGACATCCTTACTCACATGAAGGCGACAGGTCACTAGATCATAGCATTTGTATCCTTTTTGTGTTCCAGAATAACCAAGAAAAATGCATTTCATAGCTCGTGGATCTAACTTCCGCACACCAGGTCCAGAGTTACAAAGAAAGAAGACACATCCAAAGACCCGAGGGTCCAAACTAAAAGGAGAGTTATCAGGATAAATAATAGAGTAGGGAGTTCTCTTTGCTATCACACCACAAGGTGTCCTATTTATCACATAAGCTGTAGTTAAGACAGCCTCTCACCAAAACATCTTTGGCACATTTTGCTGAAGTAAGAGTGCTCTTGTAACATTCAACAAGTGACAATTTTTTCTTTCAGCTACTCCATTCTGTTGTGGTGAATAACTGCATGAGGTTTCATGAATGATGCCCCTCTCATCAAGAAAAGTAGATAGAGATCCTTCTAAGTATTCCCTAGCATTATCCGTCCTTAACTTCTTAATTCTGGCTCCATGCTGAGTGTCAACCATATTTGTGAAACTTTTGATTGCTTTAGGAACTTCACTCCTATTTTTCAAAAGGTATACGAAGGTACTCCGTGAGAAATCATCAACAAAAGTAATATAGTAGAGATGACCACCAACACTCCTTATATTTGAAGGTCCCCACACATCAGAATGAACAAGCTCAAAGGCATCAGTAGATTTACTGGTAGAAATAGGTAAGTGTTGCAGGTTTGTTTAGCAAATTGGCATACATCACATTGCAAATCACCTTCAGATACTCTTGAAAAAATATCGGGCATCAACTCTCGCAGTGAAGAGAAATTGATATGACCAAACGCTCATACCATCGTTTCACTGTCATCGAACAATCCTTCTCAAGTCGAACCTTCATTGCAGAAGTAAGAGCTTGACCAACTCGAGTAGGAAGACAATATAATCCATCTTCAACTCGATCAATTCCAATCTTCTTTCTTGTCTCCACGTCTTCGAGAATACACGACATCTGTTGTAGTTCAATTCTTTTGTGATATTGCTAACAGACAGAAGATTTATAGGAAAATCAGGCACATGAAGAGCATCATGAAGAGGAACCGATCTACAACAGATATGGTCCCTTTCCCAGCAACGGAGATCCATCTGCAACAGTAACTTTCTCTCTTCCAGATGATAACTATCATGAAACATTTTGGGATCACCCGTCATGTGATCGGAAGTACCACTGTCAATAATCCACCCAGATTTGGCAGAGAAAGCATTGCTAGTTCTCGTGTTAAAAGCTGAATCATTGTTTGACGGTTGCAAAGATACATGTTCTTTTGTAAATGATTTCTTCAAGGAATGTAACTCCATGATGGTATCCTTTGTCAAGTCAGGTTCTCTAGATGCTCCAAGCATCATAGGATCATTCACCAGCAAATTTGTAGCCTTTATACTTTGACTATCTCTCACAGACATTTTATCATACACCTTGCGTTCAATATGAATAGCAGTTCAACACGAAGAACTTAAAAGACAACAACTATCCCAGGTGATAGAGGATACCACATGCTTCGACGAGCGAGAAAAATGCAGCCCAAAAAAAAACGCAGCAATCAACTTCAAGAAACAAAGCAACAGCAAGTAACCATGAATTTCAGCAATTGGTTTCTAAAGACAAGCAACAAATAGCCTCAAATCATAGACTCTGATTTCAACTCTTCTCTAGGCGGAACAATACGAGAGATCCAAAATACCTGGACGGAGGTGCACCTAGGGTACTACCTGCAGCAAACCGTCGTGCAAGAGAAGACGACACTTGATGAAGAATACGATCACAACAACCCAGCTCTAATACCATGTAAGAATCAAACACACAAAGCACACACAAAGATGGAAACACGGATTTGCGTGGAAAAACCTACGAAGAGGGAAAAACCACGGGGGCTCTCAATCCCTAATCTCCCTCACTAGAGATTAAGACACTCTTCATTAAGATATTTTCAATAAGGGGGGATGAGTACAATATATAAATGATGGGTAAATGGTCCTTCATCCTTAGATCCATTTACCCATTAAAGAACCACTCAACATAAACAATGTACGTGCAATGGATTTATGTGGGTGTTACTCATAAATGTGAATGAAATGGAGATGAAGATGTGATAAAGGTGAAGTTTGAAACATATTTTATTGTGAAAAATAATACTTTTTAAATATTTAGGTCCGATCTTTCAAATATACGGATGAAGTGATGCAGATGTTATTCATAACTGGTGAATGAAATGGAGATGAACTTGTGTTCTGTGTTCAGAAGATGACCTTTGAAACTCAATGGAAAATATTATGAAACTGCAGTAAGACATGCAATGCCTTCTAGTAGTGAGTGTTTGGCAGTTAATTATGGACACGTGCAGATAGTGTTTGTAACTACAATGAAGATGCTTAGGTGGATGCATGGCTACACAAAGAAGGATCGGATCTGAAAGGAGAGTTTCAGTATCGGACAAAAGGTTGGTATGGCATTGTTTGAATATATAATTAAGAGTAAAATGGTTAAGGTGGTTTGGACGTGTAAAAAAGACCTTTTAGTGCTGAAATTCGAAGGTGTGAGAATTTAGTAGTCTTGAAAGGATATCATTAAGAAAGATATGCTTTGTTGGATTTAAGATATGACCCAAATTCAATAGTTGGAAAAGGCTTCATTCATTGTTGTTCTTGTCTATATTTCTTGGATTCTTGGAGATGTGATTGCACTTTTTCCAACTATTCAACCATAAAATAAGGACAGGAGTTTCTGCATGTTGCTTATGCCGTGTCTTCAGAGTAAAACATCCAAGATTAACAAGACTCGGAGAAATTCTACCAGAAACTTTTGAGGCAAATCCTACTAATCTATTGGTTGTATGATCTATATTTAAAAAATTTACATGCAGATTTTCCTTGTGGTAATGGTTGCCTCTCTTGTTTTCTGTAATTGGAACAGAAACATGTAGATGACCCTGCGTAGCACAGGCAACGTCATATTTCTAAATTCTCAGAAATCAATAGATTTCAGAAAATTAATCTATGGTTATCTTGAACTCTTTCCCTACTTCTGCTTCCCAGAGATCAAAGGCTTTCAAACTACAGCATTTCCGTTTAGTAACCGCGATGATGAAAATCTCTAGACTTGTATATTATCGGTGCTTATTGCTACTTGTATCTGTTATGATTTCAGGTTCCTCCTTACTTGGTTCGCAAGGTGTTCACTCAGATATTTTCTTTTATAAATGTGCAGTTATTTAATAGGTATGTTTCCAATTGTCCTCGCTTTTTCCATTCTGGTTTTGTATTTTTCACATCCATCTTGTAATTTAATTGTTATCAATTACACTGATTTTTGTCGCTCGACTGTTATTTTAGTCTTCTTTTACGGCGTGAATGCTGCTCATTCAGTAATGGGGAGTATGTGAAAACTGGACTGTCTGAGCTTGAGCAGTGGTGTGCTAATGCAACAGAAGAGGTCAGCATGTTCTATTATTTATTTTTCCTACCTTCTCTAGGATGGGCCCACTTAAATTCCATTTATGCAGTACGCTGGTTCAGCCTGGGATGAGCTAAAGCATATTAGGCAGGCAGTTGGATTTCTGGTAAATCCCCTGAATTTTGATTTTATTTACTGCCATATATGGTAGGAGCTTGTCACCCATATGATTCATCTCATATTCAGGTTATACACCAAAAGCCCAAGAAAACATTGAGAGAGATCACAAAGGACTTGTGCCCGGTATTTTCACTTTAAAAATATTCTGGATTATTACATTCTACCATTTTGTGTGGAAAGTCACTATCTATCATGCAATGTATCTTACCAGGAACTTAGCATACAGCAATTGTATAGGATTAGCACCATGTATTGGGATGATAAATACGGCACCCATAGCGTCTCTTCAGAAGTAAGCTTTAATTTGAATTCTGAGCAGTCGTAGTTGTCGGCCACTGAATATTAAGCATTAAAAATAGAATTGCATATTTGTGTGATCTACTCTTATTTGTTTGTTTTGTCACCTTAACCATGTTTAGGTGATATCAAGTATGAGAGTGCAAATGACCGAAGAGTCGAACAATGCAGTCAGCAGTTCTTTCTTGCTGGATGATGATTCCAGGTAAGCTTCCAGATTCCTCAATGAGCATTGAGCAATTCCTAATTCATCTTCAACATGATCCTGAACACGCGTTGTAATTTTTGCAGCATACCGTTCTCGGTGGATGACATCTCAAAATCCATGACAGAGATTGATATAAAAGATGTCGAACCTCCTTCGTTAATCAGGGAGAACTCCGGTTTTGTTTTCCTCCATCAACGCTCCGAATGATCTCTCAAGAATGTTTATATTCTTTCAGCCAACTTCTTGGGGATCTCCACAGGCCTGGATGCCTTCGGGCAGTGCCCTTCAACTCCCACGCAGCATGTGCATAGAGTTGCATCCTCCGTCATCGTGTAAATTACCTTATTCCCCGCATCCATCAGGGTAAAGCTGTTCAGCATCGCTGTTGGTCGCATCCAGCCTTTTTTCATTCATATATTTATTTGATTGGTTTTTTTGGGATTTTTTTCTTTTCTTTTCTTCCTTTTTTGTGGGAAGCATGAGAAGGCCAAAAGCCTAGACCAGGGGCCTTGTGTAGCTATAGGAAATCAATAACTAGTTTGTGCAACTCGGAGGGATTTTAGAAGTCGTGCATACGTAAAATCATTATGTAGTAGTGTATCTTAGAACAGGATCACA
Source organism: Ottelia alismoides (assembly GCA_037367405.1). Taxonomy (NCBI): domain Eukaryota; kingdom Viridiplantae; phylum Streptophyta; class Magnoliopsida; order Alismatales; family Hydrocharitaceae; genus Ottelia; species Ottelia alismoides. The sequence continues at coordinate 367,652 of JAZKJV010007769.1, read as the reverse complement.
TCCAACAGCCACAGTGGCCGTGTTATCGAGGCCGGTATCTATAATCTGTCATACACTTCGATGTAATATATATATATATATATATATATATCTATTCTTTATGCTGAGGCATCCTTAGCCCAGCTTAAGGTTTGTTATTGTAAGTTTTGTTATGGTTGGTAAAAATCTACAATCTGTGGATGATTGTTCCTTGTAGATATTTTGTTGCAGGACAATCCTCATTTTCTTTTCTTTTCCTAAAATTTTTTGCATTCAGGCACATAAAACGAAGTGTTTCTTCTGACTTCGATTGGTTAGTTAATTAGAACTATGGACATTTTATTACTTGGGGCCATCCATAAGATAATATCTCATGTTTTTTGAGCAAATCGGATTTTAGTTACTAGAAAATAGTAAATATATGGACCATGAACAGTATATTGTAAAAATTCAAGAGGATAAAAAAGAATGTATTGCAATTTTGAGATTGATTTATAAAAAGTACTGTTGCATCTTACATCCACTGACGATTATCTTAAACAGTTTGATCTGTGGAGATTAAGGATTGGGGTACAAGTGTTATTGAAGAGGTTTTATATGGGTGAGTATGCAATTATGAAGTGGGTGAGGTTGCTAGTATTATTATCTAATTTTGGAAGGAAACAGGTATAAAAATATTTAAAGGAAAATACCTTCTTTGTTTTAAATGGGCATATTTGCCATGGTTGCTTAACTTCGAACTTTGTCAAGTGCTTTTATCTGGCCCATAATAAATATATAAATGGAGTGGCCTATAAGGAACGGATCTGAACAATAATGCACAAGCAATACAACAACCATGAACAAAAACACGTACAAGCACACAATATAAGGATGTCTCAAGAGCTAGTCTATATCAAACTCTCCATGTGCTTTTGTACAGTTTGGCAATGTGCTCACTTCGAACTCTCTTAACTTTTTGTAATACAGTATGTGGTTGCCTCAAGAGCTTATTTAGTTAAACTGTAAAGCTAGAGTTACAAGGATGACTATGTAAATTACCAATATACTCGTGGTATTTGTATAATAACTCAACAGTATTGAAAAGATTGTGCAGCAGTTAATCTTCCTAACACAAACTCCATCTCTAATGATGTACCTGATCCTTGGTTAGGCATTTGCACTGTGACTGTCCAATATACAATAGCATGATCTTGTTGTAGATTGAGATCTTCAACTAAGACTTTCAACCAAATGTCTTCCTTTGTAGCTTATGTCAAAACCATTTACTCTGCCTTTATGGTATACAAAGTAACTGATAGCTGTAAGGTAGCCTTCCAACCGATGACAGAACTCCTCAAGATAAAATGTAGCATGTCATTTATCTCTTCCCATCAATAACTGTAGCATAGTTTGAATCTGAATATCTAGCAATCGAACACTCTAAATAACTTCTGTATATGAGGTCAATGTCTAATGTTCATCGCAGATAGCATAAAATGTGCTTGATTGTCTGCCAATGCTTCTTTTTCGAGATGCACTTGAATCTGCTAACAACGCTCACAGCATTATCGATATCATGTCTTGTGCATACCATGGCATACAAAAGCTCCCAACTGCATTGGCATAAGGAAAATAGGAGTGTTTCTTCTCTGCATATGTCTGAGTGTGAAAGAAATTGAAAGATCAATATTCTTAGCGATGGCGTACGTAGAGGCTTGGTTTAGATATACCAAGTCTCATTAGAACTTTCCCAATTAGTTCTTCTAAGGTAAGGAAAGTGTCCCTTGAACATGATCCCTAATGATCTCCATCACCAAAATCTTCTTCGTTGAACCAATGTCTTTCATATCAAACTATGAACTAATGAGCTTATTCAAATACCTATGGTATTCTTCTTCTTGTTAGCAATCTGCATGTCATCGACATACAGTAACATATAGAAGAAGGACCAATCCTCAACCTTATAGTAAACACAACAATCGTATGGACTCTTGTTGAAGCCAAGATTAATCATAAAGATGTCAAACTTCTTGTACCACTGCTTGGGAGACTGCTTAAGCCCATGCAGGGGCTTCTTCGATTTGCACATATGGTCTTCCTTGCCCTGAAACGCAAATCCCTATGGATGATTCATAAAAATGTCTTCTTCGAGTTCAGTATGCAAGAAAACTATCATCACATCTAACTGCTCCAGCTCCAAGTCTCGATGTGCTACAAGAGCTAGTAGCACCCCGATGGATGGATGTCTTGCAACGTGAGAATATCTCATTGTAATCTACACCTTCCTTCTGACTATAACCCTTCACAACTAGACATGCCTTGTATAAGATGCCTTCACTGTCTAAGATCAATGTCTTTTTCTTGAAGACTCGTTTGCAGCCAATGACTTTCCTCCCCGTTAGTAACTTGACAAGCTCTCACGCCTGATTCTTGTAAAGAGATTCCATCTTTTCATCCATAGAAGCAATCCACTACACGGATTCTACCCCCAGCTATAACCTCTTTGTAAGTGGAGGGCTCTCGAGACTCTGCCTCCTTTGCAACATGTAGCACAAATACCACCACGCCTTCAAAGCCATATCTTTGCGGTGGATGTATCACTTTACGGGGCGGCAGAAGCAACACTTGGTTGCCTCTCCTATGGTTTCACAGCTTCAGGCTATTCAGTATCAACATGATCAAGAGTGGTGTGATCAACTTCATGATCACAACTTGGTGTAATTTCGAACTCCACATGTTCGTACACATCATCACATGTCCATGTCTCAACAGAATCACTACTCAAGTGAAGCATGGAATTCTCATCAAATATAACATTCATGATCAATAACTCTGTGCTCAGAAGGAGACCATATTCTGTACCACTTAACTTCTGCATAACAGCTATAATACCCCTTTCTTTGCCACGGTTCTAGTTTTCCTTCACTAGCATGGTAATATGCAACACAACCAAAGACTCGTAAAACAAAATAATCATCATGATTACTAGACCACACCTCCATGGTGTTTTGCAATCAATAGCAGATGCTGGACTCCGGTTCACCAAGTAACAAGTTGTATTCATAGCTTCAGCCCAGAATGCTCTATCAAGTCCAACATTAGAGAGCATGCACCTACTCTCTCCATAACCATCATGTTCAATCGTTCTACAACTCCATTATACTATGGTGTATCTCTAACGATGTGGTGTCTCACAACACCCTCCTCCTTACAGAACTCATTGAACTATGACGAACAGAACTCCAGTCCCTTATCTGTAAGAAGACACTTCACCTTCTTAGAAGTATGATGTAGTCTAGCTTCACCTTCAATAATAGACAAAATATGTGGCGCCAAGGTTGCAAAACTCGGTAGTTAGTACTCGGTCGGTTGGGTCACTGACTAAGGATTAATCGGTAATCATGCGACTAATCTGATTTAGTTAGACTTTAATCGACTTTGAATTTTTAAATTATTTTAAGTATATAAATCATTTTTATATGTATATTCTTATATATTACATAGATTTATTTAATTTTTATATTATCATAATGAAATAAATGAAGTAATTGAATCTAAATAAAAACATCAAGCGTATTAGAATAAGTTTGCTTTAAAAGAGCACAAAAAATAAAAAAATGTTATCTCGAAGAAAAAATCGATCGACTAGTTGGCCTAGTCGGAGTTAGTTAATACTCGGTCGGTCACCCCACTAACTAGATCAATCAGACCTACTAGTCAGACAAGTTGGGGGACTTTTACAACAGTGTGTGGCACCTCTCAAAGATGAGACCCGTGAAGGGCCCCAACAATCAACATGGATGTAGTCGAGTGTCTCCTTCATTATATGAATAGATCTACTGAATTGCTTCTTATGTTATTTTCCGAACACGCAATGCTCACAAAACTCCAGCTTGGATCCCTTGAGATCATCGATGAGACCCTTTTGACTGACAATATTCATCCTCATTTGACTCATGTGTCTCAAATGCATATGCCACAATTCTAACTCCGATTTCATAAATTGGGAAGCCACTACAACAAAAGACATAACTATAGACCCATGTATGATGTATAGGGTCTTCTGTTTGTTGCCTTTTATGACAACCACCTTGACTTTGGCAACAATCATAACTCTACCTTCAGTGTTGTACTTATATTCTTTTGAGTCCAAGACTCCGTACGACATTAAATCCTTTCTCATCTTAGGAACATGGTGCACTTTGTCACCATCCGCACGACTTCATCATGTATCTTGATCTTCATAGAGTCGATCCCTACAATCTTGCGCGTTACATCATTCTCCATGACGACGTCTCTGTCATTTATCTTCTCATAGGTGTGGAATCAATTTTCATTTGGAGTCATATGGTAAGAACAATATGAATCAAGAATCCATGTGTTACTCATCGTCTTCTAATCTGTGACAATGAGAACCATATCATCTTCGGAATTTGCACCTCTCTAATCCACAACTACAATGTGGCTTTCCCTTTCTTCAGTGAGTCTTTATTCCAATGTCCAGATTCCGTGCAGTAACTGAAGGTGTCCTTAGAATTGTGAGTCTTTGACTTGGACTTCTGCTTTTCCTTCTTCCCATAGCCACAACGTGCATGACTCTTTTCATGGATCATAACCAAACCTGCATCTTTAGGGTCATGCTTCCAGGTAGCCATATGTTGAAATCCATACATATGCATACTTGTACGAACTTCCTCTAGGTTATCGATCATCTTCCCACAATAAAGGATTGAACAAAATTCTCATATGATAGCAGAAGAGAAACCAGCAAAATCAAAGCTGCATCCTAATCTTCAATCTTAACGTATGCATTTCTTAAATCCATCAACGATATATTTAAACAGTCTAGATGATCTTTAAGAGATGTATCTTCCAACATACAGAGAGAGAACAAACATGGCTTCAACATAACTTGTTGGTCAGAGACTTCGTCATGTACAAACTTTTGAGTCTGAACCACACCCTTGATTTACGTATATAACCATGAAAATCATGAGTTATAGAGAAACCCCAAAGAATGCTTAACTCTTACGTGACAAAACTATGTGTTATGTTATGTTTGTTTTGTCCATTATCTTTGATGGTTTCTGCTAAAATGACAAAATTACCTTTAATGCTCAATGTTATTTGTGAATCATGCCTTCTCATTCTCTTCGTCATTCCCACTCCACCTAAATGTTTTTTTTTCGATCAAGTGCCGATGTATATGTTGATCCCAACCAAGTGTCGCTTCTAGGTGAAGCCATCATCATCATTATTGTGTGATGAGAAAAGGGCGAGGAGGGAGCGATGAAGGAGGGGGCGTCAGAGCTATCGTCGATGTTGTTGCGTGGAGAGGAAGTGGCGGTGGGAGGAGGATAGGGGGAGGCGAAGGAGGGGGCGGCACAGCTGTCGCCGTCGCCGCTACTGCATAGAGAGGAGTTGGAGGAGGGGGAGTTGGTGTTGCTGCTGCGTAGAGAGGAGACAGAGGAGGGAGGAGGAGATAAGGTGGCGAAGGAGGGGGTTGAAGGTGGGAGATGGAGGGAGCGATGAGAAAGGGGGCGTCAGAGCTATCGTCGATGTTGCGTGGAGAGGAGATGGTGGAGGGAGGAGGATAGGGAGAGGCGAAGGGGGGGCGGTGCAGTTGTCGTCATCGCCGCTACTGCATGGAGAGGAGTTGGAGGAGGGGGAGTTGGTGTTGTTGTTGCGTAGAGAGGAGACATGGGAGGAAGGAGGAGATAAGGTGGTGAATGAGGGGCTGAAGGTGGGCGATGGAGGGGCCAGATGAGGGGGCAGAAGGGACTAAAGGGCAGTGCTGAAGGGGGTGGAGGAGGGGGCGGAAGGGGTTGGGGGAGGGGTGTAGAGAGCTAATGGTGGGCAGCAGAGGGGGTGGTGCTGGAGGGTGGCACCGGAGGGGGTGGAGGAGGGGGCTGGAAGGGAGGCTGGAGGAAGGCACCTGAGGGGGTAAAGGAGCGGGTGGAAGGGACTGGAGGGGATGACAGAGAGGGGAGGTGGTCGGCGGGGGAGAAGGTGTGGGCGGATGGGGATGGGGTATGGGCGGAAGGGGAGGGGTGTGGGTGGAGGAAGGAGGAGGGGGCTGGAGGAGGAGTGGGGGTTGTTTTATCTTTTTTTATTTTTTTAACTTTATATCATAACCATTGGATTAAAGATGGGTTAGATTAAATTGATAGCATGGTTAAGTTAATGGATTAAACTAACAGAGGGTTATGGGTATGAGATGGAGTGATTATTCGGAGTTTCTCTTGTAATTCATGATTATCAAGGGTTATGTACATAAATATCAAACTACTCAAGGTTATTGGTGTAAATATCTCATTTTAGTATAACCACAATAAAGAGAATAGGTCATCTAAGTAGCTAATCCTCCTCCCATTGTCGGAGGATCATCATCTGACAGGGGGAAGAAAAATAAATATGAACCTCCATGTGCCCCGACTCATCAAGAGTTGTGCATTCATGACATTATTTTTCTACATCAACTCATTATTACCTTGAATGTCTTCATGTATTGCCTCGAGCATCTAGATGTAGTCCTCTTTTGTTTTTCATTCTTTTGTCAACTCTCCAATCAACCTCTCAATTTCTTATACTGGTCTACATAATTTTTTCCTCCATACCGGTAGGTGATATCAGCTTCAGTGTGACTGTAATGAACACAAACACGATGTTATTTAGGTTGGACAAATCTAAAAGGATCTTCATGTGCCATCTGAGGAGCCCATTACTATGAACCATCATCACTCGATTGTATGGGTTGCAGATACTGAATCATTCGCTCTAAGCAAGTTGAAAGTTAAATATGTTGAACATATTATTAACCTAAGTAAAACAATATGTAATAATATTACAAGAGCGTGTTTGTAGAACTTATGGCATCATGGAGGACCTCCCTATCCATCATCATTTTTCATCTTTGGATAGCACATATATTTGGACCTAATTAGGCCTAATGACTGACTAAGATTTTAAATGAAAATTATGATTTTATTATCGTCAAATACATCAACTTTAAAAAAAATACTCAATCGATATGATCGATGCTCATCCTTTCTTGTCCATGTAAACCTGGAGCTTTTTCTCTATTGAACTTATTCTTGAAAGAGGTTGATTAAAATAAATTAGTATTGTTATAATTCATGAAAGTAGTTTCTTTGTATCAGTGTAAGTTATTAGTAAAAACTTCACATTCGCCGACCAATCACATCCTTAGCAATGACAGAGTTTTAGACGATATGTTTCCTTTAATGTTGGAGCCGAATCAGAGATCTGATCAATTGAAAAAAAAATAATAATGTTAATATATAATTGTAATTTATGGTTCCTCCAACATTGGAGCTGAACCAAAGCTCCAGAACAGAGCCAAATTAAATATCTGGTCAATCTCTCGCATCCCACGCATCTTCGTTGTATGGGAAAGAATCTTGAGAATTACATTGGGACCAGTACCACAATCAAAGTTTTGTTGCAATTGTGTGTGTGTGAGGACGGGGAAGTTGCTCCATGGAGCAGCTAAGCTGGCTGCTCAACGGAGCAATTCCCTCCCCCCAAATCTTTTTTTATTTTTTTTTGAAATTTCCACCGTATATTCTATATATATCACTCATGTATGTCATTCAAATTTCGTCAGAAACAGAGACTCCTATGCCCTCCATCCAAAAATAGGTCGATTACAGCAAATTTCAGACCATTAAAATTACCTGTTTCTAGATGGAGGATAAAGAGTCTCTGTTTCTAACGAAATTTGAATGACACATAGGAGGGATATATAGATGAATATGCATGATTAAATTTCAAAAAAAAATAAAAAAAGAAGGGGGAAATTGCTCCGTGGAGCAGCCAGCTTAGCTGCTCCATGGAGCAGCTTCCCTTTCATGATATATATATATATATATATATATATATATATATAGGAAAAGGGAGTATGCTCCCTGGTTGTAGCCAACTTACATGTTCCCACCCCTTTTCCCCTATATTTTTTATTTTTCTGAAATGAAACCTAATTGGAATTTAGATCACAATATGTCACCATGGTGTCATTCAAAATTCAACTTAATTCAGACTTTTATCCCCTCCATCAAGACTGTCAAATTTTAACGGTTTCAGAATTGCTGAAATTGTCCCCCTTCAGATGGAGGGCATAGGAGTCTCTGTTTCTAACGAAATTGGAGTGACATGTTCGGAGGATATAGTTATGAATTTACATATTTTTATTTCCAAAAAATAAAAAAATAGAGAAAAATAGATGTAGGAGTAGTCAATTGGCTACACCCAGGGAGTAGCCTCCTTTAACCATATATATATATATAGGGAAAAGGGAAGCTACACCGGGTGGTGCAGCCAACTAGCTACACCCGGGCATTTTTCTCATTGATTTTTTGATTTTTCGTGAAGAAAAATCTATGAGGATTTACTTAGTTTATTGAATGGAATATGTGTTTCAAATTTCATGCAAAACAATCACTCCTAACATGCCCATCTAGATAGGGTCAATTTCAATAATTCTGAGACCATTAAAATGTGATAGTCTTGATGGAGATGATAGAATTGTCGAATTTAGTTGAAATCTGCATGATATCATGGTGATATATGGTGATTTAAATCCTCCTGGTTTTATTTTCAAAAACGCAAAAAACCAATAAAAAAAGGGCCGGGTGCAGCTAGTTAGCTCCACCCCCGAGTGCAGCTTCCCCAGCCCCATATATATATGAGGAAAGGGAAGCTACATCATGATGTAGCTAACCTTAGCTACATCAGGGGTAATTTCATCCTCTCTTTTTTATTTTTTTTCAAAATTTCCACGATGGATTTCATAACTATATCCCTCTAATATGCCATTCAAATTTCGTCAGAAACAGAGACTTCTACGGCCTCCATCCAGAACAGGCAAAATACAACAAATCTGTGACCGTTAAAAAATGACTATCTGGATGGAGGCCGTAGGAGTCTCTGTTTCCAACGAAATTTGAATGACATATTAGAGGGATATAGTTATGAAAATCCATCATGGAAATTTGGAAAAAAATAAAAAAGAGGACGAAATTACCTCTGATGTAGCTAAGGTTAGCTACATCATGTTGTAGCTTCCCTTTCCTCTATATATATATATATAATATATATATATATATATATATATAGGGGGCAGGGAACCTGCACCCTGGGGGTGTAGGAAACTCCCTGCACCCACCCCATTTTTCGACTATTTTTTTATTTTTTTGAAATAAAAGTTAGGGGGATTTACTTAATATGTTAAGGGGAATATGTGTTTCAAGTTTCTTGCAAAACAAGCATTCCTAACATGTTCATCTAGACAGGGTCGATTTCAGCAATTCTGAGACCGATAAAATTTGGTAGTCTTGATGGAGATGATAGAAGTCTCGAATTAAGTTGAATTTGAAATGACAACATGGTGATACATGGTGATCTAAATCCCTCAAGGTTTCATTTCAAAAAAATCAAAAAATAATGAAAAATTAAGTCGAGTGCAGGGAGTTACCTGCACCCGCCGAGGTAGACTCCTTTTTCCCATATATATATATATATATGAGGAAAGGGAGCCTACTTTGTGATGTAGGTAACTTTACCTACTTCACATCCATTTTTCGTAAATTTTTCATTTTTTTGAAAAATACCACCGTGGATTTTCATAATTGTATCCCTCTAATATGTCATTCAAATTTCGTCAGAAACAGAGACTCATATGGCCTCCATCCAGAACATGTAAAATACAACAAATCTGTAACCGTTAAAAAATGATTGTCTGGATGGAGGTAGTAGGAGTCTCTATTTCTGACGAAATTTGAGTGACATATTAGAGGGATATAGTTATGAAAATCCATGGTGGTATTTTTTAAAGAAATAAAAAATTTTGCTAAAAATAGATGTGAAGTAGGTAAGGTTATCTACTTCACAAAGTAGGCTCCCTCCCCCCCCCCCCCCTCTCTCTATATATATATAAGAAAATTATCCAATGAGCCCTATGCCCATTTGAGATGAGATGAGCCCACTCATTTTTTACCATTATTTCCTATCATTTTGAGCTTAATAGTTATTTGTTTACAAGTGTTATATCATATTCTTACTACTAGTAACTATTTTCAGAAGAAAAAATCTTAAATTCATAGGAAATAATTGTATTATTATTCGTATTACTAGTGTCATTTTTATTCTTACTATTGACCATTTCCTGTGAATATAAGGTTTTCTTGATATGAAATAGTTACTAAATAGTAAGAATATGATATAACAACTGTAAATAAATAAGCATTGAACTCAAAATGATAGAAAATATTTGTAAAATATGAGTGGGTCCATCTCATCTCAAATGGGCACAGAGCCCATTGGATAAGTCCCGTGTGTGTGTGTAGAGGGCTTATCCAATGAGCCCTGTGCCCATTACTGTCTTGGTGAGCATCCATTCTGGGCCACACATGTGTAATAGCAATAATTATATTTCTAATCATAGGCTAACACGTATTAACAATTACTATATTTTCAATTATACAACATCCTTAAAAAAAGGGAAGACGGTTTTGGAAAGAAAAGATTCGAATAAATGATTGTGTGCGGATGATTAAGATCCAAACGGCGGGATAGTAATAAATATAATCCGGTCAAGTAAATGTTTATTGTGAGATCGATAATATCAAGACAATGATCAGTAATTTACATCTAAATAGTTGCCTTGTACAGAATTTAGTAATATGTATACAATGGTCAAGTAAATGTGTGTTGCGAGATCAGTAATAACATAACAAATGATTAGTAATACCATTGTGTATCTAATACGCATTGCATTCACTTCTATAATATTTTTTCTTTTTCATCAACGAAGCATTCCATTTATTTCACTAATTCATTTTTCCTTATGTGCATGTATTTAATAACTTCTTTTTCAAAGTGTTATTTCCATATTAATCGTATAGAAGGTGAATATGTTAATGATTATATGTTACTTTCTTACTTGAGCAATGTCTGTGACTTACTAACCATTTATTCTATTATTATTGATCTCATAGTAGCTATTACTTGAAAATTATATATATTACTGAACATGTGATATAAGACATAGGTATATACATTATTGAACACACAACAAAAATTTACTTGAGAGCTGTGTATATATTACTTGAGTATTGTCTCTAAATTACCGAATTCTGTTCAAAGTAATAATACATATGGAAATTACTGGCCATTTGTTATGGTTTTACTGAGTTCACAACAAGCACTTACTTGACCATTGTATACATATTACCGAATTATGTACCATATAATAAAATGATTGTAAATTACTAACCATTATTTGGATATTACTGATCTCGCAACAACCATTTACTTAACTATTGTATATATATTATTGACATGAGTATTTGGATCTCGATTTGATGCAAGAAATCATTGATTCGAATATTTTCTTTCCAAAATGATCTTCCTTTTTTAGGACACGATATAATTGGAATACCATTTATTGTTAAATCGCTTTGCATTTTAATATCCTTCCAAAAATTACATCCTTCAAAATAGGTAACCACTTAATTGTAATACACGTGTATGGCCTACAAATGGTGCTCACCGAAACGCTAATGGGCATAGGGCTCATTGGATAAAAATGTTATATATATATATATATGGCTGATCCTATGAGAGCCAAAATCTATGAGAGCATGAAAGCAGCGAATCTGGACCACTAGATTCAACTATGAGAGAGAAGACCAGGAGAGAGAAGACATAATCTAGTGGTCCAGAATCATTGCTCGCATGCTCTCACGGTTTTTGACTCTCACAGGATCACTCATATATATATATATATATATATATCAAAATAATAAGAAAATCAAATTAACTTAGACGATGATATATCTAATAAAGATGGAACCAATATCGAACTGTAGATCTCGAAGAATAAGATCCTTTACCTTTTGAGGCACCTCCCTAAAATCTTCGACATAATACAAGATATGTGTCCTCACTAAACTGACTATGGCAACTAGCGAAGGTGAGACTATCCAGTGCTTGCCCGCCAATGGTAACCTCGACCTAAGGGGGATTCTCTGGACCCCTGAAATTACCGGGCCTACTATTTGAAAAAAAAAACATCGACTTAAAACATCAACCGAAATTACTAGGCCAACCAAGATTCTCATTCTTAGAAAAATAATAAGCTTGATCTAGCAAACTATTTTTCATCTGAAGGATAATATGACTTTGGTTTAAACTTGTATAGTCAGGCCAATGGTTTAATTGTCTTTAAAAACATCGAAATAGTCATATTTAAATAAGATGATAAAACGATTAGATTAAAATATATAATTGGTATTTATGTAATAGTCTCATAATAATCACCATGCTCAAATATTAGAATGCTTTCCGCATAAAAGCGTTAAAAAGTAAATTATTGTCGCTAGTCTTTTTCTTGAAACAATAACTATTTACAATGTATTTATTATGCTGCATTGCTTTGTTACCTATAGAAGATCACCATGACTCTTAAGAATGGATACGTTGCGTTTAAATCATTGTATATATCTTAAATCGTAATTTCTCCAACATTTCATTATATTTGATATAGAAAGCATTAACCTCATAAACCAGCTTTGAGATATACCAAGGAGAAAGTTATTAAAATTTAATCATTTTCAGACACATTGAAAATTCAAAATTTATTTTAAGTATAGCTTTCTTCACTAATTTGAAAATTGATAAATGTGAATCATTATACTCATTATAGTTAACATCATTCCTTTCTATTCACTTAAATTGATCATCTTCATGGTCCATGTACAAAAAAAATATAATGTAATGCATACTTCAACAATATAACCATCAACAATTGATCTCTCATGTTTCACGCGATTAAGTATGAATCTTTCAACTTAATCAAAATTCTTTCAATTGAACACATCCATCTTTATTGATCCGACTATCTTCTCCACATTTGTAAAATATTTGTTCTAATAGACATATAGTTATCATGATTTTCGCATCCCAATAAAATAATACTCCTGAATCTAACGTTTAGAAAATAAGGATTTCTACCCCAATAAACACTAGAATGATTGTAAATTACTTTTTCTCAACTTTATAAACATCGCTATTATCCCCTCGAGCCTAAACTTGCTTTGTCATACCGCACAAACCATGTCATCAATTTCACTTTTACTCGAGTCAGTAACTTAGGTTAGTATTGAGTTAATCTAACTAGACAAGCTATGGAGGCGGGGAGGGGGTTGGAGCTTCAGGCGGTGCGGGGGAGCGGGGAGGATGCTGGGAGGTGCGGGGGAATGGTGCTTGGAGCTCGAGGCGGTGCGGGGGAGCCGGCATGGAGGCCGAGAGGCATGAGGGATGGTGCCTAGAGCTTGGGCGATGTGGGGCAAAGGCTAAGAGGCGTAGGGATGGTGTTTGTGTTGTATTAAGAATTGTAATTAGACTTCTAATTGGAAAGTATATGTAATTACAATTGAAGTTAATTTGGTTTCAATTGAGAAACCAAATGGCTTGGAGGAAAAGTTGGGAACTCCCAAATTTGAAAATGGAAAAGCTTGGGTGGAAGTTTAGTATCATACCTAGTATCTCTAAACTTTTTGTGGGCTTATATATGAGTTCACACCCCAAGCTCTTGTAGAAATAGTAGAGAGGAGGAATGGAGGACCATACACGTGCGCGCGTGCTCCGCTCCCTCTACGGCTCGAGCTCGGGCTCGGGCTCGGGAGAGTCAATTCGGATCTCGATACTTTTGCTGCGGATTTCATTTGGTAGGTCGATTAAATTAATCACATGATTAATTTGGATTCGATTAAAATGGGAATTCAATTCGACCCAAACGGCTCGTTGTGGCTGTGGTTTTGGGATTCAAAAAGACGTGCCCGTTGAAGGGTGTTTTCGGAAATCGAAAGGTACCGCGTGCTAGGGCACGCGACCTTCTTTTTATACCCTTCCCCCACATCGTTTTCTTCACTCGCAAGAAAAATCTCACGTCGCCTTTGCTCTGTTCTCGTTCTTCCTCTCGTGGATGAACCACCTTCTCTTTCTCACGGTTGTAAGTTCTCAAAGATACTTTCGAGGACGGTCTCATCAGTGTGCGCGAACGAAGATCGTGGACCGTCATATCCTGGGAGCGGATCGCTAGTACCCTTCGCACCGCTATTGTGGGAGCGATATCCTCTCTAAGGACATTCTATTTTATGGATGCTTCGGTGATCTCTAACCTTATTTTTCTTACATTTTGTTTGCCGCAATTCATTTATTGCTTCCTAGATCTCGTCCTAATTTATGTTTCTGTTTATCTAATCGGTTCTTGTTTGCATTCTCTAATCGGATAATGGATTGGAAATGCATGACGATAATATTGTTAATCTGTAATGTTTTTTTCAATTCATTTGGATCCGTGTAATTACTCTTTAATATATGCGATAATGATCCTATTTTGAACAATCTTAGAGAGGATATCGGGAACCGATTTTAAAATTATATCGGAAACGATGTTTAAATCGATGGTGGATATGACGGGTATGCCTGAAAATTTTGGTGGACAGAACTTTAAGCGTTGGCAACAACGTATGAAGATCTAGTTAACCACCATAGGATTAATCTCTATGCTTGAAATCGATTGTCCTATGGTGGAAACGGAAAACCCCACACCTGATAGTCAGAAGGCGCAATCCGCGTGGAAGGAACGAGATCGTATATGTCATGGTTGCATCTTGTTGACCCTGTCCAAAATGTTGGTTGACGTATATTGTTCATCCACGCAGACTGCGAAGGGGCTATGGGAAGATTTGGATCGGAAGTATAATACATAAAACCTCGCTATTGAGAAATACTTCGTGGCCAAGTTTTTGAAATTTTTCATGGTCGAAGGGAAGTCGGTTTCTGAACAGGCACACGAGTTTTTACTCCTGCTCTATGGTTTAGAAGATGTCGAAATGAAACTTCCTAAAAAGTTTCAAGTCATGTGCATCATAGAAAAATTCCTCAAGTTTTGGGAAGACTTCGGTATGGCCCTGAAACACAGGAAGGGGAAAATTTCTATGGATGACTTGATGGTGGCAATTGAAATAGAGGAGGAGCACATGAAACAAAAACATATGCTTCATGTTGATATTCAGGCTAAGGTCAATTTCATGACCTCGAAGGGTAAGGATAAGAAGGGAAATGGTTCGAACAATAATAAAATGAAACTAAAGGGCAAGATCCAGAAAAAGGCAAAGAATAAACCATGCTGGTACTGTAATCAGGTCGGCCATTGGAAGAAGGATTGTTCGTCCTTAAAGACTCAACCTAAGGCTGTAGATGAGAGTCCACAAGTGAATATAATCATTGTTGGACTTGAGGCTAGCGAGGGGTATGTCTCTGTAAAACTTGAACTATACCATATCCATGATCCAAATGAGTGGCTCGAGGATACGGGAGCCAATGCAAATATTTGTTCTGATAGAGCTTTATTTTCTTCTTATCAGACCTGCAGTGGTGGGAGTGTGAAGATTGGGAACGATTCTGCAGCCATAGTACTAGGGTCGAGACAAGTCAACTTGAGCTTCTCCTATGGACGTGTATGTACGTTGCACAGGGTGCTGCATGTTCCTGACATCAAGAAAATGTTTTATCTGACTCTATCTTAGTTAGAAATGGTTTTGAATTGAACTTTAAATATAATAAAGTTGTCATCCTGAGACATGGTATTTTTAATGGAAAAGGCTATTTGGCTGATTTTGATTTGTTGTTTAGAATTAGATGTGATTCAATAAACATTACTACAATGAATGTTTTAAGTTCTGAATGTTCTAATTCTGTGTCTTATGTTGTGAATAATCTAGAATCTTGTGATCTGTGGCATGGTAGATTAGGACATGTAAATTTAAATTCAATTAAAAGAATGATGAATTTAGAGTTGAACCTTAAACACACTATTGATAAAACTCAAAAATGTGAAATCTGTGTGCAAGCTAAGACACTTAGTAAGTCTTTTCAGTTTGTCTCTAGAGATAGTGAGATCTTGGATCTAGTACATACGGATATTTGTGAGTTTAATGGTGTGTTGACCCGAGACAATAAGAAATACTTTATCACCTTTATAGATGATGACAGTAGATGTTGTTATGTATATCTAATGAAAATCAAGGATGAAATCTTAGAGAAATTTCTTATATTTAAGAATGAGGCTGAGACACAAACAGGAAAAGTGCTTAAATACCTTAGGTTAGATAGAGGAGATGAATATACCTCTAACTCATTTGATGAAGAATGCAAATCATTTGGCATAGTTCATGAGGTTACAACCCCATATTCACTGCAATCAAATGGGATAGCAGAACGGAAAAATAGAACCTTAACTGACATGATCAATGCTCTCCTACAGAGTTCTGGACTTCCAAACTATATGTGAGGACAAGCCTTGAATACGGCCTGCTATATTCTGAATAGGGTTCCTCTAAGGCATATGGAAAAGTGTCCTTTTGAACTTTGGAGAAATAGGAAACCGAGCTTAAGATATCTCAAAGTGTGGGGTTGTCTCGCTAAGGTTTAGTCCTAGAACACAAGAGAAAGAAGCTTGGTCCTAAAACTGTTGATACGGTCTCCTTAGATTATTTAGAAAATAGCTAGGCATATAGGTTCTTGGTAATTCGGTCTGAGATACCGGGCATAGATGTCAACACCATTGTTGAACACCGTGATGCTACATTCTTTGAGGATATCTTCCCGTTGAAGACTGGGATTCCTCAGAATCTGATCATTGAGGGCGCCTCCACATCAGGATCTATTCCAGATCAAGAGGAAAGGATAACAAATGTAGGGGTTGAGACTCAACCTGAACCCAATAACCTTTAAGAAGAGATTGATCCAAGGAGGAGTAAAAGACCTCGGATAGCCAAGAATCTGGGTAGAGAATTTGTTGTCTACCAGATCGAGGGTGATCCACCAAGTTATAAGAAGCCATGAAATCTGAAGTAAAACAATGGAAGGAAGCCATCAAATCTGAGATGGATTCCATTATGGCTAATGGAATTTGAGAGTTGGTTGATTTACCCAAAGGGTGCTCTACCATTGGGTGCAAGTGGGTGTTTAAGAGAAAGCTTATACCTGACGGATCAATTGAAAAGTATAAAGCCAGATTAGTTGCTAAAGGCTTTAGGCAAAAGGAAGGTATCGATTATTTTGATACCTATTCCCATGTGACAAGGATGACCACAATCCGGATGCTCATAGCATTAGCATCTGTATATGATCTCTCTATCCACCAGATGGATGTGAAGATCGCGTTCTTGCATGGCGATCTTGATGAAGAGATCTATATGCATCAACCTGATGGACTTGTGACTCCTGAGAATAAGGGAAAGGTTTGCAAGGTCGTTAAATCCTTTTATGGATTGAAATAAGCATCAAAGCAGTGGCATGAAAAATTTGACAAAACTATTTTGTCATGTGGCTTTAAGGTTCATGAATCCGATAAGTGTGTCTATTCCAAAGTGAAAGGTGATGAGTGTATTGTCTTGTGCATGTATGTCGATGATATATTTTTATTCGGATCACATATGAGTATTATTAATGAGACTAAAGCATTCTTAAGTAGCAAGTTTGAGATGAAGGACATGGATGTTGTTGATGTGATCTTGGATCTCAAACTGACAAGGTCAGTTGATGGGATTGTAGTTTCTCAATCTTATTATGTTGAGAAGGTACTTGAGAAATTTGGATATCAAGGTTGCAAAGTTGTAAGCACTCCTTTTGATTCATCTAAAACATTATTTAAGAATAAAAGTGGAGTACATGTAGCTCAGCTAAGATATTCACAAGTGATAGGAAGTTTAATGTATCTTGCAAATTGCACGAGGCCTGATATTTCATTCTCGGTTGCAAAGCAGAGTAGATGCACTAGCTGTCCTGACCGTACTCACTGGGAGGCTCTGGATCGACAACTGAAGTACTTGAAGGGAATTATTTCCCTTAGTTTGCATTATGGTAGACATCCATCTATACTAGAAGGATATAGTGATGCAAGCTGGATAGGGAAAATACAGGAGTATGGGAGTAATGGTGTTACTGGGTATATCTTTATCCTTGGAGGATGTGCGGTCTCCTGGAGGTCTGTGAAGCAGACCATTCTAGCTCGAACCACCTTTGAGGCCAAGCTGTGTGCTTTAGACACCACTTGAATTGAGGTTGAATGGTTAAGGGAACTTCTGTCTGAAATTCTCACGGTAGGTCAGCCAGTTCCTGCGATCTCGGTATATTGTGATAATATGACCACAATTGCCAAGATCAAGAGTTCAAAGTTCAATCAGAAAATAAGAAGATACATACAAATCATACTTAAGACGTTAAGGGGTTTGGTGTCTCGAGGGGTGTTGGTTGTGGATTTTATTGGATCCAAAGACAACACAGCAGATCCGTTGACTAAGGGACTTGATAGATCTTTAGTTCTAAAGTCTAGGCTTAGGATGGGACTGAAACCCATTGGGAGTTCCTCTACAGTAGCATCCTAACCTACCCGAGTGGAGATCCCACAAAGTAGGTTCAATGTGGTAATAATAAGCTGTTTGGAGAACTGGTTGACACTCTTATCTTATTGCATATGCATGAGTGTCTTATCCCTGGCAGCCTGAGTGCCATTTAAGCTGCAAGTTTAGGAAGAGCGAAGTCTCTGAATGGGTTTAAGCCTTTGGGCAGGATGTTAGCAGTGCATCCTTGGAGAACGTCACCTATGTGAGTGTTAGAGTGGGCCACAGTTAAAGGAAGAGGGTCTTTCCTGAACACGCTCATGAAACGGGATAAGGGTGCATGGCCTTTAAGATCACCAACCCTGAAGATTGTACCAAGAACAACACTTTATTGTTTCTACCATGTACTTCAACACCAAGGTCTGAAGTTCAAGACGTAGTTCACTTCGCTCATATTAAAGTGAAAGTAGTAAACTCAGGTATAGGTTCAAACCGGAAGGTACCTTTACTAAAAGCAAAGTGTGACAACCGAAAGATGTGTTTTAACTATCTTTGAATCTATTTTTTAAATTAATGAATTTGTGGGAGATTGTTGTATTAAGAATTGTAATTATATTTTAAATTGGAAAGTCTATGTAATTATAACTGAAGTTAATTTGATTTCAATAGGGAAACCAAATGACTTGGAGGGAAAGTCGAAAATTCCCAAATTTGAAAATGGAAAAGCTTGGGTGGAAGTTTAGTACCATACCTATATCTCTAAACTTTTGGTGGGTTTATATATGAGTTCACACCCCAAGCTCTTGTAGCAATAGTAGAGAGGAGGAATGGAGGACCACACATGCGTGCGCGTCCTCCGCTCTGTCTCTGGCTTGGGCTCGGGCTCGGGAGACTCAATTCGGATCTCGATACTTTTGTTGTGGATTCATTTGGTAGGTCGATTAAATTAATCACACGATTAATTTGGATTCGACTAAAATGAGAATTCAATTCGACCCAAATGGCTCGTTGTGGCCGCGGATTTGAGATTCGAAAAGACGCGCCCGTTGAAGGGTATTTTTGGAAATCAAAAGGTACTGTGCGCTAGGTCACACGACCTTCTTTTTATACCCCTTCCCCCACGTTGTTTTCTTCACTCGCAAGAAAAATCTCATGCCGCCTTTGCTCTGTTCTCGTTCTTCCTCTCGCGGACGAACCACCTTCTCTTTCTCTCGGTTGCAAGTCTCGGAGGTACTTCGAGGACGGTCTCGTCGGTGTGTGTGGATGAAGATCGTGGATTGTCGTATCTTGGGAGTAGATCGCCAGTACCCTTTGCACCGGTATTGTGGGGGCCTCTCTAAGGACAGTCCATTTCATAGACGCTTCGGTGATCTCTAACCTTATTTTTCTTATATTTTATTTGTCAAAATTCCTCTATTGCTTTACCTTTCTTGGATCTCACCCTAATTTATGCTTCTGTTTATCTAATTGGTTCCTCCTTGCATTCTGTAATCGGATAATATATTGGAAATGCATGACGATAATATTGTTAATCTGTAATGCTTTTCTTTCAATTCATTTGGATCAGTGTAATTACCGTTTAATATATGTGATAATGATCATGTTTTCAACAGTTTGGAGCTTGTGTCAGCGCGCAGGAGGCGTGTGTGGGATGGGGCAGCATGATGGAGCTGCAGGGGAGGTGGGGCGATGAGGGGGTGACACAAGGGAGGTGGGGCGGCGAGGGGACGATGCAAGGGAGGTGGTGCGGCACGGGGGCAGTGTAGGGGAGGTGGGGCAGTGTGGGGGAAGCGGGGGGAAGAAGGGGTGGTCTAGGCAGAGGCGGAGGTGGGGGGTCTAGGTAAAGGTTGGAAGGGGGAGGGGAGGTCTGAGAGGAGGTCGGAGGGGAGACTTAGGTGGAGGCGGAGGATCGACCGGTATGGTGGAGGAGGGGTAAAGGTCAAGGAGGTGGGTGGAAATGGTGTTGGGTGGGGAAAGAAAGGTGAGGAGAAGGGTGAGAGAAAGGAGAGAACACATTGTAATTTTGATAAACAAAATGGGTATTATGTAAAAGAAATTAACGGAATCCGGTTAGTTTTAACCATCAAATGGGTGGGAATTAATCACGGGGTTTGTGGGGTAAGAGTTAGCAAGTTTACGGGATTATTGGGATAATAACGATATTTACAATGTCGAAAAGGTAATTTACAATGATTCTAAGGTTCGTGGGGTAAAACCCCTAGAAAATATAATCTTAAAAAGTTGACCAATGTCCATAATTATCTCAAAAATAGACAACGGTAACAAGTTTCGAATTTCTAAAAAGAAAAATACATGGATGATGACATCACAATCATAAATTTCAAGGTCGGGTATTTTCTACTTGTTTATATACACATCATATAACATCCAAGAAAATTCAACAGGTATATTCAAATTATTCAAATGTGATAACAAAAGTCTATGTCCTTCAATGGTCAAAGAATAGAATCATATGCCAATAAAATCCTTCGTTTTCTATCAGTATAGTATAAGTGATATGGGATACCCAACTATTTTAAATCATTCTTGTTTTAGGTGCATCTTTTAAACTAGCTTTTAAATTGTAAATGTCACCATAACCTCCTTTCCAATTTGCATTACCAAAATTGTAACTTAACTTCTATCATACGTTTTCGCATTAAAAAAACTTCTTTTCTCGAAGCTTGGTCGTCCTTATACACTCGTCCATGGAGATTTGAGCATAACTTGAAGAGACGAGAAGAGAGTTTTTTTATTATAACTTGAGCTCGTCCATGAAGATTTGAACATAAACTTTGAGATGGTGTTTGTTACAAATAAAATTATTTTTTGAGTAATTTTTTGGCTGCATAAACATATACTTTTCTAATATTTCTCATAAATCAAGCTTAAAGAGGCTCTAATGATGACTCCAAACTAGCACGAAGGAAACATCTTTAGGATTGATGTGGTATATTAGAAGGAGCATTGGCATGCTTTTGAAATTTATCCAAACATAAGTTTACATATAAGAAATACCATTATATAGTTGTGTTTAATCTATATGGACTCCCTTAATCTGTGACCTCCAAACCTAAGAAAGACAACATTTTTGACCTATTTTATGGCGTGTACATATAAAGTGATATATATGCGACGTATAAGATGTCTATATAGTATGAGAAATATACTTGAGAAAATATTTACGTAAATCGGGTTGTTCATGGGAAATGATATGGACCTCGGTGCTACTATAACATTAAATAATATATATATATATAGAGAGAGAGAGAGAGAGGGCTTATCTAGTGAGCCCTTTGTCCATTTGAGTTGCGGTGAGCAACAAACATGGGCTCGTCACGTGTATTTCCATTTGAATAGTTGCCTATTTCGAAGGAGCGCGATTTTGGAAGGATATTAATATGTTTGAGCCTTTTATATTTCCAATTATACTGACTCCTTAAAAAAAGGAAGACGGT
Source organism: Ottelia alismoides (assembly GCA_037367405.1). Lineage (NCBI taxonomy): Eukaryota > Viridiplantae > Streptophyta > Magnoliopsida > Alismatales > Hydrocharitaceae > Ottelia > Ottelia alismoides. The sequence continues at coordinate 345,802 of JAZKJV010007769.1, read as the reverse complement.
TTTGGAAAGATACATCCAAATCATTAATTTCGTACTGAAGAAATAGTCAGTGTACATTTGATCAGTAATGTACATAATGTACTCAAGTTATAATGTGTTGCAAAATCAGTAATACTGAAACAGTTGTCAGTATTTTACATCTGTAATATTACATTGTACAGAGATCAGTAATTCATTCATGTAACTCAAGCACTACATATTCAGTTCTCAAGTAATTATTGTTGTGAGATCACTAATTAAATATGTAAATTACTAATGTCCATACAATAAGTACTAATTACAAACGTCCATTTTACTGAAGTCATTTTGATTGTTACTAATGTTATAGTTACTTAATACTTTGAGTGTTACTGAAGCACCTCTTATTTACTTATATAACCTTTTTAATTACTTATAATGCATCGAGTGTTACTGATAGCAATACATAAGTTATTGGTCACGTGTTTTTTATACTTATTCCAACTTACTTATTCCATTATCTTCTTTTACCTATAATTAGTTACATTTTATTAATGCTTCTATATATCTTACGTGTTTTATTCTTTATTTTGAATTGCTATCGAATCACACCTTCTTTACTTATGTAGCCTATTTAATTCCTTGTAATACGTCAAGTGTTACTGTAAGCCACACATAAATTACTTAATTATTGTTATATGGTGAACATCCAAATTTCAATTGCTATCTTCTAGTCCATTTAGATGATGTTTTGCTCTCGCTTGTCAGCATAACAACAGTTTCTTCAAGACACCAAATTGTTGCATTGTTCTGCAAGAAGCAATAAGTTAATTGACCATTTAAAAACATTAAAATATCAAGAAATTGGAAAATAATACACATTACTTACAAATTTTCAGTAACGTTTCAGGAAGATACTTGCTTCAGTACTATTTTCTATCCGTGCATAGTAAGAATTGTATAAAGAAAAGTAACTCAACAATATACTCACTTCAGTAAGAATCATTCAATGACAAGTAACTTGTAGTGAATTGTTAGTAACGTTTGTTATATGACGAGTAATTATGTGAGGCAAATATAAATCCATGAAAAGTAAGAATCGTATTAAGAAAAGTAAGTAAATGCGAAGCATATGTAACTAGAAGAGTAAATCAAGTAACTTGCTACAATGAATTACCTAATAAAAAATATTTTAGGTTTCACAAGCAATGTATCGAACCTAATCCTTCTAAAAAAATATTCTCATCCTGCAAATCCATTTGCATGTAATCCATCGTATCTTCTTCTAATATGATATTCTGACGATCCAATGTAAATCGGGAAGCATCGTTCATAATTTCTTTAGATAAAACACGATCAAAATCCATTTGATTCATAATACATCGTGCTTGAAGCTGATATAGAGAAAAACCACTATTATATTATACGACGGATGAAAAAATTATCAACAACTCAAATATAATACATTCACGAGAGCAATCGTCCTGCGTTGCAACTAGTCATATCAATGATCAAACGATAGAATCAAAAAGGTATTGCCTTGTGTAACAATAATTGCATACTATTTTAGGAATCTAATTAAAATTTCTTTTTAAATTTTCTACCATTATTGTTACGGGACCCGAATATCAGGGGATTAAAATGAGCAGATCCAACGGCTTAGATGATGGGCCCATCTCATGTCAAATGGGCTTAGAGCGCATTGGATAAATTCCCTATATATATGTGTTGAATTTTTGAAGTACTTATTACTACATAATATACTTTCATACAACGAAGTCAACAACCATTGGATAAGGATATCGCATCTTAAAAGGGTGTATCAAATGATTTGTGATATTAGAAAAAAATAATATCTGATAAAAAACTAAAAATTTTCAAGTATTACACATGCACCTAATACAGGTCTACATACCACCCAATATGGAGGGATGCACGGTGTGTAATTAATTTTACGTGGTTCTAAAATCTTAGCATTTTTATCTATTTAACTACAAACTAATATTGCACATGAACCTCGAAAGTTGCACGGTGGTACCCAAATAGCCATCCATAACTACCACACATTCTAAAGGAGAGAGAGAGAATCATTCTATTCTTCCTTACTCTTTCAAATCATTTTGTTGCAAAGGGTGTGCCTAGTATATATATAGGAAAAAATAGAGCTGCCCATGTACCATTTCGCATAAAATTTTTCGATTTTTTTGCAAAATATCAGCATGTATATTCATCTATATATCCATCCAATATGTCATTCAAATTTTGTCTGAAATGAAGATTAATATGTCCTCTATCTAGAAATTACATGTTCTAGATGGAGGGCATAAGAGTCTCTATTTCTGACGAAATTCGAATGGCACATTGGAGGGATAACTAGCAATGCACTCATGGCCTCGATCGGACTCGTTTCCCACGTAGTGCGCTCAGATAGGCATATTTTAGTGCAATTATGTAATGCAGATCCGCTAACTCAGCATAGAGATGTTCCTCCTCATCATGTATATCAGTCTGCAGAGAGGTCACTCTCGACCGTAGCAGGGGGCATGGATTGCAGTGAGTAGTCAGTAAAAAGAGAGCATGTCTACTGCACTGGACGATTCGGCGATTGCCACTCCTCTGAGTGGTACTCCGTAGGAGCCTCAGATAGTCCTAGGTGACGGTGGTACAACGTCTGGGGCCAATGGAGTTGCACTAAGGGATTTTTGCGGTGACTGTGGAGGAACGACTGCATCTCGATGGGATCCATCGGAAGTGGATGGTAGACGCACTGCTAAGAATCGATTGTGTAGGGGTGTGCGCATCAACTTGCGAGCCGTAAAGCAAGTTTTTGCCCATAACCTAGATGAATACAATTACATTTGTAATAATATAAAATGAAATTATATTAAGGTCATTAATAACAATAAACAACAACCAATGATAATATTAGCCACTTTACTCAAAATTTTACAACTAAATAAGTGATAAGAGCAAATTATAAATATAGCATCACATTAATATGAATAATGCCATTACATTCAGGAGCAAAATTTCATTGATGATACATTTGCACATTAGTCAAATATTTATCATGTCCTACGGATTGTTCTTCATAATCTAACCCTACAACCTCTACTGAAGGTACTCCCACTCTACACACTTGGCTCTTGTGGTCATTCTCTAACTGAAGTGGCTCTATCTAGTTGTAGAGGTTGTTGCTGCTGATGATGCAGTGGTTATTGCTCATGTCGAGGAGTATGTTGTTGCTGGTGGAGATGCGTCAGATCTGGCTGAGGTGGATGTGGTATAGTCCGAAATGGAGGTACACGATCCTGATCTACATAGTATAAAAAACCAACGTCAAGCTGAGGAGGAATGATATCGTTGATTAAATACTCTGACAAATGTTTCCGTAGGTGGGATTAGGACCCAAAAGTCATCAGCTTGTGAAGATTGAGTAAGTTGTGTCTCTATAGATTCATACACCACTACAGGTCTTGTATGAGATGGTCCTACCTAGATATCATGAGTACCAACAATATATTGTTGCTGAGAAGGAAAATCAGTTGTGGTGGGTCCAACAACATCGTAAGCTGTTGAGATGAAAGGGACTATTAATGGCTCATTCGAGTAAGAGTACCAAGGATGGTATTGTGTCATTGGATCCGCCAACCCAGAGTTACACAATGTTAAGTCCAGTAAACCCATCACATTCTGCAACTCTGAGCTGCATTCATAACCCTGAAGAATCCCACGAACTTCATATACACTTTGTACCTGTGACAATTCAAACCATCACATAGTTTTTCTAAATGTCACAGATCTAACGAATCAGTGACTGAAAATTTAACACGTACCCCATGCCTAAATCTGGGAGTGTAAGGCTCATATCCAAGCCGTGGAGCAGGGATTGATGTTTGAATCCAATGTCAGGTAATCTGCCAACCATCGTATGTATCTTATTACTCATTGTTCATCAGATTCCATTGATACTCTCTCCACAACAACTGTTTGTCTTCTCTGGTTCCACCAAAGTATTTGCTCACGGAGTCGTCTGCCCAGTGGATCGGGTCATTGTCCCTCTGTCGAGTACGATGCTCCGAAATATTTTTCTGGGCATGAGATCTGGGAAATGGGGGCACATATCAAATTATCACATGATTCGATATGGAACATGCATAACCGCCACATAAAAACAAATCAACACCGTATGCGACCTCTAGACATCTTGTCCTTCTCGACAAATAGGAGGAAAGTTATTTACAATCTCCATCTCGCGTGGCAACTATCGTGTTTGTTAAATTATTATTCATGATATTTTTAATGAAAAATATACATGAGTATCATACCTGATGTTCATCTTGTATATCTAGCTCATTGCAGTAGAATATTAGGTTCGTCGTTTGAACAGTTTTCATGAAGGACCTCCGACCTGACGTCCATCTTTTTTTCGTAGTGTGTTAGTAATGTATCAAAGTTCCACCAATCAAATTTCACAATATCATTGTGTTTTACCTACATGCGTATGGACCATGTTGCAAAGCGTCCCGCTCCATACGATACGGATGAGGAATGCCAATGCGTATATGCTCCCACAACCAAGTCTGCAGCAATGTTATGAAAGCAGAACATCTCTTTGATTTCCCAATGAACAATTGTCCAATTGTTGATACAATTGGGTGAGAACTACAGTCACCCAAGCCAACTGACCACATTCTTCCAAGTTCTCAAGCAAGCGCATGTATCACAATGATACTTTATCGCATGTTCAATCTGGGAAAAATGACTCCCCAATCTGGTATAAAATGAATGCCTGAACAATTCTCAACAGATGATTCCCTTCCTCAACAAGAAGATTCGCATCTGACAGGATATTCTCATTAATCCAAGTGAGCTTCAACCATCTGCTCGTTAATTTCTCCCCTCGCTCAGCATTTGGATTTACACCGAGCATTTATTCGCAATAATTTCCTCAATTATAACATGAGGGTGCTCTAGACCTATTACGGTGCCCCATCTACTCGAAGCCCTATTAAAATAGATATGTCTTTCAATGTTACGGTAGCTTTACCATGTCGAAGATAAAAAGTGTGGGTTTCATGTCTCCATCATTCCAATAGGCCATCAAAAGTAATTGATCGAGTTTTTCCCTTTTTAAGTTGCTTACACACCACATGCCAGCCAACTCAAGCATTTGGTCAAATGCCTCACTTCGTCGTTTCAGTAGGACCTTATTAAATTCCCAGCCATGTTCAATGAATCTGTAATGATGTTAATTGTAATGTGATATATTACAGTATAAATTGTGTTAGGAAATACGTGATAATCCTCACCAAATTTAATATTCTATGGAGGGATTACCATGGTATCATCATTTAATGGTAATGCAGTTATGTGGCTGCTCTCCTACACCAAGACCAAGGCATCGACATGATCCGGTAATGAATTCATTCCTATATCATGAAAATTATGTAATATTTGCAATGAACAAAGAAATTATTGCCCAATATAATATAAAAATTTACAAACATTTTCCTTTAAAAACGACAAAGTACATTCAATGCCCTGGACAAGTAATCTGGGTATGACCGACTTGCTTACATATTCCACATTTAACATTCTCCCAACCCATTTCATCCATATTGTTCTGTATTCTTCGAGATTGATGGCGATCTAGTCCTACGGATATATTAGGCGGTATCAAGATAGAGGTAGGGACACTGGTCAGCCAAATGTGACAACCAGGAATCGAGGAGAACTCAATTGTGTATATCACGCGAAATGCGGCGGGCATATAAAACCAAGAGCAATTTTTAACATGCTCGATGCCAACAATAACAGGCCCATAAACGATAATTACATGTGAGCATGTGATTGACGATTCCGGATTTGCACTTCATTAAAATACGTGACGTGTATTATCGTGCGTTAAAAAATTATGTGTCGTTTCGTTGTAGGCGGGCAATCGGAATCAGAATTCGTCAAGAAATTACCCACAATTATGTAGTCAATTTTTAATTGCGTAGTTTTATGTTTATTTTACTTGGGCAAGTCCCAAGGTCTAACACAAGGAAGCAAAGGAACAACCTAGAATATTGTCTATCAAAGTTCGTGCACGATTTTTGAGGCGATCTTTTTTTAATTTTTTTATGCAATTAAGGATGCACAGTGCAATTTTGGCCTATTTAAGGGGCTAAAATGTAAATATCGATCAAACAATGTTCGAAAAATATGAAATTTGGCCACGATGATAATTATGATGAAATAAATGCATTGTAATTTTTTGGAATTTTTGGATGCAAAATGATTTTTTTATGAATTTTTAAATACAAATGATGTAAATTTCAATATTTAATTATAATTAATACTAAACCTATTTATTTTCAAGGAATAAAATTATCCAAAATCTATCACTATGTAATGGATCTCAAAAAAATCCTAAATCTCAAAAATATGAGATTTAATACCTATTAAAAAACAAATATTGAAATATACAAAATGATTTTTACGAGTCAAACTATGCAAGAAAATGCAATTCTTTTTTGAAATAATGTTAAACGTAATTAATTCAACAATTCTGATTTTTCAGGAATTTTTAGAGCAACAGTTAATTAACTATAAAAATCAGAGTACAAAATGGGCAAAGTATGCAATTTTCCACCAAATAATAAATTATTAATTAACCACTGATCACAAAAATATCCACAATATGTCAAGATGTAGAGAATTAAATGCGGAACAAAATGCTTATTTTTGAATAATAAAATAATGTAATGGAGAGGTCCAAAAATAAGGGGGAATATAGGGGTCTTTATGCAATCTATAAATATATAGAATAAAATGCAAGATGGAATTACCGGAAGCTCTAGGGGGTATATGTGTAAAATTTTCGATAGGTCACGTGCCCAGCACGTGACCTGGTCGGCAGGGGCTTCTACGTTATTGTTCTGATCCCAAGGGGCTTCTTCGCAAGAAGTCCCCTCTCTCACGGGCGCAGCACGTGAGGAGGGTCTCGGGCTTCGTGCCTGACCGTTGGTTAGCGGAAGGGGCGTAAGAAGGCTGGAAGGCGGCGCGGCCGACGTTGGCGAGGTGATTCTCCTGGAGCGGTCGGTGGCGAGGTGATGGATAGCGACGTTGAAGTAGTTGATGTCGGTGGCGGTTCTCGTCGCGAGGTGGTGGCTGAAGTCGGAGGCTCCTGGATCCGTCCAGGAGCTGTCGAGGAAGGGGGGAAGCGTTGGCAGTGGTAGCTTTGTGACGAACGTCGGAGAGGTGTTGTCTGAGATGTCAGAGAACAAGGCAAGGTCGTTTATGCGAAGCTTCTATGAAGTTAATCGTCGTTGGCTCGACAGCCAAAGAGGACCGGAGCAAGGCAGTACGCTTGGAGCACTCTACGACGGCGTTGATGATGATTGCCGGACCTCGCCAGAGGGGAAGCTTCGTGGCGTTGTCACCGCCGCGAAGATACTATTAGGTGCAGTCGGCGGATGGCTTGAAACAAGGACGGAGGAGTAGCTTTAATAGGTTGTGGGGTTTGTCGGGGAAGGAAGTTGATCGGTGAGGGATTTGGGGGGGTGGGGGGTTGATTGATTCGAGGAGATTGGAGAGATTTGGTGAAAGCAGAGATCTGGGATGAGGAGGAGGCGACCGGCAAGATACGTGGGGGCATTTTGGGAAGGTGACGGCCGGAGATTTTGCGATTGGCGGTGATTGGGAAAGAGGGGGAAGGAGATGATCCAGGCACCGTTCGATCGGTCGAGATTGGACGGTCCTGGTCATGACACGTGGCGGTAAAAGGGTGAAGGGGGCAGGGCACGTGTGTGGCATGTGCGCGGGAGGCACGTGCTACGCACGTACGTGGTTTTTTTATTATTTTTTTAATTTTTTTTCGAAAAATGAATAAATAAAAACTCGAAAAAAAGGCTGACACATGGTGGCTCCAGGAGCTGCCACGTGTCAACACCACAAAAATCAAAAAATAAAACTTTGAAAAATCTAAAATAAATAGCAAACGGCCTCGGATCGTAAAAGTTTCTTCACAAAAATTGCTCATCTCGATGAGACTACAACTTTCATTAAGACATCAAAATCAAAATCTATCATTTACACAAAAAGATATTTTTGGGGTATCCCATGTACATAGAATACCTTGATTTTTGAGTTTTATAATTTTTTGTCATTTTTAAACCAGATAAAAAATCGGAAAAATATGACAAAATCAAAAATAAATATTTATACATTAATCTAATTTTTTTGGATTTTTTTTGAGTAAGAAATAGATGAAATAAAATAAAACACGAAAAGACCGATTTTGTACAGACAGTTAGTGAAGACTCGAACTCAGTTAGTTTCTTTGATTTCAAGATCAGTTTGGATTTGGATTTTTGTGTATTTTAAAAAAAACTTTTATCAAAGAAGAAAAGTGAAAAAGAAATAAAATAAAATAGTTTAATTATGTACATAAAATAATAGGTCAAAAACTGTTAAAATACGAAATGTGCAAAAGAGGTCCAAAACCCAACTTTCACATATGAGCTCCGATTCACTTGAACTTGGTCTTGTTTTGAAGGTAATTGAATGTACATTAGTTAAAAAGTGAGTAGGATTAAAATGGACACTAGATGGGGAAGATATGAGGGTTTTAGTCCAGAAATCCTAGGACAAGGGTTTGGGTTTTTGGTCCACTTATCTGGGTTAGTGAATTTTTATTTTTCATTTATTCTTATTAGTGATATGTACACAGTGGAAGTGGTTTTGGGTCATTCAGAGTTAGCATGAATTAGTTCAAAATCAGAAAGTTGGGCTATTTATAGGTCAATTTTGGCTGGGATTTTTGGCTTCTTATTTTATGCAGAAATGCGTGCTAAAATACAATTCTTATTAAAACATGCATGAATGCTAATTATGCAAAATAAATGAAGAAATGCCAATGATTTTGAGGGATTTGAGCTTAATTAATGAGATTTAGAGTGATGAATCTGAGATTCATCATCCCCCTATACTTAAACCATGCTCGTCCCTGAGCATCAAAAAGAAATGCCATGAGGTGAAATGAGATTGGGTTCCATACCAAGACCATGAGCTGAAGGTGAAAATGAAACTAGACTTGACCTTTGGATTATTAGTTTGGCGGAACTTCTGTGAGACTTAGAATTTTAAAATCAACAGCCTTCAAGTTCTACACATCATTGTCACAGTTTCGGCTCAGAAGTCATCTTAGATCAATCCTCTTCCCAAAGCATACCCTATGAACATTGAACAATCGACTCATGTGTGTGAAATGTTTTAGCTCTTCCCATCCAGAATGCCGGACTACCATGCAAACCTCCTCTCCAATAACTCGTCCTTGGGGAGTCAGGTATTTCCTTCTAAGGGTTGTTGTGTTGTGTTCACAATCGAATTGGGGGAGAAGTTAGAAGAAAGAGAAAAGAACTGGAGGGTGGCCAGTGTAGTCAACTCTCCTTGTGAAGCTGGCCAGTGTAGCCGAGTCTCCACCAAGATCTGCAGGTTTTCTTGAAGCTTGGACCTTTTTGGTCAGATATTTATTTGGTAGTGGCTTCTTTGTATTTGGATTTTTGGTGGTTCTGCTTGGATCTTGTTGTGCCCCTACGGATATAGAATCTTTTGTTTCCGTACATTTTTTGGGGTCTTAGAAAAAATTGTGCCCAGCCGTCCATCCCTTTTCCGAAGATTTATTTCAACCCGTACTCTGGTCTTTAGATTTCCACGCTACCAGAAAAGAAACTCACATAGTCTTCCAACATCACGTCTGAGTTGAGCTAAGTGCATAGTGCGAGAGTAAAAATTAATTCCCTATTCCAGAGTTGTACCCATAATGAAGATACCATGTTAGACACTAAGAGTCAAACGATGCACATTGTCATGTGGAATCCAAAGAATTAAGTCAAAGACCTGAAGCTTCTAAAATCCTATTTCTCGGTGAAGTTCCTCTAAAAATTAGGCGGATTAAGGTTAAGTCCAGATCACTCTCGATTTCTGCTTATAACTCGGTTCAGAACCCAATGACTTTTCACAGATGCAAATGAATGTGATGTTGGATGAAGTGCAGGTGTCTGAAATGCAGACACATTTTTTATGATTTTTTTCTTCTTCTCTTTTTTTTGTTTTCTTTTTTTCTCTTTTTAATTTTTATGCAAGGGATTTTTTTTTGTTTTTTTAATGCAAAAATGAATAAGAAGCCATTTTTTCAAAAATTTTCGGTTGAAAACAGTCGGTGTTAGTAGCAAAACTCTTTTTGTTTTTTTCAAGTTAGTTACCCACCCTGTAAATACATATAGACTTACGCAAAAGTACGAGATATGGGTAAAATATATACACAGTATATATACAGACCTCCCTATACTTAGTGAGTGTTGTGTCCTCAGAGTACAAGAAGCGTAAAGAAGGCATAGCTCGGGCTATGCGTAAGAGAGTGAAAGAAAAAGAAAAAGAAAAAGATAGAACGGTCTGCCCCCTATACTTAGGCTGTGAACAATCTAAGTATAGAAGAAGGGCGAAAAAGAAGAAAAAATAAAGCGGTCGGGATATGTGAATGAGGAGAGTATATATAGATGGGAGTCGGTTCCCCCTATACTTAGGCTCTAGTCAGCCTAAGTATAGGAGAAGGGTGGAAATGAGGCAATCATGAGAAGGAGTATGATGAGGGAAATGATATATACAGATGGCATCAGTCCCCCCTATACTTAGGCTCTGGTCAGCCTAAGTACAGAAGAAGGGTGGAAATGGAGCGATTGTGAGATGGGGAAACTGGTATGTACAGATGGCATCAGTCCCCCCCTATACTTAGGCCTTGGCCTAAGTAGAGGAAGAAGCTGTACGAGGAGACCGATGTGGTCGGGAGGGAGAGTGGGTAGCCGATGATTAAGGCGATTTTCGACTGAACTTTTTTTGCACATGTGGTGGGAGATCGTAATGACGAGAGGGAGATGAAGCATATGATTCCCAACTATTATCAGTGTTATCCTCGGAGAAATCATGTTGGATATCAGATGAAGCGTATGAGTCAGATGAAAGGTAACCATCATCAGAGTTATCCTCAGAGGAATAGTATTTGAAAGTGGACACACTCCAGATCTTCTTGTCTTTTTATTTCTTCAGTTGTTTTCTCATAATTCATTCCTTCTTGGGATCAAGCGGTTTGTCCTCGGATGAATATTCTGAAGCACCAGTCTCAGTCAGCTCATAAGAAATAATTCCAGTGTATTTGATGAGAGCAGGAGCATCAGCTTTTGATGAATAATAGTGAGGAACAGGAGTCGTCTAATGGGAATTGAAGTTTGGATCCTTGCGAAGATATGGTTTTAGAACTGCCGAACAGACTTCACTCATGTAGATTACCTTTTTCGGACCTGAGGAGGGATCATCATATGATTCCTCTTCTATAAGGTCAAAGGTGACTTTCTTTTTCGATGAAGGAGTAGTCTTTTTGTTTCGTGAAGTTGTTGGTCCACTTGATTCTCCAGATGAATAACCATTGGAATTCTTCTCCTTGGTCGGTGTTCGTCCTGCGTGTTTGTTCTTAATCTTCTTAATGCTGGTGCACTCTTGATTTGGGAAGTTTTGGTCCAGGTATTCAGAGTAGGTTACCCCTAGGTGCGACAATGCATATGTCTCAGGATCATATAAGAAACATTCTTCTATTGTGAGATCCGCAGGAATTGAAATAATGGGGAGAGTTTCTGCAAGTTCGTTCTTAATTAATTTGATGTTGGAGCATTCCTGTGTCGAGTTGATGTGATCAAGGTAGTCATAATAGGTTGACCCAGGGTGTGACCATGAATAAGTCTCCGGAGCATATGATTCATATACTTGATTCTCCATGGTGAGAGCAGTTGGGAATGGAGTAGGGGGGAGAGTCTCTAGACGAGTAGTCTCATCAACAACCGCTATCTCAGGTGTAGCAATAGGGTAGGGCTCTTCTACCGCTTGATGGTTACGGTTGTCAATGACTTCGTGGGTTGCCTTAGAAAATCGTGGTTCCTCAAAGACTGGGTGAGATCGAAGTGCTTCCAATGCTGTAAAATTGATTTCTCGAGTCTCACATTCAATAATTGCCTTAGCCAATGCCAAGAATAGCTTTCCGAGAATAATTGGAGACTGGATGAATTCTCCTTGATCAATATCAATGATCGTGAATTCCACTTTGAGCGGAGCACCTTGGAATGTAATGATGATAGGAATGATTCCTTTCGGTCGCTTTATCGATCGGCCATCCAATTGAATGATCTCTCGTATCTTCTTGATCGTTTCGAGTTTGAGTTTGTGAAATATAGAGGTCAGGAGGATATTGATCGGTGAATCGTCATCAATTCGAGCATGGGTGAAAATTATGTCTTTGATTCCACAGTCAAATCTGGGCAACCGCTTCACTGTGTTGGTTTTTCTCCTCAACATCAAGGAGGAGGCCATTGACAAGATATGTCTTTTAGTCTTCGTTCTTATCCTACCCGACTTTTTCATCATTAATTTGTCCGTTACAAATCCTTTAAGGTCGGGGAAGTGTTCAATGGCCTGTATAAAGGGAAGTTCAAAGATCAGTTTCTTCTCTAGTGCTTCCCGTACAACAGAATCCAAATTCTTCAGATCTTCTTCAGTTTCAATTTTTATGTATTTTTCGAGATTTTCGATTTTTTATTATTTTCTAATATTTCAATTTTTTGGTATTTTCTGTGTGGTGTGGTGATGTGTCTTCCGTAGATGAGAAGGAGCTTTGATGTTCTGAGTAAGAGTCAGACACATAGTCATTTCTAGGGGAGTAATATGCAGAATTACCGTTGTCAGAATCGTCCCTAGGTTTCTGAATATCCTCAAAATTTTCAACATGAGATCCAATCTATTCCTCATTCATTTTTATGTCCGAGCTACCAGAGATTGAAATTAATCGATCGGTAAACTTTCGAAATCTATCCTCCATTAAATCGAATCTCTTATTTATCCTCGAAATATCATCCTCAAAATTCTGTTCATGACCAATCATGGGAGCAGTCGTGTGTGTTTCTACATTTAAGATTCATCTTCCATTTTCCTGTATGTGCTGAGAGGAGATTTTTTTGGAATATTTGATATATGATCGTTATTTTCTTAAAATTTCTCCTCAAAAATTATGGAAAGAGTCTGCTCATGTGATCCAAGCATGTGGAGTTGGTCTGAGTAGAGTTCAATCCTTTGATCATGATTGGTCGGATTTTGATATTGTGGAGTCAGCATATAGGGTTTATGTGTTTTTATGTAGTCAGTCCAGTACGTTGTATGAGTGTCATGTCTGAAGAGGGGGTGTCATGGTCAATCCAAGATGATGGTTGCTCATTTATTTTCAAGGGCAGGGAAGATGGGAGATGTGAAGAAGTGTTAAATTCGATCATGTGGTTATAATCTCCCATGAATGATCGATTGACATTTACCGAATATGAAGGATGAATTGTATGATCGGAGTAGAGTGGATTGACATATAAAGAAGTGGAGACCTCAGTTGGTCGTTGGTTTGTATGATCCGAATACAAAGGGATGTCATTCATGAAGCAGATTGTATTTGTAGAGAATGTTGGATCTATTGGTGGTTGAGAGTCTCTTGTGGAAGTTGGATGGTGTGTAGTTGGAGGAGGTTTTGAAGTTTTGGGTCTAATCGATACGAATTCATTTTCATAGTATAGCTCTGATGGATTCTCGGATAAATGTTCCGTCATTTTTGAAAGAGCTGAAATGAATGACGGTTTGGATCTGTTCGAGATGAATTGATTTTCATGATCTAGATCTGGGAAGTTCTTGGACAAAATTTCCATTATTTTCAAAAGAGGTTTATTGGTTGACAAATCAAGAAAGGAGAGAGATGGCACAATTGTTGGGCTTTTGATTTTCAAAATCGGTTCACGCACGCAAAATCAAACACAAATCAAAACCCCAGCTTCACCAACTCACACAATGAAGCCGTAAGAGTTTGGCAATTATCTTTTCAATTTTAGTTGGTGATAAATCAATCTTGAAAAGAATTTAGCGAGCTGTTAGATGCCGAAATTTTCGTAATGACTGGCCCGAATTCTTACGACTAGTTGCACCTACTTTCAGCCAGTATGGGAGTAAGTACAGACCGTAGAACGGCTACCCGCTACTTGAGGACGGGGCCTTACGCATTGTCTTCTAAACCACCCACTCTGCTAAGGTAATCCGGACTATTTACCGGCTACATGTTGGATCCTCATTGAGAAGTAGCTAATCATTTTTGGTAGAATCAGTAGTCAATATGAAAATCTGAGTTTGGGCTCTAGCCTTAAGTGTTGTCTCTTGCTCACTCAGAAAAATAAAATAATCCAAGGTCGGGATTGCTCTCCCGCAAAAATTCTTGATTTTATGGGTTATTTAAAATCGACTATATTTAGCAGTATCAATTTTAATTAGGTGATCGTTGAAGAGTTAAGTGAGCACAAATACACGTCTACCATCCAGTCCCAATTTCCTTTTGAAATTATGTGACAAAACAAGAGGGAGAAGTTCGGGAAAAGCCGATGCACGCGAAAAACTATGGCATATGTTCAGTTAGAAAACTTACAGTGAATTCTCGTAATCTTCATGTGGGATGCAATACAAGAATTTAAAATTTTATTCCAAATGAATGCAAGCAAATGGAAAACCACACCTAACACAAAGTTCTATTAGCGGGGAAGAATTGAGTTGAATTTGGCTAAATTGAACGATCTAATGTATGTCTCAATTAAAGCGAAGTGTATTCCTATGTTCTACGAGAACAATCAAAAAATAAAACGCTTTAAGAGTCGTATGTGCATATCTATCCTAAGCGCCACTCAAGTCAGGCCCTACCCTCATCGGAGAGTGAAACAGGCCACGACACAATACAAAAAAAGTTCAAGGTCTTTTTACACATGCGAGAGTCCAAATGGGCACCACTATAAATGAGCAATTAATTACAGAAATTAAAATTGCAGAAAAAAATCCTACACTCTACGCTCTCTCACAACTCGACTCAATCTTAATTTAATTGCGGCTTTTTCGGAAGTCGGTGAAGACGCTTCGGTTTTCAAAAACCGCTCCACATACGCCGGGTACCTCGCAAGAAAAATAAGAGAGATGGTGTAAGAAAGTGACTCAAAAATAAAAATAAGAGAAATAAGTGCTGAAAATAAAATAAAATAAATGCAGGAAAAATAGAATTTACAGTGAAAAATTCAGGGGTCAGACTACCCGAATGAGGAAAACCGAACAAAATTTTTAAGACAAAAAACTAAGCAGCTTGCCTCCTCGGCAACGGCACCATCTGACGATTCCTAGATTACACTAGTTAAGAATATGTCGTATATTATCGTGCATTAAAAAATTATGTATCGTTTCGTTGTAGGCAGGCAATCGGAGTTCGTCAAGAAATTAACCACAATTATTTAGTCAATTTTTAATCGTGTGGTTTTACGTTTATTTTACTTGGGCAAGTCCCAACATCGAACATAAGGAGGAAAAGGAATAACTTAGAATTTTGTCTATCAAAGTTCGTGCACGGTTTTCGAGGTAGTCTTTAAAAAAAATTATGCAATTAGGATGCACAATGAAATTTTGGCCTATTTTTAGGGACTAAAATATAAATATTGATCAAATAATGTCCGAAAAATATGAAATTTGGCCACGATGATAATTATGATGAAATGAATGCACTGTAATTTTTTGGAATTTTTAAATGCAAGATGAATTTTTTTATGAATTTTTAAATGCAATTGATGTGAATTTCAATATTTTATTATAATAAATATTAAACCTATTTATTTTCAAGGAATAAAATTATCTAAGATCTATCACTAGGTAATGGATCTCAGAAAAATCTTAAATCTCAAAAATGTCAGATTTAGTACCTATTAAAAATCAAATATTAAAATATGTAAAATGATTTTTACAAGGCAAACTATGCATGCAAATCCAATTCTTTTGGGGCACAATGATAAAGTAATTAATTTAACAATCCATGATTTTTCGGGAATTTTTATAGCAACGGTTAATTAATTATAAAAATCAGAGCACAAAATGGGCAAAGTATGCAATTTTCCACCAAATAATTAATTATTAATTAACCACTAATTACAAAAATGTCCACAAATGTCAAGATGCATAGAATTAAATGCAGAACAAAATTCCTATTTTTGAATAATAAAATAATGTAATGAAGAGGCCCAAAAATAAGGGGGAATACAGGGGTCTTTATGCAATATATAAATATATAGAATAAAATGCAAAGGGACCAAGATGGAATTATCGGAAGCTCTTGGGGTATATGTGCAAAATTTTCGGATAAGTCACGTGCCCAGCACGTGACCTGGTCGGCGGGGGCTTCTGCGTTATTGTTCTGATCCCCAGGGGCTTCTTCGCAAGAAGTCCCCTCTCTCACGTACGCAGCACGTGAGGTGGGACTCGGCCTTCGTGCCCGGCCATTGGTTGGCGAAAGGGGCAGAAGAAGGCCGGAAGGCGGCGTGGCCGGCGTTGGCGAGGTGATTCTCCCGGAGCGGTTGGTGGTGAGGTGATGGATAGCGATGTTGAAGTTGTTGATGTCGGTGGCGGTTCTCGTCGCGGGGTGGTGGCTGAAGTCGGAGGCTCCTGGCTCCGGCTAGGAGTTATCGATGAAGGGGGGAAGCGTTGGTGGAGGTTGCCTTGTGACGAACGTCAGAGAGGCGTTGTCTGAGATGTCGGAGAAGAAGGCAAGGTCGTTGATGCAAAGCTTCGATGAAGTTAATCGTCATTGGCTCGACAGCCAAAGAGGGTCGGAGCAAGGCAGTACGCCTGAAGCGCTCTGCGATGATGTTGATGATGGGTGCCGGACCTCGTCGGAGAGGAAGCTTCGTGGTGATGTCGTCGCTGCGAAGATACTATTAGGTGCAGTCGGCAGATGGCTTGAAACGAGGACGGCGGAGTAGCTTTAATAGGTTGCAGGGTTCGTCAGGGAAGGAAGTTGACCAGTGAGGGATTTGCGGGGGTTGATTGATTCGAGGAGATTGGAGAGATTTGGTGAAGGCGGAGATCTGGGATGAGGAGGAGGCGGTCGGCGAGATACGCGGGGGCATTATGGGAAGGCAGCAGCCGAAGATTTCGCGATTTGCGACGATTGGGAAAGAGGGGGGAAGGAGATGATCCAGGCATCGTCCGATCGGCCGAGATCGGACGGTCCTGGTCATGATACGTGGTAGTGAAAGGGTGAAGGGGGCAAGGCACGTGCGTGGCATGTGCGCGGGAGGCACGTGATACGCACGTGCGTGGTTTTTTTATTTTTTTAAAAAATTTTTTTAGAAAAATGAATAAATAAAAACTCGAGAAAAGGCTGACACGTGGCAGCTCCAGGAGCTGCCACGTGTCAGCACCACAAAAATCGAAAAATAAAAGCTTTGAAAAATCCAAAATAAATAACAAACGGCCTTGGATCGAAAAAATTTCTTCATGAAAATTCCTCGTCTCGATGAGATCTACAACTTTCATGAAGACATCAAAACCAAAATCGATCATTTACACAAAAAAGATATTTTTGGGGTATCCCATGTATATAGAATACCTTGATTTTTGAATTTTATAGTTTTTTATCATTTTTAAATCGGATAAAATCCGAAAAAATATGATAAAATCAAAAATAAATAATTACATATTAATCTATTTTTTTGGATTTTTAATGAGTAAGAAAAAGAAGAAATAAAATAAAACACGAAAAAGACCGATTTTATAGAGACAGTTAGTGAAGAGGACTCAGTTAGTTTCTTTGATTTCAAACTCAGTTTGGATTTAGATTTTTGCGTATTTTAAAAAAAAACTTTTATCAAAGAAGAAAAATGAAAAAGAAATAAAATAAAATAGGTTAATTATGTACATAAAATAATAGGTCAAAAACTGTTAAAATACAAAATGTACAAAAGAGGTCTAAAATCCAACTACCACATATGAGCTCCGAATCACTTGAATTTGGTCTTATTTTGAAGGTAATTGAATGTACATTAGTTCAAAAGTGAGTAGGATTAAAACGGACATTGGATGGGGAAGATATAAGGGTTTTAGTCCGGAAATCCTAGGACTAGGGTTTGGGTTTTTGGTCCACTTATCTGGGTTAGTGAATTTTCTGTATTTTTCACTTATTCTTGTTAGTGATTGTACACAGTGGAGATAGTTTTAGGTCATTCAGAGTTAGCATGAATTAGTTAAAAATCAGAGAAGTTAGGCTATTTATAGGTCAATTTTTGTTGGGATTTTTTGCTTCTTATTTTATGCAGAAATGCGTGCTAAAATGCAATTCTTATTAAAACATGAATGAGTTCTAATTATGCAGAATAAATGAAGAAATGCCAATGATTTTTGAGGTATTTGAGCTTAATTAATGAGATTTAGAGTGATGAATCTGAGATTCATCAGTGATATGCATGCACTGCATGAACCCGCATGTGTACGTGGAATCTGTTCGTTGAGCACAACCCTGTAATTTCCTTCGCGACACCTCACTTCGAATATGGCTTGAGAAAATTTCTCAACATCATGGATACATACTACCACAACATTTTCTTTGACAATTTGATTATACCTTGACATTAATTCGGATGTTATCCTATGTCTATGACGGGCCACAAAATATGTATTCAAATGGTAAAAGATCGCCAGAATCATTGCCAATATGGGAAGGCCTCGCATGCCTTTCAACACACTATTGAAGCATCCAGACATATTTGTTGTATTATTCCCATAACGATGGCCTTCGTCATAACTTATTGTCCAGTATGTATGATCCCCATTTTCTTGACGAACAATCCAAGCATGGGCCTCTGGATCCGCAGAACGGATTTGTTCCATAATCCTATCATGGGTGTACGTGTTGGTGATTGTTCCTTCACTATAGAATTTTTCTGTCGATCATTTGTCATAGCTTGTTAGATGCATGTTTGCTTTCATGTGGCGTAGACAAAGTCGATGAGCAGTGCCATGCTCTGCTGGAAAATATTTGGGTAACAAATTCTTCAATCCCGAAAAATGATCACTCAAAAAACATATCCCCTCATGCTGGATTAAATATGCTAATTTGTGCAAGAAAAACTCCTAAGCATCTATGTTCTCTTTTTTAGCCACCACGAAAGCAACCAGAAATAGGTGTCCATTTCTGTTGACATATGTAGCTACGAGAAGGTGGCCTTTGAATTTCCCATGTAAGTAAGTTGCATTGATGCTAATAACCAGATGACAAAACTCAATATCTTTAAGCGGTGGTCCAAATGCCCAGAATAACCAAAAAGCGCTACTTTTTCAAGAACTACTTGATGAGTGTCTGGATTAATATATGATTCTCAAATTCATACCATGAGTCGGGGTTGGTATGTTTTATCACTCACATGAATCTACGAATATCGATATAAGATGACTCCATATCATCGAATATTGTAGCCAATGCGTGCTTTCTACCGACCCACATCTTCTTGTATGAAAATCGTGATGTGATAAGTATTTGAAATCAAGCTTCTAATCATATTGGGTGTTAACGTTAAGTTGGATCTCAGTGTCTTCAGGATGAATCTGCTGGTAAATTTTGCATTATATTGCTTGTTATCAGTAAATGGTACTTGGTTTCAACATGTATGCTCATCTTGATACGTTCGAACTTTCTAGATTTCTCCTTTTTTACTGCGGCTTGCATGTAACCTCCAGTTCCAATTTGGCAAAGCACAACCAACGATGTATATGTCTTTTTTGGAAGCTAGTACTTTGTATTGAACGTACTTGACCATACTCCAAGTACTTAAAGCATCAATCAAATCTAGCTTTCGAGTACTCAAGTCCACTATGATCGGGTAAGTTGGTATCCAGCGACTGGCTTAGAAACGATATCTCCTCAGCATATGCATTTGTTATCTAGTCACCATCCTCGAAAATATTAGGAAGATGTGGCATTGGATCCAATGTAACAACATAATCAACATGAGGATAAAAATAAGTTCATTAATGATTGAACCGATCAGTGATCCTTGCCCATGGATATCCTCGCAGTTGGCATTCAAATCGGGGATATCGTATACATCTTCGTCATCAGTGATTTCATTATCGATGTCATCCTCCTCTCCAAGCATATCTTGCTCCACCTATCCCCCCCACCTGATGATTCAGTGATATCACATGCATTTATTTGACGAGATTCTATTTCATCGGCATCCACCATCAATTGCATCATTCCAAGAGAATGTGTAATGTTTAACATCAACTCCATTGTCTGAGTATCAGAAACAACGACTGGACAGAATGTATTGATGTTCACCGGTGATGAACGTGAAATTCACCAATAGTTGTAAATTGTAGTAGTATAGGATGCAAATTCGGTTCGTCAAAAACCACAATCTTTGAATGTTGTGGAATATTTTACTTTGAAAGTGTACCAAGGTCGATCACAGGTAACAGTGATTTTCAGTTGCGTGGTTTTCAATTAAATTAAAAAATTATTTAATGTTTGGTTAATTTCTGTGTTGGGAAAATAGACGGAAAATGAATGTAATGCAATGAGATGCAAGAAAATAAATAGAGAAAACAATTCAGCACAGGATCTGTAATTTTAGAAGATTCAATTCTCAAATAAATTGAACACTTAATCCATAAAAATTGTCACAAATCGAAAGAGATTAAGTCCAAAAATATGTAACAATCAATATTTCAGATGCAGGTCAAATGGATCAACATATCAAAGTTTTATCCTGCAAGCATTTCTCAAGATACTCTGCCCCTTTATTCCCTGTAAATCACGCCTAAAAAATAACAACCTTATATCAAATATCAGGTGAATCATGAGTTCAAATAATAGATCGAATTCCTTGCCAATAATGTTCAAGCACTAGCGGATCAATCAACTCAGCAACTCCTCAAATAAAGTATCAGGGGATTAGATTAATTTTACTTCCTCATGTCTACCCTTGCAAAGATCAATTCATTAGTTAAGAAGATCAATAATTAAGAGAGACTTAATCAGACAAGATCTCCTCAAATGGGTTCCTGCAAATTAGATCAACTTTTCTCAATAAAGTAGCACTCATATGTTAATTTTTCAGTCTACACAACTCACAATGCTCCTCAAATAATAATTCCTAAAAAGTAGACTCTGATCTGTTCACAAGAGATGTAATTTTAAAGAGAATGTAAATAGCTTCAAAATGACATATTATATGCTAAAATCAGAGTTCAAATGAGTAAGACATGCTAAAATGAAGTATCGGGGACTAAAATGCAATAAAAGACATTATTTCTCTTTCAAACTGGTCCCTGGAGGACTTATCTATAATTTAAGAAACTTGATTAAGACATTCTAAAATATACCCAGAGGCGCCACGTGCTATGCACTGTAGTTTGGACGGCATGACTTTCTTGCAATTTTTGGGAATAGCAGGGGTTCACGTGCAATTTTCCCAGCAAACACGTGCCTCGCACGTGTTCTGCCAGGCTCGGTCGTTGGAGGTAGGCTCGGGAGTGCGGGCTTGTGGTTCGGGTCCGAATCGGATGCTCGGTCGATGGGGCGGGAGGCTCGGACCAAAGATAAGGCTCGGATGGATCGAGCCTTGACGTGGCAGTGAGAAGCGGTCCGAAATGCCCAAGCCTCGAGGCTGGGGCCGAGGCTCGGGGCAGGGTGATGTGGCTTGCGATGGAATGTAGGATCAAGGGCAATCCTTGATCTGACGGCTATGATCTGTCTATGGCCAGAGTGCGTCGGGCAGAGGTGATAATGGAGTAGCATGGCAGAGCACGGCGACGAGGGCTCGACCGACACACGACCGAGCAGTTGGAGCAGGCTGTCGTAGACCAATAGTGGAGTAGGGGACTCGGTTGGCTCCTGTACCTGCAAGCAAAACAACGAGGGCACAAGAGACGGGAGCGTAGATGCCCGGTGGTGAAGGGGTGGTTGGCTGGTCAGGTGGAGGTAGCGACGCGAGGGCAATTGCGAGCGAAGGGGGAAGAGGGGGTGTTCGCTTGATGCGAGGAACACATGCGGTGACTATGGCGGAGGCTTCGTGACTGGAGACCTCGCGCATGCAAGCAGCGGCACATGGGCGGTGTAAATGCAGCATGAGGGCGGCTGAGCGGAGATGTTGTCGCCGCGCTGCAGCTGTGCGCGGAGGAGGAGGCATATCGAAGGGGTGGCGACGGTGCTTGAGAGGCGGAAGTTCTTGGGAAAGGGGGGAGCTCCAGCATGTGCGAGGCTGGAGGGGGAGGCGTGCAATGCAGAGTTGAGAGAGAGAGGGAGAAAATACCAGGGGGTATCGTCGCTCGAAGGTCGGCGAGGGGCCTGATCTCTGCAGCGGCTCGATGGAGAGGCTACGACGAGGAGTAAGGGCTCCTCAGATCATGCCTGAAGATGGAGAACTGCTCGAGCTCTGCGGACCTGCTGCTATCACGTGAGGATCGACGAAGCTTCTCTCCTTCCTTGGAATGGCGGATGGCTTTGAAGGTTACCGAGTGATGGGGTTTTATAGGAGGAAAGGTAACGGATGTGGCAAAGCGGCCGAGGGGCATTACATGCACAACTAGGAGGAGAGCGAGGGCGGCAGGTAACAGCTGCGACCGTGCATGGCAGAGGGTGGAGTAATAGTGAGCATTTGCTAGAGGCGCGAATGGGGAGCGGGCATCACGTGCCACATACGTGCTCGTGGTGGGGAAGATGTCACGTGTGTAGCACGTGCAAGGGAAGGCTGGTGGAGGGTCACGTAACCTGGGGGCTGGAAATAAGTGGGGTGCCACTTGTCACCCTAAAAAAATTCAAAAATAAAGAATAAGAACAATAGAAAAGAAAGAGAAGAAGACCTTGGATCAAAAAAATCCTTCAAGAAAGTTGTTAGACTCGACGAGATCTACAACTTTCATGAAGGATCCGGGAGAAAAAGAGGTCATCTGTGTGAAGTGGTATTTTTGGTGGTTCTCCATGTGTATAGAAAACCGATTTTTGGGGTTTTGTAGTTTTTTTGGTGGTTTTAAAAGAGGATAAAAATCTAAACAAAATATAATAAAATACAAGAAAAATAATTACATGCCAATCTATTTTTTTTATTTTAGTAAATAATAAAATAGGAAAATAAAATAGAAATGCGAAATACGAGATTTCTGTACAGACCCACAACGGACACCCGGACACAATCAGTTTCTTTATTTTCAGTTTTGATCTAGATTTGGATTTTGTACCATTTAATAAAACTTTCATCAAAGAACAAAAATGAAGAAAAAGTAAAATTAAAAGGGTTAATTATGTACATAAAAACTCAGATCAAAAATAGCAAAAAGTTAAAATGCGCAAAAGGGCCCAAAACCCAACTTTCACATATGAGATCTGAATTTTATGAAATTAATCTTGTTTTGAAGGTTTGAAAATGGAGTACTTTAAATGTGAGTAGATCAAAATCGGGTATTGTATGAGGGAGATATGCGTGTTTTAGTCCGCCGGATGTGAAAGTTAGTTTTGGGTTTATTTGACACTTATTTGAGCTAGTAATTTTTTTTGTATTTTTTGTTTATTGTTGTTAGTAATATCTACATAATGGAGGTGGTTTCAGGTAAATCGGAATTAGAATGAATTAATAAAAAACTATGGAAGTTGGCTGCTTTTGGGCCAATTTACACTTGAGATTTTTAATGCAATTATGCATGATGAAATGCAAACATTATTTACATATGCATGAATGCTAATGATGCTCTATTATTTATTAAATGCATGTGAATTTTGGAGAATAGAGCTTAATTGACCAATTTATACGAGATTCATCATACCCCTATACTTAAACCATGCTCGTGAAAACCCTTAATTTAAGTAATCCTAAATTTCTGGGCTCAATCATGCTCTATTCAGAAGGAATCCAACTTCTCTAATTTTCTGACTCTCTTTATGTACATAAAATATAAAGATATGATATTTAGTGTACTGCATTTCATGAGAGTCGAGTCGAGGCATCACTCGAAATTCCAGTCCAGAAGACTCTCCTTTAAACCTAATCCTCAACACTAGGGAATAAGTCTATTCTTGCTTCAGTCAACCATCTCATTAGTTTGTCAGACTTGAAAGTGTAGATGGACGGCCAGATGATGGAGGGCATAGGATTGTGTATATTTTTCTCTCCCTCACATTGGAATAAGGGGCCTCTCGAGTGCCTTTACTCAACACAAGTAGACTTTTAGTTTGTTGATCAATGTGTCCGTCAAGAGAGTTCGGAGTCATCTGCACTTGTTTTTCTGGGAGTACACCAGGGTGTGTCTTTTTTGAGCATCTAAGATATCTGTAACACCCAGACTTGTATCGCTAGCGATGCAGAGCTCTTTTATGGTGTCGCCCGACTCCTTGGTCCTAATTAGCACTTGGTCCAAGTGGACACTTTGAAAATGTTTGGGAGCGCTCGTCTTTGGTGGAAGCTCATTTGTAATTTGACTTTTGGAGGATAGAGCTTTTCTTTGAACATTTCTTTCTTTTTTCTTTTGTTGGCTAGCTCCATTGCTTTTATCAAAAGTTGGTGCACACAGATCAACAATTAATTTAAGTCTCATCATGCCCTGGCACATAGGTAAATATCAAAAGATTAGCACGTGAACTTGTTCACATACTGACTAAAGTTTTGCTGACACTCAGTTTTTTGAAGCCTTCATTAACTTTATACCATCCTCGAATATCATTAGATCGGGTCTAGACTCAAATCTCTAGTCCTAGTTCCTCAAGTGATAACTCAACTCATCTCATCAATCATGCAGTTGTGAAAGTGAAGTGTTGATCATATTCTTTTGAAGGTAGAGATGAAGAGTGCAATATAACGCTCAAGTCTTCCAAACTAGGGAAGTGTGGATTATTAAGTTCAAAACCCTAATGACTAAGGATGGCTACTTCAGATTCTCAAGATCTCATAAATCAAATGTCCTCAAAATCCTCAAGCCTTGAGTGATAGTGAATGTGTCAAGAATAATCCAACCAAGGAATGCATGAGATGCTTCATGAAATGCAAGACCATGAGTGATTTTTTGTTTTTTTAAAAGTACTATTCACAGAAAGCATTTAGTGTTATATACATAATATACCTACTTGTACCCATCCTCGATGATAGATGAAAATCATTAAAGTACGAGCTATGGATAAAGTAAGTAGAATATATACAAACACACACCCCTATACTTAACATGTGCTATGTCCTCATGGCACAAAGTGAAATGTAGGCATAGCTCTCACTAAGTGTAGATGGGCTAAAATTAAAAATAAGTCGGCATGCCCCCCTATACTTAGACTTCTTGAGGGACTAAGTAAGTAGAAAAGGATGAAATGAGGCAGTCGAGGGTGAGGAGAAAAGAATAGAAGTGATGTATACACAATGGTATGGGTCCCCCTATACTAAGTATTGGGGGACCGAGTAGATTAGTGGGTTGATGGATATACAGAAGAGTGTTGGATTTGAAGAGGTGATTTATTCGAGCAGTTCGAGTCTTTCGTCAAGTGTTGTGCCTTAAGTGAAGGAGATATATTCTACTTGCACTAATTGCTCATTGGATTCGACAAAGTGTTTAAGTATCTGACCGTTGACTATAGATATTTGCGTGTTGTCTGCGGTTTCTGAGATCTCAACACTTCCGTTATTGTGCACCTCTCTTATGATGAAGGGTCTCGTCCATTTTGATTTCAATTTACCTTGGAAAATTTTCAGTCTTGCATTAAATAACCATACTTTCTTCCCTGGGACTGATGAATCTATGATTCATCACTCTAAAAGTTGAAAATAGAGCTTTGTTCTCGAGTAATTAGCTGCATATTTCCACTTATATTGCATAATTAGCATTCATGCATGCATAAATAATGTCTGCATTTTAGCATTCATATTTGCATTAATAAGAAGCCAAATTCACCTGTAAATACCATACTTGTATATATTTTATACTAACTCCAAATCCAATAAAATAAACTCTATATTGTATATATTACTAACACTAATAAAGGAAAAATATCAAAAAATCACTAACTTGTAAAATTGTCCATTAAAACCCAAATCCAAGTTTGAGACCATGAACCTTAAAATGTGCATAATTCTCATATAGTGTTCGATTTAGGTCGACTCACTTTTAACATAATATAAATTCAAAGATCTTCAAAATAGGACCAATTTCATTAAAATCGGAGTTCGTATGTGAAACTTGGGTTTTGGGCCCCTATTGTATATTGTACTTATTGACATTTTTACCCTTGTATTTTCTCCCTTTTTTGACCTCGTCTTCGTTTTTGGTCAATATGAAACTTGTAGATCTCGTCGAGATCTACAATTTCATGTTTTGAGTTTTTCCAAATTCGGCCTCCTTCTTATTTCACATTCTTCTTTGGAATAATATGATTGGGCCACGTGACGCCTTTTGGTTGCGCTACGCGGCCCGGTCTCTTACACACCACACGCCCCTCTTTTTTCGGACATCCGATCATCCTCTCCTCATCAGATCCGCGACCACTCTTCTTCGTTTCTCATCCACTAGATCTAGGGCCAGATCGCATCTCAGCCGCTCGTCTCCGCCTTAGCTCGCCACGTGTCGCATCCAGAGCCGCCTGATATTCTCTGAGCGCTCCCATCTCTGCCGTCACATCCCACCTTTGGTATCCACCCTCCGATCATTATCCATGATTCCATCTCCTCTGTCCACTCATGCTTCTATCTCAGCTCACCACGTGGCTCTATCCTCACCGCTCGATCTCACCGTCCCTGATCTAATCCTAGCCGCACTCGAGCGCCCACCGCTCCACCATTGGATCTCGCAATCCAACGGTGGAGGCTTCGTCTTTCACCTCCGAACTTTCCTTGCCCACATCGCCCACTCATCTTTCACCCTACCCCCTTCCTTTTTTCGCAACCTCATCTCCACCTTCACCATGTTTCGACCAGGCCACGACGGAGCCCCATCGTTCCTCATTCTCGCTAGCATCACTCGCCCAATGATGTCCTCCTCCTTGCTCCATAATCATCCACTCAACCCACATCTTCCATCACCGACCCCCAAACTTCCTTCTATAAATACATCATCGTCGTCTGCCTTGACCTTCATCCGCCTTTACACGAGAAAACCTCGAGTTCTAATCTCATGATCTGTGACAGAGATCCAGTCGGTATGCAAAATTCTTGTCCAAAATGATGTGTAAATGCAGGGGTATCCGTGCAATATAAAAAAACTAACTAAAATGCAAATAGGGATGTTTTTTGCAATAACTAAAACTTAGAATAAAGACTATGCCATTTTAAAAAAATATAAAAAAAGAAATAAAATAGACCTCAAAGACGTGCGAGGGCACGATGGAGCCCAAAGGAGGCGGTTGGCGGCGCGCGCGTGGGGACGGGGACGACGTCGACGATCGGGTGGCGCGGTGGTGCGCGTGACGGAGGGCGCGGGTGAAGGAGCTTCGCGACGCGGAGGGTGTGCTTTGGCGGCCGGCGGAAAGGCTCCGAGGCGATGACGGCGCGGGGAAGCATGGCGCTGCGCCGCTGGCGGTTGGCAGGCGATGCCCGGCACACGACGCGCACTGGAGGAGAGACTACGACGGGCGTGCGGGGAGCTGGCATTGGTGGGAGGGCACGGGGCCGACGCTTGGTGAGGGTGAGGTGGCGACCTACGGCCACGAGCTGGGTGGCGCAGCGCGACCGGCGGTCGGCCGTGAAGGAGATGTCGGGGACGCGCGTGGTCGGCAGGGAGGGCAGCGCGAGGAGGGGCAGCCGCCTGCGGGCGGAGGATCTCGTGGATGGCGGCGCGGGCAGGAGCCGCGCGTCTGGAGGTGCGCGCGTCGAGGGCAGTGACGACGAGGGAGGGCCAGCTTCGGGCGGAGCGCCGCTTGGTGGAAGTTGGCTGGCGACGATGAGGGCCACTACAGGGAGGGATACGTGCTCCTGCGGAGGCGGACGTTCTGGGCGTGGAGAGCGCGGACGGGCGGTCGGAGCGGCGGTGCTGCAGGGGCTGGCATGCTCGACGAGGAGCTGCTGCCTATTTTTTATTTTGTTTTTGTTTTTGTTTTTGTATTTTTTTATATTTTTTTAAACATAAATGAAATATGAAGTAAATAGGTGGAATATGATGGTGGTGATGATGATTATGGTGGCGGTTAATGATGTGATTTTTTTGTTTTGTGATGAACAAGATAAACAAATAATGTTAGATAAAAAATTGACAAGGAAAGGAGATAGAGTACTTACCTGTGATTCGCCTAAAGTAAAGCCACAGTGTGCGGCTTCCGTCGTGGCCTCGAGAAGGATGGCAGAGTCCTTCGAAGCTGAGCGAGTCCAATTGGATATCACGATGTGGCAATGGTGATGCCACGGATCTCGCCTTGAGAACCGTCGTTGCTCGACCAAAAAATATTGACGATGTCACCGACAACACTCGGGAGCTGGTGGTCTCTCCCTCTCAATTGACGAAATGGCGGATGATGAACAATAGAGGTGGGGAGGTGAATATAAAGCGGAGGAAAGGGAAGTTGGAGGAGTGGAGAAGATGGAGGGATGGTGGAGGGAGTGGTGACTTGGAGTGGGGAGTAAGAAAAGAAGAGGTAAAGGGGGGATAAATAATATAATATAATATAAGTAAAATAAGTAGGCTACTAAAAATACCAATAATTAAAATATTAATAATAAAATAATAAAATCCGAAAATAATAAAAAATAAATCCGAAAATAAAAAATTGGGGTGACATGTGGCGGCTCCAGGAGTTGCCACATGTCGCTCCCAGAAAATTCAAAGATTAAATGTAAAGAAAATCAAAAAGAAATAAAAAAGGGATTAAATCAAAAAGTGGTCAACACGAAAGTTGCTCGTCTCGATGAGATCTACAACTTTTATGAAGGGCCGAAAATCAAAGGAAGTGATCTGTACAAAAATATATTTTTGGGTGGTACCTTATAGATATAAAATACCGCATTTTATCTTTTGTAATTTTTTTGTCATTTTTCAATAAGAGAAAAATCAAAATAAAAATAGAGAAAATATGAGAAGAATATTTACAACTTAATCTATTTTTTTGGATTTTTAATAATTAAGAAAATAAAATGATAAAATAAAGGGCAAAAAGGTCAATATGTACAATATACAAAAGGGACCCAAAACTCAAGTTTTGCATACGAGCTCCGATTTTAATGAAATTGGTCTTGTTTCGAAGATCTCTGAATATATATTACTTTAAAATGAGTAGACCTAATTCAGAGTTGTATGAGAGAGATATGCACATTTTAAGGTCTAAGGTCTTCAACTGAGTTTGGGGTTTTATTGGGTAATTTTACGAGTTAATATTTTTTTGATATTTTTCTTTAATTAGTGTTAGTAATATATACACTATGGAGTTGGTTATATTGGATTCAGAGTTAGTATAAAATATATACAAATAAGGTATTTTATCTAATATACAGGTGAATATTCACAAGTGAAATTGGCTTCGTATTTAATGCAAATATGAATGCTAAAATGCAGATATTATCAATGTATGCATGAATGCTAATTACGCAATATAAGTGAAAATATGCATCTATTTACTCAGGAACAAAGCTCTATTTTCAACTTTTAGAGTGATGAATCACATATTCATCAACCCCCTATACTTAAACCTTGCTCGTCCCCGAGCAACTAAAATGAAATGCAAGAGTGAAATGATTTTGGGTTCCATACCAAGGTTATGAACAAAAGTTGAAAATGGGGCTTGACTCGACCTTTGGATTAATTGTGTGGTGGAACCTCATTGGGACCTGAACTTAAGACCTAACAGACTTCAAGTTCCACAAGTCTTCTATTCAATACTCCTTAATAGTCAGGTCAGAACAAATCCTCAAACGCAAATTTCTGATGACTATGATTCTTACTTGTACTGTGTAAGTGAAATGTAACTCTTCACATCAGAAATGGCTCAAAAACAACCTCCTCTAACAAGGTAACTCTAGTTACCCGATCCAGTAATTCTTTCCTCGAGGAGCGGGGTATTCCCTTCTAAGTTCAAATGCGACCAGCTCAAGAGGAGGGGGTAGAGAAAAGAATGGATGGTATCCAGTGTAGCTACCTATCCCGGGATGCCAGACCAGTATAGCCAAGTCATCCAGCTACAGACTTCTTGCTAATATACATACTCCGACAGGTATTTTATTTTCACTTGGACCTGTCTGATTTTTTGGAGTTCTTGCATTTTTTTCTTTTTTTTCTTTTTTTTGCTCTTTTTCTTCTTTTTTTTGAGCTATATACAAGGTGCATCATGTACACCAGGAGTTTTTCCTCTTGAGCCAGTAGACTATCCCTCTTTTGAAGCATTATTGCAACCCACAACATCCTGTCCTTAGATGTCAACACCAACAGACTAGGTTGAGATGCACTACCCTCCCTAGAGGAGGACGGATGTTTCCACCCGTGTGCTACTCCAAGCTAAAGGATTCTACCTCCTCACCACCTCATCAATGAAGAGCTACGTGTATTGTGCTTGTCCCAGTTAGGTCATTATCTAAGAGCATCATGCGTGTGCACGAGATATTCTACTTAGACTAGTCAAGATGCCATGTGAACATAGACTTGCGAACTCAAAGAATTAAGTCACTTGACCTGAGAAATCTTAACTCCAGCTCCTATAAGGTTCCTCTGAAATTAGGTGGATTAAGGTCAAATCAAGTCCATCCTCAATATCTACTCATAACTTGGTTCAGAACCCACTTTTCACCTTGCATATGCAAGATATGCAGATGAGGTGCAGCTGACATGCTATATAGATGAATGAAATGCAAGACTCTTTTTTTAATGCAAGGATGATATGCAAGAGTAAATAAGAAGCCTATTTTTTGTTTTGTTTTTTTTTTGTTTTTTTTCAAAACTTTGGTAAACCTCCTATGTTACAACAATTTACAAGAGTTTGTAAGTATTATACAAATTATACAAGTGTTATACAATATACAAGTATACATGTATTTTAATTTTTTTAATTTTTTTACAAAAGGTTTACAAGTATTTTACAATTAAAAAAATTTTCAATTTTTACCCACCTGTAATTATTACAAAAATATATATAAAAGTACGCGAAAATACGTGAAAGTACGAGTTATGGGTAAAGTATATATGTAATATATACACGCCCCCTATACTTAGCGTGTGTTATGTCCTCAGAGCACGAAAAGCAAGGAAAAAGACATATCTCGTGCTAAGCGTAGGAGAGCTAAAATAACAAAAAAGTATAGAAGTCCCTCCGCCCCCCTATACTTAGGCTCTGGCAGCCTAAGTGTAGAAGAAGATCAAAAATGGAGCGGGAGAGGTTAAGAGGGGGAATGGAGGAGTATATACACGGTGGGCATCGATCCCCCCTATACTTAGGCTCTGGTCAGCCTAAGTATAGGACAGGAATGAGTGTGAGAACCGATGAGATCTAGAGAATATACAACGAATGGTGAAGAGACTCAGGTCACTCACCCCCCTATACTTAGGATCTGATCATCCTAAGTATAGCCATAAAATGAAATGATATGGAGCCGGGGCGAGTGATTCGAATCACTGGGGAAGGGAAAATATATACAAGGAGAATTGAGAATATACATGGATCAAGAAGGTTTGTGACGAACCTTCTTACGGGATCGAGGAGGTGGATAATATACATATATGTCGCTATCGGAATCGTCCTCAGATGAATAATAGTGAGGTGTAGGGATTGTCCAATGAGGGTCGACACACGGCTGCTTGCTTAGATAAGGCTTGAGAACAACCGAACTGAGCTCACTCATAAAATCAATAAAATCAGAAATTCTACTTGCGGGAGATTAATCCCCATCCTTGTTTTCAGGCTGAGTGAGGGTACTTGAGTGTGTGTGAACACCTTAAGGCAGAGCCCAAATCCCTGCCTTCCATATCACGTTCCGACTAATCCTAGCAAATATCACAAGTTGAATTATTCAGGTTCATTGACTAGTACCAAGTAGCCTCCGCCTGTCTCAGGTAAATAGGGGCGAAATTGCGGTACTTCGCGGCAAGTTGCCAGTAACCCCCCGGGGTGAAGTTTCGACATTGTCAGCCTCCGCCTGCTTGCAGGTAGATAGGGGAAGGTCTTTGAATCCATCAACTTGGGATAGGAGCGAAGAAAGGAAGGAGCGTCGGTATCTTAGGCGACATGTTAAACAGGAAGACGCATTCGGCTCTGAGACGACTTCCCTATAGGCCGCGTCACTCTTTGCTACTTGTCATTAGGTAACAAGTTGAGAGATGTCGTGGAAATATTGCACTCAATTTCTGCCAGCTTGGGAATGAAAGTGGAAAAGGACATTAGGGAACCCACACCTTTTGTACAGCTGGAGTCCACTCTATCTCTCTCTTCTACTAACCCCCTGCCTTCCAATCCAGAGTCTGATCATTCATTCATCCAAAACACCAAAAAAATGAAAAATCAAAAAAATCCATAAAAATTGAAAATGAAAAAGACCTAAAAAATTGGATCATGTCCTAAGGGAAGCACTTGATGAACAATTGATTTTTAATCTTCCCTTAATAAAGGCCATAGATCACTTTCCCGACCTCAAACGATTTGTGAGAAGTAAATTGGTGCCCAAGAGGTCGGGCAATAAGAGGACAAGGACTGAAAGACACATAGTGTCTATGGCCACCTCCTTGGTGATGGGGAGAAAGACCAAAAGCCCGTAGAGTGAAGCGGTTGCCCCGAGTTTTTTTGTCAATAATGTTAACAGTTTCAGATTTAAGTTAAGTTATCACTAGTTTAGTCCAATCCACACTGCACGCCTATCGTCCAGTCCCAATTTCCTTTTACTTAAGTTTGAAAAATCAAGAGAGAGAAATCGAGAATAGTCGATGCATGAAAATCGATGATGCTTATGCTGAGTGAAGAATACTTACAGTGATCCCTTCGCTTTTATGCATGATGCAAAACATAATTGAAAGCTTTTATACTACATGCAAATGCAGACGATAAAATCCGCTCCTAGACATGCAGTTCTATTAGAGAGTGAAGCACATGTTTGATTTGACTAGATCTGCGGTCTAAGTGCATCTTTTAAGTGCAATGTGTGGTCCTAAAGAATTACGAGCATAAGCAAATCCTAGAGTGGCTCGAGGAGCCGCTAGTGCAAGCCTAGTCTAAAATTCAATCCACACAGCAAACTAGGGCACGGTTCCACTATGTTTACACGTGCGAGAACCCAAACGGGAACCGTTGGAAATGCAGACACTTTTCTACAAGTTAACAAAAAAAATCTTTATGGCGTCTCAACAGCCGACTTGATCCACGAATCGTCGGCCTCCGATGCACTTCGAGATGCGTCAACTTCAAGAAAGCCGCTCCCAGTCCACCGGGCCCTCGCACAAAAAGATACAAAAATTTCAGAGAGAGAGAGATAGAGAAATAGAAAAATAATTGGAAAGAAAAAAAAAAGAATAATTATAAGGCGGTTCGGGGATCAGACTGCCAGAGTGATTGGAAAACCTAAATCTAATTTTCTAAAGCGATCCTAAGCCATTTGCCTCCCCGGCAACGGCGCTATTTGACGAACCTTGGACCTACCCTTTTTAATGTTGTCTAATAGACGAGTGCGTTGCAGTCGGATAGATCCGCGTCGATCAAAAATTAACCCCACAAATCGATGAATCGTCGAATGAATTAAGCATGATTTTATGTTTGTTTAGCCTGGGCAAGCCCCAGGGTCAACTCAAGGAGGCAAAGGAAGAACTTGGGATCAAGTTAGATGGATTAAATTGCGGTTTTCCAAGTGGGCTTTTTTTTAATTTTTTTATGCAATAAAAATGCTAATGCACAAATGTGGATGAATTAGGTTAATAAGAAAATAAGCGACTCAACCAAAATTAATTTGAATGTGAAATTAGTCCAAATTGGGTAAGTTATATTTTCCTGTAAACCTAATCCAATGATAAATGCAATTTTTTGGGAATTTTTTGGGTTAAAAATGCACAAATGAAAAATGCAAACGTTTAGGGTTTTAATGCAACTTTTTGTGCAAATGAGATGCAAAAATTATGAAAAATTTACTGTAAGATAAACATGATGAAATGAGGCTACACTAATTTTTTTAGAATTTTCTAACACTTTATTATTTTTTATGAATTTTTTACTGAAAACAGAGCGACAACGGGTATTTAATCTCTAATAAATCCACGAAGTTAAATTATCCAAAGAATGAATTATCTCAAATAGATATTTTAATAAGGAATCCAGAGACCTGAGATTTCTAAAAAATCTTATTTGTGGAATTAATTAAAAATCAATTATAGAAATCACTCTATAATTTATTTTATGCACAAGACAACTACTAGTTGGACGAAGTTTGGATTGTAATTAAAGCACACTAAAATACATCGTTCGCAATTTTTTCACAATTTTTGGAGCAATAAATGACTATGTGTGAATTTCAGAGCTTAGATGAGTAAAATATCACTGATTTTTAATCTCTGATTTTTAATAAAAGATCTAATGCTCACAAAAATGTAAATAAATAGCCAGGAGATAAAGATTTCATTTCTCTACAACATGCTATTTTTCATTAAAATAAATGATGCAAAATTCTTGTCCAAAATGATGTGTAAATGCAGGGGTATCCGTGCAATATAAAAAAAACTAACTAAAATGCAAACAGAAATTTTAGAATATATAAAAATAGAAATAAAATAGACCTCAAAGACGTGCTAGGGCACGATGGAGCCCAAAGGAGGCGGTTGGCGGCGCACGCATGGGGACGGGGACGACGTCGACGATCGGGTGGCGCGGTGGCGCGCGCGGCGGAGGGCGCAGGTAAAGGAGCTTTGCGACGAGGAGGGTGTGCTTTGGCGGTCGGCGGAAAGGCTCCGAGGCGATGACGGTGCGGGGACGTGTGGCGATGCGCCGCTAGCAGTTGGCAAGCGGTGCGTGGCACACGATGCGCATTGGAGGAGAGGCTACGACGGGCGCACGGGGCGCTGGCGTTGGCGGGAGGGCGTGGGGCCGATGCTTGGTAAGGGCGAGGTGGCGACCTGCGACCACGGGCTGGGCGGCGCAGCGCGACCGGCGGCCGGCCGTGAAGGAGATGTCAGGGACGTGCGTGGTCGGCAGGGAGGGCGGCGCGAGGAGGGGCAGTCGCCTGTGGGCGGAGGATCTCGTGGATGGCGACGCGGGCAGGAGCCACGCGTCTGGAGGTGCGCGCGTCACTTGCAGTGACGGCGAGGGAGGGCCGGCTTCGGGCGGAGCGCCGCTCGGTGGAAGTTGGCTAGCGGCGACGCGGGCCGCTACAGGGAGGGATACGCGCTCCTACGGTGGCGGACGTGCTGGGTGTGGAGAGCGCAAACGAGCGGTCGGAGCGGCGGTATTGCAGGGGCTGTCCTGCTCGACGAGGAGCTGCTGCCTGTTTTTTAATTTTGTTTTTGCTTTTATTTTTGTATTTTTTTATATTTTTTTAAATATAAATGAAATGTGAAGTAAATAGGTGGAATATGATGGTGGTGATGATGATTATGTTGGAGGTTAATGATGTGATTTTTTTGTTTTGTGATGAATAAGATAAATAAATAATGTTAGATAAAAAATTGACAAGGAAAAGGAGATGGAGTACTTACCTATGATTCGCCTAAAGTGAAGCCAAGGTGTGCGGCTCCCGTCGTGGCCTCGAGAAGGATGGCGGAGTCCTTCGAAGCTGAGCGAGTCCAATTGGATCTCGCGACGCGGAAATGGTGATGCCGCGGATCTCGCCTTGAGAACCATCGTTGCTCAACCGAAAAATATTGACGTTGTCACCGACAACACTCGGGGGTTGGTGGTCTCTCCCTCTCAATTGAAGAAATGGTGGATGATGAACAATGGAGGTGGGGAGGTGAATATAAAGTGGAGGAAAGGGAAGTTGGAGAAGGATGGAGAAGATGGAGGGATGGTGGAGGGAGTGGTGACTTGGAGTGGGGAGTAAGAAAAGAAGAGGTAAAAGGGGGATAAATAATATAATATAATATAATATAAGTAAAATAAGTAGGCTACTAAAAATAATAATAATTAAAATAATAATAATAAAATAATAAAATCCGAAAATAATGAAAAATAAATCCGAAAATAAAAAATTGGGGTGACATGTGGCGGCTCCAGGAGTTGCCACATGTCGCTCCCAGAAAATTCAAAGATTAAATGTAAAGAAAATCAAAAAGAAATAACAAAAAGGATTAAATCAAAAAGTGGTCAACATAAAGTTTCTCGTCTCGACGAGATCTACAACCTTCGTGAAGGGCCAAAAATCAAAGGAAGTGATCTGTACAAAAATATATTTTTGGATGGTACCTTATAGATATAAAATACCGCATTTTATCTTTTGTAATTTTTTTGTCATTTTTCAATAAGAGAAAAATCAAAATAAAAATAGAGAAAATATGAGAAGAATATTTACAACTTAATCTAATTTTTTGGATTTTTAATAATTAAGAAAATAAAATGATAAAATAAAGGGCAAAAAGGTCAATATGTACAATATACAAAAGGGGCCCAAAACTCAAGTTTTGCATACGAGCTCCGATTTTAATGAAATTGGTCTTGTTTTGAAGGTCTCTGAATGTATATTACTTTAAAAGTGAGTAGACCTAATTCGGAGGTTGTATGAGAGAGATATGCACATTTTAATGTCTAAGGTCTTCAATTGGGTTTGGGGTTTTATTGGGTAATTTTACGAGTTAGTATTTTTTTGATATTTTTCTTTAATTAGTGTTAGTAATATATACACTATGGAGTTGGTTATATTGGATTCAGAGTTAGTATAAAATACATACAAATAAGGTATTTTATCTAATATACAGGTGAGTATTTACAAGTGAAATTGGCTTTATATTTAATGCAAATATGAATGTTAAAATGCAGATATTATCAATGTATGCGTGAATGCTAATTATGAAATATAAGTGAAAATATGCATCTATTTACTCGAGAACAAAGCTCTATTTTCAACTTTTAGAGTGATGAATCACATATTCATCAGTTCTCCACCGCATTTCCTCCGATCTTCCCTGAATCAATTAGGTCCCCCTGCTCAGTATCACCCTCCATTGACCATTGATTGAGATTCCCCTCAAATCTACCATCTTCGCGCATCCATCCGCTCATCTTCCTGATCCATTGCAGCCTCCGACCACTGCTCCACCCTTCACGACGGAGGAGCACCTAGGCCTTCCGTTTCTTCGCCCCCATAAGGCCTCGTACCACTCCACTTCATCCACCATATCAAATGCACCGTGCCTCGACTATATACTAACATGCAGGTACCTACTTCGCCATTGGCCGGAGCTATTGCCGGAGCATCCTTGGTAAGCTCTAACTCCGACGTCCAAGGGAAATGAAGACACTCAAAGTACTCGAGTTGCTCTGCCACGAGCAGCTGGGAATCTTCTCCGAGCACGACAGGAGGCGGAGCAAGGAGAGCCTCGTCGAAGCTCTAGAGTCGCCGCCACTGCCGCGACGGAGGAAGAAGATCTGGAGCTACAGTTGCCGTTGGATTCACCTCCCCGGTGATCATCCAACGGCTATCACTCATCCACATTGCCTTCGCCACAAGCTACAACAACCATCCGATTTCCTTGATCGAACGGTTCACCAGGAGCCACGTCATCACATCCCCGCACAGCAGCCACCATCGGATCGGTTGTGATCAAACGGTTCACAATCGGCCACGTCGCCTCCTCCGCAGTTCACAGCAGCCACCCGATCTCCAAAATCCAATGGCTAGCAATCTTCCACATCAACACCCGAACCTCCACTCCGAGCCTCTCCTGACCTCATCTTCGGGTTCCACCGAAGTGCCGGTGACAGCCACGTGTAGGTCCGTTCCGAAGCAACCGCCGAATCAACAACTCGTGTGACCTGACCTGTACGTGCAGATAGTGGGTAATTTGCAGCCGTGCACCTACAAGTTCTGGAAATTACATTCACGTCCCTGCCAGTCAGCATCACGTAATGTGCACATGACCCCGTAGGTCTTTTGCATCAAAGTCCTCATCAGTTTAGGTAATTGCACTTTAATCCTGTCAGCATGTTTTCTTTTTAATCAATTTATTTTCTTTATTGCATCCATACCCCTGTGTTTGCATGTTTATTTAAACATTCATTTAGCATAATTTCTTAATTCTAAAAATTGTATATTGTAGAACATCTTAGATTTTATCATTATGAGTGCTTGTTATATTTTTGCGAGCTTCATAGTATTTAATATAATTCTTTTAGTGGAAAATATCATATTTTACCCATTGTTTGCCTTTAATTGATTGTTAAATTGATTGTTGTTCCAAAAATCACCAAAAATTCAAAATATGTCTAATTTAGCTACATTGCGCCCAAAAATCACATCATTTGCAGGCATAGTGAGGCCTTAATAAATTAATTGGTGTTTTGCTTAATTGATTTTTAATATGTCCTAAATTAATTATTTTTGAGGTCTAGTAATTTTTCTGAATGGAGGTCTAGTAATTTTTCCGAGATTGACCCAAGATAGATCTGAATGGAGGCGAAGAATCCATGTAGCTGACCCTACTTAATTGTAGGAAAAAGCTTTATTGTTGTTGTTGTTGCATCTCACATAGAAGTGTCTAAGATAATTTTTATCTCTGAAAAGGATTTAATTTGGTACTTATTAAAATTAATTTTGCAAAAAGAACCCTACATTCATATTTAATTCATAGTTAATTCATACAGAGTCAAAAAAAATGCAAAAAAATAGTGTAGCTTCATTTCATTGCATTTAACATTCTGCCCAAGTTTCATAATTTTTGGACTTAATTTGATTATACTTTACATTTTAACCCTTGAATTTGATCCAGAATTGCATTTGCATTTTCAATTGCATAAAAAATCATAAAAAATTCTCCTGAAAACATGACATCTGAATCAACTTTAAATTAATCTACGAAAAAAGTTCTCTCCCTGAGTTTGACCTTTGGCTTGCCCAAGTAAAATAAAAATTACCTATTATGTTTAATTGGCATATTAATCAAAGTGGTTTTGATAAGTCTGATTTTACCCGACTGCAATTTGTTATATTCGATCCGTGATAAATGATTAGCCACAACATTTTTAATCCCAGGTTTGTCTTTAATCTCTAAATCAAATTCCTTAAGTAAGAGTATCCATCTGAGAGTCGCGCTTTTGCATCTTTTTTGCCATTAAGTATCGAATGGCATAATGATATGTGTAAACTGTCAAGGTAAAGACTACCGCAAGCATTTCTTTTTCGGTCACAGTGTAATTTTTCTGAGCCAGATCTAAAACTTTGCTTGCATAGTGAATAACATATGGGATTCCATCCTTTCTTTGTGCTAACACTGCCCTACTGCGAAGTCGGAAGCGTTTGTCATGATCTCGAAGGGAAGAGACCAGTCAGGGGCTTGTAGGAAAGGAGTCTCAATGATCCTCTTTTTGAGAAGCTCGAAGGCTTCAAGACACTTATGACTATAATGAACTCGGTGTCTTTCCCTAAGAGGTCAGTCAGCGGTGGGGTAATTTTTGAAAAATCCTTAATAAATCTCCTATAAAATCTGACATGCCCCAGAAAAGATCACACTTGTTTCACATTGGTAGGTGGCTCGAGTTTCTTGATCACATCCACCTTGGTAGGGTCAATCTCCATTCCCTTCTTGGAGATGACATGCCCTAATACAATGCCCTCTTTTACCATGAAATGGCTTTTCTCCCAAGAGAGCACTAGATTCACTTCCCTACACTTTTAGAGGACTCGATCCAAGTGCGCTAGACAATCATCTGAGAAGTCATCCATGAAGACCTCCAGGAAATCTCCAACCATTTCGGCAAAAACCGCAATCATGCATCGCTGGAAAGTGTCAGGGGCATTGCAAAGCCCAAAAGGCAAGTGTTGCATGTGCTTGAATGCGTATGTGTCAAAAGGACATGTAAAAGTAGTCTTTTCATGGTCCTCGAGGGCGATGGCTACCTGATTCTAGCTCGAGTACTCGTCTAAGAAACAGAAGTATTCTCTACCTGCCCATCTCTCCGAGATTTGATCAATAAACGGCAACGAAAAGTGGTCCTTCTTCGTGGCGGCATTCAGGTGCATGTAATCCACACAGACACGCCATGACATGGGTACCCGTGCCGTGATCTCCTCTCCCTCCTCATTGGTGATAATCAAAAGTCCTGACTTTTTCGGGATGACATGCAAAGGTGACACCCACTTGGAGTCTGAGATGGGATATATGAAACTAGCGTTACACCATTTTTCGATCTCAGTCTTAACCACTTCTCGTAAATTTGGATTCAACCTACGTTGACATTCACGGGAGGGTTTAGCTTTATCCTCAAGGTAAATATGGTGTGAGTAAAGGGTTGGGTTTATCCCTGGACGATCAGACAATCTCCAGCCTATAGCCTTGCGATTATTCTCTAAAACTTTAAGCAGGCAGATCTCCTACTCTTCAATCCGATATGAACTTATGATGACCGAAAATTGTCCCTTATTTCTTGCAAGGAAGGCATACTTAAGAGTAGGGGGCAATGGTTTGAGCTCGGGTAAGTCTGTATCGTTCACCAAATCTGGCTCTCTCATTGCCGATCATGGTTGTGATGTGGATATTTGCAGTGTATCAATATTGGCCACCATCTTGGTTGTTTGAGGATTGGATCGCTATAGATGGAGTGTGGTATGGAAAGCATTGCGTCCGATCTCTGTACCTCACTCTGGAATTGTTCATAAGGAGAATAGACTGATAGGTTAAGAGGGAGCTCTGAGTCTTCGAGAGTATAAGTAGATGCATGGATAAGCTGGCAGACTAAATCATCATCAATGTTCTCTCCAGATGAGGGTGATTCTATCATTGTGGTTGGGTTCTGTCTCTAAGGCCCAACAGGTGCTTCCGTATTTCCTGCCTCAGGTTCTGATTTTTCAGACTCGGTGTTTAACTCAGTGTCAGGTCTTTGAAACCTAGTTTACTTCATTTTAAGTTCAACTTTTCCAAATTAAATTCTCTTGGATGTGTAATCGAATATAGCTCATGCGATCCTAAAGAAGGGCCACCCTAGTATCATTTGGGAGTCTTTCCAATTTCTAGGGATATCCATGTCAAGTATTGTGAAATCGACTGGGTAATTTTGTCCCTCTATGTTGATGACAACATTTCGAATCTCCCCCTTAGGTCTCTTAGCTAATGTATTTATGAATTGAAGTAAAACTG
This sequence comes from Ottelia alismoides, assembly GCA_037367405.1. Lineage (NCBI taxonomy): Eukaryota > Viridiplantae > Streptophyta > Magnoliopsida > Alismatales > Hydrocharitaceae > Ottelia > Ottelia alismoides. The sequence goes on along the minus strand of JAZKJV010007769.1, from coordinate 304,735 downwards.
TAGACTGCTTAAGAGGACCTAGATTTAGATGCTCAAATAGAGTTGTGGGCATGAGATTGATGGATGAGCCATTGTCTAACAATGTTCGGGCAAACTTGATTTCATTGATCTGGTTAGTGACAACGTGAGCACCCATGTCTCTTTTCTTCCTTGGTAGCTCATTTTTTATAAGGCGAGATGTAGCAATAGAGAGTATGTACTTCTTTGTTCAGCTAGGATTCTTCTTGTTGGCCCTTGTCGGTGTACATTTCACCTTCAGGTATTTCCGAAAACCTGGGTCTCTTTCTATCATCTCGTTTAGGGATAGAGTGACCTTAATATTTTCTCTACAGATGTGGGTCATCTCGTCATCATTTTTTTTGGTTTTTTATGTTTTTCTTCTTTCCAGTCGTAAGAGCACGGGGGAAAGAAATGGACTCATTGTGATAAAAACATCACTTTTATTGAATGAGGAATGAAACATATCTACAGGACTTGGATTGACTAATCTAAAAACAAGAATATTGGTGGACAACTGTTGCGGATGTTTTGGTGGCGCTTCTTTGTCAGACTCAGATTCTGACTCCCCATGGCCTTTAGAGGTGTAGTGTATGATGGGTGGTGTGGGTGGGTCTTCTTCTTTCTCCTCTTCATACCTCTCCTCCTCAATTCCCCCATGATTGTGTGAATTTGTGGATACTGGGGCTATGTCATCGTGTTCTTTCTCTTGATTAGGCATGGTTACGGTCCTTACGTTCCTAAGAGAAATATGATAGGCATCATTATTCGACAAGATCTCGTATTCAGGTAAGGAATATTCAGAAATTAATGCCTGATTCTGTCCGAGGCTATTTGTATTAGCCTGGACTTGAGCTGGAATCACGGTTTGGGGTGGAGTTACCTCATCTCTCCATCGAGAGAGTCGATTTATGTCGACTCTCATATCATGAAGTTCGTCCAGCATTCGCCGGAGTTCCGGAGAGATAGAAGAAGAGGAGGACCCCTGGTCCTATTTGATCTGAGGCTGCTGATATTGTCTGAATTGGCCCTGCTGGCCTTGGCATTGATACTGCTGCGGTTGCGGGTTCTGATAACCTGTGCGGTATTGCTGACGTTATTGTTGTTGAGGCTGGTAGGTGGGTCGGGCTTGTGGTGGACGAGGGTTCGGAGTAGAGTTTTGATCTGAACGGTTGACAGATTCCAGGTTATACCAAACTCGGTTTATCTCCATAACTTGTGGACGTTCCTCGTAAATGGTTTGAATGGAGGTTTCTTCAATTTGATGGGAAAAGACTTGATCTCCCCCCCCAATGGCTTTGTTTCCCTACCCCTTGCCCTTGAATATAGTGAAATTGGTGTATGGGGGCAGGGGATGAAATTAGGGCAGGTATCTGCATCTTGGATACCTTGTCGGCCAGTTCCTCCATTTGTTTAGGCAATTTTGCGAATTTCTCCATATCAGATGATTTATGGAGTTCATCCACCTTCTTATAAATCCGATCGATCATAGTCAGTTTGTCAGCTATTATTCCCATATCAACACTCTGATCGGTCATCAGAGTATTCACCATCTTTTTAGAGCCGGCTATGTAAGCCCGGTTGGTGGTACATGCACGGTTGGATTCAGCAAGTCTCTCGAACACCTTTTAGACGGTGTCCTCATGGCGTCCCATGTAGCTTCCTCCTACCCTTGGGTCTCAGGGTTAAGTCTACTAACAAGACTTTGGACCAACGTCATTTTGCTTATCCCGTGTCCTGGGCATTTCTGGATCATGTCTGTGAACCTTTCTCAAGTTTCATGGAATGGCTCGCTCGGGTGTTAGGTGAAGCTTGTGAGCTAGATCCTCATCTGATTAATTCTACTGACAGGTTAGAGTTTTTTTAAGAATAATGTCTTGAAGGTGGTCCATGTCGTGACTACTTCCCTTAAGTTCTTCAACTAGTAAGCTGCCTTATCAGTCAAGGTGAAGGGGACAACTCTCAACCTTACGTAGTCCTGGCTAACCCTAGGGTGGCATAGGTTAGCGCAGACTAGCTCGAAGTCATGGAGGAAGATGTATGATTCTTTATGATTATTCCCTCCGAACTTAGGCAATAATGCGAGGAAATGCGGTTTGTGTTCGAACACATCCTCGGAGGGGGGGGGTACCAACCTCAACCAATTATAGTCTTCATCTAATTCAGGGAGGTACGTATCTTCCATAGCAGTCTCACCACGTTGCATTTCTGCCATCTGTGCTTTACGGAGTTTATTATGTTGTTCGACAATAGTAATTCTAGCCAAAAGTACACGAATAGGGTCATTGTCGTTATCATCCTTCTTTGGAGGCATCTTGTCTTCTTCTTCACCTTCAGATGCAAACAAATTTGAGTTAGGCTCGTGCTTGGAAGGTTTAGGGGTTCTACCAAAGACGAAAGTTTCTTTGGCAGGAAGGGAGTAAGAGAGAGGGTTAGCCTGGGGTTGACTAATCCCTGTAGGTGTGGGGTGAGCTATGGTTTGGAGAAAAGGGTTGTCTCCATACCATGGAGTTTCGAGAAGAGAGTCATCTCGAAACCGCGGAGATGAGTTGCTTGAGGAGCTCGGGGATTTGTTCGCAGAGTCCGAATGAAGAACTCCAGAAGAACCCATCATACATAGGAATTTCCCACGGAACGTACAAATGTAAAGAAGACCCACACAAAATAAATGCATTTCAAAAACCATCAATTTGCCCACTCAACACTGGTGAAGGCACGTCAGGGCTCGACCGCTTATCTTTTCAATTTTATTTTAATGACAAAACAATCTTTGAAAATTAAGCGGAGCTGTTAGGTGCCGAAATATTTCACAAAGACTGTCCCGAGTTCATACAACTAGTTGCACCTACTTTCAGCAAGTATAGGTGTAAGTACGGACCGTTTAAATGGCTACCCGTGTTACTTGAGGACGGAGCCTTACGCAAGGTCCTCTAAACCATCCACTCTACCAAGGGAAGTCATACCGTAAAACGGCTACCCAAAACCCTCACTGAGAAGTAGCTAATTGTTTTTAAAAATAGTTGTCTGAGTGGAAATTTTCAATTTTTGGCTCTGTCCTAAGTGTATGGTCTAGTCCTTACAAACAATGAGTGGGTTATTCTCCACAAGATACAAGGGTTAATTGATGTAAATTTATTTACAGTCGCCTTGTTTAACAGTCTTAGTTTTAGATTAAGATTATCACTGAAGTTTATGTGAGCACCAAAATTCATGCCTAACGAGCAGTCCCAATTCCTTTAATTCCTAAGTTATAAAACTGAGGAGGGATAATCGAAAAAGCTAATGCAAGCGTAAATCAATTATGCATGCTTTAAGGAGAAGACTTACAGTGATTCCTCGCGTTCTTCATGCGGGATGCAATATAAGAAATTTAAATTACACTAAATGATAACACATCTGAAAAATGCCCTAAGCAGATAGTTCTATTAGCGTGAAGATTTGATTTCAAATTGACTAATGTTGAATGGTCTATAGTACGTGTTATTAGTGGAAGTGTGGCCTAAAAATTACGAGCACAATCAAGATTAAATAAATAAGCGTATATGTACATAATTCCTACGAATCTAGACTATGCTCTCTCTCACAAAAATAAAATTCAATCTTCTTTGCATATCCTTAAATAATATCCAAAAATTGCTCCGAACTATCTGCAAAGAGAGATGATGCAGTTAGTATATGTAGCGAGAGAGAAAATGTAAAATGAAATATAGAAAATAAAATCCCCAAAAATGACACAAAAATTAGTTTCACAAAAAAATAATTACAAAAAATAATTTAAAACCCTAAAAACTCACCGTTCCCTAGCAACGAAGCCATTTGATGAACGCGAAATTCGCCTCTTTAATAGTCGTAAATTGTAGTAGTATAGGAGGCAAATTCAGTTCATCAACAACCACAATCTTTGAATATTGTGGAATATTTTTACTTGGCAAGTGTACCAAGGTCGATCACAGGTAACAATGATTTTTAGTTACATGGTTTTAAATTAAATAAAATAATTAATTAATGTTTGGTTAATTTCCGTGTTGGGAAAATAGATGGAAAATGGAATGTAATGCAATGAGATGCAAGAAAATAAACAGAGAAAACAATTCAGCACAGAATCTATGATTTTATAAGATTCAATTCTCAAATAAATTGATCATTTAATCCTTAAAAATTATCACAGATCGAAAGAGATTAAGTCCAAAAATATGTAACAATCATATTTCAGATGCAGGTCAAAACATATCAATGTATGAAAGTTTTATCCTGCAAGAATTTCTCAAGATACTCTACCCCTTTATTTCCATGTAAATCACCCCTAAAAAATAACAACCTTATATCAAATATTAGGTGAATCATGAGTTCATATAATAGATCGAATTCCTTGCAAACAATTTCAAGCACTAGCGGATCAATCAACTCAGTAACTCCTCAAATAAAGTACCAGGGAATTAGATTAATTTTACTTCCTCATGTCTACCCCTGCAAAGATCAATTCATTAATTAAGAAGATCAATAATCAAGAGAGACTTAATCAGATAAGATCTCCTCAAATGGGTTCCTACAAGTTAGATCAACTTTTCTCAATAAAGTAGCAATCATATGTCGATTTTTTAGCCTACACAACTCACAATTCTCCTCAAACAATAATTCCTAATAAGTAGACTCCGATCTGTTCACAAGAGATATAATATGAAAGAGCATGTAAATAGCTTCAAAATGACATATTATATGTTAAAATCAGAGTTCAAATGAGCAAGATATGCTAAAATGTAGTATCGGAGACCGAAATACAATAAAAGTAATTATTTCTCTTTCAAACTGGTTCCTGGAGGACTTATCTATAATTTGAGAAACCCGTCTGGGCCATTATGCAATTTGCCTGGGGGCACCACATGTTATGCACATGCGGTCTGGACGGCGGGACTTTCTTGCAATTTCTGGGAATAGCAAGGGTTTACGTGCAATTTTCCTAGCAAACACATGCCTAGCATGTGATTTGCCAGGCTCGGTCGTTGGAGGCATGCTCGGGAGTGTGGGCCTGTGGTTCGGGTCCAATCGGAGGCTCGGTCGATGGGGAGAGAGGCTCAGACCGAAGCTAAGGCTCGGATGGACCGAGCCTTGACGTGGCGGCGAGAAGCGGTCCGGAATGCCCAAGCCTCGAGGCCGAGGCCGAGGCTCGGGGCGGGGTGGCGTGGCTCGTGATGGATCGTAGAATCAAAGGCAATCCCTTGATCTGATGTCTATGATCTGTCGATGGCCGGAGTGCGTCGGGCGGAGGTGATAGTGGAGTAGCACGGCGGAACGCGGCGGCGAGGGCTCGAACGAAATACGGCTGAGCAACTGGAGTGGGGCTGGCGTAGACCAACAACGGAGTAGGGGACTCGGTTGGCTCCTGTACCTGCAAGCAAAATGACGAGGGCACAAGAGACGAGAGCAGAGATGCCCGGTGGTGAAGGGGTGGCTGAGCGTGGTCGGCTGGAGGTAGCGACGCGAGGGCGATTGCGAGCGAAGGGGGAAGAGGGGGGTGTTCTCATGATGCAAGGAACGTGAGCGGTGGCTATGGTGGAGGCCGCGCGACTGGAGGCCTCGCGCAAGGCAAGCAACGACACAGGGACGGTGTAAATGCATCACGAGTGTGGCTCAACGGAGATGCTGTCGCGCGCTGCAGCTGTGCGCGGAGGAGGAGACATATCGAAGGGGGTGGCGATGGTGCTTGGGAGGCGGAAGTGCCTGGGAAAGGAGGGGGGCTCCGGCATGTGCGAGGCCGGAGGGGGAGGCGTGCAATGCGGAGTTGAGAGAGAGAGAGAGGGAGAACATACAAGGGGGTATCGTTGCTCGAAGGTCAACGAGGGGACTGAGCTCTACAGTGGCTCGATGGAGAGGCTGCGACGAGGAGTAAGGGCTCCTCGGATCACGCTTGAAGATGGATAACTGCTCGAGCTCCGCGGACCTGCTGCTGTCACCTGAGGATCGGCAAAGCTTCTCTCCTTCCTTGGAATGACGGATGGCTTTGAAGGTTTCCGAGTGACGAGGTTTTATAGGAGGAAGGGTAACAACTGTGGCGGGGCGGTCGAGGGGCGTTACATGCACAGCCAGGAGGAGAGCGAGGGTGGTGGGTAACGACTGCGACCGTGCATGGCGGAGGGTGGAGTAACAACGGGCGTTTGCGGGAGACGTGGGCGGCGAGCGAGCGTCACGTGCCGCGCACGTGCTCGCGGTGGGGAAGATGGCATGTGTAGGGGAAGGCTGGTGGAGGGTCACGTGACCTGGGGGCTGGAGATAAGTGGGGTACCACGTGGCATGCCCAGGGGCTGCCATGTGTCACCCCAAAAAATTTTCAAAAATAAAGAAGAAGAAATATAGAAAAGAAAAAGAAAAAGACCTCGGATCGAAAATTTTCCTTTTATGAAAGTTGTTAGTCTCGACGAGATATATAACTTTCATGAAGGGCCTGGGAGCAAAAGAGGTCATCTGTGTGAAGTGATAATTTGGTGGTTCTCCATGCATTTAGAAAATCGTTTTTTGGGATTTTGTAATTTTTGGGCGGTTTTAAAAGAGGATAAAAATCTAAAAAATATGATAAAATATAAGAAAATTAATTACACACTAATCTATTTTTTAGACTTTTTATAAACAATAAAATAGGAAAATAAAATAGAAATACGAAATACAAGATTTTTGTATATACCCACTACGAACACCCGGACATAGTCAGTTTCTTTGATTTTAATTTTGATCTAGATTTGTATTTTTGTGCCGTTTAATAAAAATTTCATCAAAGAACATAAAATGAAGAAAAAATAAAATTAAAAGGGTTAATTATGTACATAACAACTCAGGTCAAAAATAACAAAAAGTTAAAATACGCAAAAGAAACCAAAAACCCAACTTTCACATATGTGCTTCGAATTTTATGAAATTGATCTTATTTTGAAGGTATTTGAAATGAAGTATTTTAAAAGTGAGTAGACCAAAATCGAGCATTGTATGAGGGAGATATGCGTGTTTTAGTCCGTCAGATGTGAAAATTGATTTTGGGTTTATTTGACACTTATTTGAGCTAGTAATTTTTCGTAATTTTTATTTATTGTTGTTAGTAATATCTACACAATGGAGATGGTTTCAGGTAAATCAGAGTTAGAATGTATTAATAAAAAACTATGGAAGTTAGCTGCTTTTGGGCCAATTAACACTTGGGATTTTAATGCAATTATGCATGATGAAATGCAAACTTTATTTACACATGCATGAATGCTAATGATGCTCTATTATTTATTAAATGCATGTGAATTTTGGGGAACAGAGCCTAATTGACCAATTTAAGCATGATGAATACGAGATTCATCGACTGGCCGTTTGCACGCCACTCAAACATTATATTTACCTCGGTTGAAATCAGTTAAGGCACGAACCATCGATACGAGCTCTTCGAATGTGCTAGATAAGGGGAGACCTATCATCTGACTGCTCCCTCCCTTGTAGCTAACACTTCCGTTTTAAATGACAATTCTTCCATTCTAGAAGACATACAATGGAGCAAGGCTAGTCATAATCTATGAAAGAGGGATGCCAATTTAATCTCACCAAATGTTGAATGCTTTCATCTTTGGATCAAAGCATAACTATATAAACTTTAATAGTTGCATTAAAGTTTATCGGTATGAGTGGGCATATTTACATGGATAACAATACATTATGTGAGTTCAAGTGTCATGTAATGAACATGGAATGGTTTCATATCAAGGAACACACATATAACGACCATGCAATGGCTTCATAACTGATTGCTACTTCTCATGCATTCTAGTTTTATGTATATGATGTCAATCGCACACACAATGGAGTGTATCATCTTCTGTAACTCACAAGATCATGCATCATAATGATTATTACATTAAATACGGGAGCTTTTACCTATATTAACATTCTTTTATGTTAAAATATGTTAATATTAATTTTAATATACACTAATATACACTAGTATATAAAATTTAAATTAATAATTATTATTTTAATATTATTTATACTACTATTAATTTATTAGTTTACACTAATATTAGTTTATATTAATTTATACTGCTATTTATTTATATTTATATTACTTTATACCATATTATTATTTTATATTAATTTTATTTTAAATTAATAATAATTTATATTAATTTATACTAGCATCTATTTATATTAACATTAACTTATATTAATTTATGCCAATGTTAATTATATTAATATTAATTTATACTAATATTAATTTGTATTAATTTATACTACTATTTATTTATATTAATATTGATTTATACCAATATTAATTTATATTAATATTAATCTATATTAATATATAATTTATACTACTATTATACTATATTAATATAATAGATTACATTGTTATAATATAGTATATTATAATAGTTATTATAATCTATGTGCAAGGTGGCGTTATTATAATATAATGTTATATCTAATAACATTAATATTACTATATTATATTATATTATTACATAATATTATATCTTACTATTATATCTTATTATTATATTATAACAAGACAACGTTATTATAAGATATAGATGAAGATATAAATTATATTATAATGATTAGTATCGAGATATAGAAAAAGATATCTAATAATTAACATTACATGACAGATATGTGCAAGGAGGTGACACTAAATATGGCAAGAGGATGAGAATGATGTAGACTGCATGATAGATTGAGGTATTTGTACATAACCTGTTATACTATATTAATATAATAGACGACATTGTTATAATATAATATATTATAATAGTTATTATAATCTATATGCAAGGTAGCGTTATTATAATATAATCTTATATCCAATAACATTAATATTTTTATATTATATTATATTATTACATCATATTATATCTTACTATTATACTTATTATTATATTATAATAAGACAACGTTATTATAAGATATAGACGAAGATATAGATTATATTATAATAGTTAGTATTGAGATATAGAGAAAAATGTCTAATAATTAATATTACATGACGGATATGTGCAAGGAGGCGACACCGAATATGGCAAGGGGATGAGAATGATGTAGACTGCATGATAGATTGAGGTATTTGTACATAACCTGAAAATTGGGTAACATTACATGGATGGTAACCTAACATATTTGTACACAATGTAGATTACATTGTTTATTAAACAAACCAAGTGCTACCTTAACTAAAATTGTATTGCATTTGAGTAAAGAATAAGAAGCAAACTTGCAGAGTTACATTCCACAGATTATACTGATAATTAATTTCATTCATACGAGCTCAATTAGATTTAAACCAATATACAATTAATTAAGTCAACTGCAAACACCATTAATATTAACATAACATAAAAAAATCAATGAAAAATTCACACCTATTAGTCGGATAGAAGGAACACAAGGAGGAGGCTAGAGCTTAAAGAGAGGAGAGGGGAAGAAGGATTGTCCGGAGGAAACAAGGGGGTTCATACAAGCTTAAATAGGTTTTTTTCCGGTGAACCGTTTGTCGGTCGACGAACGATTTGCCTAAAGTTGCGTCTCCCCGTCCTTTGAAGACCACGTCCACCTTGAAGACCGTTCACCTCGAAGGTCTGATCTACCGTTGATCGCGAACAATTCGTCGATTGATATCTGGACGGAGAAAAATATTTCTGCCATAATGTTAAGATATTTTGTTGGAATGAATGGTATGGACTCCAAAATTGCTCCCATTTTACTCCCACTCGCGGAGAGCAACCTCGTCAATCACTCCATCGTAAAAAAAGAAACCACATAAAATAGCATCCCCACAACTCTCCATATATAAACCCCCACTCCACCACTCCCCCACTCCCTCGTTGGTCATCGAACGTCACCTCATCGCAGCAGTCATGGCATCGCAGAGCATCGACGACTTCAAGAAGAAGGCACGGCTCCCACTCTTCGCCGTCCCGAAGCGGTACACCCTCCACCTCCGCCCCGACCTCTCCGCCTGCACCTTCTCGGGTTCCGTCGAGGTCGACCTCCGCATCGCCTCCGCCACTCGCTTCCTCGTCCTCAACGCGGCCGACCTTACCTTCGACCACGGCTCCATATCCTTCCGCTCCTCCGCCTCCAATTGGTCCGACCCCCTCCGCCCCTCCCTCGTCTCCCCTGTCGAGGCCGACGAGATCCTCGTCCTCGGCTTCGACGACGCCCTGCCAATCGGCGATGGCACTCTTCGGATCGAGTTCGGCGGCACCCTCAACGATCAGATGAAGGGCTTCTACAGGAGGTAGATGGATCTCGATTGGAATTGTGGAGGGAATTGCGACTGATTGCGGTGTTGGTTCTGTTGTTTCAGTGTGTATGAGTTGAATGGGGAGAAAAGGAACATGGCCGTGACGCAGTTTGAACCCGCCGACGCTCGCCGCTGCTTCCCCTGCTGGGACGAGCCAGTGTTCAAGGTGAATATTTTTTCGATCTCTATGTACGTTTGGCATTGTGATTGTAATTGCCGACCGGTGGTTGGTTCAATTTCCAAAGACCTGTCTCCATTGATCCGTTCTCTGCGGTTCGAAACAAGGGTGCAAACTGTGGGGTAAAATCAGCTTGCCAAAGAAGTATAGTTCCTGTGAACTACATTCATATAATGGCAGATGTATTATCTGAAAAAGATAAATATGTGGATCATTTTTGCAACAGGAGTAACTTGATAGAAGCATTTGACTCTCTGCTCTTTCTTGCTACTTTAAATTGAAAGATCATAGATCATCTTGTGAACTACTCTCGCTTGATTGATGCATGCCAGTTTGATACGCTGCTATGGCATTAGGAACGCGATGCTAAAGTCCTCCTTGTTTCAAAAAAAAAAATCTGTTAAAAATTCTGGTTGATAATGTGGAAAATGCTGGTAAATATTGCCATGTTAATGGTACCAGTAGAAATAGAATACTTATTTATCTTGTTTGCATATCTTTTGTTGATTTATATGTAAATTTTGATACCCGTGTTAGCTTGATAATGATATGATGGAGACCACACATCCTACTAGGTCTTTATTTCTATTCATTGGTTCTGTGGAAAGCTTAGGTTTTTTAGTTTCTTTTCCGCTGTCTCATAGCCCCTGACTAGTTCCTGTATTTCAATTTGATTTTGTGGACTCTTTTTTTATAAGTATGTTATATTATCAGTTTACAAATGGATGATATCGGGTGAAAAGCTGAGGGCAATGCCGTCGATCACAAATTGAGAGTATTGCGAGAATAAATCAAGCTGAGTGCATTTATCATATGCATTATCGTTTGGGAGAGTAGTCGAAACTGTCATGTACTTGTATCCTCCGTTTGCTTTCACTACACGGGGCATGAAACATTCATTAGAAGAGTGCAAGCATTATATCTGATCAAATAATTACTCTAGTGGCTGTGCTCTGGAACAAGTGGACAATATGACTGAGCATTGAGCAGTGATTGAAAATTTGATGTGTTTTGGCCTCCAACTTTGATGATGGACAGTCTGCTCAAGCTCGGCTAGTGGCTAATTATTTGAATGGTTGTTTAGGAATAGCTAGTCGATATGATCGAGCCTGAGTGATGGTTCCGACTATCCTGTTTGTTTTAGCATTCCCATTCGATGGGTAGGCAATCAACTTGAATTCAGCTGATGCGCGATTATTCCGATGGTCCCACCATTAAACATATGGTCAATATGATCGATCATTGATGTGGAAAGGAAATAATGACTTGATTATTCATGTGGCCTTAGGGTTCTCTTGTATAGAAAGGAGAAACACCCTATTGGACAAATACATAATAGAGACATTAAGAAACAAAAATACATAAAATAGACAAAGATAAATATATCTCTCAATACTCCCCCTCAAGATGGAGCATAGATGTCAACCACACTCAGCTTGGAATAGTATCTCTGAAAAGGCCTACTGGCTAGAGCCTTGGTGATAACATATGTTGTCTGTTCCCCTGAGCTAATGTGAGAATTAGAGATAAAACCTTTTGAATCATATCACGTGCATAATGACAAACTACCTCAATGTGCTTGGTCCTCTCATAGAAGGCATGATTGTTGGCAATGAAACATCATGGTTGTCACATTATAGATGCATTGGAAGAAATGCATCATAACCGGGTCTGCCAGAGTGGAATTGACCCGCATCATCTCTATGTTCCCCTGCATTATGGCTCTATACTCTGACTCAGCAATAAATCTGGCAACCACAGTCTGCTTCTTGCTCTTCCATGACACCGACGATCTCTCTATGAACACTGTGAAGTTTGAGGTAGATTTCTTATCCTTGGGGCATCTTGCATAGTCTGTATATTATGCACTTGCCATGATGCTAAGTATGTCCCTCTGCTAAAGAGCAATCCAGTACCTAAAGAGGACGTTGGATACCTCAGAATCGTGTGAACTGCATCCATATATGTGCTCCATAAACTGGCTAACTTTGCTCACAACAAAGGAGATGTCATATCTAGTAATGGTCACATAGAGGAGCTTCCCAACGAGCTCTCGTATCTCCTTTTGTCTATTTGCACTGTATCATCATCATATAGCTTCATGCTGGGATCCATGCGAGTATTGGCAAGCCTGCCAGCTGCCATGCTTGTTTTTGAGAGGAGATCGATAACATACTTCCTCTAAGTCATTAGAAGACCTTGTTGGTTCTTGGCGAACTCAAGCCCTAGGAAGTATCGTAAATAGTCAAGGTCCTTGGTGACAAACTATTATCCAAGGAACTCCTTAGCTGCATTAATACCCTACACATCATCTCTTGTAAAAAACGATATCATCAACATAGACACATATAACAATGATATCTCTTTGAGTCATCTGAACAAACAATGAATGATCTACAATCGATCTCATGAAGTCCGAGAGCTTCTAGAACCATGCTCCGGGACTCTGCTTAAGGCCATAGATAGCCTTATGAAGTCTGCAAATCTTCTGGCACTCCCCCTTAGTAGTGGAACAATGTGGTTGCTGTTATGATTGGGCATCAGATAGGCCAACCCGACCCACCCAATGCTCGACCTGCTAAAACCCGACCTAGGCTCGATCCTGAACCTTTACTGGTTGGGCATGGGCCTTAATTTGGCCCATTTCAGATATCAGACTAGGCTCGGGCTTCAATTAGCATGGTCCGGAAGTTCGGTTGCCCGTCTCGAGTAGCGACCCGACTTGCAGCCCGGGTTTGGCCCAATCTAGGCCTGCCCTCAACCACCTCAGGTGTTGCTGCTAACAAGAATGCTCGGTGGTTGCACGGAAGGACTCGAGGCGGAGGATGTATTTTTCCTTGGCTCACTTGAGATGGGGAGATGGGCTATTGCTCTCCTGTGATACTCAAGATGCGGTGATTTTCTGCTCATTCAAGTGGGTTGACTCGAAGGAGAACGATCAAAAGATGGAAGGCTGGCCGATGGAAGCCCTAGATGGTGCGTCATTCTAATGCGGAAGAGGCTGAAGATAGAGGAGCTGATCAGACTGAGGCAAATATGTACTACCTCAGCTCTCCCATTTGTAGCTGGTTTGGTGCTGCTCCATGTGGGTCTACAACTATCGATCTTGTTATAAAGATGGATGCACCAGCTTAAGAGGGGAATACGATGACATATTATGACTAAACGATTGAATCTTAGCATGCCTCTGAAACATGCACTTGAAGACTATTCTTGATTCGAAATGAATTGTACCGGATGTGAAGATTTTATAGCGGTAAAATATTTTCTCTTATCGGGTAACGAGAACACAAAAAAATAGGGTGATTGATTTTGAAATTAAGCCAAGAATTGATTCCTTCCTCTTGTGAATTAACTTTACTATTGCTTCATAATTAAACAAACTCATATTTACAAGGGAATGTGCACATGTGAAGTTTCTTGTGCAAACGTGATCGGGGAGGATCTATTCCCAGTTTCTTTTTCTTTGAACATAATACAAGAACAATAATAAACCCAAATGGTACTACTATTCTGACATATACTTCCAAACCAACAATTTTAAATCAATTAAAACTTGCAGTTGGTAGTTACATAATTATTGAGGTTCTAATAAAGAATCGAATGGATATTTATAACAAATTTGGAATTTCTAAATAAGAGAATGGAAACGTGAGTAAGGAGAAGAAATAGTACACAACAAAGTCCATCCTTATACTGGGATGACTTGACCCAATCCCAGCCCATACGCTCGCGGGTCAGGCCTGGGCTACAATGTGGAAAAATGACTAGGCCTAAGCCCGACTTGTATGGGTTATACTGGGCTCGGCCCAATCTGGCTCAATGCTCATCTCTAGCTGCTGCATGTAGACTTCCTCATGCATATTACTATATAGAAAAGCATCCGTCACATCTAGCTGGGACAAGGACCGGTCTCGTACCACTGCAACAAAGAGAAGGATATGAAGGGTAGAATGATGCGCCACAGGAGAGAAAGTATCTTGATAGTCCACTCAATAAGTCTGGGTGAACCCACAACTACAAGCCTAACCTTGTAGCGATCAACGCCGTCATCTACACGATACTTCACTGTAAACACCCAGCTGCATCCAATTACAGAAGCCATGTAGGAGCAATTGACCAAGCTCCGTGTGCCACGCGATTGTAACATGACCATCTCCTCCTCCACAACAAGACACCATTTACTGTCTCGCATAACCTCCTGATATGTCTGTGGATATGTCTGTGGGATCTCAACAACTGATAGACTTACGATAAACCTCCTGAAATTCTTTGAAAGATATTCCAAAGAAGCATGAGCAGTGAGAGGATACGCGACTCACATGCGTCTCAGCATAGGGAGAGTAATGGGCACATCAAGGTCATATGTATCGTCTGTGGCATGTAAAGTAGTCTCTCGAGGAGGTACCCATTCATCCTTTAAAGTAGCTTGCTGTATAGACAAGTCACAAGTGCCATCAGGAGAAATAAAACGCTCAGAACATATCGAGATGTCCTGGATGATGGGGAAGGCCCACTAGTTGGGGGAACAACTACAAGATAAAACCTATGCCTCTGTAGGTTAGGAGCATGATTGGGACCCCAAATATCAAAATGAATCAATTCAAATAAGCTACTGCTACTACGACTTTGATGACTAGGAAAAGTAGACTGGTGATGCTTCACAAGATGTCAAGCCTCACACTGAAAGGTGGACCGAGAAGACATCTGTGCGAGAATATAATCTGCAGAGGAAGATGGCCAAGTAAATATACCACATGTACAGAGAGACTGATCCAGAAGGAATGGAAGAATCACCATCATATGTAGACTAGATCAGGTTTGTAAAGACCCCCTTGCTCATGGTCACATCCAATCACCCTGCCCGTAATATGATTGAGTAATGACTGTGAGTAATTGTTATGTTTTTGATGATATGATTGAGCATTGAGTAATATCTCTGACTATCCATTATGTTTTTGGTGTTTGCATTACTTAAACCATCATGCTTAGTATAGTTCGCTATCATAGCTCCTTGTCATTTAGCTTGACGTAGCGGAATATATTTTTTGTAACTTGAGCATCTGGCATGACCCTCTGATGTCACATGTCAAGTTGTCACTTTTTTGGCCTTTCATGAAGTCGTTTGTTTGCTTTGGTGCTGCAGACATGCCATTTTCCTGAGGAGTGGTCTGAAGGTCCCATGATCAGGCATCACCCACCTTCCTTTCTTGGGTTTTTAAAAGAAGGGGGGGGGTGGGGAACCCAATGAGGCTATCCATCCTTTTTACCTTCCATTTCTGTCATAAACACTCTTGATGGAAAGTACGTACCTCCTTCCTCATCTCATGGTTACAATCAATTGGTTCAGTAAATGCGAAAAAGGTTCTTGACCAGTTGGATATCTGGAATATAATGCATTCTCATCTCTATTTCTACTTGTTTTTTTCTCATCCTCCTCAATGTTTCTTTGTGGTCCACGTGCACACTTGAATATTTTGGTGTGGTGACTCCCGACTCGGGAGGGCGCCCCCTTTTTTCTATTCAAAAAAAAATGGTTGCAAGTCTTCATAGCCTCTTGGAAGGATTGGTTGTCCTTTGTGGACAAGGGCTCCCAAAGTGCTTCCCTTTTTGGTTCTTCATCTTTTCTAGGATTTCAACAAGATGTCTATGAAATTTTATCGAAATTACGTGTAGTTCAGTGAACTGACAAAAAATACGAAAATCTAGCCTTTGCTTTCGTAGAAATTTGTCTGATCTATTTTCCTGCCAATGTGCTGATTTTTTAGAGAGTTTTATATTGTTTGTAGGAGCTTCTGAAGTTAGTTCCAGAGTTTTGGGTTTAAGTTCAAACTAAATTAGTTAGAAACAAGCTCCAAGATTTAAATTTAAGTTTTACCTAATATCATATTTTTGTTCTTTCTTTATTTTTTGGTGTATATTATTCTGTAATTATTTTGCGTGTCACCCCATTCTTATTGAGGAGGCGATTATGCATGCCGCCATTATATATCAACACCGCGCGGCCAATATATATCCAACATTTGTGGTGATTATGATGATCAGACTACTTGAAAATTTATATTTAACACCTCTATTTTACAAACAAATGTATTTTTCTATCTTATTTAATGATTTAGGAACATTAAAAACTTTAATTGTTTTGGAAAAAAAACGAGTTTACAGTGATTTCCACGATTTCCAACGACTCCAGGGAAATTCTCTAAAATTTCTCTCTGGAGTTAGTGAAGCAAAATTGAGATCCGAAGTTTAAGTCCTTGGTGCTAATTCGTTGTCGTATTGGGTCATAGTATATCCCATGTAAGTTTTGTTTTTATTTGCGATTTCCATGATTTCCAACGACTTCAGGGAAATTCTCTAAAATTTCTCTCTAGAGTTAGTGAAGCAAAAATGAAGTCCGAAGTTTAAGTCCTTGGTCGCTAATTCGTTGTTGTATTGGGGTCATAGTATATCCCATGTAAGT
This sequence comes from Ottelia alismoides, assembly GCA_037367405.1. Lineage (NCBI taxonomy): Eukaryota > Viridiplantae > Streptophyta > Magnoliopsida > Alismatales > Hydrocharitaceae > Ottelia > Ottelia alismoides. The sequence goes on along the minus strand of JAZKJV010007769.1, from coordinate 287,833 downwards.
TTTGCTTTTATTTGTTTGACTTTGTCTCATGACCTCGCATTTTTCTTTGTTTTCAACCACCCTTGACTGGAATGTGTTTATCTGCGCGGGGGGGGGGGGGGGGTAGTAAGCCATCTCCTTGAAGACATTATCCCAAATGGCAACCCAAGGGGGTATTTAGTGGTTCGAGGAACAAGAAGAAAAGAAGTTGGTTAATGTGTCCAAGGGTTCGCTAGCATATGCAATGTGCTCGTGGTGATTGGGAGATACTTGGCTGCTCCTACTATGCTTTATGATAATAGGGAGACACTTCTAAAAGTTCTCAAGGAAAAGGATGCTCTTCAACTTGCAGTTAAGGATAAGGTAAATGAGATCGAGAAGACTCCCATGTCCCTTTGCCAAACTCATCTAGTTGAAATTCAAGAGGCAACTAAGAAGCAGCAGCTAGCTAGATGAAGTCATGGAGGGAGCATAAGGCTTGGGACCTATAATGTTGGATGAAGGGATATATGCTTGCTTTCAATAGGGAGAATGAAGTCACCGTTCTTAGCCAACGAGTGGCCTTGGACCTCAAATTCAGCATACTTTGTTGCTATATTTGTTAGCTTGCTGTGAAGCCTTTTTGCAATGGCATTCAAGCTCTAATTGGTGAAGGCGATGTCATCTTGGAGATGTTAGAACAACCAACAATGAGTTTTAGACGAGATTAACCGTTAGATCTATCTTGACAATGTTTAATGCTTTACTTTGATCGAAGTCATTCTTCGACCTCCTTCTTGGTCTTGGCTCTTAAGTTTCGTTGTTTCATCTGTAGCTTGAACGCCGATTGATGCCTTCTTGCCCCATGAACTCATTGTTTCTGAGGTCCTGTTTGCTCTGAGTAACCATCATCGTAGTGTCTGCTCCGAGCAAACATCATCGTAGCGTAAAAGTATTAATGTCATTCTTATAGATAGATTTTTGTACAAACATTATATGAATGGATCATGATGTTGGGTGTTTATATAGATCTGGGGCATAAACCATAGCGTGTTTCTCCCTCTTTTGGCCTTAAAAATGATGTTTAGTGCGTGTTTATACATTTTTTAAATGGTTTGTTTTCAATTGCTTTATTATACGTAATAGTACATTAGATTTATGGATTGCCAAGTCCTCAATAGAGGATGTTCATTCATAATTGTGGGGGGTAAGTTCGCCCTCTTCATGTAGGCTTTGAAGCTTAGACTGTTGAAAGTTCCAATGAGCCTTTGTCTCATCCCATACATCTTCTAGGAGGTCTATTTGGATGTGTTGGGTCTCCTTGTTGGCTATTTGAATAGCTCTAGTTGATAGGGAGGTAGATGTACTTCGATATGTACACATGCCTTGCATCCTTATGTTAGCCTAAAGAGCATATGTCATGTTGATGATTGTCGTATTGTTTTGGTACCTTCAAGTATGTAGACTGTACCGATTTTTAGCGGGATATTAGAGCGGTCTGCGGTTTTGGATATGAGGACAGTTCATACCCTTTTGCATTGGTGTGGGCTATTTGGTGCCCCCGAACAAATTCATTTTTGTGGGGTAGATGTTTTATATGGAGAATGTTATTGAGCATTGTAGGGCGCTTTGCATATCAGGGCAAAGGTAGCTTGATGTATACTTTACCTTTTTGATATATAAATATACATACACATCAAGGTGGGTCCCAACTTGGGAGGCCGCCCGCTATTCTTAAAAAAAGTATGTAGTCTAACTCATCAGTCCATGATCCTTGTGCGCTTTCTAAGATTTGGGTTTCGAGCACCTAGATTATTGTTCCTTTTGTTACTTCAGGTTGTTTGTTTGCTTATGCATGAGACACCAATGTATTCTTTAAGCTAATCCCTTCTTCAAGCTAATCCCTAATTATGAGCGTAATTCCTCGAACTCTTTGCTAGTGAATTGTGGTATCTTGGCCACCATGATGATCTTGGGCACCTCATAGTGGCATATTGTGTTCTCTGTGAAGATGATGACTCTAGATATATTTATCTCAACCATTGCTTTTGTATAAACCTACTTTGTGAAGTAATCTATATATATCGGGACAAACTTATGCTATGTGGCGCTATAAGAAACTCTCCAATGATGTCTATGAGCCATCTTGCAAAATGTATGGGTTCGATATTGATACGATCTCTTGGGGAGGTTGTTGAGGCATCGACATGATTTTTTTACCAATGTACTTAACAAAGTCCTTTGCATGTTTCAACATTTTAGGTTGATAATAACCATATGTAGCGAGATTGTGAACTAGTTTAGTACTCAACGTCCTTTATGGTTTCTACACAACCTGTGCTGGGTTTCTTACAGTATGATATGGTCTTAGAAAAGGGTACACAATTGTCAAAGGTGCGAGTACTCCCTTTCTGAAGAAAGTCCCTTCAATTAGGATGAAATTTGTTGCTGAGGCTCAGGAGGATTGGGCACCCTTGTTGTTCTTAGGCATTTTCCATCTCTTAGATACTCATCTCTCAATGTAATCTGCCTTGTTTGCCTTCTATAGTTGTTAGGCTGACTGCGCTTGTTGTGATGCTCGATTTTTACCGCCCTTTGAAATGTACGATGCTTAGGCCAACTTTTCTATAGCACACATGGTTTATTGTAACCTTTTTGAAATAGGCAATGAGGCTCTGTACCTTATTTCTCAGTATTGTTTTGTTGAGAGTTCTTTCGTATGGAAGATAGCGGGCCATTTGTGAATCCATAAAGGCTTGTAGACTTGTAGCATTGTTGCGTCCATGACCTTAGCGAAGCAAAGTCATGGGGGAGAGCTTCATACCTGATAATGCTATTGGTTACGGGGAAGGCTATTCATATTGTACACTTGCCTTCAAGTCCTTTTCAAGATCAAATGACTAGTCCCATGCCCATCCCATTAATTGAGCTCACCATCCATGTATAGGGCCCATGGGGTGTCTTCAAAGTTGGGTTCAACGGATGTGAGCTTTACGATAAAGTCTACCAAGATTTGACATGAGTTTCACGAGGAAGTATACCCTTCCCTTTGACTAAGTATCAAACTTCAAGAGTTCAACCATCGTAAGCATTTTCTCCAGGGGCTTGCCTGCGAGCATTGTTTTTAAAAATGCACCTCGAGGCGTTGAGGCGTACACCTCATTCCTCCTCAATGAGGCGTGCGCCTCGAGGCTTACGCCTCGAGGCTATAGCCTCATGAATGGGCTGTTTTTTTTGTTTTTTCTGCAATATTTTTTCCGTTTCTTTTTGATTGTGAGTTTTTCATCTTTCTTAGACATGTATTTTCAAGTCTTTAAGCTCATGATTCACTAAAATGCATTTTTTTAATTTATTAACATATTAAGCTTATTTTTACTTTGTTATGCATGTTTTTTTTATAAATCAACATGCACAAAAAATTGAGTCTTGAGTCCTTAAATCTAATACCTCTACTCTTTAGTATGAATCAAGCATGAATGCTTTCTTTATTAAAATGTTTGAATGCAAGTCCCCTACTTTGACCTAAATTTTGAAAAGTATATTTTTGTAAACATATCTCATCTTTTCTTCTATTCAATCGGGACTAAATTAATACACATCAAAGCATGCATGAACAAAGATGATCATAACATGCAATATTCAAGTATTTTATCCCCCAATCATTATGGTAAAGTAAAAAGTGATCGCAGATTCACTACTTACTCTCTTATCCTTCTCAATTGAATGACACATATCTCACCTAATTTTGAAAATGGTATGTTATATCTAGTCCCTTTAGTTAGATTTTATTCAAAACTTTAAATTTTGTGGAGAGTTACCCATTATTATGCTTATATATCCATATTTACTTGACTCCTTACAGATTTAGAGTTTAAAAAGAGAGAGTTATATAACAACTTGGATGTTTAAACCATGATGTTCGCCTTGAAATATCATGGAGTTATGCATTTAATCATAACTATTTAATTTCTAGAACTTGAAAATTGTAACTACGATTAATTAAAATATTTTATGAAAAAATTTCTTTCACGAGTGAGGCTTACGCCTCGATACGCCTCGAGGCTTACCCCTCGAGGCAATGATAGGAAAACGCCTCGATACGCCTCACGTTTTTTAAAACCTTGCCTGCGAGATTCACCATGGGGTGTGCCTGGAAGTACGACCTTAGTAAGGGTCTTCCCCTTGGTGATGCAAGGAGTGGGGAATGATTTTATAGATGCTACATGAGTTCGTAACACTTTTTTACATTTGGGGGTCCAATGAGTTAGGTTATAGCTTTTCCTGGTTTTAATGCTCTAAAAGGCAGTGAGCTGAATATTTAGATTAGAAATTTCTTGGGGTTGCGAATTTACCAACAATGTTTTTGTTGTCCATGATGTTGTAGCTCAATCCACCTTTTGAAGATTAGAAAATCGTAAAACCTTCTTGATGATACCTTGAAAGCATGTTTTCCAGGGATAAGCATCAATTTGTATCTTCCGAGCAGGCTGAAGATCTCGTGAAGGTTGGTTATGTACTCCATAAAGTTGACACATTTATAAGCATGTCATCAATGTACATCTCAATAGTTTTTCTTATTAATTTAGCAAAGGTAAAATTTATAAGGCATTAATAAGTTGCAAATGTATTTTAAGCCCAAAGGGCATTATTTGGTACATCATTAAACCACATAAAGGATATGCACCTTCTGTTAGTTAGATGAAGCAAAATTTGATTGTAACTTGATGTTTAAGCGATATTTGATAACATGTGGATAAAGTCTGAGGTGGTACGCTAGGGTGTTGAATTTGATGCTCAAGTTGGTTAATAATTCCTTTACTTGTTCATTTAAATCCCCTCCTAGTCTGACCAATTGTTTGGGTTTTGTTAGAAAACAATTCATAGAGGAAGGTGTGGGAGATGGTTGTTTATGTGCGTACTCTATTATCCCTAGCAGGGATGTTTTTTTTTGCATTTGGTGTCATATATTTGCATTGCCCGAATGTAGTGAGAAGTTGGCATGGACAGCTACATTACTGCATGGATGTAGTTTTAAATTTGCAAGGATTCTTGCATGAGGAATGCATGCGAGTAAATAAGCTAATTTCACTGCATCGCTACCTGGATGTAGTCTAAAATTTCCAGGGGATCTCACACGATGGACGCATGTGAGTAAAGAAGTTAGTTCAAAAGAGGTTGCAAAAGAAGTTGCGGACGGAATATTGGCTCTTTGACTTGCATTCCAATGGAGATAGTAAATACGATGGAAAGAAGGAAGATTTTAGATATCATGTCTCCAAGAGACAAATGGTTGGAGAGAAAGTAAGGGAGTTTGAGAAGACATGCTTTAAATTATAGTATTCAGGTAAAGGGAAGGGCAAAAATGGTGTTGGAGTAGTTGTTCATAAGGATTTGAAGGATAGTATGACTGAGGTATACAGATTTGGGGATCGGATTATTTTGCTAAAATTGGTGCCCGAAGAAGAAATTCTGAATATCATCTCAGTTTATACATCGCAAATTGGTTTGGAGGAAATGATTAAACAAGTTTTTTGGGAGAATTTGAATAAGATTATGCAAGGAATCCCACAAAGAGAGATGATTTGGCTAGGTGGAGATCTTAACGGACATGTGAGAAAGGATGCTTCAGGGTATGCTAGTGTTCATGGAGGCCATGGATTCGTGGATAGAAATGAAGAGGGAAAATTCATTCTGGATGTTGTAACTACTTATGATCTTTTCATAGCAAATACTCTCTTCAAGAAGAGGGAGTAGAGTTTAATTACTTATAAGAGTAGCCCGTCTAGAAAACAAATAGATTACTTTACGGAGAGGACATTATGTGGAGCTTTCTCGGAAGATAACAAGAGAGGGTTGGGGATGGTTGGGGTGAGGGGTGAAGACGTTGTCACCAGAAATGGCAGAAGCGCTGGAGTCAACCTTTTCAGAAAATGAGGTGAAGAAGGCGATTTTGGGTCTGAATGTTGATGGGACACCGGGTCCCGATGGGTTCCCAATCTTCTTTTACAGAGAATTTTGAGATTTTCTAAAGGGAGAGATAATAAAAGTGTTGGAGGAATTCAGGGAAGGAAACATGGGCTTCGATAAGGTGAACAGAGCTTTGATGGTTTTACTCCCGAAGAAGGATCATCCAGTAAGAGTAGAGGACTTCAGACCAGTAGCTTTGTCGAACAGCGTGTACCTCATTGTGACGAAGGTATTGGCAAAAAGGCTCAATGGGGTCATGGACTCTATCATTCTAGAAGGTCAATCCGCTTTTATCCCGGGACGTCAGATAGCAGACGGACTGATTTTGGCATCAGAATTATGTCTTGAGTGAGAAGCAAGGAAGCGAAGGGGGTGATGTGGAAGATAGACTTTGCAAAAGCTTATGACAACGTGGATTGGAACTTCCTGTGGGCTTCGATGAGGAAAAGAGGTTTCACAACAATCTGGATTGCGTGGATGAAAAGATGTGTCACAACATCTTCCTTCTCGATCCTGGTAAATGGGCGACCGGAAGGGGGTTATTTTCAGCCGCAAAGGGGGTTCGTCAGGGGTGCCCATTGGCACCTATGCTATTCGTGTTGGTTGCTAATGCGTTGGCAGTTATGTTCAAGCAAGTAGTAGATGGGGTGTGGTGCGAAGGCTTCCGTTTTGGGGAGATCTCTATATCGTTACTGCAATACGCGGATGACACGGTGCTTTTCCTGAGAGGTTTGGATGAGATGATAGACCATACAGCTCAATTGCTAGACATCTTCAGCAGCCCGTCAGGGCTCGAAAAAATATACAGAAATCGGTGGTGGTCTTTTTTGGATTACAAGATGGTGAACGGATTAGGCTAGCGGAGAGACTTGGTTGCCCATTGAGTGAATTGCCGATTACCTACCTAGGTCTCCCCTTGGTGGCTGGCAAATTGAGAGCAACAGATTGGGAGGCTGTTATTCAGAAGATTGAGCTCAGATTAGCAGGTTGGAAGGCGGTTACCTTATCAGAGGGGGGAAAGTTGATCCTATTGAAACACGTCCTGTCCGCCATCCCTATTTTCTTCTTCTCAACTAGGTTGACGCCTGTGGGAGTAAGAAAGAGGATTGAAAAGCTATTGAGAAGGTTTTTTTGGTCTGACGGGAAGCACCAGAAATCAGGAATACATTTAGTGGCATGGGAAGAAATAACGAGACCCCGTGAGCGGGGGGGGGGTTTGGGGGTGAGAGACTTGGAGTGCATGAATAAGGCATTATTAGAAAAGTGGGTGCTGCGCATATGGGGAACCTCGATGGATCTGACACCAAGATTACTGAGGAAGATTTATGGAGTTAAAGGAAATTTAGAGGCAGGGTCTCTTCGGTTTGAATCATCCCTATGGAAAGGAGTACGAGTGGTGTTGAGCATTTTATCTGATAGTTTAGTGCCGAGATTAGGAGATGGGGAAGGTTTCAGATTCTGGAGAGATAACTGGCTGGGAGAGGGCCCGCTAGAGAGGCTCTTCCCAAGACTCTTTGCCCTGACGACATCGAAGGAGGCAACTGTGATGGAGATGACGCATATGGGGGAATGGAGACTGAATTTAGCGGCGGGCCTTTCGGCTAGAAGGCAAGAGGAGATACAAAACTTAAGGGGTTTGGTTACATTCCTAGATAGTTTTTCACGAACCAGGGACCATTTTGAATGGTCATGTAATAAGTTCTCCGTCAAGCAACTATATAGGGAACTGCGTAGTACCGGTGAAGGTCAGATTAGGACATGTGCAAGGATATGAAGATAATATGGGCAAGTAGGATACCGAACATGATAAAGGTCTTCCTTTGGTGCCTGAGGGGAAATAGGCTTCTGGACAAAGAGAGGAGGGCGAGGATGCTTGGCCTCCAGGACACAATTTGTGATGTGGGGAACAACCAGAGACCTTGGAGCATCTCTTCCTCACCTGTGCTTTCTCGGAGAAGGTTTGGAGAATGTTGGCAATCTCGTGGGTGGATGCAAGTGGCCTACCGAATTTTTGGGAAGGGGTAAGAAGGATAGGAGGCAACTCAACTGATGATGCTGCAAGACCCTTCAGCGCACTGTGGGCAATTTGGCTCGCAAGAAATGACATTCTTTTTAATAATCAGAGATTTTATCCAGAGAATGTTGTTGCTCATTGTAAGGCATTGTTAAGCCTTTGGAATTCAAGGTAAATTTCCATGTAAAATTTCTTTTAGTAATACAATGAGTTTGTGGTGACTCCCATCTTGGGAGGACACCCTCTTTCTCATAAAAAAGATTACTTTACGTTAAGGAGAAGGGATCAGTTGTTTTGCAAAGACTGCAAAGTAATCCCAAGAGAGAGTGTGGCAATTCAACATTGCCTGTTAGTCATGGATGTGCAAATAAAAATGCTGGTAAAGAAAAGGATGGATCCCAAGATCATTAGAACTAGATGGTGGAATCTTCAATTGAAGAAATCAAGTTTCAGGGAGAGGGTTTTAGAAGACTTACCTTGGGATTGTAACGAGAGTGCAAACGAGATGCGAGATGTGGTAACATCTTGTATCCGAAAGGTCGTTAAAGAGAGTTCTAGGCCAAAAGAACCGGGGGAGTGAAAGGGGGGGCAAGAGAAGCTTAAAATTTAAAAAGTCCGTTTAAAGCTATGTATAAGGACAGAGCAGATGAAACTGCCACAAACTACAAAATAGCGAAGAATGAAGTAAAGAAGGCTATAAGTGAAGCTAAGTTAAAAGCTTATGATGTTTTGTACAAAAATGTTGACTCTAAAGATGGACAGATGGATATATTCAGATTGACCAAATCAAGAGAAACAATGACCTAAGATCTTTCTCAAGTGAGATGCATTAGGGATGATAAGGACACACGCTTGTTACTCAAAGGGATATAGCGACTAGATGGAAACAATATTTCCATAAGCTTTTCGTTGGGGAAGGAAATAGATAGATCACTTTGGGTGATCTATCTAGTAGTGAAAGTTACTTGAATCGTGGAAGCTATACTAATACAAAGGAATGAAGTAGATGAGGCTTTGAAGGTTATGAAACCTTGGAGTAGGACATGATGGCATTCTTATAGAAGTATGGAGAGTTCTAAGTGAATGTGGTTTGACTTGGCTCACAAATTTATTAATGTTATTTGACGAAGCAAGAAAATGTTTGAAGAATGGAGGAGAAGCATCATTATGCCTCTTTATAAGAGTAAAGGGCGAGGGCGACTCTCTCGTTGATACAATATCCTCCTCCGGGCTGCGGTGAAAGCCTTAACCCTGGGTGTGTGGATACCCCTTGCAAGGGCTCTCGGTTCCAGAACATCCTGTAAGTCCATCTTTCAAGGCTCACGGGACTTCTGCTTCTAGCATAGTGCTGAGGGGTTGCATCATTGAAGCTGTAGCACCTGAAACGGTGCCGAATGAGGGAGAATCCAGCTTATACATCGACAAGAGAACCGGGAAAAGATACCGAAGAAGACAATGAGCCAAGCAGAGGCTCCCTGTGATAATAGAGATCTCTGAACGCAAGGCGGAAGTGGCCATGCTGGTGGGTGCGGTCCGCTTGAAGGGGTTCTCAGTGATTACTGAATGAAGATTCTTTCTTGGAATGTGAGGGGTCTGGGTGACCCGAAAAAGAGATCAGTCTTGGGTTCGAGGTTCAGAGATTGGTGTTGTGATGTTATCTTCTTCAGGAAACCAAGCTCGATTCCTGTCCCCCCATTATTTGGGACTCTCTTGGTGCTGGCATTTTCACGGGTGTTCGCACCCTTGATGCCTCGAGCAGTGCGTAGGGTCTGCTATTGGCGCGGAAGGTCAAATTTCGGGCTGAGCTGAAGGGTACGCATGCGCTCACGGTGGTACTGGAACATGCGCAACTGAATAGGTTGTTCGCATTTTCTTGTGTATATGGGCCCTACCTCCCCGCAACCCGCCATAGCCTTTGGTTGGATCTGAGGGAGGTCAGATCTACCTTCCCGAATAGGTGCTGGCTTTTGGGAGGTGACTTTAATGTATCTTTGTTCGCGGTTGATCGTCCGGGGCTTCGTGGTAGGCATGACCGGGTTCTACGGATTTCCTTGAGATGATTGATACCTTGGGGCTGGAGGTTTTGGATGCCGCTGACACTAAATATACTTGGAGATCGAGGGGCTCGCGATCACGAATTGACCGTTTCTTGGCTTTGGGGGAACTGCTTGACATTTTCCCTCTCTCTTTTTCTTCTAGTAGGGTCAGAATAAGATCCAACCACACGCCCATCTTGTGGAACTCGGGGGATGTCGCCCCGCCTCGGGGCTTCTTCAGGTTTGAGAAGGCCTGGCTCTTGGAGGAGTCTTTTAGACCTTTGGTCTCTTCTCACTGGTCTTCCACGCCTGTGTCCGGCTCTGCTGCGGAGAGATTTGTTCAATAGCTAACTTCACTTCGTAATCGGCTTTGCCAATTTAAGAAGGAAACAAGAGAGGCCCGTAATAGCGTGAGAGCTGAGGCTGAAAGTCTGGTTGCGAAACTTGATGAGGTTGAGGATGTTTGAACTCTTACGGCTGAAGAGCTGGATTTGAGGGTGGAGGCGCAGAGCAAGATACTTTTAGAAGACAAGAAACATACCATAGAGTGGAAACTGAGATCCAGGCACAAGTGGCTCAAGGAAGGTGATGCTAATACGACGTTCTTTCACAGGCTTGCCAGCGGGAGACGTCGTCGTAATAATTTTCATTCAATTCTGGTAAATGACCTAAGGGTGGAGGGTGATGGAGAGATGGGAAGAGCGATTGCGAATCACTTTTTTTGGCCTCTAGGTGTAGTTCTGTGAGGCTTTGGAGGTGGGCGGGTGAAGGGGCCTCTCAGATCTCGGAGGCTCATGCCACTAGTCTTATCAAAAAGTTACTCTGGAAGAGGTGAAGAACGCGGTATGGAACCTTAATGCGGATGGCTCACTGGTCCGGATGGATTCCCGGTCGGTTTTTACAAGGAGTTTTGGGATCTTGTGGGCATTGAGTTGATGGAGGTGGTGGAGGAGTTCTGCCGATGCAATGCTGGATTCGACAAATTGAACAAGGCCCTTATCTTTTTGCTTCCAAAGGGTGATACATCCGAAAGAATTGGGGATTTCAGGCCCATTGCGATTTCAAATGCTCTTTACCTCATCGTTGCAAAGATTTTTGCTATTAGACTCAGCAGGGTACTTGAACATATTATTTCCCCCTTCCAATCGGCTTTCGTTCCGGGTCGGCATATTTCGGACAGTCTGGTTATTGCTTAGAGATAATCGCAGAATGGAAAAGAAACAAAAAGAAAGCTATGTTATGGAAGGTGGACTTCGCGAAGGCTTATGACACGCTGGATTGGAGGTTTCTCTGGTCGGCCCTTCACAAGCGTGGTTTTCTGGAACTATGGATTTCTTGGATGAAACGATATATCACCACTGTTTCGTTGGCGGTTTTGGTGAACGGTCGCTTGCTCGGAAGGTGGTTATTTTCAGCCCCAGAGGGGAATCAGGCAGGGTTGTCTGCTCATTCCATTGCTATTTGTCATTGCTTCAGATGTACTGGCTTGCATGGTTGACCGCATTCTGAGCTCTGGTAACACTAAGGGTTTTTCTACTGACGGATTTTCAATCCCGTTACTTCACTATGCCGACGACACGATTTTCTTCATTGAAGGGGGAAAGGAGGAGGCCAATGGAATGGCACACACTCTGGAGATTTTTGGAGAACTATCCGGTTTGACTTTAAACTTAACTAAATCTACTTTGATCCCTTTTGCTTTGTCGGATGAGGAGGCACGCGAATGTAGTGGCGAGCTTCGCACGGAATGCGGGTCACTTCCTATCAGATATTTGGGCGTTCCGCTGACTTCGGCCAGGATCAGATTGTTTGACTGGCTACCGGTTGTGGAAAAAATGGAAAAGAGACTTTCGGGCTGGAAGGCTTCCATCCTCTCTAAGGGGGTGTTGGTGAAGGCGGTACTATATGCGATTCCAATCTATTTCATGTCCTCTCGCCTCCTTCCTATGGGGATAAGGACACGTCTAGAGAGACTCATGAGAAAGTTCTTGTGGAACAAAACCGGTGGGAATGGTGATGGAATGCATTTGGTTGATTGGGAATCGGTTACGCTTCCAAAGGCAGATGGTGGTCTGGGAGTAAAGCGCCTTGAATCTTTTAATGAGGCCTTACTGACGAAATGGATCAGCAAATTGTGGGGGAGAGACGATGATCTATGTTGCTCTCTCATCAGGCACATTTATGGCATTTCTCGATCGTCGGCGCAGGTTGTCTCGGGGAGGCTTAGGCCATCTGCTTTCTGGAAGGGGATCCTGAAGGTTTTACCGCGCTTTGCAGACCTTTTCAAGCCTTCCCTGGGGAATGGGGATCATTTGCCTTCTGGACAGACAACTGGACTGGTGAGGGTACATTATGTGTTCGATACCCACAGATTTTTGCGTTGGCTGCGGATCGTGAAGTGCGTGTTGCAGACTGTTGGACCGATGGCAATTGGATGCCCAATTTTATGACTAATTTTTCGGATCAACGGATGGAGGAATTCCTTCTTTTGCTGGACTCATTGCGCCAGATTGTGGGCCCATCATCGGGCTGTGACTGTTGGGTCTGGAAAGGGAGTCATTTCTCGGTTAAAAAAAGCTTACGGGCAATTTGCAGACCTCCACCTTCAAGGACGACTGAATTAATTAGAGGCTGCAGATTTATTTGGACAATTAGATTACCGGAATGGATAGGCTTCTTCTTCTGGATTTTCAGGAGGAAAAGGCTGATGACGAAAGACCGCTGCGCCAGATTTTTTGGGGAGGTTTCTGATAGATGCACACTTTGCGGATCCGAGATTGAATCTATAGAACATCTGTTCTTCCACTGTACCTGGACTAAACCTTTTTGGGAGGATTCTGCCCTTCTTTGGGTTTGTACCAACACTCTTGAAGCATTCTGAATGTCTTTACAGGAGCTGCCGCATAGGTCGAGACAGGAGCTGCTGATGCCATCGGTGCTTATTTGGTCCGTTTGGATTGCTAGGAATGCTCTCCTTTTCTCGGGTCAAAGGTTTTATTGTGAAAATGTTCGTGTCCAGTACAAGGGGTTTTTGGAGTCTTGGATTTTGTAACGCTGTAATTGTACTATGTTTTTCTTAATTAATTAATTAATTTCCAAGGGGCGTTCACCATCGAGTGCCACCCCCTTCTTTGGTCTTTAAAAAAAATAAGAGTAAAGGGACATTCAAAAATGTTCGAATTACAAAGGTATCAAGCTGATGAGACATACTATGAAAATTTGGGATTGTGTGATTGAAAGAAGGTAGATGCAAGTTTCCAAAGTAAAAAAAATCAATTCAGATTCATGCTAGGTCTCTCAACTAATGAAACCATCCACTTGTTGAAGAGAACAATGAAGATTTATAAAGCTAAAGGGAATACCCTTCATATGATTTTTATTGATTTGAAGAAGGCTTATGATCCTGTCCCACGTGAGATAATGCAGAGAGTTTTGGAGAAGGGATAAGTACCTACTCATATACATTAACCTTATAAAGGATATGTATGATGGGGCTTCATCTTGTATAAGTATCCAGTCTGGTAAGACTGACTATTTTGACATCATCATTGATCTGCATCAAGGTTCAACTTTGAGTCCATTCCTTTTTACTTTGATTATGGACGAGTTGACTTATCGTATTCAGGATGATATATCTTGGTGTATGTTATTCGCTGATAATATTGGACTAGAGATCAAGTAAATGAGAAGCTTGAGGTTTGGAGACATGCATTAGTGACTAAAAGTTGTTGTATAAGTAGGGCTAACATTGAATATATGGAGTGTACATTTGATGGAAGCAGTGGTGAAGGAACTAAGGTGAAGAATTGTGAGTCTGTGACAATAACTTTCAGAAGGAAGATTCTTTTAGATACTTGGGATCTCTTTTGTAACATGATTGGGAAATCGTTGGAGACGTTACTTATAAAATAAATGCAGATTGACTAAAGTGGAGAGGGGCCTCTACTGTTTTATGTGAAGAATGTTCCTTTGAAAATCAAAAGAAAGTATTACAAAGCAAATGTTGGCTTGTGAAGCATAAATATATACAGAGAATGAATAATAATAATGAAAATGTTAGTGTGGATATGTTGTCATACATGTAGAGATCAGATTCATTGATGCGATTAGAAGGAAAATTGTTGTAGCTTTGATAGCGGATAAGATGAGAGAAAATTGCTTAAGATGGTTTTGCTATTTGCAAAGGAGGTCGACTGATGCGCTAGTTAGAAGTTTTTTTTATTGGAAAGAGGGTGAACCCCCGATTTGGGAGTCACCGTTAAAACTATTTCATTAAACATTATTAGAGTACATTAACTTGATGCCCAAAAGTGATACAAGGCATTACAAAGAGATGCAACATTCTCCGAGTAAAACCTCTGATTGTTGAAGATCATATCATTTCACTCCAGCTAGATGGCCCATAAAACAACAAACGGCTTGGAACAATCGTCCGTGGAGTTGTTTCCCACACTCCGAACCGACCTCCAGAACTCTTCTGCCCCTCTGGTCACCACCCAAGTGATCCCTACCTCCCTCCAGACCTGCTCAGATGACGTGCACTTGAAGAACAAGTGGTCCGAGTCCTCTACCAACCTATCGCATCTGTCGCACCGCGTGCCCGGCAAGCCTAACAGCCTCCCCATCCTTGTCTTCATACAAGCGGCCCCTCCTCAGACACCACAAGAACACCTTAACTCTGCACGGAATTTTCGCAGCCCAAACCACCTTCATGTCCTGGCAAAGATACAAATCATGTTCCCAGTGTTCGGAAATGCGGTCCATGCAGCTGCATATGCGGCCGGATATGCATATTCGGTCACTTGACCGAAGCGCATATGCCATATGCGGCAATATGCTGTCAAAACGCATATGCGGTCCGCATATGCGGCATATGCGGCCGCATATCTAATAGGATTCATGTTAATCCATAGCATGTTGATGACACATTAACTTGATTTTTTTCCGAGCAACTCTTATATCATCATTTGCATTGATGCATCTTTTCATTATTCTCGTATATGTTGCATTTGGGAATATAATCTAGGATATTTTTTCTCTTATCCATTTTTCCCATTGTTCTCAACACTTATTAATAAATTGTTTACTACTTTTTGAATTTTCTCTATAATGAAATTCATTTTAGTTCATCAAATAAAACATGAAATAATTGACTAACTATCTAACACTTTACATTTTTGTGTTTCTAATAAATTTTATATGCAAACAATCTTCCCCTATATTTTGTGTCAACATATTTTATCCCTTGGAGATACATATATGTGTATAATTTTGGGTGTATATACCTATGATTATTCTTTAGCTTTCGTTATCTATATGATCTATCTATACATTAAAGGTTTTCTTATAGAATCATGTATTCCCTATTGCATCAAAATTTGTATATGTATATATATGCAATAAATTCAAAATACACACTAAAAAATAATCATATATCTTATTGATTATATTATCTTATTTGAAATTTTTGATTTTGAATTTTGTTAGATCATCAACTTTTATATATAAACATATGTTATTGTTTATTTTATAATATTTTAAAGTAAAATATTATAAACCGCATGAACCACATATACTTTCGTATACTCCTCCGCATATCCGCTTACTCGCTTTAGACCGCATGACCGAACGAATGCCGCATACCGCATTTCTGAACCTTGCTTGTTCCTCTGCTACTCTCCTCATTTCCTTATAACTTTACTTCATAGAAAATCTCGCACCCTCCCAAACAAAATGGTTGCTGTCTTGTGCTAAAAGTCCAGGTGGCCGAATCTCCGCCTGCATCTTGACATACTCATCCAGATGCTGCTCCGAAAGGTCCAAAACAAAAACCGGTGACGACGTGCCGGAATCTACTACCTATGAAAGGTTGCTCTCCTTCGATGCCGCCAAAGCAAATAATCTTGGAAACCTTGTCTCTAGAGCACCCTCATCCGACCAGTCATTACGCCAGAATCTGAATAGTTGGCCATCTCCCACCTTCAGCTGCAGTCTATGCACAATCAACGACAAAACCTCACCGATACCGGCCCAGAGAAGCGACTCAAACCGCACTTTGTCAGTCACTAATTCACCTCTGACCTTATATATCTTTCTCACAAGTGTAGCCGTCGGCGACGTCGAAGAACCCCAAATGCGAATCACCCACTTAGCAATAAGCACCTTGTTCATGCAATCCACATCACGAACTCCTAACCCTCCGTCGTTGCACCCCTCGTCACATCCTCCTAGCTGACCAGGTGCACCCCAGGCCTCTGTTGCTTCCCGTCTGACCAGAAGAATCTCCTCATTAAAGTCTCTATTTTCTTTCTCACCCCTACCGGCATCGGTCGGATAGAGAAAAAAAGATAGGGATTGCCGAAAGCTCATGCCTTAAAAGAATCAACTTCCCTCTCCTATACAACATGGTCGCCTTCCACCCTGCCAGCCTCTGCTCGATTTTCTGCATCACCACGTCCCAATCCGATTTCTTCATCTTCCCAGCTACCAACGACAACCCCAAGTAAGAGATAGGGAGGTTCCTAAGGGGGCATCCGGTCAGCTCCGCCAGACTGGAGCGTTCTGTGTCTTCCATCCCAAACGAAATGACCGCCAACTTGCGTCTATTGATCTTAAGGCCTGAAACATTGCTGAAGATCTCGACCAGCTGAGCCGCATTGTCATTCTTCTCCTCTGAGCCCTCGAGGAATAGAATCGTATCATCCGCATACTGCAGCAGAGGGATAGATATATCATCCTGATGGAAGCCCTCACACCACCCTGCCTCCACCGTGCGTCTAAACATTACCGCTAGAGCATCTGCCACCAGTACAAAAAGCATAGGGGCCAGCAGACATCCCTGTCGGACACCCTGCTGGGGCGGGAAGAAACCCCCCTCCGGCTGCCATTCACCAGAATCGAGTAGGATGAGGTAGTGACGCATCTCTTCATCCACTCCACCCAAAGATCGAGGAAACCTCTCTTCCGTAGAGACGCCCACATGAATTTCCAATCGCCGCAATCATAGACCTTGGCGTAATATATATTCCAGAGAGCCCCTTTCCTCCTCGACCGATTCCATTCAAGACAGATCTCTGAAGCCATCACCAGACCATCGGCCATCTGTCGTCCCGGAATAAAAGCCGACTGCCCCTGAAGAACCACAGAGTCCAGAACCCCCAAAGCCGATCCGCCAAGATCTTAGCCATAATCAGGTAAATGGCGTTGGAAAGTGCTATCGGCTTGAAGTCTTCGACTCTCACCGGAGACTCCTTGGGAAGGAGGAACAGTAATGCCCTGCTGACCTTCTCGAACCCTATGTTCCCTTCCATGAACTCGTTCAGCGCCTCCGAAAATTCCCCCTTCACCAACTCCCAAAACTCGTTGTAGACTAGCACCGGGAAACCATCAGGGCTAGGGGCACCATCCGCATTCAAACCCCAAACAACCGTCTTCACCTTTTCCTCAATAAACTGTGTCACTAAACTCTCCGCCTGCTCATCGGATAAAGTCTCCACCCCTCTTCCCAGCTACCCTTAACCATCCCCTCTTTTCCTACGTGTTACCTCAACAAAATGGCTCCGCAGAGCACTGCCAATCTGCGCCTCTCCCACTACTCTTATCCCCCCAACCTTGATTTCATGTAAATAGTTTCTTCTTCGCATCCCAGAAGCCATTGTGTGGAAAAATCGTATTGACATCCCCTTCTTTCAACCACTTTTATCTAGATCTTTGCCTCCACTCCACTTCTTCCTTCCTGTCTTCCAGTAACAGTTCCTCTAGAAAGCCCAACCTCTCTGTCAACTCTTCCTGGTCCAAGCCTCTTTCATCATCTGAACCATCCAACTGAGCTACACTTGCCTGAGCCGTCTCCCTTTTAAGCCTCTGTATTGCCTTTGCCTCCCCCCGAAAGTCGTAAGGAATGACCTTTGCCTCCCTCCCGAAAGTCGTAAGGAACGACCTCAACAACCGCAACCTCGAAATGGCCGAACCTACTGGGGACCAGCTTCTCCACTTCACCGCAACCTCCTCTCTAAAACCTTCTTCCAAAAGCCAACTCCGTTGGAACCGGAAAAGAACCTGTTTCTTCTTTCCTCCCCGGACGACAAAGGATCAACATGTAATCAGAGTGAGCTCGCGGCATCGTCGACGCTCGCGACAGGGGGAAACACTTCGTTCCTTCCGGCGAAAGAAAGAATCTGTCCAACCTGGACCGCGACCTCACATTGCACCAAGTAAAGGCACATCCAGCCGCATCAATAATCGATAAACCTAAGCTGTGAGCCACTCTCCGGAACTTCTCCGAGCTAGGGTCTCTAGCGCCACTCCCATGCGGACGATCATCTGGAAGAAGCGTGACATTAAGGTCGCCCCTGATGATCCAGGTCCCGGCTGCACTAGCCGCACCCAACTGCTCCAATTCCGCCGCCAAAGAGCCTCTCTCCTTGCCCACCGGACCATAAACATTGGCGAACAGGATATAAAGGTCATCAACTCGCCTTCTCAGCCTTATGGACAAACAGAAGAGGGACTTCGTCTCCTCCATAAGTTCGAAGTCGTCTTTCTTCCAACCAGTCAACACCCTACCCGACGTTTCCTGTGCTACCAACTCACCCATGTCGAATCTGCCTCCACCATCCATCCCTTACCTGACCGCGTCCACACCTCTAGACAACTTCGTCTCCTGAAGAAGAAAGACGTCTGCATCAGCCTCCATAATCTTGTTTCTGACTCCCAGCCTCTTCTCGGGGCGGCCCAACACTCTGACATTCCAAGAGAGTATCTTCATCATGGAACGGCTTCAAACCTCTTCTTGGGCGGGACCACACCCAACCGCTCCTCCACACACCTGTCCAGCACGCTGAAGCGATTCCGATGGACCTGCAAGGCGGTGGATCCTGATTGCACTGCTTGTTTAAGATTCCCACAATCCGCTGAAGCGAGCAAAGTCGCTCTCCTCCTCCTCTCAGCCCCGAGGGAGTCCTTCCTTGTGTAATAAGCCCCGAATCTATTGGTCCCCATTCCTGGGCCCTGAGGGCCCGACTCCCTGTGAGCACCATCCTTTTCCGCACAACTCAGGTCACTCCTTCCACCATCTACCGTCCGTTGTACTTCCACGCCAAATTCTGCATGTACTATAGGGAGCAGCGACGTCGAATCACTGCCTGAAACCCTCGCCAATGCCTCCGCAGGCGTCACCTCCCACGCGCTGACCCTCTTCTTAGTAGTGGAGCTCCCCGCCAAAGCCATGGACCCCAGTCGATCTTCGAACTCTTCCCCTTCGGTCGGTGACGAAGTCCCGCACACTTCCGCACTTCTGCTGCCCCCGATCACCCCCTGTGGAAGCTCTACCGTAGGCACTTTCTGTACTTGCGGCTCCCCGTCACGTCCTTCTTCCCCGCACAGAAGGCTCCACACCCCGTCCCGACCCACGGACCTGCTCGGGCTCTGAATCAACAAGTTTGCGTTTCGGGTCCTCCAGATGGCTCCGGGTTTCTGGGATATGGTATTTGCTGGTTCGCTGCTCGGATTCGGAAGGTGGGTCCTGGGCCCGTTGGGTATCCGTAGACCCCCGAGTCCGGATTTTTGAGGCCCAGGTTCGGGCTTCTGACGCCCGACTCTATAACCCAAATCCGAGGAGTATCTCGATTCTGGCAACCAGAGCCCCCGAGGGTCCGTACTGTTGCTTGAAATGACGCGCTGCCCAAAACCATCTGCACCAAGCGACCCTTTTGCGGACCCCAACCTCTCTCGTACCGTTCTCGAAGGGAGTGCTGGTAGCTGAACCGTCGCCATGTTTGCGTAACAAGGACGCCAATCTGCGGAAAATGCGCCGAACCGTAACCCATGCGGAAGGCGAGGAGATTTCCCCCATGGTTGCGCTGCCCCGTCATCCGACCGTTGCACTGCCTGATCTGGATCGCCACCGGCCGCCACCACCACCTCCTCCGCCCGGTTCTCAGGACTTCGCTTCTGATCTCGCCCCCAATGCACCTGCCCTGCCTTGGCAAGTTCCAAATAGACACTCCTCCCCTTCAAGTAGACCCTCCACCAGCCCAACCGCGCCGAGCTGGGACCCCTTACCTGGAAGACAGGGTCGAGCGACTCCCCCAGGCGGCAACCCAAACTTTCAATGCCGACAACCTCGGCTATACCATCCATCACCTCCTTGATCTTCGACAAACTCCGTGCGACCAACGGGATGCCTCTCACACGAACCCGATCCAGAGGTTCCGGTTCCAACAGGCCATCGCTATCCCGTAACCTCTACCACCGAAGCTGCGTCCACCCCTCACTCGACCATCGCAACAACTCACTGTCCTCTACATTGGTGAGCCCCCTCGCCACCACACGCCTGGGCCTCTCCTGGGCAACATCCCTGCGGAATCGCGCTGCTGACAGTGACCCCACGTCTGGCGATCCTAGAAAAAGAGCATCTGATCCACCACCTTCTCCGATCACTGACTCCAATCCCCGACTAAACCTCTGCAAAGACGGACACTTACTGCTCCTATGCAAGAATCGACGACACTGGAAGCATCGGAGTGGCTCTCGGTATTAACGTGCCCAATGCCCCAGGAAGCCACACCGGAAACGGCCCGCCCCGGGAACGGGTTGGCGAAAGGCTGACGACGATCGCCCCACGGGTCCGGCCTGCGATGGCCGCCCCTCCTTGCACGGACCACCACCCACCCTTCTCTCGCCAAACCCTGTGTCATGTTTTTCCTGCACTAGTTAGAAGATGCAAGTTTGGGAATGTTGAGATGGTTAATAGAGGGCGAGAAAGGCCCAAGAAGTGTTGGAATGAGACTAATCTGAAGTGATTTTAGTTTTTTGGATCTAAGCCCAAGAATGACCGAAGATAGATCTGAATTGAGACAAAGAATCCATGTGGCCGATCCTACTTAATGTAGGAAAAGGCTTTGTTGTTATTGTGGTGGCAGATATCTGCATGAGCTCCATTCTCTTCTTCCCTCTTTTTGATATAAGAGGGGTCTTACGTTAATACTCCAGGTACATTTTGTCAAGACTGACACCCGTGTCCATATCTCTCTTAAGGTCCTTATCCATTTGAATATTAGTTCCTTCAATAACCAGAGTAATAGGATGAGGCAACTGCTTGGAGTCCATTAATAATAGGGCGTCCAAGAATCCTTGCAAATAAAGATTTCAACCTACTATGAGAAACATAGACATCTTGTTTAGGAACTTATCCTCTTTGACTAGTGATACATAGAGGGTGACCTGACCCTTCAACATTATTTTGGTGTTTCCAAAGTTTTCAATCATATACCCACTTCAATGGTCCGGTCAGTGCAGTGTACCTACCGCCCTAAAGACCATGATTCAAATCCTCCCTTGCGAGGGTTGCGTTAGATAGCCAACAACCATCGTAAAAAATAGTTGGATATCTCAACATGGATTTGAGCAATAATCCATGTAGCCGACCATACTTAGAGTGAGTGAGGGCTCTACCATTTTTTTCTAAAGCTTTCAATCAGGATGTATACTTGTTAGAGGGAGGATGTGTCATAACTGAGGGCAATGTAAATAGGAAGAGTACACCCATTGAATTGCCTTCATTGACCAACATCTTACTTCGTTGGATTTGCCAAGCGTACGGTGACCATTATTGGAGAATTGTGAGTTACTAGGGTAACTGCACTTGAATCAAGAAAATAAACAACGATATTTAAGAAGGGATTAGAACCGATTGAGATAGGGCTGGTGAGGTTCCGTTTTCTGATTGCTGCCAAGTTACTCCTTTGCCAATCTTGTTTGATTGTGTTGAACATGATATTGACATGCATTGGACGTGGTGACATTTCGGGCGGGGTCAGTAAAGGAGGGACAAGGCATGTCTAGAGATTTTTGCTGTTTATCGTCTTATATCCCCCGCTCTTGGTATAACTAGTTGGTCAAGCCTTTGTCATTGTTACCTAATTGGACATATATTTTCCTATAGGTCACAATCGGAAGATTTTGGGAATGGCACTGCTCAGGGTTCGCATCATATCTTCCTCTTTCTGTTGTTTTTTTTTCAAACATGCTGTACAAGCTATATCAGGAGCTCGATTTTCATGTAGGTTGCAACAACCCTTGCTTTTGTGTGTGCATCTGTTGTGAAACTCATAATAGGGTCTGTTCAAGAACTCTTTCTTTATATATGGGTGATTCCTTAATTTGAGGGTGTAGTTCTCACAACTTCTACATAGATAATGTTGATCAAAGCATCCAGTTATCTTGTCATACTTGTCGTAAGTACATGTTGTATCTTTTGTGTCAGTCTCCTTTCTTGAATTGGTTGTCAGACTTTTTCTTCCTTTGGTGTTTGTTTTTCTTTGAGCCCAAGTTTGGTGCATGTTCGATAGTCTTGGGAAGTTGAAGTTTCATTTTATTTTTGCCAATATTGTTTATTCATTGTATATGGCTATATCTGCTTTGTCCGTCGACTTTGGACATTGTCTTTGGCATTATGCCATAGATGGAAACACATAACTTTCCTTCTCAGAGCCATTTTAGTAACCTCGACTTGGGCTTATATGCATGGGAGTTATTTAGTCCTACATTGCCGAGTGGTAGGACGTGGTTATGTTGGTGGGGTATATAAAGAGTCCCACACTCTTTGTACTCACTGAGAAAAATAATAGGATTATCTAGCCCTTGGGTAGTTGTCTCATGATTTCATCTCACTCCTTTGGACTACAGTTCATATAAATCACATTTTTTCTTTTCCCTTTTTGTTTTCTTTTGATATTTCCCCATGACATCATATTAAGTTGAGTTCAGATTAATTTTATTTCATTTTGATCATTATTCGTGTTCCTCGAAGTCCTTGTTTGTATTGGAGGTCATTGACCATTGCTGAGTTTAGATGATTATATGGTTGTGGTAGCAATCGAGATTCTCATGGTGCTACTAGGGATACAAACAGACAGATACATATATTGATAGGTGTTACTGTATTCTTGTCCTTTTTAAAATCTAGATATGAATACTGAAATTGATATCTTGCATATGTGGACAATCAGACACCATATTATTACTTATGAATACATATATGGTAGCAGATAATCATAATTCGGATAAATATGAATATTTTACAAAAGGATATGGATTATCCTACAGATAATATAAATTTTCCTATAGCTTAAATACAATATACACATTTTGTAAAGTTGAAATCAATAGTTAATTAAATCAAAATTACATAAAGTACAAATACAATAAAATAATAAAATAAACTAAATAATTATTATAACAAGCAGTTAAATAGCATGATATGTATATATACGAGTAAATTATCAAAAATGGGCCCCAACTCTGTTTCCAATCAGAGGTCTTATTTTTGAAATGCAATAAAAAGGGTAATACACTTTCAACTTTATGCTTTAACATCGACATAGAAGGGTCGCAGGAGCTTTCAAAAGCTGTATTTGAGAGAAAAAATTAAACTGAACCCCTCATTGTTACATTAAAAAATAAGGTCCTATTATTTTGTAGTTTACCTTATACTTCATGCATTTGAAAATAATTCTAAAATACATTATATTATGTACAACCCTATAATATATTTAGATATTTATTTTTGTTTAGATATTTGTTTAACGTATTATATATGTCTATAATACATACACAGAGATTTAGTAATATGGATATCCATATCAATGTCCACCATGAAAATTTGTAACCATATCCGTATCTTTATCCTAAAATATGAAATTGATATTCGTATCTAAATCCATATTCACAAAAAATAAAAAACTCACATTTGTATATGTATCCATATCGGCAAAAAAATCCATAGTTGTACGTTGACACTTTCTTACTTTATTGAATGCATGTGGTGGGTCCCATCTTGGGATTACACCCTTTTTCTTTTAAAAAAATCCGTATCTTCTAAAATAAAAAATATATATTTGTATTCAATTAAAAAATGGATATGATGGCAGTTAGATATGAAAATATCCACATCCATTTGCAACCCTAACTGCAATTAGGGCCTCGTTTGTTTGGTTGGAAAGGAATTACAATGAAATGGAATCAAGACAAGAATGGAATTAACAATGGAATGGAAAGGAGTAAGTTTTTCCATTCCATTGTTTGCTTCATATTAGGAATTGAAAGATTTATTATGAGACATATTCCTTTCTTATATTTGGAAAGGGAAAAGAATAGAAAGAAAATAACTTTCTTTTTGATATTGTGGAGAAGCGAGACGAATGAGATATCTATTCCATAGGACTAGTGTCTCTTATATAAAGAGAAAAACCTAGAGAGTACAAAAGGAAAAATACATAAATACCCTCGAGGGGTCACGGAACCCGAAGGGTTAATAGTTACGGAACCTGAAGGGTTACAAACATAATTGTTAAGATAATAACTCTAACACTCCCCCTCAAGTTGGAGCATATCTGTCGATCATGCCCAACTTGGATACTAGGTACATGAGACGCTTCCTTGGAAGAGCCTTTGCGAAGATCTCTGCCAGTTGAAGTTCAATGGAGATGTGTGGAGTGCTGATTTGTCTTCCTCGTACTGCATCACGAATGAAATGGCAATCAACTTCGATGTGTTTTGTCTGCTCATGGAAAACTGGATTGGTGGCGATGTACGTGGCAGATTTGTTGTCGCAGTATAAGGGTACAAGAGTGGCGACTGACATGCCAAAGCATGTTAGGAAAGAGACAAGCCATGTGATTTCACAGGTGGTCTGAGCCATTGCCCTGTATTTTGCTTTCGCACTAGATCTGGAGACCACTGTTTGCTTCTTGCTTCCAAGTGACAAGGTTATCCCCAACAAACATGACGTATCCTGTAGTGGATCGACGGTCCTCCGGAGAGCTAGCATAGTCAGAATCTGTATAGGCGGAGATATTATTGTGCCCGTTCAACCCATAGAAAAGTTCACGTCCGGGAGATTCCTTCAAATATCGAAGGATCAAAAGAACATCCTGTCAGTGACTGTAAAGAGGCTTCTCCATATGCTGACTAGATCTGCTCACAACATATGATATATCTAGCCTAGTAACATTGAGATAGAGTAATTTTCCCACTAAGCTTTTGTACCGTGTTGCATCCTCAAAAGGTGGATCAGTAAATGCTGAATATTTTCTCACTTCTGCAGAGATGCCAGATGGCTTGCATCCAAGTAGTCCTGCCTCAGTCAGAATATCGAGATAGTACTTCCTCTGTGAAAGATGGAACCCTCAGTAGTGCGTATTACGTCGATGCCAAGAAAATAATGAAGTTGGCCGAGGTCTTTCGTGACAAAGACCTTCTGGAGGAAGGTCTTAGTCTCCTGAATACCGTCTCCATCACCTCCTATGACAACCATAACATCAACATAGACAGCAAGAATGATCATGCCAGTAGATCGTCGTCTAACAAAGACAGAGTAGTCAGATATTGTCCTCTGAAAACCAAGTGTGTTGATCTCCGTAGTGAGCCTGTAAACCATGCCACGAGGCTTTGCTTCAGGCCATAAATGGCCTTGCGTAGTCGACATACATACTCCCCCTCGACTACATACCCTGGCGGTTGCATCATGTAGACCTCCTCCTCAAGATCACCATAAAGAAAGGTGTTCTTCACATCAAGTTGATAAATAGGCCAAGCCTTGTTTGCAACAACAGATAGAATGGTACTATTGACTCTATTATGGCAACGGACGAGAATGTCTCAAAATAATCAACTCAAAATGTTCGTGTGATACCTTTGGCAACAAGTCTGGCTTTCAACCTACCAATAGAACCATCAGGTGACTGCTTAGTCGTGAAGACCCCATCGACAAGCGACAAGACGAACTCCCGGGGAGCACGGCACAAGATCCCACGTGTCCTGGGAGGTAAGTGCATCCATCTCCTCATCCATGGCCTGTCGCCAATCAAGATCTTGCATTGCACTGAAATGGTCTCTTGGAACAGAAATTGCATTCAGAGCATCTGCAAATCTCTTGTCACAACTAGATAAACCATATGTAGAAGTAAAATGTTACATGGGGTGATATGTACATTGCCTTTTTTGCTTGCGTAGAACCATAGGAAGCTCCTCGGGTACATCCGGGGCAGTAGTGGTGGGAGCACTCGAAGTGGTCATATCATCCTGCATAAAAGGGATAGGCAAAGGTACAGACACTGGTGTAGAAGGTATAGAGGTACGCTGGCGAGTATAGACGATTGGTAGAGGAGGGAGGTCTAGAGGAATGTTACAGTCTGTGTGAAATAACTTGTTTGCTCAAAGAAAGTGACATCAACAGACACACAGTATCGATGCACAACAGGATCATAGTAACGATATAGCCTTTTTGGGTACGAGAGTACCCAAGAAAGACACATTTGATGGCACGAGAGGATAATTTGTCAGTTGCATGAAAGTTATGAACAAAGGCAATACAATCAACAATTCACAGAGGTACGGGAAAAGAAGACTCAGTAGGGTAAAGTAAGGAAAATGGAGTTGCCCCTTCTAGTTAAGACGAAGGAACACGGTTGATGAGATAAACTGCAGTAAGGATAGCATCTCCCCAATAATGTTTAGGAACACTCATTTGACTAAGAAGAGATCTGGTAACATTTAGCAAGTTTCGGAGTTTCCTCTCAGCTATACCATTCTGTTGTGAGGTATATGGACATGATGTTTGATGAACAGTTCCCTGGGATGCAAAGAAAGATGTCAAGTCTTGTTGGGTTAACTCAAGAGCATTGTCAGTACGAATGATCTTAACAATGCTAGAAAAGAAGGTTTTAACATATTGAAAGAAATTTCTGACAGTTTGATTAATCTCCGAACGCTCCTTTAATAGATATACCCAAGAAGATCGACTATAATCATCAATGAAAACTATAAAATAGCAATGACAACTTAGTGTGCGGATTGGACAAGGTTCCCAAACATCACAATGAACAAGATGAAAAGAAACAGTACTACGAGACTCAGTACAAACAGGAAATGAAGCTCAATGGTGTTTACCGAACTCACACGTCTCGCACTGAAAGGGCTTCAGAGTAGAGAGTTCAGGAAACATCATAGAGATAGCCTTGACAGAGGGATGCCCAAGGCGCAGATGCCATATGAGCGGATCTTCGGAGATGGACACAACACCAACGAAATTGAAATCCGAAGATATGACAAGATAATATAGGCCATTCTTCTCATGACCCCCACCAAAAATCTGCCTCATCCGAATGTCCTGAAAATAACAAGACTCATCAAATATCACACGACAATGAAGCTCAACACAAAGCTTGTGAACTGATAGCAAGCTAAGAGGAAAATCAGGAGCACAATGAACCCCAGAAAGTCGGAGCTTGGAAGAGAATTCCATAGTTCTGACAGTAGTAATCGGTGATTGAGTCCCATTAGCGACCCGAACTGACTTCACAGAGGTAGATAGTACGGAAGAGGTAAGCAGACTACCTTCTCCGGTGAGATGAGTAGAGGCACCAGAATCAATAATTCAAGCTGAAGCTGGAAGGACAACAAAGTTGGCTATTGTACCTGAAGGAGTAGCCAGAGCAGCAATAGTGGTGTTACTAGTGGTAGTAGGTCCTGGAGTCTGAAGGATTTGCATCAGGCGGGAGTAATCTGCATCATTAAGATGAACAGTCTTGCCACTGGAGGTTGCTGTAGGCGATGCTTCTTGCACATCATAGGCATCCTCATAGGCATTATTGGCGTGATAAGAAGGTATGCCAAACTTCTGCCAGCATCGCTCAGTCGGGTGGTTCCACCTACCACAGTGAGTGCATGGGGCAGTAGAGTCTTGCCCACGGTCACGGCCGAAGTCACGGCCTCGTCCAAATTCCCTTCCACGGCCACGACTTGGATCACGACCGCGCCCTCCTCGTAAGCCGTATTTGCCTCCTCGCCCAGATGAGACGATGTGTGCAAAGTTCTCTGTTGAAGGTAAGATGGGAGGCTAGGCAGCTGATGTCTCGAGTTCCTCAAGTCGGCCAAAGATGGCCTTCATTGTTGGCAGTGTGTCTGATAAAGAAATTGCTCCTTTGCTGCATGGTATCTAGAATGCAGGTCATCAAGAAAGCGATATACCTGCCAGTCAGAACGCTCTTGTATCTGTTTGGTGCAACATGAGGGCTGGAATATTGCAAGCTCCACATACAGGCTGGAGAGATGCCTGTAGTACCCGACGAGGGTGGAATCACCCTGAGATGCCTACCAGATTCGCCTGTAAATGTCTACAAGGCATGACTTCGTCTCTTCTGGGAGTATGTTTGCTTGAGATCCTCCCACATTTCCTTAGTTGTATTTTTGTAAAGAGGATTTGAGGCAATGAAAGCCTCAACACTGTTGGGCATCCAGTTGATAACCAAGTAGTTGTCTGTCTGCCAGTTGTCGTACTCTTTATCATTTCCGTCTTAAGGATCTTTAGTCAGAATGTAGAGTTTCCTCTGATCACCAATGAACACCATAAAAGATCGAGACTAGAGTACGTAATTTTCTGTGCCCTTGAGTTTGATAGTAGTGCCTTGTGCCATAATATTCGTGGCCAAGGGCTGTCTCGGTAGAAGTATGTGCCATGGTGGTCTTAAAATAGAAAGAAGATGTTGTGATCAATTAAGGATGCATGAAAGAGCTAGAAAATTCCCTAGAACTCACGTTTGCCCTTGAAGAAGGATTGAAAATCCTCAACGAACAACAGATTTGGATTCCTGGAAGCGCTGGCAGCACTAGCGGGAGGGTTATGACCTCCTGGCAGCATTAGCGGGTCTCGTAGGTAGTTCCAACAGCATCGGTAGGTGCCGGAGATGCTCCTTTGGGGTCGAGCTGCTGCACTGGAGGCGATCGGTTGGCCTTGCGCGGGGCTCTAGTTCGGGGAAGAGGGCTCGCACATGCTTTTGCGAGGCTTGAAGGTGGCGCTAGGGATTTTAGGTCAGAACCCCGGTCTAGGACCGTTGCTCTAATACCATGTGGAGAAGAGAGACGAATGAGATATCTATTCCATAGGGCTAGGGTCTCTTATATAGAGAGAAAACCCTAGAGAGTACAAAAGAAAAAATTACATAAACAACCCTGAGGGGTTACAGAACCCGAAGGGTTAAGAGTTACGGAACCCGAAGGGTTACAAACATAATTGTAAGGATAATAACTCTAATAGATATATTTCGTAAAGTAGAAAAAATAATCAGTATTCTCCAAGTTATTTTTTCATATAATTGATATATTTCATATAAGGAATCAATAATCAAATTTAAATAGATACTACTTTGATTTTTTCCATACAACTGATATATTATATTTGATATATCCATATCCATTTTTTTTAGGCTCAAAAAAGGGGGATACACTCGTTGGTGCTCGCCCCAGAATTAAATATAACTAAAAGGAGAGAAATGAGAGTTACTTACATAGGGGAGGTGGGGTAGAAGGGAACAGAAGGCGAATGCGAATACGAGAAGAATAGACGCCACCAAAAAGCCGTTAACCTATGGAGTACACCAATCGGAAATAAATCGAGTACCTGAAATGATGACGTTCTCACGATAGAAACGCTGGCCTGTGAAAATAACGTCGTTCCTGGCACGCCAAATGCACCACAACTACGCGATAGGAGCCAAGAGATCACGCCTGGCCCTGTCCCTGTTCAACCAAAGATTCTCGTAAAAGCCTTCGATATTATCCGCGCGAGCCCAGGCGACATCGTCCCAAACACCCGCAGTCAAGGGGCAACAGAAGAAAAGATGATCAGCGGTTTCGTCCTCGTCGCAACAAAGTGGGCATGAAGCACTGATATAAGAAAAAAACCTGGCGCAACGATCTCGAGTCAACAACCTCCTTTGGCGAAGTAACCAAAGGAAGATGCCAATGCGCTACGGCAAGCGCAATCCCCAGATGAAACCACAGTCACGCACTAGTGGAAGAGTCGTAGGTGGTGGAGGAGGGAGCAGAGCCCGGTAAGCCTTCCGAGTGGAGAAGGAACCGTCTTTCCAACACCAATGATCCCCCTGCAAGGTAGGCGTAGGAACGGAATCGAGAGCCGCCATCATCAAAACGAAATCATCCACCCACTGCTCAGAGAAGTTCGCAGAGAACCGAGGGCACCAACAACCATCCGCCCAACACTCCGCGACAGACGTCTGCCTATTCGACGCAAGCGCGAACAATCTCGGGAAACGCACCCGCAGAGGGCCCCCTCCCGACTAGTCATCCAGCCAAAACTTGAAGTATTCCCCCGTCCCCAGCACCGGGCTGAAGAGCCCCACATTCCTCTGCATAGCGGCCCAGACACTGCGCCAAAAAGGGGAATAATGAAGTTGCAAGGCCCCCCGCTGCAACCCGAACCAATCGCTGCCCAAGAGCACCCTAAGCACGTTGGAGAAGAAGGAATCACCCTTTCCCCAGATTCTACTCACCCATTTGAGTAAGAGGGCGTCATTAACCAGGTCCAATCGTCGGATACCAAGCCCACCGAAACGTTTAGGCATGGACACCACATCCCAAGCGGCCAGATGCATGCCCCTACCATTCCCGTCCTTCCGCCCCCACATGAAACGCCGCATAGACCGCTCCAGGCGCAAGCGGACCCCCGTAGGCATTCTTCGAACAGAAAGGAAATATACAGGTATAGATGAGAGCATAGATTTGAGAAGGATAAGCCGGCCTCCCCGAGAAAGCAAGGCCGCCCGCCAACCGGCAAGGCGCGACTCCACCTGTTCAGTGATAATACGCCAATCCTTAGTTCTGGCCCGTCCCACCGCTAAAGGAATACCAAGGTAGGCAATTGGAAGCTCCCCAGGTGAAGAACCGAGCAGCCTGCCACATTCCTCCGCCTCCGCAGGCGATAAGCCAAAAGGCACCACGTTGGATTTGGAAGCATTAATCGACAAGCCCGATAGTTCACAGAAAAGAGCAAGAGTATTGGCCATACCGGAAACCTCCTTCGGACCGCCCTCGATGAAGCAAATCGTGTCATCGGCGAACTGGATCAAGGGCACGCATATATCCCCCTTGCGGAACCCGTTAGTAAGGCCCGCGTCAATTACTCGGTACACCATTCTCGCCAGCAAGTCAGAGGCCAAAACGAAGAGGGGGGGGCGCAAGAGGGCAGCCCTGGCGTAGCCCCCTGCGGGGCTGAAAGGATCCCCCAACCGACCGACCATTAATCAACATCGAAAGCGAAGCCGTGGAGACGCATCTACGCATCCAAGAAATCCATAAGTTTGGGAATCCCCGTCTACGTAAAACTGACCAAAGGAAGCTCCAATCGAGGCAATTGTAAGCCTTGGCAAAATCGATTTTCCATAGCACCCCCTTCTTTTTTTCTTTTTTCCAATCCGCCACCATTTCGGACGCCGCGACAATACAATCAGCAATTTGTTTCCCTTTAATGAACGCCACTTGTACCGGAGAGATAAGGCCATCCAAAACCCGAGATAGGCGCGTGGTCAAAATTTTTGCCATGATAAGGTAGATTCCATTGGAGACCGAGATAGGGCGAAAGTCCTCAATGCGCGTCGCCGGTTCTTTTTTAGGAATTAAGATAATATTAGCCCGATTGATCCGGTCAAAGCCGAAATTACCCGAGCAAAATTCAGAGATGACATCCATGACGTCCCCCGCAACAGTCTCCCAAAAGTCGCGATAAAAAGCGACAGAGAACCCGTCAGGCCCCGGTGAAGAATCATGATTTAAAGCCCACACAACCGCTTTAGTCTCCTCCAGAGAGATGGGGCGAATAAGGGTCGCGGAGTCCGCATCAGAGATAGAGGAAGCGCCAAGGCCAAGCCAACGCCACCTACGCGGGGTAGATCTAGATGAGAAACGCCTGAGGTGATCCACGATGGCGCGCCCCATCTCCCGTTCCCCGGCGAAATGGACATCATCGATAGAGAGGGACCGCATCATGTTATAGCGCCGCCTATTGCTCGCCACCCGGTGGAAGAAGGCCGTATTCGCTCCGTCCTTAAGCCATTTTAGCCGCGAGCGCTGACGCCATTCAATTGTTCTTTTCTTGTCCTCCTCCTGCACCCGTGCGAGAGCAGAACTGCGCTCCCGAAGTTCGTCAAGAGAGAGCTCGCGCTCGTTCTCTGTCGCATCTAATTGTAAGATAATCTCCTCCGCCTCGGCGCGCACAACAAGCCTAGTCTGCCTGGAAGTTCTTTTGGAGTCCGCAAGAACCCTTTGAAGCGAAGCAAGCTTCTGATTAAGTTTAGACGCCGCGGAGCTGGAGACGGGAACATGAGTCCAATGGTCCTGAACGACCTGTTTGAAGTTAGGTTCCAACAACCAGCACTTTTCGTACCGAAAGAGCCCTCGAGGACGAATACCATCGCCAGAGTCCCAAATAATGGGAGAGTGGTCCGAGAGCGATCGGGGTCGAGAATAAACAAAGCATAGTGGAAAGGACTCCAAAGACATCCCATTAGCCAAGAACCGGTCAATTCTAGAGCACGAGGAGCTGTTCCTCCAGGTGTAGGAAATGTCATTCGGAACCAAGTTAAATAGCGCCAGTGCATCAATCACGTCAAGAAAATCCTGCGAACCCGGGTCGCGACCACCCCTGCCGCGAGGCCGATCCGAAGAATGGATGGTGACGTTGAAATCTCCCCCCAAGATCCAGGGGAGTCCCCCAAATAAAGTAGCCGCGTCCCGCATGTCCTCCCATAATTCCCTTCTCAAGACATGGCACGTAGGAGCGTAGATACACGAAAAAACCATCGGGTCAGTGGAATCGACCCGGTTCAAAGCAACAGAGATCATATGGCGACCGACAAGCATGGAACTAAAAGAGAACGATTGAGATCTCCAGGTCACAAGAAAGCCCCCGGCGGATCCACCCGCATCCACCGCTCGAAATTCATCAAAGGGACCAACACCAAAAGAACGCCACGTAAAATCATCTATATCTCGCAATTTTGTTTCTTGAATGAAAGCAACGTCGTAACACCATTCAAAGAGTCTCGACCCCAAAGATCGACGCTTGACCAAGTCCTCGAGACCACGGACGTTCCAAGAGAGCACCTTCATTAAAAACCTCTGGCGTTCCCCCCAAGGGCTCCTTCCCCTGGGCCTCCATCGCTTCCCCAAGGCCTCGAAGGCCTGCAGCTTCCGCCACAGCCTCCCGCAAGGAGGCACAAGAGTGAATCACCCTAGCGTCGTGGCCCGCGAGTGTGCGCCTCCTGTAAGTAGTCCCAAAACGTCTGAAGGAAGGGCCCTCCCCATCGCATGAGAGGTAGGTTTCCGGTGAAAGAACAACAGAAGAGAAGGACGCATGAAGTATAGGGGACGACCGCACCGGGGTCCGAGGAGAATCCAGCAGCATAGAGTCCTGACCTGAGCCCACGTTTAGACGCAAGTCCTCGAATTGAACCATCAAAGAGTCGGGCGAGAATGCCCGTAATTCCTGGTGAAAGGCCCGCGGCCAGGATCCGAAGTGCACAGGTCCGCCTACCCGTATGCTCTGGAGATCCGCGGAAGGACCCGATAAACCAACAAACAATGCTGGTGTCGACCCAATCTTAGGAGAGAGAAAAGGCAAATCGACCTCGGGTATCCCCACGTCAGGGAGACGAGGAGTTGCAATCGATTGTCGCAGGACCCGAGAAGACGCCTCGAAGGTCCCCTCCACGTCAGCTATGCAAAGAGACTCTTCGGAAGAATCAACACGACGCTCCACGTAGCACGGCGGAGACGAAGCGTCGTGCTCCAGCCCCGCATCATCGCCGAGCACCATCGCCGAAATAACCGGACCCGCCGCCAACACCGCCCGGTTCGAAGCCTCCGATGTCGGTAGGATAATGGAGAGCTCAGGATTGAACTGCCAACGCCCAATCTTGAGGGACCCGAAGAAGGTCCTTCCTGGCGCCTCTTTGAGAAAGCCCGAGCTGCACTCAAAGAGAACCCTAGTTGACTTCCAGTCAGCCTCCGGAGCAAGGCCATCATCGATGATCGGCAGAATGTCCCCCCACCGGCGAAACGCCTTGTTGAGAACGGGAACAGTTCTAGACAGGAAGGGGACGCCAGTAATGGCCGTGAGGCAGACCTCGGTGGCAGAGGAAGCACCATCAGCCACGCGAGCCCTCCTCCAAAAGACCTCATCGTTAGAACCACCAGACAACAACCTATCCCGTTGCTCCGGGGATAGGCCACACACGCAGCAATGAGAAGAGTCCAACATGACAATATCACCGTTAAAGAGAGGTCCCAGAAGAATTTGAGTGTGCGACCTCACGGCCTCCCAATCGACGTTGCACCGCTGTGCCACCCCGATAAGCACCGAGTGGCAGGTTATGTCGAAATCTCCCTTCCCGCGCGTAAACGAGACCTTCCCATGCAGTTCCTCGCCGAAGATGACCTCCTTAGCCGACGCCACCCGAGGCGAACCTGAAGTTGCACCGACCTCCGGACCACCATCCGCCATCAAAAGGCACTCGCCACCAGAGGTGGGAGGAGGCAGTTCCGCACCGCCATGCTGAAAACCCGCATCAAAGGACCCCTTTCGCGACGAGCAGAAATGAGGATACACCACCTGAGCGTAAGAACGAGTCTCCCACCAAGCGAGAGGACCGGAGCGAGAGCCATGCAAAGCACGCGCCTTGGAAGAAGATGGCATCCCGGACTGCATGTTGCGACGATCACGGAGCCCCCAACAAGGCGCGCGACGATGCCCCGATTTCCCGCAAGCAAAACATCTCGGAGGAAGGGGACAACGGGAAGCGAGATGTCCCCTCTCCCCACACCTGAAGCGAGATATCCATATCCATATTCGCTGGAATATTTTATTATCATATCTGTATCCATATCATAAAAAAGATGAAAATATTATAGGTATCTGTATCGACAAAAAAAATACATATCCATGTCCGTATACGTATACACTAAATTGTAACGAGTATCCATATCCTAAAAAATCTAAAGATGGTATACGTATCCATATCTATAATTGCAAAAAAAATAAGAATTCATTTCTATGTCCATATCCATGTCCGCAAAAAACATATCCATGTTTGTATTCGTATCCGCACAAAAAATCATATTTGATATATTTTATCCATATAATAGATATATTTAATAAATATATATTCGTATCCGCTAGAATATCTTGTAACCATATTTGTATCCGTATCCTAAAAAATCTGAACTGTATCTATAACCTTATCTGCAAAAAAACCCATATCCATATCAATATCCATATATATATATTTGTAACTTATTCGACCTTTTGCATCCATATATTTGTATCCATGTACAAAAAGAACAATATCCATGTCTGTATTCAAAAAAATATCCAAAAAAGAAAAATACATATCCATGTCGATAACCATATATTTGTAACCATACCCTCAAATTTTCGCGAAATTCAGTCGAATTTCTGTCGAATATCAATATCCTGTTGAAATCGAAATTCGATCGAAATGGTCGAAATGACCGAAATATGAGGGTCCTAGTACAAAAAATGACCGAAATAACCAAAATTTTGGTCGAATTTCGATCGAAATTCCGTTTCGGTCGGTCACCGAAATGATGACCGAAACCGACATTTAGGGCCTTGTTTGTAACAATGATATATTAATTAAAATATCGAAGAAGAATCATTTGTAAGGAATGGAATCCCAACTCCTAGGGGGTACCTAAGAATGGCTATTACCATGTATGAGGGAATCTGGTTTCCATTGTAATCGTTATTCCCGCCATAATATGATCTAACAAACACATGAATGGAATCAACAGAGGAACGATGATTCCATTCCCCCCCTCTATTCCAGCATAACAAACATGGCCTAAACACTGCAGGTAATATTTAAGGGACTTAGCGACAATGATGGGTTTCGTGTAACCTAAGACATTTGTGGTGAAGAAGAAGAGGGAGGGTAGATGCCCTCCCTAGTGAGAGTAGTAGTGAAGACGTTGATTTCGACGCACTTTTCAACATTTCTATGATTGCAGAACCTCTCCTCCTTGACGATGTACTCGACATCATCGTTGTTCCGCCGTCATGACCCTTCTGGTAGAGCTTCATTTTTGAAACATGGTACCACTGGAGGAGTGCGAATATGATGCCGATTAAGATAGTGGTGAAGGGGACTTGAAAAAAAAGATTGTGGTGATGAGGATCAAGGTATTTGAGAGAAGAGTGGAGAGTGTCTTCGCCTCCGTCTCCTAGGCCACTCCGAGTGCCTGCGTTAATGAGTGATTTGATGTAGGCACATGGTTTAAAAAATGCCTCAACGATGGGTTTATGAAACCCTAAATGCCATAGTAAAGCAGAGAAAAAATATTATTGTTTCCCCTTTGATCTCATATTAGTTTTCTGCTAAGGGCCACTATATGTTAAAAATAATGAAAGAAAGGAGAAAAACAAAAAATGGTAGATACTCTTAAACAGAAAAAAAGGATTGAGATAGCCAAAAGGAAAAAAAAAGAATGATGTGGAAAAAATAGTATAAAAGAAAATCTGGATGGTTAAAAAAAGGTGGTGGTAAAAACATGTAAATCCTTTTTTTGTTGATGTATTTTAGGTCAATTGGGTCAAGAGCTCTTGGAAGATGAATTGATTTCTTAAAAGAAAAAGAAAGGAAGAAGAAAAACAGGAGACTATATCAGGAAAAAAAGAGATGAAAAAGAGAATGAGAAGAAGAAAGGAGGAATTTTTGTATCTCCCACATGGATATGGTAGATAGGCATCTCCATTTTTGTACTCGTAAGATGATATGTGAGACCTTTTGTTGAGACATTTCCATACTCATGTGTTTGGATTAGATTCAGTGTGGATAACGTATTATAGAAACCCCATGATGGTAGCTCGATGCGAAGAGATCCATAGAGAATTGTGAGGAGAGATCCCATTCTCTGAGCTAATTTATAAGTGGCCTAGTTCAAAGCTCTCGTGTAAGAGAGATCCATTGCAGAGGTTTCATTATGGAAATCCATTATTTAAATCTTCATATGACAAAAGGCCTCATAAAAGTTCCTGGTGGAGAGGCCTAGGGGTTGGCATTCAATTGGTTTGGATAGGTTTGGGAATTCGATCTGGGTTGAAAAAAATATCACCTATTAGCTAACCAAACTAGATTGGGTTAAGTTGTTTGACTGGGTGGTTTGGGATGGGTGGAAAATAAATTACCCATGTGAAAATCTTGTTAACTGAAGGTCAAGTAGTGATGGGGACATTGATGTGTAAAAAAGAATGCCAAAGTAAGCGTGAGTCACTGTTGATAGAGATGAAGAAGGTTGGAGGATTTTCTTTTCTGTTTAATAAATTGGGGTGAACACCGCAGAGTGTCTCCCCCTTTTTTGAGCCTCAAAAAAAAAAGAAGGTTGGAGGATGTTCAAGTTGGTATAGAGTTGTCAAGTTAAGGTTAGGAAATTTTAGAGATAATTTAGGTACCGTGAAGTGGATTGGAATTGAAGCATTGTTGTGTGGCAACAAAGTGGGCTCTGAGTTGTCAAGATGATAGACAATATATAACGTGTACTGATCATGTTGAATTCGGTAGGGAAAAAGTACACGAGTATAATACATAATAGTAATTGAAATAATGCTTGGCGAGATGAGCTTATTTAACAAGTTGAGAGCTTGTATGAGAGAATAGAAGTTGAAAATTAGAGATAATTTAGGGTTTAGAAATCATAACACTATATACTAAATATATAGTGGTCAGCTTCAAGCCTCGGGTCAAGCAAAGTAACAGTTTGAGTTATTTGAGTGGGTTGGATGGAAGACATCAGACCCATTAACTAACCAATCCAGTCCTTATTGAAGGAATATGATTGGATCCACCCATTTTATTTCATCTATTTTCTATGTTTTGGTTGTTTGTATAGGTTGACCCATATGGTGTACCCACCCCTGGAGAGGCCCTCTTCACTTTTTCCATATCCAAAGAAATTCATAGCATGAATGTTGTAGATTCCCCACTTCACAAGCACGAGAAGACGTAGTTTGGAGTTTGAGAGTTGTATTTGAGATATGTACTCAGCTCGTCACCTGAGTGTTGTATTGTCTAAGCTGAGCATTCTATGCTCAAGCTTGAGAGGAAGTGTTGGTAGAATTATGAAACTGGGCTATATGTATCGGAGTTGTTTAGTCTGCCATTTTTGAGTGATGGGGCTATATGAGATTTGGACACTCTTTGTACTCATTGAGATATTTAGCCCTTGATGACTTTCTCCCATGGTTGTATCTCGCTCCTTTAGAGTATGGTTCCACGTAGAATCACATTTTTTTGCTTCTTGTTATTGATTCTGCATTGTATATTTTATATTTCTACATCATCTAAGGGTCTTGAATACTATATGCATATTCATCTTTAAAATGCTTCAGGTTTTTCCCTAGGACTCCTCCTGCTTGATGGTATGCAACATATGTGGGTTGTCTTTTATCCTTGCATTAAGCACAAAGTGCTCGTGAAACTTCTGTTCTATTATTGTGACTTACATGTATATTCATTAGGGACAAGATCTTAAACCAATTTGCAAAAAAAACTCGTAAGGTACGGAAAAAACATTTTCACATTACTACGTCGCTGCAAACTATGAAGTAAGAAGTTCAATGGGTTAGAAGTGCCACTATAAAACTCGATCTTCGAAGCTTTGAAGTTGCATGTTGATTGTTCAACCATTATGTTCAGTGGGACAGAGAGGTGCATGGACCGAGGGTTACAGTCAAGTTTCCTCTGATTAATTAACTTTTGATGCTTCTTTGATTAATTTTTGAAGTTATTTGGACCTTGGCATCCTCCCATGGAGCCTTCCTTATTAAACTTGTAGTCGATGATCCACGCTTCTCGTCTCTCAGTCGAACTGAGGGAGATTTTTGGTTGCTTAGCATGCAGCTTTCCAATTTTCTGCATCTTCTCGGCCTTCCAGTTTCATTGGAATTTACACTTTGTCCAGTCGGAGTTTCTCGTTCATCTTCTCGGAGACAACTAATAGATGAGGCGAGAGGAGCTTCCCTTTATCATTGCCAACTCGCATTCAAGGCTGGAGACCTTTGTGACAGGAGGTTCCAATGGACCTGCTTCATCGCTTGGAGGCTTGTTGAGTGTGTTGGGACCCTTTTCTGTGGGGAAGGTCAGACTTCCCCCTTTGTTCCCCTTCTCTCTTCCTCGAGTCGCGACAAACCTTAGGAAACTTCAGTGGGAGGATTTATCTTCGATGATGGGATCAACATTTTTCTTGTGTTAGGAATATGGGGAAGGAATATGGTAAGTTCACATAGATAATGGAAAATGATTGAATGAAAAATCGATTGGTGCCTTTAATCAAGTGGGTTCAGTGTGCCAAATATCATGGCCTTAAATTTCGCCGAAATTCGGCCGAATTTCGGTCGAATTTCGGTTTCGGCAGGTGACCGAAATTCGGCCGAAATGGCTATATCGGTCGAAATTTGGGGGGGTCTAGTTCAAAAAGCCACCGAAATGACCGAAATTTCGGTCGAATTTCGACTGAAATTCGACCGAAATTTCGTTTCGGTCCCTCACCGAAACGAAACCGAATCCGACTTTTAAGGCCTTGGTGCCAATCAAGCAAGCAAAGTGAGGTTTTATACCAGGTTGCACCAATTTGATCTACGGTCTGGGGTGATGGATCTCCAATGCACAAGATGTTGTACGTGTCTGGTCTTGCCGATCTCTCACAACCTCTCTTTTAGAAAGTAGAGGACTTGATCTCTTTTGTTTTCGAGG
This sequence comes from Ottelia alismoides, assembly GCA_037367405.1. Lineage (NCBI taxonomy): Eukaryota > Viridiplantae > Streptophyta > Magnoliopsida > Alismatales > Hydrocharitaceae > Ottelia > Ottelia alismoides. The sequence goes on along the minus strand of JAZKJV010007769.1, from coordinate 248,234 downwards.
ATCCTTCTTTGTATAGGCTTTTATTACATAATTTATTAGGAAAAGTAATATTTCTAACGTCTTTGGTAAGTTGATCATTATCCCGATAGCTATGATCATCAGGGACAATAACTTTATACGTGTCTAGATATGTGGAAGTGGCAGTGCATGTAGTTCGAGGCTGTGTTGACCTCGGTTGAATTGGAGTGGCCAATCAAGTATTCATTGTGTTCGGTTGATGATGATGCCGTGCCAATTATTGGATCTTTCTCGGGAATGTCTTCGGTTGACCCAATCTTTTTAACGGGCCTTGTAGGCCTTGTCCTGTTCTACTGATATTGTGTTCTTGGACCTTTTTAGGTGGTATGCTCCGTCCTCGGGGTCTCTTCCGGTACGAAAGGTGCTGGCTTTTGGAGCCAAATTTCAAAGATTTGGTGAGGAACCACTGGGATCAGACCACGTATGTGGGTTCCGCTGCCCGTCGATTCGATCATAAGCTTGCGTCTCTGAGGAGATTTTTGGCGTCGTTCAAGAAGGATTCTCGTCTGGCCCGTGTGGCGGCAAAGAAGGCGGCGGATGATGTGATTCTGCGGCTGGATCGATTGGAGAACGTTAGAGAACTGCTTTCGGAGGAGCTGGTGGAGCATGCTGCTGCCATTGATATGGTCAAAGCGGAGGACAAGAAGAGGAGCATTGAATGGCATCAGCGATCGCGATTGCGGTGGATTAAGGAAGGTGATGCGAATACTGCGTTCTTTCACCGGGTGGCCTGCGGTAGAAGGCGCTTCAATTCTATCCATTCACTCATGGTCAATGGTTCCCTCATCCATGGGGATAAGGATTTGGGTGAGGCTTTGGGGGCTCATTTCAAGAATGCTTTTGGGTGTCAGTCGCAGCGTGTGTGGCGATGGTCTGGCCGGGGGGCTCCCTCAATCTTATCTTCGGATGCGGTGGCCCTGATTAGGTCGTTCTCTTTGGCTGAGCTCAAGGAGGCCGTTTGGGACCTCAACGCGGACGCTTCCCCGGGCCCTGATGGCTTCCCGGTGGCCTTCTACCGTGATTTCTGGGATGTGGTTGCTGATGACGTTCTGGAGGTTGCTCGTGAATTTTGTGAAGGTAACCGCGGGTTTGACAAAATTAATAGGGCCCTTATTGTTTTGATTCCAAAGTCCAATACGACCAATCGCATCGAGGATTTTCGTCCAATCTCTATCTCCAATGGGATTTATTTAATCATTGCGAAGGTCTTGGCCAAGAGGCTGGCTCTCCTTCTCGACTCGTTGATTTCGCCCTCGCAGGCAGCCTTTATTCGTGGGTGGCAAATAACCGATTGTTTTGTGGTGGCCTCCGAGATGGTGGAGGCTAGGAGGAAGTCTTCTACGAAAGGGATTCTATGGAAGATCGATTTCGCTAAGGCCTATGACTGCCTTGATTGGCGTTTCCTGTGGTCGGTTCTGAGGCGGAGGGGCTTCCCGGAGGCTTGGATCTCATGGGTGCGGCGCTGTGTGTCCACGGCCTCCCTTTCCGTTCTTCTTAATGGTTGCCCGGTCGGGGGATTCTTCCAGCAAGGAGGGGGTGCGTCAGGGGTGTCCTCTCGCTCCCCTCCTTTTTGTGTTGGCAGTTGACGTGTTGCCTCGTATGATTGATGGCGTGGCTGCGGCGGGTCTCACCCATGGTTGCTTTATTGGGGACTTTCATGTCCCTCTCATTCAGTTCGCTGACGACACTATTTGCTTTATCGAGGGTGGTCCCTCCGAGGTATCCTGTATGGCTACTACTCTTCAGGTTTTCAGCGAGGCCTCGGGCCTCTTGATTAATGGGACTAAGTCTAAGGTGGTTCCATTCGGTATGCCGCAGGCGGAGGTCTTGGAGTGTGGCCGGCTGCTGGGATCCTCCCCCGGTGGGCTCCCCTTTGACTATCTTGGCATGCCTCTGGCCGTGGGCCGCGCCCGACTTCGAGATTGGAAGGTGGTGGTGGAGTAGATGGAGGCACGCCTGACCGGGTGGCGAGCGGCTCTTTTATCTAGGGGCGGGCGGCTGGTTCTTCTCAAAGCGGTGCTATCCTCTATTCCAATTTACTTCTTCTCGGTTCGTGGTATGCCTAAGGGGATTCGGGTGCGGTTGGAGAATTGTATGCGGGGTTTCTTATGGGGAAGGAAGGGAGAGGGGAGAAGGGGGGTGCCTTTGGTGGGGTGGGGTGATGTTACGAGGCCCAAGCGGGTGGGAGGCTTGGGAGTGAGGCGGGTGGATGCGGTTAATGAAGCCCTTTTGCTTAAGTGGGCTGCACGGGTTTAGGGAAATGAGGAGAACTTCATGTTGAATATCCTGAGGGAGACGTTGGGAGTGGAGATGATGGCCGTTACTCGGGGGAGCTCCTCCGATCGCCTTTCTACTTTTTGGCGTGGGGTGTTGAATGTTTTTAATCGTAACCGCTCCCTTTTTAAACCGATGTTGGGCAATGGGAACTCATTTCATTTTTGGACTGATGATTGGTCGGGAAGGGGTGCTTTCAAGGATGTGTTCCCTCGTTTGTACGCTTTGGTGGAAGACAAAGAGGCTTCGGTGGCCTCCTGCTGGGACGAGGGCTGCTGGTGCCCTAGGATTATTGCGAATCTATCGGATCAGCGATTGGATGACTTCCTTTCGTTGATGGCTCTGCTTGCGGATGTTATCAAGCCCACTGACGGCCGGGATCACTGGGCGTGGAAGGATGGCTCTTTCTCTACGAGGAAGGTGTACTTTGCTCTTGTTACTAGCACTCATGGGGACGACGCTGTTCTTGTGCGCGACTGTAGATTCTTTTGGGGGCTCAAGCTACCAGAGCGCATTGGCATATTCCTTTGGCTTCTACGCAGGGGGAGACTCTTAACTCGTGATCGATGTGCAACTTTGTTTCCCAATGTTGGGCCGAACTGCGGGCTGTGTGGCACGGAGCGGGAAACCATCGATCACCTTTTCTTCGAATGCGGGCGTGTTCGTGATCTTTGGGCTGACCTTGGCTGGATCAATACCGTGACCTTTGCTTCTTTCTGCGAGAGCTTGGTGACCTCCACGGGCAGGGCTAGGAGGGAACTGATGGATCCGATTGCACGCTTGTGGAGCATTTGGTTGGGGAGGAACGATGCCCTCTTTGCGGGATAACGTTTCTACAGGGAAAATATCTCTATCCTTGCTATGCGTCTTGTGATTGATTGGTCTCTTGGGTAGGCCAGGATTCGGTTCTTGCGGGGGTGTTGATCTCGGATGCCCCCTCGGGTGTTATTGTTGGTTTGAGCTTTTCTTTTCTTTTGTAAAAACTCTTTACGCTTTCTTTTTAATATATTGGGGTGAACACCATCGAGTTTTTCCCCCTTTTTTGAGCGTAAAAAAAAATGAGGGAATTCCTATTGCAATTTATCGCACCAAATTCTTTTTATATATAATATTATTTTGGGGTGAACACCATCGCGTGTCTCCCCCTTTTTTTGAGCCTTCAAAAAAAAAAAAAATTTATCGCACCAAATTACTCAGTATGCTATGTTGCTCTGATACCTAATTTGGTTCTACTATTGAGATTTTCATCCCTCAGGAATCATGATATGTTGAGAAGGAATCTCCTGAACTCCAATTACATTGTAGCAATGCAAACAGTGACTTGATGCGAAATTTCTTTGGATGAAAGAAAATAATCGGATTTCTCAGAATGTTCTCCATTCTCAATGCTTTTCCTTAATTTTTGCAGTCCCATTAACTTCATGTTGCTAATTTGTGCGTTTGTTAGTTGATTGAAAAGATTTTTATTGGATTCAATCATGGATACGTTGTCCCCCCCCCCCCCCCCCCAAACCAAAAGATTTGCGTATTGTTTAGTGATGTTTACATCCTGTTGTGATGCATTGTTTCTAACCTCCTGAATAATTGTTGCCTATCCACATGTCTAATTATTGTTGATTGTTTCTATCACCATTAATGCTTTGTAATCATTTCCATGTAATATTTCCACATTTTCCTGCAGTGCTTCTTCATTGCAAGTTATTGAACTGTAAAATTGGTATATAGGTCCCTTGTTGTTTACATGCCTCGGGGCTTTTTAGGTTAATTCACAATTTAAATTCTCAGGCAACTTTCAAGATAGTGCTGGAGGTTCCTTCTGATGTTACAGCATTGTCGAACATGCCAGTAATTGACGAAAAACTTGACGGATCCGTAAAAATTGTCTCTTATCAAGAGTCGCCAATTATGTCAACTTATCTGGTAGCTGTTGTTGTTGGTGTCTTTGACTTTGTTGAAGCAATTTCTTCTGATGGTAAACATGCTTGTTCCGATCTTCCTTTCTTTCAATTTGCAGAAAAGTAATTGTCTTTAGTCTCAAGGGATAACTTTTGTGTTAAGGTACCAAGGTTCGTGTCTACTGTCAAGTTGGTAAAGCCGATCAAGGGAAGTTTGCTCTGGATGTCGCAGTCAAGACCCTTCCTTTATATATAGAGTATGGCAGGCCTCTTTTCATAATACCAATATATCTTGCTTTTGCTCATCCTTTTTGGGGGACAAATTTTCTTGTTATTTCCAGTTATTTTGGCACTCCTTACTCTCTACCGAAATTGGATATGGTTGCTATCCCTGATTTTGCTGCTGGTGCTATGGAGAATTATGGTTTGGTGACCTATCGTGAGACGGCATTGCTTTATGATGATCATCACTCAGCTGCTGCGAACAAGCAAAGAGTAACTTCCTTTATACATTTATGCAAGTGATTTGTCAGTCATTTCTGCTACGTCTAGCTGCTGCTACTTGCACATGAACCACTTTTTCTTGAAAAAGGTTGTGTATAACCGTTGAACCCTATATAAGAGTTGTTCTTAGATATACTCCCAATCCAAGGATTCTCAAACTAGTCCATGTCGATCAGAACTAGACATTTTTAATGGATTTCTCATTTTGTATTATTTAAGTGAAGCTTTAAAAAGAATAGATTTACCAACAGTCCCTGAATATGAATAACATGTGTAGACTCGAGAGGAAGGAGTCCCCGTAAATGAATTAAAGTGATTTTTGCACGGGTGGGATTCTTCCTGTGGCTTTTTCGTAGACAGAGGTTGATGACGAGGGATCGTTGCGCTAGGATGCTTGGCAATATCTCTGATAGGTGCATTTTGTGCGACATTGCAGTGGAATCCATTGAGCACCTCTTCTTCGCGTGCCCTAAGGTCACTGGGGTATGGGAGGAAGCGGCTGTTGATTGGGTTTGCACTTCAGATTTGGCGTCCTTCTGTGGCTCGTTGGTGGACAACAAAGATAGGGAGCGGAGGGCATTCTTGTGGCCCGTGGCAAGTTTGTGGGCGATTTTGCTGGGCAGAAATGCAACTCTTTTCTCGGGACAACACTTTTACAAGGAAAACATCGTTTTGCACTGTGCGCGTTTAGTCGATGATTGGGTGTTGGTTTAGCTTCCTTGACGTCGTTTCTTTCGATACCTTTGTAAACTACCTGTTTACTTTGTTCTTATTAATTAATTGGGGCGAACACCACTGAGTGTCTCCCCCTCTTTTGGGCCTAAAAAAAGTGATTTTTACATTATGATCCTTATAAACTTCGCAAATTTCCCGACAACCAATTTATTCTTTATATTAACCTCAAAACCCGCTGTGAACTCACAAACTCTTACCCTACAACCCATATGGTTTACTCCCATCCGTTTGAATGTTAAAAAAATGAAATCCATCGAACATATGGGATATCTGCTCTTAATGTTGAATTATCCATGTATACCCTTCTCCTTTCTCCTCCTCTCTTTACTTTTATCACCATATTGAAGTTTCTCGGCTAAGGTGCTACGATGTGTAGACATGGCTGATACTACAGGAGGGGTACCTGGACTGTGTGGAGTAATAAGAAGGCTGTCTACTTTCTCCCAACAGTCTATGTTAGAAAATAGGAATGCGGAAGCGGAATCAGAGAATAAGATAAAAATAATATTGAACACGGGATTTTTAACGTGGAACCCTACTCCCTAAGGAGTGGGATGAAACCACGGGAGAACACCTTAAAGGGCTGGTGTGTCTATTGCACTTTCTCACTGGATACATGGGGTGAGGGGTTTCTTATATAGACCTCACCGAGTCTCCACATCCCACAAGTGGTAGATGTGGGACTATGGATCCATTTACCCATCTCCCACATAAGTGACACATATAAACAAATACTACAACACTCCCCCTCAAGCTGGAGCATGCAATGCTCAGCTTGGACAAATAGAAAAAATCTCAACTCACAATACAAGACACTGCAAGCAATATCAACTCAACGTGTACATCTGTCGGATGCTGTCGAGGACGTTGCTTCTCATGTCGTGTAGGTGAGGAGGACGAATGGGCTGGAGTGTGAGTCAGACTTAATCTCCTCATCGGAGAGCATGTGCTCTGTACTGCGCATGTCAGAGTTACTGCAACTAAAAATGGGTCTCTACATGGAGAACTCTGGCCTGCCACAACATGTGGACAACTTCTCCATCTCTGAAAGGGTTGAATAAAGAACGTCACTAATTATCGATACATAGATCTCTAAAGATGGGTCCCTCTCATAGGGACCTCAAAGTGGGTTCTCTCTCATAGGAACTTCGAAAGGATCTCGTAATGGAGTTCACGAACATCGGAGAATGGATTCTGAAAGTCTCCTTGTCGGAGAATCGGGTCTCTCCGTACTGGCTCAGAGAATGGGATCTCTACTCTGGAGTCCCTATGAAACCACATGAAAACCCTAACCCACATGGCATAGGGAATGCGATCTCTACTCTGGAGTCCCTATGGATCACATGAAAATCCTAGCCAAAACACAAAAGATGGGGACCACAAACAATGATGACAAATATGTGCACATCTGAAAAAGAAGTCCGCATACATGTGCGTGTATGAACTGAAGACTCAAAACAAATCCGACGTCGAGTCTGAATATCTGAACATCTTTGTAGAGTCTGAAATATTTGGCCGATCTGAGAAATCTGAATCATGGCCGAAGAACTCTACACAATACACCCATTTCTCCCATACTTGTCGGAAAATAGTGACATCGACAAAGTTTGGAGAAGACTATAAAATGTGGGGAAGACAAGAAACCACATAAGTCGTGTGCATTTTTTTCCGGCTTTTCTTCATCTTTTTTTCCCTCTCGGCTATTTCATTCATCAATTTTTTCAATAGCCATCACAATTTTTTGCAAGATTTCCTTGCGTAGGACTTTTCTTTTGTTTGTGCCTTCTCAATTTTTTTAAGTTGGCCCAAATAGGGCCCAAACATAAACTATGCTGCTTCCTTTTTTTAATTACAGCAAAAACATTTCTTTTATATAGCAGCCGCCAATGTCCTGCTCTTTCTCCCTCTTTTCTCCTTTTTTTTATAAAACTACGACCCAATTGGTCAAAACATGCAGCCGCTTGCCCAATATTTTTTTTGAAACGGCCTGGCTCCTCTCACAATTTTTTTAATAAACCTTCAGTCTGCTGGGGCCTAACCCTATTTTAAGGTTCCCCGACTGGGAAACCCTTCTCTCGCGTACCACTTGGGAAGAGCCGCCTGAGAGCTGGAGGTCGTACGAGATTGGGAGAGGCTCGCGCGAGAGAGGAGGTGGCTTCATCGGTGCGACATGTGCGAGAGGGAGGAGCCCCCTCGCTTGGGGAAGGGGCTCCAACTAGGGTTCCCACGATGGGAACCCTTCCGCCTGGAGAGATGGACGAGAGTGGCAGAGTCGCCACCTGGTGTCTGGGGCCCGCCACGTCATGGAGGAGGATGGCAGTGCCTGAAGATGCGGTGCGAGAGGGATCGCCACCGCCTGGAGGGAGAGATCGCCTGGAGCAGTGTGGCGCCACCCCTCTTCTTTCTCGATGGAGAGGCGCCAGATTTGGGAACAAGATTTGTGCGCACCAATATGCGATGCATGATACACAACATGAACCTCAAATCTCTGGCATAGATGATGATCTTCGGAATTAAACCGAAGACAAATCTGATGGTCGTTGACGTTGGCTGCATAGAAGCACGATAATCTCCAAAATATACGGAAATTAGGGTTTGATGAAACCTTAGAACTCTTGAACATATCTCAAATAAATTTTAGAAAATTGAATCTCGAACAATAAATCTTTAAGAACAAATCCTCGAGAATCGAACTCATTTTTTTTGAAGTCTAACGATTCGGGAGAGACACGGCGTGGTGCTCGCCCCAAAAACTTTATTAAGTAAAGAAGAGAAAGCAAAAGATAATTACAAGTAGAGAAACAGAAAGAAAAGAAACCGGATCCATAAGATTCCACCCAGACAAGAAAGCGCGAATTACAACATCGACCAGTCATACGTTAGACGGGCCGCGTGAGCCAACACGTTTTCCTTGTAAAATCTCTGGCCCCTAAAGATTGTTGCGTTACGCCCCAGCCAAATCGCCCAAATGCAAGCAAAAAAACCCAAGAAATCCCTGCGCTCCCTGTCCTTGTTCGACCGAATAGACTCCCAGAAAACGATCAGGTCAGAAGTATTGATCCAAGACATCCTCGCCTCCTCCCAAATGCCCGCAGTGATAGGGCAAGCGAAGAAGAGGTGATTTAAGGACTCCACGTCACCGCCACATAGAGCACAATCCACCGAAGCCAAGCCACCATATAGTCTAGCGCAACGATCCCGCGTTAAAATCCTCCTCCGACGAAAGAGCCAATGGAAAATAGCCACCCTCTCCGGGAGCTTCAAATTCCAAAGGAAGGTGCAATCGCGGTTGAAGGGATCCGATTGTATCTGCGGAAGATGGGAAATCGCCATGAAAACCTTCCGCGTCGAGAAGTCGCCCTCTCGTCAAGCCCAGTGGTCTCTTCCCCTCGCGGGTCTGGGCGAATTCTTAATAGTATCCAGAAGAGTAAGAAGCTCGTCGAACCTTTGGTCAGAGAGGCAGCCAAGAAGCATCGGAAACCAGCCATCCCCCGACCAACATGAAGCCACAGAAGCGCGCCCATCGGTCGCCAAGGCAAATAAACGCGGGAAAGAATCCCTTAAGGGGGCTCCACCAGCCCATCTGTCCGTTCAGAACTTGAAAGACCTGCCATCCCCGAGAACAGGAGTAAAAAGATGCGAGTAGCGATGGCCCACCGACATCACCCCGCGCCAGAAGGGGGTACGAGAGCGGAGACCACCAATCTCCCCCAGCAACACCCCATTTAAACCAAGAATCTCCCGCAATAGGGAAGAACAGAAATTATCAGAAACACCCCAAAACCTGTTCACCCACTTATAGGTAGAGCGTCATTGACCCTGTCGAGACGACGGATGCCAAGACCCCCTTCACACTTCCTCTTCGTCACCTCCTCCCAATCCACGAGATGTGGACCACGCGAAGAAGGCCCCCTTCTCCCCCAAAGAAAATTCCGCATCATCTTCTGAATACGTCTCCGCACCCCCATCGGCAGTTGCCAATTGGAGAGATAGTAGACGGGGATAGACGAAAGAACAGATTTGATGAGCACAAGGCGGCCACCCCTCGAGAGCAGGGCCGAACTCCAACCGGAGAGCCATCTCTCCACCTTCTCAACAACTTTGTACCAGTCGCGATGTCTAGCCCTCCCCGTCCCCAGGGGCATGTCCAAGTAGTCAATCAGAAGAGAAGTAGGGGGGGAGCCCAGGGCCAACTCACAATCAGAGGCCGTCTCCGAATCCAAACCAAAAGGGATCACCTTGGACTTGTTTGAGAATCGAACTCGTTCTGATACCATGTTAGAAAATAGGAATGCGGAAGCGGAATCAGAGAATAAGATAAAAACAATTTTTTTGAAGGCCTGAAACGAGGGGGATACACTCGTTGGTGCTCGCCCCAAGGTTTTATTCAAAAAACGAGGATAGAAGCAAGGAGGAAAATACAAACGCATGCCCACACTAGAGAGCAATTACAAAACCCGTCCTTCCACCAAACGCTTGACATGAATCCCCACGTTCTCCTTGTAGAACCGCTGGCCCGAGAACAACAAATCGTTCCTACCTCACCAAACCGCCCACAGTATGGCTAAAGGATAAAGTAACTCCCTTCTCGGCCTATCTTTATCTGCCAGAAGCGCGTCACAGAACGACTAGAGATCCTCAGCGTAGCACCAGGCCAAACCACCCCCCTGCCATATTTGAATCACCATGGGGCACTTGAAGAAGAGGTGTTCCATGGATTCAATCGCCTCGCTGCATAGAAGGCACCTGTCAGAGACGATTCCCAAAAGCCTGGCACATCGGTCCCTCGTCATCAGCCTCTGTCTCCTGAACAGCCATAGGAAGAAACCAATTCTCTCTGGAAGCTTGAGAGTCCACAAGAACGCACAATCGCGGATCAGAATCTCCGATTGGGACGGCGACGGCCTGTTGATAGCCCCAAAAGCTTTCTTGACCGTGAACGGACCCTCACGCCAACTCCAGTGGTCCCTCCCCACCGAGGAGCGCCTTACCTCCCTCACAACATCCAACAAGGCCAAGAAATCTTCCAATCTTTGGTCGGAGAAGTTGGCGGAGAAAGTCGGGCACCAATTACCATCTGACAAGCAATCTGCCACCGAAATCAATTTGTCTTCAGCAAGAGCAAACAAGCGGGGGAAACATGAATGAAGCGTCCCACCCCCCGTCCAATCGTCCGACCAAAAGGAGAAGGATTCGCCCCCCCTAGGATCGGCTTAAAGAGTGCAATATTTTTCAAGAAAACCTCTACGGCCCCCCTCCAAAAGGGGGTAGGAGAGCCCAAGCGGTCGACCTGCGCTGGCAGCGCCCCCCCCCCTCCCTCACATCATAGATCCTGCGCACCACATCACAGCAAAGATCCTCCCCCGACCCCCAAATTCTGCTTGCCCAATTAAGCAACAAGGCGTCGTTCATTTGCTCGAGCGACTTTACCCCCAACCCACCCTGATCCTTCTTGTGCGTAATATCCTCCCACCCAACAAGGTGAACCACCCTCGACCCACCCTTCTGCTTTCCCCATAAGAAGGCACGCATCCGCTTCTCCAGCCGATCTCTAATTCCCTTTGGAATATGACGATTCGATAAGAAGTAAACCGGAATGGACGACACTACCGCCTTTAGAAGGACCATACGATACCCTCTCGACTGGACAACGGACTTCCATCCCACCAACTTCGCCTCCACCTTCTCCACAACTCTGAGCCAATCTCTCGTCCTCGTTCTGCCCGAAGTCAAGGGCATTCCCAAATTGTCCATTGGCAAGGAAGAACAACCCGAGCCCAACGCCTATGCACATGCATCGGCCTCCTACACAGAGAGACCGAAAGGGACGATCTTCGACTTGTTATCATTCTTAAGCATCCCGGACAGCTCGCCATAGATCTCCAGAGCCATGGCCATGCCATTGGCCTCCTCCAGACCCCCTTCAATGAAGAAGAGGGTATCGTCGGCGTATTGCAGAAGCGGGACCAACACACCTCCCCGCGAATACCCATTCAATAAAAACAATATGGAACACGGGATTTTTAACGTGGAACCCTACTCCCTTAGGAGCGGGATGAAATCACGGGAGAATGCCTCAAAAGGCTGTTGTATCTATTGCACTTTCTCACTGGATACAGGGGTGAGGGTCTTCTTATATAACCCTTATTGAGTCTCCACATCCCACATGGTAGATGTTGGACTAAACAACTGGATACAGTACCCATCTCCCACATAAGTGACATATATAAACAAATACGCCAACAATCTAGATGACTCGATGATCAGTGGCGACAATGAAGTGGCGAAGTCGAGGAAGAGAGGTGGAGGGGGTAGATTGATGGTTAGCGGAGGAGGGGGAAGAAGATAACTGGATCGTTGGATTCATGATGTGATCTGCTTAATTCAAGGAGATTAACTCAAGAAGAGTTAAATTGACGGCATGGGTCGTGGTGTAAAACAAAGTATGTTTGTAGGGGTTGTAGAGTAAATATGAAGAATAACGCGTTGTCGTATATTTGGCAAAGTTTATATGTGCAGTGGTGTAAATATCCTTAAATAAAACTATTACCACAACAATCCTCTCAGGATTAATTTCTCTTGGTCTATGGACATTTCTTGTTAAATCGACCTGATGCTAATCCTATATTTGGTGTCCCTTCTTCTACAGGATGTAGACGATACAATTCTTGGTGTGGATAGAGGAGTGGAGCAAGCATGGAGGGCTTTGCGTATCATGAACATCTTTGGTGATATTTTCGATCTCCGCATTAATTGGGAAAATCGTCATTTGTACCTTTTGGATTATCCTCGGAGGAGGTAATGAAGTGGCATGCAGCTTGTGTTATGCAGTGTCGTCTCTCTTCACCACTTATTTGGGCGTTTTTTTAGTTGATGGGAGACTTCGAGATGTGGATTAGAGGCCGGACAAATTGGAGAGGAATGTGGTGCGTTATACAGGGTTTCTCATATTATGGATGTCTTTGGGGATATATATAGCCTTTGCATTAGCTGGGAGAAGTTGGCTTAGTTTATTTTGGACTTGCCCAGGATGAGGTGTAGAACTCTGTGACGGTACTGTGCATCCCTAGAACGATCCTCCTTATTACATACTTAGGTCTTCCTCCTATTGGCGGGAGACTCCAAAGTTCAGAGTAACGCCTTCTGTAAAACAAACTAGAGAAGTTGGCTGGATGGAAGATTGCAGTGTTATCCAGGGGCGAGAGATTGGTCATGCTCAAGCATGTTATATTTGCCATACGTATCTTTTACTGTTCCACCTGGGTGTTTCCAATTGGTGTCCAAACGAAGTTGGAATCTATTATGAGGCACCTTTTTTGAGCGGACTCTAAGCCGGAAAATGGAGTTATCTCCTAGACTGGGACATTGTGGCTAGGCCAAAAAAAGAGTGGGGGGGTTGGTATTCTAAGGGTGTATCAAATAAATAAAGCCCTTCTAGCTAAGTGTGTCCTCAGATTTTGGGGTGATAAGGAGGTTCAGGTGTGTCGCTTGATGAGGAATATATAACACTAGTTCTGCTTTGACGCAGCTTATACGGGTGCCTTCCTCTCTATCGTAAAGGTATATCCATTATTGTAGAGATATTTCTAGACTTTATGTACCTTTCTGTTATGTTTAGTGTCTTTTATGCATCTTATGTAATTTACCCATAGGCTTTCTCTATATAAGAGAGCCTAGGGTTCACTGGAATAATAATCGACTCTTCCTCCAACATGGTATCAGAGCCACCACCCTAAAACCCGCCCACCTAAACCCTAGCCGCCCTCACCACTGCCGCCGGCCCCGGCCCCGCCACCTCCTGCCGCTGCTAGCACCGCCACCTCCCCTCTTTCTCCACCACCGTCGCCGCCGTTCCCCCCACCACCTCTCTCACCGGCGCCGACCCCCTCCCTCTTTTGTTTTTTCGCCGCCAGCGCCCCCCGGCTTTTCTATGGATTTGAGTGCATAAGTCTGCATATGCACTCTAATCCTCGGATGTTTATGTAGACATTTGTTTCTTGGTCTACAAACCCTAGTTCTACATCTCCGACAACCATGTCAGAAAACAAGGTCGACATGCCAAGGTCCAACACCCATTGTCAAGATGGATGTGTCGAACTACGAGCTCTGGGCTATGCAGTTCATGAGTCTCATGAAGTCAAATGGTAAGAAGCATATTCTTACAGAAGATGAGCCGACAGAGTAAACTGGGGTTTATGCCTCATGGGAGGCCGATGATTCCTATGATAAAGTCTGGCTTTCAGGCACACTGACGATGGAGATTGCTAATGTTGTACTCCATCAACCCACTGCTAAGGCGATGTGGGGCATCCTTGCAGCGACATATTCGCAGATGCGAAATGAGACCAAGATCCTTCAACTCCAGCATGATATAATTACGGTGAAGCAGAATGGCCGGCCTCTGCATTCTTTATACACATTCTTGCGAGGGATGTTTGAGAAGCTCTACAGCATCATTCCCCTTACGGCGACTCCCGAGCAGAAGAAGATGTTTCAGAATGCTACCATGGTGGGGGTCTTACTAGCGGCACTTGACCCTGAATATGATGCTTCTCGCTCACAGATTCTTGCAGATGCCACTATTCCTCCAATAAAGGAAGTGTACCGTATGCTCAACAGAATTACAGTCTCGTCTACTGCTACTACTTAGCCTCCTTCGGCGATGGCGACTTCCAGAGGCAGAGGAGCCTCTTCTTCTTTCCGTGACCGTAGACCTCGTGGTAGAGGTGGCCGCATTCGTCAGCCCTGCACATTCTGTCATCGCCCAGGTTATACGGAGGATACATGCTATTCTAAGCATAGGTTTCTGGCCTCGACGCAGGTAGCTGAGCATGTTGCATCCCCACAGTCATCTGCTTCAGACAAGAGGTTTGAGGATCTTGTTGCTAGGCTACGAGATATCATGCCTCCTGCATCTACTGACTCTCCAGGAGGCCCCTCGGACGTAGCTGCTTCAGCCTCTGCCAGTACGTTAGCCACCACTAGCACCTCAGGTAGTGCTTATGCCTTTACTTCCTGTAATGGATTTGATGTTTCAGAATGGATTCTGGACTCCGGCGCGACCCATTATCTTTGTCGAGACAAAGATAAGCTTACATCCTACATGGAGGTTCCACCGGGGCGATCTGTCGTGATAGCAGATGGGACTCATTCCCCCATCGTTGGACAGGGGGAGGTCAGTTTGACACCCTCTATGCATCTCCAGAATGTCTTGTGTGCTCCAGATTTTTTGATGAATTTATTATCTATCAGTCAGATTCATGGTTATGAAGGCGGCAAGGCGACAAGGCATTAGTCCTGGGCGCCTAGGTGTTTTCCGAAATGTGTCCTACCTATCGCATTTGAGACATGCGACATATAATTATTTAAAGCAAATGAATGTCGCATGTCTCAAATGCGACATCATTTTTTATTTTTTGAAACGCATGTCAAATTTTAGAGATGCGACATCAGTTAATATATATATATATATTTTATAAAAATTACAGTATGTATTTGATTTATTTATATGTTAAGAACTTTTATATTTATTAATACATAGTAACTAGAGTGTTAGAGTAATAAATGTTATTTAACCAAACATTAGTGATTAATCACAAAAATGAAGAATCACAACACATAAAGGAACCACAACATAGATAATTAAACAAGCTATCCAGTTACAACCAGAAAAGGGGGAAAATGTAGTAAAAATACAGACAAATTGTTTGGCATAACCCACCATTTCAAAGACTGAAAGACAATAATCTAATGCTTCAATCATCATTATCACACAGGTTAGTTTTTTCTTCATGTCCTTCATCTTGCTCTTGACCATCATCATTTAGATCCATCCAATCATTTTCCTCGTCTTCTTCCTCCTCATCGGCTGGGACATGAGGAGGTACATATTGTCGCCTAATCACATGTGCACGACGAGTACCATGATGACCACGGCCACGGAGACCACCGCATGTTGAAGTGCTTGGCTATGCTTGTGGTTGACTCCTTCTAGGACGATAACCTTCATATGCTTGAGAAGCACATAATGCTTCGTCAATGGCCCTCAGTGTAAGCCCCGGTACAACCTCTGGTTCCACGTAAAGACCTGTCATCCATTCACTCGACCAATCTTACTCTGAAAGAGCAATTGGATCAAAATCTTTTGCTAAATTCCCCAGCCTCCTATTTTTGAATCTCTCCTCAAGTTGCTTGTTGTATTGGATGTAAAAAGCTTGCAAAGTCTATCAACCTCCAACTTATTCCTCCTTTTGTCCAGATCTCCACATTCATTCAAGTATTACGTAAATTTACAAGTATAAAGTTGGCATTTATATTTGTAAATTTATAAGTGTTTTTGATACATACAAAATCAAAAGCACTCCAATTGCATTAACAAGAGGAAGATGTGCAGCATAATCCCAAAATACGCTTTGCCACCTGCTTCAGAGCGGGGGTGAGACTTCCTAAGGGCCTGTTTGGTTGCAGGGTTGGACAGGGTTGGGTAGGGCTGGGTTGGGCTAGGTGAATAGTAATCTGTGAGGAGGAAGTACCCTTGTGAATAGTAACTAGGGTTGGGCCAACCCTGCCCAACCCTGCAACCAAACAGGCCCTAAGTATCCCTCCGTTCCACTTACAATAAGTCTATAATGTAAACACATCTTACCATTAAATCATTCAATATAAATAATGAAATATACCTTACATGGAGGTTTTTTTCCCTTTGTCTAATAGCAATTGT
This sequence comes from Ottelia alismoides, assembly GCA_037367405.1. NCBI lineage: Eukaryota > Viridiplantae > Streptophyta > Magnoliopsida > Alismatales > Hydrocharitaceae > Ottelia > Ottelia alismoides. The sequence goes on along the minus strand of JAZKJV010007769.1, from coordinate 232,088 downwards.
CCTGCCAAACATACCACGAGCTCCTTTGTAGACCTCCATTTCAGAGCATATCACGTCTTGTTGATCGGGATCATCAACCATCCTCTCAAGGCAAAATATGAAATCACCTTCATACCTTCCCATCAATGCCTCATTGTTGTTCTTCACTTTATAATAAATAGGACGAGCCATCTGATTATCCCAGCGAGAATCAATAATATATAGAATATGCATGTAATCTGTTTCCCTCTTGCCAAAATTTTCAATAATCATTTCCTTTGCAGTGTCAAACAAATGCCCTAGCAATGTAGCCCATGGGTGAGTTCTCGTCAGCATCCACTAAACGCAACACAGTAACTATGGGTTGCACAACTCTAAGATAATCTTCAATTTTTTTTCCAAAAAGCATTCACCATCACAGTTTCATAGACATTTCCCATTATGTGTCTTTGACCAAGAACTAGTATTCCACACCTCAGAAATAAACAAAGACGCCAATGCTTTCCTTTGCTTTAGCAAACTAGTAAGGGTCAAGTAGTTGGTAGCAAAGCGGGTAACTCCACTTCTAGACAGCTCTTGGTGATCCTCAGTGAACTGTAGAAACGCATCGTGCAACTGAATATGCTGGTAAATACACGCTGTTACTTTTCTGACCCTCTTGATAACTCCTGCAAATTTCTGTAACTTGAAAATATCCTCAAGCATCAAATCCAAGCAGTGTGCAGCACATGGAGTCCAAAAGAGGTTTTTCCTCTTCTCCATCAGTAACTTTCCTGCTAAAACAAAATTGCTTGCATTGTCGGTGACAACTTGTACAACATTCTCCTCACCCACCATCTCCACAGCCTCGTCTATCAATTTGAACACATACTCTCCAATGTGTACATCGGATGTTGCATTCTTTGCATAAATAAAAAATGACCCTTCTGGAAAATTAACAAGGAAGTTTATCAGACTTCGTTGTCGTTTATCAATCCATGCATCACACATAATCGTGCATCCATATGTCCTCCAATGGCTTTCATGCTTCACTTGCAAATCTTTGGTACATGCATATAATCTTTCAAGTAGGGGCTTTCGCAATTGGTGATAAGATGGAGGAACAAATCCTCTCCCAGCTTGGACAATAGCCTCCACTGCCACCTCAAATGCTTCTCATTGTACAACATTAAAAGGGATGCCATATGTATAAAATAGCTCAGCTATGGCATCATATGCCACCTGTGTAGCATCCTTTTTAAAAGCAAACTCAATTGTAGTTTGTTGTGCTTCACCACGAGACCTTGCTGCCTTCCTTTGTGCCACAACCTCCCATGGGCTAACAAAACTAAACGAGTCCATAGGACCCTTGCCATGTGGATCCTTCCGTACAAGTGGCCTATTTGCAGAACATGAACCAGAATCAGATTTAACGTTTTTACTTGTTGTAGCCGTAGGTTGTGAGTCATCCAAGATGACTACATGTTCACCACGATCGCCATCATCTGAATCTGGAATGTTTTAATCAACTCCACTATATCTGTAATCAACGACTACCTTCCTCTTCTTGTTACGATTTTTGAAGTCAGCCATCTCTTTCTTAATCTCCACAGTAGCTTTTGGACACATAGATACATCACGATAACCACCAATCAGGTGTTCCTTCTGCCTTTTGATGCCACCATTAGTAATGTGACCGCACAATGCACATTGCACCTTATTCTTGTCTAGTGTATTCGGCCAAAAAGAGTACTTCCAACGGGATCCTTCGACGCCACTTTCAAGCATGGATCATTCATCTTGTCAGTGAAGCGAGAATCAATTTCCCCAGGCCTTTGTATAGTAGATGGGGTTGGTGTAGTAGGATTAGGAATGGCATCCCCATCCAAGGATTCCATTGAAGTCATTCTACAAGGGGAGAGCAAGAGAATGCAGGGAGGCCGCTGGAGGAGGTGGAAGGCCGTCGGAGGAGGAGGGAGGCCGTTGGAGGAGGTAGGGAGGCCGTTGGAGGAGGAACGAGGCCGCTGGAGGAGGAGGGAGGCCGCTGGAGGAGGTAGGGAGGCTGCTGGAGGAGGAGGGAGGCCGTCGGAGGAGGAGGGAGGCCGTTGGAGGAGGTAGGGAGGTGGCTGAGGAGGAGATTCTTCTCTGCAGCAATAGGGTCGAATGAGGGTCGGGTCGAATGCGATGGGGTAATACAGGATCGAACGGGTATATCGCATTTCAAATATGCGATATGTATATCGCATTTTGAAAATGCGCTATGTATATCGCATTTTCAAAATGCGATATATGTGGAGTACGCATAAAAAAAAGTCGCCTAGGCGCCCATGCACGCCTTAACGCCCGGGCGACCCAAGGCGTACGCCATTTTCTATGAAAGCAAGGCGTGCTTTCTAGGCGCACGGCCTGGGGCACCTAGGCGGCCGCCTAGGCACGCCTAGGCGTGCGCCTTAACATCCATGGTCAGATTACAAAGGATTTGCACTGTCGAGCTATTTTTGACCCGTCGTCTCTTGTTTTTTCAGGACATTCTTAAGGGCAGGGTGATTGGCGGTGGTTGTGAGAAGGATGATCTCTATCGTTTGGTCTAAACTCCCTATGCTGGTGTCTCGTTTCAGTCCAGTGGACCAGTCTCTTCATTCACATGGCATCTACGATTTGGCCACCTCCCTCTTAAGAAGATGCATCATATCTTGCCCCAGATTTCACCGGGGTCTTCTTTTCAGTGTGAAATGTGTCAGTTGGGAAAGCATCACATATATACTTTCCCTAGTTGTCAGTCTCGGAGCAGTAGCTCACCTTTCGTATTATTTCATGTTGACATTTGGGGTCCGAGTCGTGCCGCGGATCATCAGGGACACATGTTTTACCTAATTGTGATTGATGATTTTTCTCGCTTGTCATGGGTGTTTTTGTTTTAGAATAAATCTGAAGCAGGGGATGTGATAAAAAATCTTATAAATGAAGTCCAGAATGTTTTTTCATCTACTGTAAAAATTGTGTGTACGGATAATGCTTTGGATTTTTTTTCTCGTGTTCTTTCTCAATTCTTCTTGTCTAGAGGCATTATCCATCAAACAACCTGTCTCATTTTCTATGAAAGCAAGGCGTGCTTTCTAGGCGCACGACCTGGGGCGCTTGGGCGGTCGCCTAGGCGCGCCTAGGCGCTTGCCTTAACATCCATGAGATTAACTCCTTTTTACAGGGGCTTTACTTGACGATTACCTTACGAAATGATTCACCTTTATGAAAATACCGTATGCTTTGATTGAATTTTAAATGAAATAAAGATTAAGATACAAGTAAAATATAAGTACATAAAACCAAAAGGAGGGTTGTGCTACATATCAAAATGCCTTAAATGAATAGTTACCATTGTAGTGCCTTCTTAAGAAGCCTCCATCTTGAAAATAGAGTTTTTCAAAGCAATCGACTGACCAATTTTCCAATTACAACCTTAGAACTTAAATTCTAGGTTTTCCTCAAGGTTGCAGAAAGTGGTAGTCGGTACTCGGTCGGTGGGGTCACCTACTAAGGATTAGTCGGCAGTCGGACGACTAATCGGATTTAGTCGGTCATTAGTCGGTTTTGAATTTTTTTAATTATTTTAAATATACAAATCATTTTTTATGCATATATTCTTATATATATACATATATTTGTACATTTTATATGCCATCATAATGAAACAAAAGAAATAATAGAGTTTAAATATAAAATTAAGCATGATAGAATATGTTTGCTTTTAAAAAAAGTGAAAAACTTAAAAAATAAAGAAGGTTGTTGTAAAAGTCGGCCGACTAGGCCGACTAGTTGGTCCGACTTGTCGGGTGGACCGACTAAAGGCCAACTAGGCCTAGTCGAGTCGGCTACCCCCCCGACTCGACTAGTCGGGCTGACTAGTCGGCCTAGTCGGCGGACTTTTGCAAGCTTGGTTTTCCTTACAATCTCATTCTCCTTAAGAATCTACCTCCATTCATATACATATTTCTTAAGCAGATTTCTTAAGCATGTGAAGATTCTATCCCTTCTGTAGACCTCTCACATACCAAGTCAATATCGTCGTTAATTAATGGCGACAGAGAGACCATCTAAACAAGTAGCTAGAGTGGGTGTCATACCACCATGGAAAATTTAGTATCTCTCTTTATCTCATCATCGACTATTAAACACCTCTTGGTTTTTCTAGATCAGGACATGTCCCCAACACCTCCTTCAATACACCCCCACCCTCGGTCAAAGCACACATTGTGAGCTAAGGTTCTGTTGCATGGGCGATGCAAGATGTGTTCGAGAGGGGCAATACCATCATCGTCGTATCTGCAAAGAACTTGTATCTCCAGTTTCTTAGGCACCTCCCCAGTTCACCGTACCAATAGGACTATCAGAAAATTCTCAAGTCTGATATTCGCTCAGATTTGATTTGCTAAAAGTTTGTTTCATTTGATTCGAAAATAAACGAACCGAAGCTAAACATAGGTTTAGGCTCATTTATATAAACGATCCGAACTTGAAAATGATATGTTCGATCAGGTTATGTTTGTTAAGAGTTTGATACTCGTACATATATACACAAATTTGTGAATCCCTAGATTGTTCATGTTATTCCAAGTCAATGGAACTTTATCCCGAGATAAGCTATCTCATGATAAATGGTCACATCATGATTGCAACATCCATTGCATCTTTGTTTATAGTACTGATCCATTATCCTTCAAACAACTTGAAAAAAAGGATAGGTGATGAACCTCATGTATCACTTAACCCACCTTATTCATTATCCCTTATTCGAACAAACTATCATATAAAAACATTACAACTATCTTTTTTATCAAAGATAAAAATTCTTATTAATTTTTTGAAGATGAAGAAGAGTGAGATAAAGAAGGAAAAAATTGAATGAATATTTGTAGTTGTTGGAGTATTTGGTTGTGCGCCTATTGAGTTGTAGATGGGTAAATGGATACCTCCAGGATCCATTTACCCCATACAAGTGTTTAGTCTCACATCTACCAGTGGTGGGACTTGGAGGCTCTGTGCAGGCTATATAAGGAGCCCCAGACCTCCTGTAACCATTGAGAAAGTCAATAGACAAACCTGGCCCTTTGAGACCTTCTCCCGTGGTTTCATCCCACTCCTCACGGAGTAGGGTTCCACGTAAATCCCGCTGTTCTTATTGTTTCTTTATTCTTTTTCCATGTTTCTCTTCCGCTTCCTATTTTCAAACATGGTATCAGAGCGGGTTCGTTTCTTGAGGAGTATTTATTTTATATAGATTCGATTATTTTTCATGTTCTTGAAGATCCTTCTGAGGAGTAATGATATTCATTAGAAGATCTGTTCAGAAGCTGTTGGGTTTCATGAAACCCTAATCTGTTCGATTCTCAAAGAATACTGCACACGGTTTCTCACAAAACCCTAGCCGCATATGGCAGCGCCCAGGCCATTGCATCCAGGAGACATGCTTCTGCTTCTGACGATTCCAGCAGTGCGATTTCACGCGCACCTCCAGCCCAAGAGCGCCAAGCACCTTCTGGTGGTACGTCATAAGGGGCGTGATCTTCATCAACAGAGGTCACAGCACTCAGGCGGCAGCCCTTCATGCCGCAACTGCTGCTCCCAGGCACACAAACGTGCGAGCGACTCCCAGGCGCACGGAATCCCAGGCGCACAAACGCGTGCGCGACTCCCAACTCCCCCTAATGCGCAAGTCGCATGGTGGTGCTCAACCTTCTGCCCGGCACGTCACAACCCATCCATTGCGCACGACTATCTCCACGCCGCTGGCTCGGGGAGGCGGTGCTCCAACTGTCTAAGCCCTACTTCCCAGCTCCAGGAGGCGACTGTGCTCCCCATCGGATGTCAGGGAGCCCTCCCCTACGCAGGCGACCTCCTCCCTTGGTCGTGCGATTCCCAGATTTCCCTCCGAGGGGAACACATAGGCGGTGGCGGCGTGGGGTTTTGAAAGAAGGGTTCCCATGTAGGAACCCTAATATGAGCGCCCAAGAGGGCCCTGTTTTGTGAGAATATAAAAAAGGAGAGGATATGATAAGCCTAAATGGGCTGACGTGAGTATTTTTTTTAAAAAAATATTTATTGTAAAGCCCACGTGGGCCGCCTATTAAAGAAAAAATGAAATGGCAGCCGTACAAAAAAAATGAAAGGCTGTGAGAAAAAAAGGATAAGAATGAGATGGCAGCCCTAAAAAAAAGTGAAAGGCTGTAAAAAAAACCTCTGCTATTGTAAAGGCTTAAATGAGCCGTGCTTTGTTTAAAAAGAGAGAGATGCGAGGTCCAGTTAAAAAAAAAGAAAAAGAAAAAAGAGAGAGAAAGGAAAGCCATATAAAAAATATATATCGAAACAACATAAAAAATGTGACGGCTTAAAAAAATGATGAAAAGCCGTAAGGAATTTTTGGGGAATATTCATGTTTACCATCATCTTCTCCCAACTTGGTCGACGTCCATGTTTTCCGACAAGTATGGGAGAAAGGGGGAGTATATGTAGAGTTACAGGTCTTCTCCAGATTCAGTCAGAGGCCCAGCCAGTTTCAGACTCTACAGATGTTCAGACTCGACGTCAGATGTTTCCGAGTCTCTAGTTTCAGCCACACACGAGTATGCGGCCTTTTCAGATGAGCAGATTTTTGCCATCTTTTATAGTGGTCCCCATCTTTTCTTGTTGTTGTTCGGCCAGAGTTTTCATGTGGTATCATAGGTACTCCAGAGTAGAGTACCATTCTCTGTGCCAGATGGGAGAGGCCCAGTTCTCCGATGAGGAGACTTTTCAGACTCCATTCTCCAGCACCGTGGACTCCGACGAGGATTGTACTTCCACGGCCTTTTCAGTTCAGCCCTTTTCAGAGATGGAGCAGTTGTCCACATTGTTGTGGCGGGCCAGAATACTCCGACGAGGAGATTCATTTCAATTGCAGTGACTCTGACATGCGCAGTTCAGATCACATGCTCTCCGACGAGGAGATTTAGCAGACTCACACTCCAGCCCGTTCGTCCTCCTCATCTGCACGGCATGAGAAGCAACGTCCTCGATAGCAGCAGTGGTGCGCGTTGAGTTGATATTGTCCGTAGTGTCCTGTAGTGTGAGTTGAGTTTCTTTCTGTTTGTTTGTCCAAGCTGAGCATTGCATGCTCCAGCTTGAGGGGGAGTGTTGGAGTATTTGGTTGTGCGCCTATTGAGTTGTAGATGGGTAAATGGATACCTTCAGGATCCATTTACCCCATCCTAGTGTTTAGTCCCACATCTACAAGTGGTGGGACTTGGAGGCTCTGTGCAGGCTATATAAGGAGCCCAGACCATGTAACCATTGAGAAAGTCTATAGACAAACCTGGCCCTTTGAGGCCTTTTCCCGTGGTTTCGTCCCGCTCCTTACGGAGTAGAGTTCCACGTAAATCTCGCTGTTCTTATTGTTTCTTTATTCTTTTTCCATGTTTCGCTTTCGCTTCCTATTTTGTAACAGTAATTACATAAACAAAAACACGAGGATAGGGTGCTTGCAGCTCATCTGCATGCAACTTCCATATTGATTATCTCTCAACAATTTATTTTTTTCGAGAAATCAACATGTACATGTTTCCATGGCACATGTACATGTACTTGCTCCTCTTGAGATAAATCAATGGTTGATAGAGGTAATAAAAGTGCAATTTCCTATAGCTCAGCCACATATTCCCTTTATCCCTATATATCCCCACTATTTCATTTTATTTCACCCCCTCTCATTCGAAAATTTTGATGTTCGATATTTTCTTAGGTTTGGTTAGATTAAGGTTTAATTCGGATTCGTTTTGAAAATAAATGAACCTAGCTTAATGTGTTAGGTTCGATTATATGAACGAATCGAACCCGAAAATGGTAGATTCGCTATAGTTCAGTCCCTTTACACCCATGCATACAAAGCCCCGCTGCATTTTGCTAGATCAGGATAGGGTCCCTGCACCTCCTATACACGCCCATCCCCAGTCAATGCACACATTGTAAGCCAAGGTTTCATTACATTGGTGATGCAGATGCGTCCGAGAGGGGCAACACCATCGTCGTCATATCTGCAAAGAACTTGTATCTCTCGTTGCTCAGGCACCTCCCCAGTTTAACATCTGAAACGATCAACACAATTAGGTCGAGTCAAATTCCTAAGTAGTACCTGGGAATTACTTAAATACCCAGGTTCTACGAAATGTTTTTTTTTGACTCAAAAACTACAGAGGTGTCGCATGTTGAAAATGCGACACATCTGAAGTTTTTTTACTCAGAAACTACATATATGTCGCATCTTTAATATGCGATGTAGATAACACATATTGAATATGCGATATAGGGGCTAAATAAGGGCCGCGCGTATCGGCCTTGCCATTTTCTGGAATGTTTCCAGGGAATTTCTCACATGTCGCATGTTGGACATGCGTTATATGAGAAAACACATGTCGCATGTTGGACATGCGATATATGAGAGAAACCCTGGAACGATTCCAGGGAATTTCTCACATGTCGCATGTTCGACATGCGATATATGAGAGAAACCCTGGAACGATTCCAGGGAATTTCTCACATGTCGCATGTTCGACATGCGACATATGAGAAAAACCCTGGAAAATGACTGGCCAGGGATGGATATATGAGGTTTTGAAGTTGTGGGTTTGGCCCTTAGTCATCTTACGATAAGAGACCAAATAAGAGAAAAGTTGAACCTCCTCTCATGAGTGACTGAGACCGTGAATATATTCAATATTATATGCTTGTTTCATGTCGATGGACACGCATTCAAAGATGTATAGACAATCACCAAAGCGGGCTATGGACACAAAGACATTCACAACAGAAAAATATTGTGATCCAGAAAGACATTCCAAACATTATATATATATAGACTTGTCCACGGATATAAATTACATTTTTGTGTCACATTAAAAACTACAAGGTTTACAAGTCAACGCTTTTCTCTCCGCTGGTATGTAATCGTTGAATCAGGAGGATGAAAGGGTAACAGCCGGTTCGCCTCGTCTATCATGTGGATTTGAGAGGGTCCAGCAACATCTTCCTCGAAGGTTGGCATTGGCGGCGGCGTGAGCATGCAGTAAGTTGGTTGTGTCTCGCTGGCGTCCAATCCATGCCTCAACGGTGCCTGAGGCGTTGGCAAGTCGTCCCGTGGTCGCTCGGTGGCAGGTGTGAAGAAGTCTCTTGGCGTAAGGTTCTCATCTTCCGCAGCGGCTTCTTCATAGTCTATGGGTTCCGCCACTTGTTCACGCACCCTTCCTCGACCTCTTCCTCTTCCTCTTCCTCTTGCCCTTCCTCGCCTTGCCTCTTCCCGAGCCACATCAACATGCTCGTCATGTAATGTGACCGCATCTGCAAATTGAAACGACAACCACTCTGTCATTTCCGCCTTTGCTTGTGCTGCAATCTCGCGGCATTCCTCGTGTCCAATATCGTATACACGGCTCCACTTGGCGAGCTGCATCCAAAAAAAAGTAGAGGCAAATTTGTAGCAGTCTTCTTAAATTAATTTACCACAAACTTCTAGTACGAGCACTTATATTGCTTACCAGAGTTGCACCTAATCGTCCGACAAATCTTCGAGTTATAATCTGATACCATTGCTCGTATGCGGGCGTCACGAATATCCCTCTGGACCGATTGATACCAACAATTCTATCTTCCCGCTCATCCCAGTGGGTAATATGCAACCAGTGTCTCGCCCTCCAATCTCCATGCACCTTCCCCCTCAAATCGATTGCATGGAGGTCTTGAAAGGTTAAGCAAGGATGTGGAATGTCTTGAAGGCCGCCAAATTGTCTCAAGAATCGGTCTGGGTAGTAATACTCCACAATATGGAAGTATATCAACGATACTTCCGCTCTTCAAATGCGTTCGCCTTCAAGACAGTTGGCTGGGAGACCAACGCGGATCTCATCGGTATATGGAGTCCACAATATTTGAATGCGAAAATTGTATTTCGATCAGTAATTTTTTGGTTGATATAGAAACAATTTGTGAATGTAAAATTACCTGCTCGGGTGATTGCATGTCAAAAGCGTCCCGGTAAGGTCTCACCACGTGTGTAGGCTGTCTACGATGTGCAAACGCCGTTGCCCAGCGGACTCCTAACGGGCGCCCATACCATTCTCTGTCGTCCCTCACAACTGGAACAATGTGGGGGAAATGCTCCCATGCCCATAGCTGAAGGAGTATGACCGAGCCTCCAATCTCTTCGGTCGCCATATCCGTTGCTAAACAAAGGTATCTACAAGTACTGCGGATCCCCAGCTCAATGTCCCAGAGTACTCAAAATCATGCAGATGTGGTAGAGCGATAAGTGATACCAACGATCTTGACTTGTTCGTGAATAGGACTCCACCAAGCAACTGCAAGATGTAGGCTCGAGCATGTCTCTGTACGACCATCTCGTCTGCATCTTCTGGCAATTCTGCAAAATGGGTGGATAGCCAACTTGCTAACACCCTGCTGCCAACGATCTCTGCTGGAAGTGGCCTAACACCCAACAATTCCTCGCAAGTATCCGCCCATGTGGCTCCAGGTGTCGTCTCCCCAGTAACCACAGGTCCATCAATTCGCAACCCCATGATGAATGCGACATCCTACAAGGTGATGGTCATCTCCCCACTAGCCATGTGGAAAGTGTGCGTCTCGGGTCTCCATTGTTCAACAATGCGGTCACCAAATGCCAATTTAGGGTAATGAACTCCAGTTCTGAAATGCATCCAAAGCTTGCTTGGGCTACATATGGCTGTATCCGATCATCCAAAGGAATCCGACGTAACATGGGTCTCACGTCGTCGGCAACGCAAACATGAAGATTCGTACAAAAAAATTTTGATAAGGAAAGCAAAATGAAGGAACCAAATAATTAAATTTACTTACATCGCCTGCCCAGACACGACGAGGATGGATATAATTATCAAACCCGGCCATCCGCGGAAGAGATCAAATACAGCGGAAGCGCAGGACCTTCAGGAGGGCGGAGCCACCAGCCAGCTCGAGGTAAGGGTGTTTGAGCTTAGTTATTAATAGTTGGCCGTGGATCCCTCAGCAGTTTATAACGATGTCGCTCCTGAAGATGCAAAGCGGATGGGTCAATTAGGCTGGGATCCATCTGCTATTTTAAATATTCAATGTTAGATTATACAATGTAAAAAACAACAACATACGATAAGAGTAAATTCGCCACCACAATGAAAAATAATAATATACGATGTAAAAAATGCACACTTACTCGAAGTTGGACATTTGCGTCTGTTGTGACCTATGCCACCACAATTAACACATTTATTCTTATTCCTTGCCGTCGTCAGCGCATTTGAAGTGGATGCTTGAGAATCCCTTGCGGTTTTATTGGGACATCCACGGTGTATGTGACCCAATATCCCACAAAAGGAACAAGTATTTTGGCGAATCACATCTCTAACATCCATTTCATTATGAATTCTTGTACTACGTGGTCGACCTTTGCCGCGCTTACGTTTTGGGTCCGGACGTAACTCTAGATAATCCAAGGGAGCCCATGTTTCACGATCACCGATGGGGAAAAATTCCCCTCCATAAACTTTCAGCTGGTGCTGACAGGTGTACCACTCTCCAACATAGGAATCCATTTCAGCTCGACGCTTTGAAATGATTGCAATGACGTGGGAACATGGGATACGAAAAATTTGCCACTTATTACAAGTACATTTCCTTTGGAGCAAATTTACCGTGTACTGTTTGTGACCACGAAGACCACTAGATGTCCGTCGATCCCTGCTATACACCTCGAACAATATTTCCGGCTGTACTTGTATCTGAGTTACTGTGTGCCCATTCGCGGCTGAAGTCCAACGGGTCAACTCTGTGGATGCCTGATGCGTGAATTTTCGACCAGCTGCAATGGCTGCGCTTGCTTCTTCAGCATGTTGAATGAAGTATGACACACAATTATAAAAAGTTTTCTCGATTAACACAGAGATTGGCAAGCAACGGGTATCTTTAAGAACAACATTGTAGTTTTCGCTCAGATTTGTAGTCATCTGACCAAACCTATAACCACCGTCATAAGCCAAGGTCCATTGCTCACGACGACAACCATATGTCGAAAACCATCTACCTGCTCCATTATTCCACTCTTGCAATTTCCTCATGAAGTACGCGAACTTCCGAGGTGTCGTCTGTAATGCTGCGGCTTGCACCAGAGCTTTCATGGAGCTATTTTTAAAGACGCTATTGAAGTTGCTCGCGACATGCCTTGTACAAAACCGCCAATATGCAAAGGGTTCTAATAAATCCATGTCAGCATCTTTCATAGCGGCTTTTATTCCAGCATGCATGTCAGAGATGATACATATTGGTCCAGCTCGCATGCCGATTACCCTGATACGTACCAACGAAAGAAACCACTTCCATGACGGAGCGGGATTCCTCGTCAACAATCCCGAATGCAAGGGGACAATATGTTTATCCCGGTCAATCCCGCAAGCAATGAGCAATTTTTATTTGTACTTCCGTACAAATGTGTCCCATCAACACTAATCAGAGGGCGACAATATTTGAATACCTCAATCGAAGGCCCAAATGCCCAAAAGCAACATTCAAATCTACGGCAAAGCGGTTTCCGAGGATCAGGATGGTCGCTGTATTCAATATCAATTTAGTCCCAGGAATAATAGCCTTCATTGCATGCAATAGATAAGGCATTTCAGCATATGACTTCTTCCAGTCACCAAATACAATTCCGATGGCCTTCCTCCGAGCATCCCAAGCCTTTTTCTTTGTAACCCAGTAGTTGTACATCTCCGTGGATGTGAGCTCCTACGACTTGAAACACGAACATTAGGGTCATCCCTAACAAGAGTTAGCAAAGATCTGGACATGAATTTGTAGTCCAATTGAGGGTGATCATGATTAACTGTTGGGTCTATACAAGTGTGTGCCCCCAACAACTTGGAGATCACCCACAGTCCATCAAATTTTCTAAAATGTCCTCATAAATACCAAACACAGCCATTCGATCTCTGCGTGCAAAAAACCGACCATATAAAGCTGGTGGATTCTTTGACAATGAAGTCATAGTGTGACAGAATGTGGTACTTCTTCACAGCGTAAACCAAATCTTCCCTACATTTGAACGTTCTACCCTTGCATATTTCGTCAGCAACACCATCAAGTCTAGACTTCTCTCGAACATCATCTTCATATGTTGAACGAGTATTTGATCCTCTAACCCCAAAAACGGGTATACGGGGTGTAATAGTATGCGTGCTTTGTTCATCAGCTAGGATCTCCTCGTCCACCGCATCATCGTCGACATCTTCGCTACCTTCTTCCAGGTCATCATCGGTCCCCCAATGGATGAAATCATCCAAAGCATGGTTAACCTCTCGCAGCAACGAGTCACTCATTCCCAAATCCTGATCCGTGCATGGTTGCATTACAGGCGCATCAGTGTCAAAGTAGGGTTCCATGCTTGGGACATTTATTGGTTGTGTGCTACAGACAACTGCTGGTTGTGTGCTCGTGACTAAAGACGGTCCCTTGTTAGTCACAACAGTGGGGACTTCGCTCACAGATACATCTTCAACAATAATGTCAGTAGGCATCGATTTCCTGATGGTCCGAGCATACACAAGAACTGCTTGCACATCATCATCATCGACAATAGATAAAAATGATGGTTCCTCCCCTGGGCCTCGAGGGATGCGATGTAATAATCGGATTTTTTTGACTATCGGCATCCAGGTTGAACTTACGGTAACCAAGTTCAACATCTCATCGAACGTCATATTAGGCATTAGCACAAACCCCCTTATGTTAGTCGACGATCCGCACATGAGTGTACCCCTCAAATGACACATACAATACAACGGCTCCATTCTAACCTAATACGTGACACAACGTACAAGTAAACATCATACATTCATGAAATGAAAATAATATGCATATGATACAAACAATCATATCAAGAAAAATTTTTATCAAGTCTAAGTGTTCGCAACAACGGCTTAAGCTTAGTGGGAGGCGGGGGCGGCTAGGACGGTGCCAACCAATGAAACCACGGAAAAGGAGTGTTCCGCGGGGCTAGGAGTGAGGAAAATGGACGTTTTTGAGAGAGGGAGGAGATCAAAATAGGCGGGTGGCGCAGTGGCGGGTCGAGGGCGGCAGGGGTGCAGCAGCTGGAAGGAGCGGGGAAATGGCAAGGCCGATACGCGCGGCCCCTTATTTAGCCCCTATATCGCATATTCAATATGCGTTATCTACATCGCATATTAAAGATGCGACATATATGTAGTTTCTGAATAAAAAAAACTTCAGATGTGTCGTATGTTCAACATGCAACACCTCTATATTTTTTGAGTAAAAAAACATTTCGTAGTACTTGGATATTAAAGTAATTCCCAGGTACTACTTAGGAATTTGACTCCAATTAGGTCTGGAGGAATAGAGCCTTAGAGAAACCTTGTGTTGTAACAGTAAGAGGTGCCCGACCTGACTGCCCCAGATCTCTAACAAGGAAAGGAAAATGCCTATATTTTGTTTTACTTGGGTGCAACTTCTGTTGTGGGCAAACATATTCAGGTTAGTCATCTAACCCCAAGGGCCCACTTATCAAAAAAAAGTTAGGGACCTTCGATGTTGTGTTTTACTTTTTTTTTATATTATAATGAACAAAAGTTTTATCCCACCACATTTTTAGTAAGTGTTGATCTCAGTGTCTTGATGAAATGCTGCGGATTTCATGATATCTGAAGTTTGCTCTTTACTTTTTACATTATTACCATATTCTTTCTTAATTTCGGCAGTAGTTCATATGCAGACATTGCAGAGTAACGACAGCATCAAGCTGGTTGGCTACATAATTTCGCTTGCTCCAAGCAATTCTAGTTATTCACGGGCTTAGATCTAAATTACCTTATTACCAACAGTTTCTTTTAACATTTCTTTGGTTGCCTCCTTTTCTCTGGTTGCCTCTTGCAAGACTCCTCCTCTAACTTCGTAGACCCTCGAATTGGATCACTAGGAGGCATGTTAATTCTGTCGGATGAAGGTTTTGTCTTTCTATGCTGGTCCTAAGTACGGGTGGAATGCCGTTTAGGTAGCCAACAACCAATATAATGAATTGAGGGCCAACAACCAATGCTGACCCTCGAATCGTAACATTGTCAGATATTTTTTACATGTATCCTTGCATAGCAGTAAATTTTAAAAATATATTTGTAAAAAGATATGCAGTGAACTTTTGGAAAAAGAACATTCTTGAGGGTTTTCTATATGTAATGATCGCTGATTTGAATCTGAATATGGGTGCATGATTAGCGAACCCCTAAGTTGGCTTTTGGTGATTAATTGCATTGTTGCTTGACTTCTCTGATTCCTTTAGAAGTTAAAATGCTGGCTTTGGTTCTACATTTTTTCAGGTAGCAAGTGTTGTGGCACATGAATTGGCCCACAGTGGTTTGGAAATTTGGTGACAATGGAATGGTGGACTCATCTATGGCTTAATGAGGGTTTCGCGACCTGGGTACATGAAAGTTGCCATTCCTTATTGTTCCAAATCTTTACAGCTGATCTAGCTAATAGATTCTGTTGTTTTTTAGGTTAGTTATTTGGCAAATGATGCTTTATTTCCTGAATGGAAAGTTTGGACACAATTTATGGATGAATCTACTGAAGGGCTCAGGCTAGATGCACTCGCTGAGTCACACCCTATCGAGGTATATCAGTTGCATCTGTTTACTGTTTTGCAGTTTCCTCTTTTTTTCCAATGAAGTGGGAGGGACGATGGATTCTCCTTATCTGTCATTGATCCTTTTATTGATGGTTTTGTATGCTCTCTATGTATGTTCTCTGTTTGCCTTTTTGCCGGAATGGTCAGTGAGGGCATATCTAGGAGGTGGGAGGCTTTTGAAGAATCATTCCCCAAGGAGGGTTTGATTTGTGAGAGAACCTGTCAGCTAGTGATTTTTAAGAGCCACCTCTTTTATCTAGAAACTTAAGTCGAGATGGATTCTCTTTGTATAGGGGGAAGTGCTTTTGAAGTATCATTCCCCTAGGGTGGTCAGATTTTGTGATAGATTTAGTCAGCCAGTGATTTTTTCAAGAACAACTAGAACCAGTTTTCCCTAAATATAAGCTGAGTTGCAAACAGTGACCAGATCTGAAGATGGTCGTGCTTGAAAGTTTCTTAGAAAAATAATTCATATATGACAAAATGTTGGTTGGTCCAGGAATAAGTTCATCACTCCTGGAGAGTAGCATTGCAATTAGGGCAGTTACTCTAGAAATATATGTGCTTTATGCAAATTCTGTTTGAAAGAAATTGTGGAAAACACAAAGATATTGGTATATTATGTGGCAATTGTTAGTTTATTCACATTTTAAAGTCCGTAGGATTTTATATTTTATTCTAGTTAGAGAATGTATAGGCGGGTAATTGGATTCTCACCAAGATCCAATTACCCACTCATGTTTAGTCCCACATGGATGAGTGGTGGGACTCCGGACTGTCTGAGAGGCTATATAAGGAGCCCCTCACCCCCTGTACTCATTGCGAACTTCAATAGAATATCTGCCCCTTTGAGGACTTCTCCCTTGATTTCATCCCACTCCATAGTGAGTAGGGTTCCACATAAATCATTGTTCTTCATGTTTATATTTCTTGTTTTATCGATTCCGCTTCCGCTTCTCAGATTTCAACATGGTATCAGAGCGACGGTCCTAGACCGGAGCCTATTACCCTAAACCCGCCATCACCACAAGCCCTCTCTCCTTGCGCGGGACCCCTTGATGAAAGGAGTCCAGCGCAAGGCAGTTCGAGTCCCCAGCATCACCAATTGTCACCTCCAGTGGCATCTAAAGCACCGCCCGAGGCTCCAGCAGCTCCAGCCGCACCTCCTGCATCGTCGGCACCGCCTGGAGCCCCCCTTCAATAGCCCCTGCCTCACCATGGCTTATTTCTCCCAACTTGATGTTCCATACTCTTTATTCTATCAAGTATGTGAGAAAGGGGGAGTCAGAGATGATTCTTCAGGATGTCTACTGCCCTACCATGACTGACAAACCGACGCTCCGGACTACTACTCAGATCATCTGTCTTCACCGAGCATCAACTTCTTCATCAGGGCGTTATACTTCTTCTTTTACGACCCGACTAGTACTCCGCGCTGGACTTCTTCTACAATGATTCTTCTCCAGGCACGACAAAATGTTCCGGTGACCTGCAAGCACGACAGATATACGTTCCAGTGGACTTGATATCGCAGCGACTCTACAGACATGGCAGAGATACGTTCCGGTGACCTGAAAGCCGCAAACCCGTCCTCGAGCGAGGCCTTCTACCAACAGCGGACATATATTATTATGATGTTTCATGTGAAGATGTGTTGTATACTTTTTCTTTTTGTTACAAGCTACCAACCTTCTCAGCTCCAGCTTGAGGGGAGTGTTAGAGTTATTATATTTACATTTATGTTTGTAACCCTTCGGGTTTCGTAAGCCCTCGTGACACTTCGGCTTCCGTAACCCTTTGTGACCCTTTGAGTTATGTAACCCCCTGTGACCCTTCAGGTTCTGCAATCCTTGTACTCTCTAGAGTTTTCTCTATATATAAGAGACCCTAGCTCTATGGAATAAACATCTCGTTCGCTTCTCTTCTCAACACTAGTATTTCGTAAACTATATCTTTTGATGTTTAAGAATAAGTCCATGAATGTTACACAAATGAATTAAACCTATGGACATCTATCGAGCCTTTAAAGTTTTTTTTGAAGCCAAGAAAGGGGGAGACACTCAACGATATTCACCCCTAGTATTTATTAAAAGAAAGAAAACTAGAAGGAAGTACAAAAAGACGCGCTAAGCGATCCAGGAGCTTAACAAGCTCGACACCTATAATTTAACATTTTCTAAATAAAACCTCTGCTCCGAGACCAATAGCGCATTCCTGGCCAGCCATATGGCCCAAATCGTAGCCAGCGGCCGCAACAAGTCCCTCCTCGCCCGCTGGCCAGCCGCCACTAAACCACCGCAGAATGCCCCAACGTCCGAGATGTCGACCCATCTTAGGGACGGGTCATCCCAAAGGGGTGCCGCCCCCCGACAAGAGAAGAAAAGATGCTCCATCATCTCAATCTTCGTATAGCAAATAAGGCACCTGTCAGAGATTACCCCCAGCAGCCTGGCGCATCTTTTTTTTTGAAGCTCAAAAGAGGGGGAAGCACTCGACGGTGTTCTCCCCAATATATTAAAAATAAAAATAAAAAGATAACAGTTTTTACAGAGAATGCTGAGAAATAGAACAAACAGGACTACCCGCAAGGGTAGCCACAAGCAATGGATCCCCCATACAACCACAGTGGCCTACCCCTGTGACCAATCCTCTAGAAGACGCTTAGCTTGCAAAGAAATGTTCTCCCTGTAGAACCGTTGAGCCGTAAATATTGCCTCATTCCGCCCAGCCTGGCGCATCTGTCACGCGTCATCAACCTCTTCCTCCTGAACAACCAAAGAAAGAAATCGATCCTCTCGGGAAGACCCATCCCCCAAAGGAAAGCGCAGTCCCGCACCAAATCCGTCGAGAGGGAGGGCGGGGGACTGGAGATCGCTAAGTACGCCTTGCGGACTGTGAAATCCTTGTCACGCCAAACCCATTGATCACGCTCCGCAGAAGGACCCATCGTGTCTCTAAGCACGTCAAGCAAGCACATGAACTCCTCCAGCTGCTGATCCGAGAAGTTCGAGCGGAACAACAGCATCCAGTTTCCATCGGCCCAGCACGCGGCAACCCGTGCGTCCGGATCCTCCGCTAGAGCAAAGAGACGAGGGAAGCGAGAAGCAAGATCTCCCCTACTCGTCCAATTATCCTGCCAAAAAGCAAAGCTCTCGCCATTCCCCAGCACCGGTCTAAAGAACTCCTGGAAGTTGTACGTGACCTTGAGGATACACTTCTTCTCCAGAGCAAGGTGGTATGCTCGTGGCTTCTCTTGCGAAGTTGGCATGGGGTTGAAGGTTTAATCTACTACTCGAAGGAGAGCTCTACGAATGAATTCGACAATGGAGGAGGGGGAGGGGGTGGCCAGAGGAGTAGGATGGGGTTGTGCGCGGGTGGAGGAGAGGTGATAGAAGTTGGAGTGGGAACGCTAGAGGAGGGGGTCGGCGGTGGTGGGTGGAGGGGCTAGAGGAAGAGGATGTGGGGAGGTGTGTCCGGATAATAAAGGGGAGGTGTAGGGGCAGGGGCAATGGGGGCCGACATAGGTGTGAGGCGGGTTGGGGGGGTCGGACAAGGAAGAGGAAGAAGTGAGAAGAATTTTTTTAGATATAGGCATATCTATTCGAAGTTTTCAATCTAATTACTCCTATACCCTTGTTTTTTTCTCTAATTTCCCTTGTGTCCCCAAAGTTAATGCCCGTTTGTGTTGGGGATGGACGACAACTAATCCCGGGGGCATGGCCTCAAATTTCAACAAAATTCAACCGAATTCGGTCGAACTTCGATTTCGATAGGTTACCGAAATTCAGTCGAAATGGCCACAAAATGACCGAAATGTTTTTTTTTGAATCAATCAATTCGAGGAGAAGCATTGTTGTGTCTCTTTATAGAACGAAGGAGACATTCAATTTTTTTGAATTACAAAGGAATCAAACCGACAAGTTATAATATGAAAATTTGGTAACGTGTGTCTGAAAGAAGGTTGAGGCAAGTTTCGAAAGTAATGGAAAACCAATTCAGATTTATGCCAAGTCGCTCAGTTATTGAGGCTACCCACTTGTTGAGGAGAACAATGGAGATTTATAGAGATAAAAGGAAGAACCTCGTGTTAGAGATGTTGCAGCGTTCTGGGGATCGGTGAGGAAGGTCGAGAGCAACTCCTCAGACATCGTCTCTAAGCCATTCACGACGCTTTGGGCAATTTGGTTAGCGAGGAATGAGCTCATTTTTAAAAATCAAAGGTTTTATTCGAAGAATGTAGTGTCCCATTGTAGGGCTCTCACGTGTTTTTGGGAGTCCAGGTAATGTACTATGTAATTTTCCAATTTTTTATAATTAATTGATCGTGCGATGACTCCCAACTTGGGAGATCACCCTCTTTTCCATAACAAAATGTTTTTAATTAATTTGGAGCATGGTCTTAAATTTCACCGAAATTCCACTGAATTTTCCGGCGAAATTCAATTTCAACAAATGATTGAAATCGATACCCGGTAGCACTTCCTTTTCCCATTATTTTGCTGACATTTTGGTCATTTCGGTCCACTTCGGCAGACTTTCGGTTGAATTTCAGCTGAAACAACATAAAAAGTGGAATCTAAACACGTTTCATTGAATCGTCATTGTAGCCTCTTAGGCCGGTACTTCACCTAATTTCGACCGCTTCGGAGTACTTTTTGAGCTCTATATATTGGTGCATTACATTGCATCATTTCATCTCCGAACAAGACCATAGAATTGCGCATTTCTCAAACTCTCTTTCTCCTTATCTCTACTGCAAGAAGTATATGTGGCTGTGGGAGTGCTAGGCTGTTAGAAACCTTCCATGTTTTGTTACTAAGTATTTGCATACTATTAGGTTGGATATAGATTATGCTTGTGAATGCTACGTAGTTTCTTGGTGTTAATTGATTTGTTTGTGTCCCGCATGACATATTTTAGTATCGCAAGCTCTACAATGCATCTATTAGACAGACATTCATGTTAGAAAGATCCAGTTGTTTGGTATGTATGCATGTGTGTGTCTTATCTTAGTCCTTAAATTAAACATTTTTCTAATTTCAAAGTATTTTGGTTAGATACAAGTTCTAAGCTATCTTTTCGATCTTTAATTTCTTACATAAGATATCATTTTTCAGTCCTCTTTGTTTCCCTATATTTTTCTCTATTATTATTGCATGTGTCACTATTCTCTTGATGTCCACAAGGTGAAACTAATGGTTTCTACTTTCGATTCTAGATCTGATCATGGTTCTGAGGAGCATACTATGATTGTTGGAGAGATTGGATGGAAATTTAGCATAACATATCATGTTAACATCTTATTATTAGCAAAAAAATATGTATTTCTATCTCTTTATTGATTGAAGAATATTGAAAATCTTAATTTTAGAAAAAAAGATTCAAGTAATATCCCCAATTTCCGACCATTTCACTGAAATTACACCGAATTTCTCTTTTCAAGGTTATCAAAACGATATTGAAATCTAACATTTAAGGCCTTGATTTGGAGAAGGCTTATGATTCAGTCCCATTGGGGATATTGTGAAGTGTTTTGGAGACGAAACAAGTATTTATCCTATATATTAACCTTATAAAGGTTATATATGATGGGGCTTCATCTTGTGTAAGGACCAAATCTGTGAAGACTGACTATTTTGACATCAACATCGGTCTGTATGAAGGTTTATCTTTGAATCCATTCCTTCTTACGTTGATTATGTGCGAGTTGGCTAGTCACATTCAGGATGAGATACCGTGGTGTATGTTGTTTGTTGATGATATTGTGTTGATAGATGAGACTAGAGATGGAGTAAATGAGAAGCTTGAGGTTTGGAGACATGTCTTAGAGACTAAAGGATTTCATATAAGTAGGGCTAGAACTGAATATATGGAGTGCACATTTGATGGAAGCGGTGGTAAAGGAATTGAGATGAAGATTGGTGATGATATCATTCGGAAGGAAGATTCTTTTAGATAATTGTTATCTATTTTACAACTTGATTGAGAAATCGATGGAGATGTTACTTAGAGAATAAATGCAGGTTGGCTAAAGTGGAGAGGAGCATCTACTGTTCTTTGTGTTAAGAAATTTCCTTTGAAAATTAAAATAAAGTATTACAAAGCAGCTGTGAGACTTGCTATGCTCTATGAATATAAATATTGACATGTGAACTGTTGGAGTATTTGTTATGTGCGTCATGAGTTGTAGCAGGGTAAATGGATCTTGGAGAAGTCCTTTTACCCCACCCAGGTGTTTAGTCCCACATTGTCCAGTGGTGGGACTTGGAGGCTCTGGAGAGGCTATATAAGGAGCCCTAGACCTCCTGTATCCATTGAGAAAAAGGAATGCAATATCCTCCCCTTTGAGGGCTTCTCCCGTGGTTTCATCCCACTCTTCACGGAGTAGGGTTCCACGTTAAATCTTTGTTCTTCCATGTTTATTTCTTCTTTATTTCCGCTTCCGCTTCCGCTTTCTATTTCTTAACATGGTATCAGAGCGGGTCGATTCTCGAGGATTTTGTCTTTTATATTATTCGAGATTCGATGGTTCTTATTTGTTCAAGATCTTTCAAAGTCCGAGATTTATTTTGAGATTATTCGGTTAGAAGATCAGACCAATTCCTGTTTATTCCTGAAGATTACGTTGGATATGGTTCTTTGTTTGATCATCAAAGGACTCCGCATCTTCTGCAAGTCCCAGGAAAAAAAACCTAGATCCAGATCAATTTTTTTAAAGATCTGTATTGTTATTCATTCAATATTCGAGGATGGTCATCAATGGTTCTGTCGTGTTCCTACCGGGTGGTTGAAATTGAGGATTTGAAGATTTTTTATCTCAAGTTAGGGCTTTGCAGCCCCTGTTTTCGCATGGCGATCCCTAGCCGCATCACATCGTGCAGCAGGTGCGTGGTGACCCGGTTTCCATGGGAGACGCTTCCTTTCCAATCGACGACGATCTGCTCCATGACGAGCGTGCCTCGTACCCCGCATAAAATCCCTCGCACAAACACGCAAGACCCCTTTGCAAGATCTCCCTCAAGCGATCTCTAGATGAGAAGGGTTCTGGAGCAGCCAGAACTAGGCGGCGCCATCTCCAGCACATTCCCAAATCCCGCATCCAGTGGCGAGCCCCCGCAGACTTCCTCGCGCAACGACCCCGCAAAACTCGCGCGCAACGTCAGACCTTGCGCTCTCCTTGCCTCCAGGCGGAGGCTCCTCCCGATCCTATCTAAGCGGTGGCGGCGCGTATTGTGGTTCCAAGTCTCCACATACCAGCTGCGACCCCCGGAGTGCCCAACAGTTCCAGGCGAATCCTGCTCTCCTCTCCAACAAGCCCAGGCGCCCCTCCAAGCCGCTGGCCTTCTCTGGCGGCGCAACTCCTGGGTGGAAGGCGTATCTGCCGCCCATGGCGGCGCGACCGGAAAAAACTACGCGCGCAACCACAGCTGTCCAGGCGGCACACCCCTCGCGCTCTATCCTAGGTGCGACGAGCCCTAGTCGCACCCTCCATTCACGCCAGATGCAGCCCTCTTCAAGCTGCGTCGCATTATTGTGGCGATATCCATTCCTCGAGCAGCCCTTTTCAAGCGGCGCCGCATCGTCTTCAAGCTCGCAGGCGAAGCAGCACTCAATCGGACCGCCCAGGCGGCGCCATCCTTGGAAAGCCCCAAGTCAGGGGCGGCGGTTTTGTTGTTAACTCGAGATATCCCACGAAGGGAGCCCAAAATAAGTAGGGCTGCTTTAAAAAAACAAATCCATTGTATGGGCTCAATAGCTCTGTCGAGCTCTTGAAAAAAAGGAGAGGCCCAACTTATTAAAAAGAGGCCTGGTGACAAAAAAAAGGAAGAGGAGGATTGGGCCCTTTTGGGCCAAGGATTTGTGTTAAAAAAATTGGAAAAGGCGCGTACACAGAAAAAAATCGTACGCAAGTTAAAAAAAAGGATTTGCGAAAGCCGTAAAAAAATGTTGTCACGGCTTATTAAAAAATTGCAGAAAAAAGGGAGGCCGAGAAAAATAAAAAACAAAATTGATGAAACGGACAAATGTTATTCATGATTTGAGAAGCTGAAAAATTTATGATCGGCTTATTTGGTTTGATTATCCCCATAGTTATAAATTATCTTGTCTTCTCCCAACTTTGTCGATGTTGATTTTCCGACAAGTATGGGAGAAAGGGGGAGTATGGTGTAAAGTCACAGGTCATGTCCCAGATTCAAGAGGCCAGTCAAATATTCCAGACTCTACAATTTTTCAGATGAAGATTCTCCATGCGCAAGATTCAGACTCGACAGATTGGTCAGAGTCCAAGTTCAAGGCGCTCCATGTTGAGGCCCCTTTTTTGAGTTCTCCAGAGAGAGACTCATTTTCAGAAACGCATGAGTTTGCGGTCATTTTCAGATGATCACATGATTGCCATCAGTTCAGAGGTCCCTATCCTTTCTTGTTTTGTAGGCCAGAGTTTTCATGTGAGCCATAGGAACTCCAGAGTAGAGGATCATTCCCTATGCCATGTTGGCAAGGGTTTTCATGTGGTATCATAGGGACACCAGAGTAGTGTACCATTCTCTGAGCCAGATGGGAGAGACCCAGTTCTCCGAAGAGGAAACTTTTCAGACTCCATTCTCCAGCGACCGTGGACTCCGAAGAGGATTGCACAGCCATGGTCCTTATTCAGTTCGGCCCTTTTCAGAGATGGAGCAGTTGTCCACATTATTGTGGTGGGCCAGAGTACTCCGACGAGGAGACTCATTTTCTGTTGCAGTGACTTTGACAGGCGCAGTTCAGAGCACATGCTCTCCGACGAGGAGATTCAACATACTCACACTCCAGCCCGTTCGTCCTCCTCACCTGCACGACATGAGAAGCAATGTCCTCGACTGCAGCAATGTGTGCGTTGGGTTGATATTGTCCGTAGGGTCCTGTAGCATTGAGTTGAGTTTCTTTCCGTTTGTACAAGCTGAGCATTGCATGCTCCAGCTTGAGGGGGAGTGTTGGAGTATTTGTTATATGCTTCATGAGTTGTAGCAGGGTAAATGGATCCTGGAGAAGATCCATTTACCCCACCCAGTTGTTTAGTCCCACATTATCTAGTGGTGGGACTTGGAGGCTCTGGAGAGGCTATGTAAGGAGCCCTATGCCTCCTGTATCCATTGAGAAAAAGGAATGCAATATCCGCCCCTTTGAGGGCTTCTCCTGTGGTTTCATCCCACTCCTCACGGAGTAGGGTTCCACGTTAAATCTTTGTTCTTCCATGTTTATTTCTTCTTTATTTCCGATTCTGCTTCCGCTTTCTATTTCTTAACATGAACCATAGACATGTGCAGAGAATGAGAATAGAAGAAATAAAAAGGTGGTTGTATGGTCATACACGAAAAGATCGGATTCGGAATGAAACGATCAAATGGAAAGTTGGTGTAGCTCCTATAGAGGATAAGATGAGAAAAAACCACTTGAGATGGTTTGTGCATTTGCAAAGAAGGTTGGCTGATCACCGGTTAGAAGGTGCGAGATTGGGATGTTGAGCCGGCTAAGAAAGGGCGAGGAAGGCCCAAGAAGTGTTGGAATGAGACTATCAGAAGGGATCTTAATTATTTAGATCCAACACCAAGAATGACCCGAGATAGATTTGAATGGAGGTGAATCGATGTAGCCGACCCTACTTAATGTGGGAAACAACTTTGTTGTTGTTATGCATACGTTGACACAAGGGCTATATCCTACCTACGTCCTTAGTTAATGGAACTAAAAATAATATTGCTCAAGGTTCAATAGCATAGAAATATCTTAAGCTGACTCCTTTCTTTTACATGTTCCCTCTTTTTATCGTGGAAATAGGGCAAGGTTGTTTATCTTATTTTTTGCAAAGCTCCCTTGGAGTAATGTAAAACAATGTCCCTCTGGATACTGCATGCAAAGTCATGATTTTCTTTGTAGCTATTCCATGATTGGTTAGCCACTGGTATCTCATTTCCCAAGGTCTTGGAGTTGATGAATCTCCTTGTGTTTATTGTAGCAAGTGACAAACCGTTTAACTTTTTCCATCTTTCAATCATATTCAGATCAACCTTGTAACCAGCATTATCAGGGGTTTTTATATTCTCATTATTTTTTGGTGATAAACAATGACTATTTTCATCATTCAACCACAAGCAACAATTCAATCATATAATAATGACCAAAAGTTTTTACTAATATACAATTGCAATTTCTTTTGGATAATTAGCCGCTCGATTATTCTCGGCATATGCTTAATCCACTGTAAACTCATTTTCATATCTATTAAGGTCATATTTATCTCTGTATGCCTCATTTCTCAGATGTAGTTGACTTTTCAACCAAGTCAAATTGCCTTCTTTACTGTACTAGTTAATCATGATTTGACTTCTTTTAACTTCATCTTCGTTTAAAATTCATTCTAGGTATAGTTATGATTATGTTCTGTTGGTTAAGTGTGATGGTTTCAGTCAATCATGGTTTAAATCATGCTTTAAATTTATTAAGCTTGCAATCGGCCAACTGGACCGACTCGTTGGTCCAACTAATCTAACCATTGGGGTGCCTAACCAAATAATAAAGCTTGGTCGGTAAAGAATCTGCTAAATGACTATTTCATCGACTCGAATCCTTTGGTTGTCTTCTCCACCCGTTCATTTGATTCGTGTACTTTGTGATAGTAACACTATCACATAATTAACACCTCCTAATATGATTTGTTTGGTTCGCAATCATATTAATACATAACATACGTAAGGAAATCTTTCCTAATTATTTTTATCAAAAAGTGCTAGCAATATTGTTAGTTCAATTTTCTTATAAACTCATGATATTGTACTTTTAACTTCGTATCCGTCTGCAATAAATATGTGATATCCTCGTATAATTGGTGTTTTTGTTATATAGGGGTTTAATGTTGTCTTATCGGAAGCTACAATGCTGCAACCGCAGTAACTCTGTCAAGTTTTTTTGAGTGTTTTTCATGCGATAGTTATTACGTAACCTACTATATAGCTATCAAATATGCTTTGATACAAGGTTTTTACTTCATAGTTATTAAACATTAGGTCTTGTTACATGACAAACATTTCATTCTCAACTCCGCTTTGATTTCGCCAACTATATTTGGCAGTTAATTATGCCGTCGCTTTGAATGAACCATATCTATATAAAACACAAGAATATATACATATATATTGAAATTTATTTATAAATTTAAAATAATTAAAAAGGATCTTATCAACATAGATTTAAGCAAACATTTGGATTCCATTGGGGTGTTCTTTACTAGCGACATGTTGTATCGTCCGAATGCAATGAGAAGTTGAAAAGGGCCACTATATCGTTGCCAGATGTACTTCAAAATTTGTAAATGTTCTCACATGAGGAACACTCGCGAGTAAGCAAGCTAGTTCTGTTGCATCGCATCTCGGATGGAGTTCAAAATTTGCAAGGGTTCTCGCATGATGGATGCATGCGAGTAAAGAAGTTAATTCAAAAGAGGTCGCGAAGAAGTTGCAGATAGGTAGTTGGATTATTGACACTTTGACTGGCAAATCAATGAAGATAGTACATACGATGGAAATAAGGAAGATTCATATATTATGTCACCAAGAGATAAAATGAGTTAGAGAGAAATCAAGGGAGATCGAGATGACATACTTTAAATTATGGTATTCAGGTAATGAGAAGGGAAAAAATGATTTTGGAGTGGTTGTTCATAAGGATTTGGAAGATTGTGTGGTTGAGGTGCAAAGATTTCAGGATGGGAATATTTTGCTAAAATTGGTGCTCAAAGAAGACATTATGCATATCATCTCAGTTTATGCACCACAAATTGGTTTAGAGGAAAGGATAACAAAAGTTTTTTTAGGAGGATTTGGATAAGATTATTCAAAGAATCCCACAAAGAGAGATGATTTGTCTAGATGGAGATTTTGATGGACATGTGGGAAAGGATGCTTCAGGGTATGCTAGTGTTCATGGAGGCCATGGCTTCGGGGATACAAATGAAGATGGAAAAGTCATTTTGGATTTTCGAATATTTTATGATCTTTTCATAAAAAACACTCTCTTCAAGAAGCGGAAGGAGCATTTATTTAGAAAACACTCTCTTCAAGAGTAGCCGTCCTAGAACATAGATAGATTCCTTTGCGTTAAGGAAAAGAGATCAGTTGTGTTACAAAGTCTGGAAAGTAATCCCCATTTCTTCTCTCCGACGTCCTACCCTTGACTCAAAAGGATAATATATAATATAGAGACTTGTAGAAAGCATGCGTGGGTTTTTCCCATAAAACATCTGATGGGAGAATGGTATGCAATGCACATGATTTGAGAGGGAGCAGAGAAATGCGGTAGAACAAATCTGCAAGAATTCGTCAAAGGTAATTTTGATTTGAATATTATTGGAAACCTCGTATCCCGTGGGTGCTGATTGCTTTCTTCATTTCTAAAAGGAGGCCTCATGGTGGAGTGAAGAGATGCAACAAAAGCTTTAAATTAAAAGAGCCCGCTTTAAAGCTATGTATAATGATAGAATAGAGGAAACGACCACAAACTACAAAATAGCGAAGGAAGTCAAGAAGGTTGTAAGTGAAGCTAAGTCAAAAACTTATTTAGTTTTGTAAAAAAATCTTGACTCTAAGGAGGGCCAGAGGATATATTCAGATTGGTCGAAGTAAAAGAATCAAAGATCTTTTTCAAGTAAGATGCATTAAGGATGAGGAAGGGCACATGCATGTTACTCAGAAGGATCTAGATGGAAACAATATTTCTATAAGCTTTTCATTGGGGAAAGAAATAGAGAGATCACTTTGGGAGATCTAGCTAGTAGTGAAAGTTACTTGAATCGTGTAAGCTATAATTGAATACAAAAGAAGGAAGTAGAGGAGGCTTTGAAGGTGGTAGCATCTTGTAATCGAAGGGTAGCCAAAAAGATGCTATGTGAGTCAAAGGGAGGAGTTTCATGCCAAAAGGAGGCATGATGGTGGATCAAAGTGGTGCAAGAGAAGCTTTAAATTAAAAGAACATGCTTTAAAGCTATGTTTAAGGATAGAAAAGAGAAAACTACCACAAAGTGCAAAATAGAGAAGACAAGAAAAGAAGGGTGTAAGTGAAGTTAAGTCAAAAGATTATGAAGTTTTGTACAAAAATCTGGACTCTAAGGAAGTCCAGAAGGATACATTCAGATTGGTCAAAGTAAGAGAAAGAAAGACCAAAGATTTTTCTCAAGCGAGATGCATTAAGGATGAGGAAGGACATGTGCTTGTTACTTAGAAGGATAGAGATATAAGCAGTATTTCCATAAGCTTTTCACTGGGAAAAGAAATAGAGAAATCACTTTGGGTGATCTAGCCAGTAATAAAAGTTACTTGAATTGTGTAAGCTATAAACGAATACAAATGAAAGAAGTATAGGAGGCTTTGAAGGTTATGAAACCTAGGAAAGATGTAGGATATGATAGCATTCCTGTAGAAGTATAGAGAGTTTTAGGTGAATGTGGTTTGACCTGGCTCATAAATTTATTCAGCGGATGCACCGGTTAGGAGATGCGAGTGTTGGGATGTTGAGCCGACTAAGAGAGGGCGAAGATGACCCAAGAAGTGTTGGAAAGAGACTATACAAAGGGATCTTAGTTTTTTGGATATAATCCCAAGATTGACCCAAGATAGATCTAAATGGAGGCGAAGAATCCATGTAGTCGACCTTACTTAATTGTGGGAAAAGGCTTTGTTGTTGTTGTGTCATTTGGCTAAGCTAGAAAATACCTGAAGAATGGAGGGGAACTATCATGGTGCCTCTTTATACGAATAAAGGAGACATTCAAAATTGTTCAAATTACAGAGGTATCAAGCTTATGAGTCATAATAAGAAAATTTGGGAAAGTGTGATCAAAAGAAGGTTGAGACAAATTTCCAAAGTAAAAGAGAACCAGTTGGGATTCATCTCAGGTTGCTCAATTATTGCAGCTATCCACGTGTTGAGGAGAACAATGGAGATTTATAGAGTTAAAAGGAAGAACCTTGTTGGGAAAAATGAGCAAGTTGTTTTATTCCATAAGCCCTAGGCTCTCTTATATAGGAGAGTAGCCTATGGGTAAATTACATAAAGTAGACAACTGAAAAACAAAATAACGAAGAGGTACAGGTACTCTATATGCGTCAACACTCCCCCTCAAGATGGAGCATAGATATCAATCATGCTCAGCTTGGACGCACACTTCTGGAATGGACCTCGAAGTAATGCCTTGGTGAATATATCAGCAGTCTGATTCTCTGATGAGACGTGAGATGTAGCAATGAACCCCTTCTGAATCATGTCACGTATGTAGTGACAGTCAACCTCAATATGCTTGGTCCTCTCATGGAAGGCTGGGTTGTTTGCAATGAACAAGGCGGCCTGATTGTCACATTCCAACATCATAGGAAGTGGTATATCAAGACATAGATCTGTAAGTAAGGATTTCACCCACATCATTTCTGTGCTAGCCTGGGCCATAGCCCTGTATTCGGATTCACCACTGGATCTAGCTACTACTGTCTGTTTCTTGCTTCTCCACGAGACTAGGGCATCTCCAACATAGACTGCAAATCCTGAGGTGGACTTCCTGTCCTTGGGGCATCCTGCATAGTCTGCATCAGCACATGCTGTGATAGAGATCTCCTTTCCCTTCTTAAATAGCAAGCCTGCACCTGGAGATGATTTTAGATATCTCAGAATCATGTGTATTGCATCCATATGGACCTGACGTGGTTGCTCCATGAACTGGCTCACACGACTCACTGCAAATGATATATCAGGTCTAGTGATCGTGACATACAGTAGTTTGCCTACCAGTTCTCTGTACCTTCTCTTGTCCACCTCTTATGTGTCATCATCATAGAGCTTCATGCTGGGATCCATTGGTGTCGTAGCAGGTCGACACCCTAGCATACCTGTCTCACTCAATAGATCTGTAACATATTTCCTCTGCGACATTACTAATCCATATGGATTTCTAGCAAACTCCAGCCCCAGAAAATATCTAAGGACTCTCAAGTCCTTGGTGACAAATTCTGTTCCCAGCCTTTCTTTCGCCTGCTTAATGCCCTGCTCATCATCTCCTGTAATCAAGATATCATCAACATAAACCATGATTACAATCATACCTCTAGCCGTCTTCTGTACAAACAAGGAATGATCAGCATTGGAGCGTTTATATCCTTGTTTCTCAAAAAGATCTGAGAGCTTCTGAAACCACGCTCTGGGGCTCTGCTTAAGGCCATAGATGGCCTTATGTAACCTGCATACCTTGGAACACTCCCCCTCAACAGCAAACCCAGGTGGCTGTTGCATATAGACTTCCTTCTGCAATTCCCATATAGGAATGCATTCTTCACGTCCAGCTGATAAAGCGACCAATCTCTAGCAACTGCAACTGATAACAAGATCCGCAGAGTAGAATGACGTGCCACAGGCGAGAATGTGTCAAGGTAATCCACGCCGTATGTCTGTGTGAAGCCACGTGCAACAAGGCGCGCCTTGTACCTGTCAATGGAGCCATCTGCATTGTGCTTCACTATAAACACCCACTTGCAGCTCACCGGGTCACATCTGGAGGTATAGGAACCAAGCTCCAAGTTCCTCTGGACTGAAGTGCCGCCATTTCTTCTTCCATTGCTAGCCGCCATCTAGGATCCTGCAGAGCATCATGATGATTCCGTGGAATGTCTGTAGCTGAAAGTGCCATAGCAAACGACCTGAAGTCTCCAGACAACCTCTCAAAAGACACGAGCCGATAATGGATATTTGGCACAGCTTCTCTTCGACTTCTGTAGAGCCATTGGAACATCCAAATCATTTGTATTCTCATCTGGCTCCTGCACTATATCCTGCTCAGAAATGTCGTCATATCCATCAACATTAATATTTTCATTACATACCATAGGCGAGCTAGTTGACGGGTCAGGACCATGAGCTGGAGGAGGCCTGCGGGTGTAATGGAACGGTAGCGGTGAGACAAGCGGTGGCTGTCATGGTGGTGGTGGCGCTGGTGGCTGTGGTGTAGGTGGTGTTGTCGGCATCTGAGGTGGTGGTGTCATGTATATGGCATCAGGAGGTACAGATGGTAGCTGCTTGTCTCCTGATGGTGAAAAATACATAACAGATTCAAAAAATGTAACATCTGCACTGATCATATACCGCCGACGCACATGCAAGGTTTGAAAAAACTAAAAACGGAACGAGGCGGTTTCCCTGGAATCGAGGCGAGGCGTAGCCTCGAGGCGGTCGAGG
Organism: Ottelia alismoides; assembly: GCA_037367405.1. Lineage (NCBI taxonomy): Eukaryota > Viridiplantae > Streptophyta > Magnoliopsida > Alismatales > Hydrocharitaceae > Ottelia > Ottelia alismoides. Next base: position 200,152 of record JAZKJV010007769.1, on the reverse strand, counting down.
CGTAAGCCTCAGTTTACAAGGAGAAACCTATAAAAACCACAACAAAATATATACTAATGAAATTATATATATATATATTCTAACTAACATATGATATAAATTACTATAATATATGATGCAATTACAAAGATAGGAACACTGAAAGAAAAGATATACAAGTGTATATGTCTTTTTACTAAGTTTCCATCCAATTATAGATTAAATATGTTGATATTCCCCTAAATTCTAAACATCTAACCTAAGTTGAAGAACCGCCGTATGCTCCCCTTCCTGCCATACCATACCCCAACAAGGCGGGGGTCTCGCTGCCCGGTCAGCGAGCCTGGGGGGGGGGGTCTAGGGGGGTCTCCCCTTCGCCTCGACCGCCTCGACCAACTGAGGCGACCGCCTCTTAGGATCCAGTCGAGGCGGTCGTTCAGAGGCGTTTTCCGACCGCCTCGCCTCGAGGCGTACGCCTCGTGCGCCTCGAGGCGCGTTTTTTCGAACCATGCGCACAGGATCAAAACACTTGTACCCCTTTTGAGTTCTGGAGTACCCAACAAAGACACACTTGACAAGCATAGGAGAGAGCTTGTCAGTACCCGGCGACAACTGATGGACGAATGCAACCGACCCAAACACACGAGGAGTAAGAGTGAACAGATCCTTGTCAGGATGAATGAGTGAAAACGGAATCTGTTCATTCAAGACAGACGAAGGCATACGGTTGATTAGGTAACATGCAGTGAGAACTGCATCACCCCAGTAGGAGTAGGGAACATGACTCTGTATGAAAAGAGATCTCGTGACATCAAGAAGGTGACGGTGTTTTCTTTCAGCAATCCCATTCTGTTGAGATGTATGAGCACAAGATGTTTGGTGAATAATCCCTTTTGAGGAGTAGTAATTGGCCAGAATGTTGGTACACAACTCTAAAGCATTATCACTTCTCACAAGCTTGACAGATGTGGAGAAAACATTTTGTATTTTATTCAGAAAATGGATAATAATATTTCCTGCTTCAGATTTATTTTTCATCAGAAACACCCATGACACTCTAGAGAAATCATCCACAAATACAATATAAAACATGTGTCCCTGATGATCGGGAACACGACTCGGACCCCAGACATCGATATGAAACAACTCAAACTTGGAGTTACTACTCCGACCTGGACGACTGGGAAAGGACGACCTGTGATGCTTTCCCAACTGACACGCCTCACACTGAATAGGTGTGTGAGAGAGACCATAGGGTAGAACTTGACGCAACTTCTGAAGCGGTAAATGACCAAAACGCAGATGCCATAATAAGGTTGATACTTGTCCCGAAGACGAGGATGAGGTTCCAGCAAAAGTAGTCTGATTCATGCGGTAGAGGCCTCCTTGCTCATAGCCACGACCAATCACGTTGCCCGTATGGATGTCCTGAAAAATCAAAGAAGATGGATCAAAAATTGCCCGACAATGTAAATCCTTCGTAATCTGACTAATTGACAATAGATTCATTGAAAAAACCAGGTGCATGTAGCACGTTCTTGAGCTGCATAGAAGATGTCAATCTAACCTCCCCCTGACCAGTGATGGGGGAATGAGTGCCATTGGCAATCACTACTGTCCGGCCTGGAGGGATCTGAGTGTATCCTGAAAGCAGACTCTGGTCGCCACATAGGTGATGTGTAGCGCCCGAGTCCATAATCCATGGTAAAGTATCTGATCTACTACTGTTCAGTGCAAGTATACTACCTGAGGTACTGGTGGACGCAGAGGCAGAAGCAGCGGCATCAGAATGACTCTCTACAGTCGGTGCTGGTCCAGATGGTGGAATAATGCCCCTCAGACGGGCAACAAGATCGTCGAACCGTTGATCCAAGGTAGCAGCAGATGGGGGCTCTATCTGCTCACCAGCTCTCGCGGATGCAGGAAATCCGTGCTTTGAATAGCATGTATCTTCATTGTGTCCGGCTCGGTGACAATAGGTGCATGTCGGTCTAGTGCGGCCACCCCTTCCACGGGGTCCACGTCCACGGCCCTGGTGATGAAATCCGCGACCTCTGTTTGCTGCCATGGCTGAAGAATTCTGACTCGCAGCTGTAGAAGGAACTGTAATCCGACTCAGTCTATGGAAGGCTTCCTCCATGGGAGGAATAGTAGAGTCAACCAAAATCTGTGATCGTGCCGCCTCATACTCTGGATCGAGTGCAGCCAGGAACACACCCACCATGGTAGCATTCCTGTACATCTTCTGCTGTTCTGGCGTGGCAGTAAGAGGCATGAAGCTATAAAGCTTCTCGAACATCCCTCTCAGTGATGTATAGAGAGAATGTAAAGGGCGACCATTCTGCTTGATTGTGAATATGTCATGCTGAAGTTGCAGAATCTTCGTCTCGTTCTTCGCCTGAGAGTATGTTGCCGCCAGAATATCCCACATGTCCTTGGCTGTGGGTTGGTGTAGAATGTCATTGGCGATTTCAATGGCCAATGTACCAGATAGCCAAACTTTGGCATATGCATCATCGGCCTCCCAAGAGGCATTGGTTCCAGTCTTCTCAGCAGGCTCTGGATCGGTAAGTATGTGCTTCTTACCCGTTGACTTCATCATGCTCATGAACTGCATTGCCCACAGTTCATAGTTGGTACCGTCCATCTTGACAATAGGCGCTGGACCACGGAATGCGCCAATAGATGGGATATCTGCCTTGCTCTCTGACATACTGGATACTGAAGACTGGAACGATTGACAAACTATATGATTTGTCTACAATGACATAACCGGGTTTAGTTGCACGTGTAGACGTCAAGCAACTAAACCCATGATGATTGTTCTCTGCTCTTTAAGGCTTGGAACCGGGCACGCGTACTGTAGCTATGCGCGCTGACGCGCTGGCTGCACTGGAATCACACGACCTCTGCACCTAGGGCACGCGAATGCTGTGCACTGAGATCACGCAGGCGTGCAGATGGTGCACACGCGCACATGGCCCGCACAAGATGATGCGCAAACAGGAGCACCGCCCCCTACTGCGCGTACTGGGCCAGCGCACAGAAACCGCGCTCGCCTCGCCTGCACTCGCCTGCTATTGCGCACTGGGCCAGCGCACGATGTTGCTTCAGATGGCGCAATCTCACCGCGAAAGCACCGCTAGGGATGGCGCACGATCGCACGATGTTGCTGGAGATGGCGCGCGAGAGATGGGCACAACGCTAGGGATGGCGCGCCGCAAGAGCACGGGGAAGCACCACGAGCAGATGGGCCAAAGGCGGTGGCGCCGTGCGTGCTTCCCGAGAGTTGGCGGCGTCGATCGAAGAGAGAGGGGCCGGCGGGTGTTGGGAAGGGCTAGGGTTTCGAGAACTCCGGTCTAGGACCGTCGCTCTGATACCATGTTGGGAAAAATGAGCAAGTTGTTTTATTCCATAAGCCCTAGGCTCTCTTATATAGGAGAGTAGCCTATGGGTAAATTACATAAAGTAGACAACTGAAAAACAAAATAACAAAGAGGTACAGGTACTCTATATGCGTCAACAAACCTCCTATGATTTTTATTGATTTGAAGAAGGCTTATGATTCTATTCCACGAGATATATTGTGGAGAGCTTTGGAGAAGAGGCAAGTGTGAGTTAATATGGATCGCTAAACAAAATGATATGGTTAACAAATAAATAAGCAGATAATAATCACCATATATATACACAATCAATCTTCAAAACAAGAACAACCACTAGACACGGGTATTTCAACATGAAAACCCTACTTGGTAAAAACCACGACCTGAGTCACCTGACTCGGGATTTCTCGATTGACCGAGTCAATAAATTATTCCACTATCTTTAGTTATATCCACACAGATAACTCAACAGTTTACAGATGCTTTGGATCACACACCAAAATCTTTCCCACAACTTGGATCAAACACCAAGTCCTTTGTACACCTTGGATCAAACACAAAGGGTTCGTTTGGTTGCAGGGTTGAGCAAGGTTGGGTTGGCCCAACCCTGGGTACCCCTCTTTCCAACCCTCCCAATCTTCCTCACAGTTTACTATTTACAGGGGTACCCTGACCCAACCCAACCCTGCCCAACCCTACAACTAAACGAACCCAAAGTGTTGCAGCTCAACAGTAAAGCAATAATTACAAAAATATGCAAACCTCAAATATAAATATGCAATGCGAGTAACGATGCTAAGAAAATGCACGTTAGAGTAAAGAATTGAGTTGCAAATCAAGTGTGTAGACGAATGGCTCTCAAGATGTGATCTTGAAGTAGAGAGTGAGAGAGACAACGTTGAATAGATCTTTGAGAGAGAGTGGTTTTGCCTTGGAATGTATGTTCTCAATAATAGGTTTAGGGTCCCATTTATAGTGGTAGGGGATGTGCTCTCAAAAATATAGCAGTTGGAAACAAAACTGCAAAGAAATCATCAAGATTTGATATACATGATCGATTATACAAGGAAGGTGATCGATCATATCAAGTTGGTCAATCATGTAGATCAAGATGATCGATTATCTCATAGTTGTTAGGAGCCTGAATTCAAATTGTGATCGATTATAAAAGGCAGCTGGTTGATCATGGGTGATCGATCATGTCAAGTGGGTTGATCGATCAGTAATGTTCGATCATGTCAATTAGGTTGATCGATTAGAAGCAATTGATCAGATCAAGAAAGTTGATCGATCATAATGGCTTGGACTTAATACGTTTACATGATACACATGCATATATATTTGAGACTTTTTGCATATGCCTATTAAAAAGTCTGCTTTCTTCTTCTTCACTTTATCAACAGCTTTCAGCTTGTCCACAACTTTTGTACTTCAAACCTGGAGCGAACTTACCATGAAATTCTAGAGCTATCTCTACTCACAATGTTTGCTATCATCAAAATAATGATATCATTAGTATGAAATCATGATACTAACATTCTTCCTCTTTTTGATGATGACAAATAAATAAAACTTGGAGATTAACATCTCCACTTATTCTCCCCATTTTGACATATCAAAAAGATTTCATTAAACAAGTTTCTTTGAAAACAAAATTTCCTCCCCCTTTATAAATACAAAAGCTTCATCCATTTTATTTTGAATATATATCCCTCCTTAATAAATTTTCCCTTTGAATAATATTTTTAATTTCGAAAAACATTCTCTCCCTTTTTAATTTACTCTTTGATGCATAACTAGTAATAGAAATCATAAGGTGAAAAGATTGTACCATGCGACCAAGGAGGGTAGCCATGGTATGACGGTGGCGGTGACCAAGGTTCAGGAAAGCGGTATGCGTATGCATTCGGACAGGTCACTGAATAGCGCTTAAGCGGTATGCGGGGGCATATGCGGGGTATATGCGGTTCTACGCGGTTTCCTAATTTTTTATTTAAAAATAAATAAATATATACAAAAGTGACTACAACAGAACTAAATTTATGTATAATTGTGGTCCAACAGAAGATCTAAGAAAAATAACTTTCATAGAATTCAAAATAATCTCTATCAATCAAATATCAATACTTCAATAGAACGGTTAACACACAAAATAATTGACAACAACCAACAAAATAAAAAAGTTAGCGCACAAAATGCCTCTATTGTTGAATATAATGTCATTTATCTATGTCGTTATATTTATAATTGATCCTCCATCAAAAGTACCGAACTTTATATATAATATATTACATTCATAATAACTATTAGTTGACTAAATTAGTTTCCTAAATTATTAGTATATTATTCTTTTTCTTCCTTGCGTGTTTACTCCAATCTCACAGTACAACTACTTTGACGATGGATATAAATGGTCATGGAATACTTGGTTGGCATACATGCAAAAGTAAGGAAAACATGGCACAAATAACACAACAAAACATGGCACAAATTAAAAAAAATAAAAAATAAATAAAAAATGGGTATGCGGCCGCATAGCCCGCATATGCGGCCCGCATAAGCGCACATGGCGCATAATGCGGGGTTTCAGGAAAGTGGTGCGCTGAGGGCACCGCATACGCATAAGCGGCCGCATACGCTTTCGTGAACACTGGCGGTGACATCCATTCGTTGAGATTGTGTCAAGATCCATGGGGTTCTCTTTTGTCTTCTTGCACGTAGCTTCTCCATGTTGGGGTTTTACTTTTCATTGCTTGATGTCTTCTTGTGTACTACCACACATGATTCTGAGTTCTGTAGTTTTTTCTCGATGGCTCTTCTCCTGTTGATCTCCATCCACCTGCATAAAATTTGTTCATATCCCTTTTTATTTCGATCCAACTTAGCTTTGTAATTCCCAACTCACTTTTAGGAATTTATGCATTCTTCTCTTTTGGATAAAAAGTGGTAGATGCATGATGCTGGTTTGTTGGATTATATCCTATTCCAAATTTAATGGAGTTTTGTGTGGGAGTGTAACAATTTATCTAGGTTTCATTTTCCATTAATGAACTTAGCAAGATCATCCGTTAAATTTTTATTATCATTTTCAAGCATGCTAATTTGATCGTTTAAAGCACTAATTTCTTTCTAGTGAGATTCTTTTCTTCTTTACTAGATTTTTAATACTTTATTTTTACTAAGCGTGTTTTCTACAATGCAATGCAATTCTTGAAAAGCAGTAAATAATTCATCATAAGATAAGTTTACCTCATTGTCATCTCGTTTGTCTTCATCTTCACAGAAATTGTTATTGACGACAGATCCGACATGGGCTTCGTCGTCGTTTGTATCAAAGGTCTCTTGAAATATGTGAGGGACTTTTCCTTTGTACGAACATCTTTTATTGTTGCCTTGTGAAGAGGACATTCTCAATTGATGTGTCATTTTCCATTGCAGCGGTAACAAGTAATTGTTTTTGCGTCCTTCCTTTTTCTCTTCAATTCATGTTGTCTCTTCAAATAATTCTTGAAATGACAAGTGATGAAAGTTGTTTCGTCCTCTTTTTCTTCACCGGAAGTTGAAGCTGCTCGATCATTTGAATATGCACTGATTTTATTTTCTGTTCCTTTTCAACTTCGTAGGTTAGGAGATTCCGGATTACCTCATCCAAAGGAAGTGTTTCTGTGTCGTTCGCTTCCTTAATCGCATAGTTTTGGTGCTCCACTCCTTAGCAGTAAGCGATCGAAGGAGCTTCTTGACGAGCACTGCTTCCTTTATCTCAACATCCAAATTTTGGAGTGAGTTCGTAATTTATGTGAAACGAGTATACATCTCCCTGATGCTTTCTCCTTCTTTCATCATGAAAAGCTCATATCTTTATCGCAATAGACCGATTCTAACATACCTTTGTAAGTTACTGTGAGTCGGTTCCAGATTTTGTAGGCATATTTGCACGTGGAGACTATTGAATTCTTTCATGCTCAAACCGCAGAATAAATTGTTCATCGCCTTGGAATTGTTTGTTACCAGCTTCTTCTCCTTGCGAGTGACGAGGGTTCCTTGGATCTTTGATATTTACTTTCGATAACGTCCCATATCTCGTATCCCATGCTTTCCAAATGAATATGCATGTGGATCTTTCAATAGGAAAAGTTAGTACCATTAAACAATGGATGTCTTAACGTGGACTATCCTTAGTTGTTGTTGGTGGTGACAGCAATCATAGCACCGATTTCAGTGACATCCTCTGTGCAAACCAGGCTCTGGTACCAAATGTGAGTTCACCTGGATCGCTAAAAAAATGCTATGGCCAACAAATAGATTGCAGATAATAATCACCATATATATAAGCAATCACTCTACAAAACAAGAACCACAAGAGACAGGTATTTCAACGTGGAAACCCCACTGGGTGAAAATCATGAACTGAGTTACCTGATTCGGGATTTCCCGGTTGACGGAGTCAGTCAACTATTCCACTATCTTAAGTTATCTCCACACGAATAACTCAAATGTTTACAGATACTTTAGATCACACACCAAAGTCTTTCCCACAACTTGGATCAAACATGAAGTCCTTTGTACACCTTAGATCAAACAACGTGTTACAGTACAACAATAAATTAAAGATTACAAAAATCTACAAAGTTTCAAAAATAAATATGCAATGTGAATAATAATGCTAAGAAAATGCATGTTGTAGTAAATAGTTAAATTGCAAACAGAGTGTGTAGATGACTAGTTTTCAAGATGTGATCTTGAAGTAGAGAGTGGGAGAGATGACCTCGAATAGAGCTTTGAGAAAGAGAGGCTTTACCTTGGAATGTGTGTTCTCAACAATGGGTCTAGGATCCTATTTATAGTGGTTGGGGATGTGCTCTCAAAAATATAGTTGCTGGAAACTAATCTGGAAAGAAAACATCAAGATTTGATACACATGATCGATCATATAAGGATGGTGATCGATCGTATCAAGTTGACTTAATATGCCTACATGATACACATGCATATATATTTGATATTTTTTACATATGCCTATTACAAAAGTCTTTGTTTTCTTCATCACTTTATCAAAAGCTTTCAGCTTGTCTGCAATTTTTGTGCTTCAAACATGGAGCAAACTTACCATGAAATGTACAAAGCTATCTGTACTCACAAAATTTTGTTATCATTAAAATAATGATATAATAGTATGCAATCAAGATACTAACAAGTACATATCCTATACATGGACCTTACAAAGAATATTTATGATGGGACTTCATCTTGTGTAAGGATCCAGTTTGGGAAGACTGATTATGTTGACATCATCATCAGTCTGCATCAAGGTTCAATTTTGAGTTGTTCCTTTTTAATTGATTATGGACGAGTTGACTATTGTAATCGTTGTCATAACCTCCAATTAAAATATATTTTTCCATAATACCATTGTTGCCATATTCATTAGCAAATTGAATGAGATTTAATACCCCATCAATTCTCTCATTGGTATCCATAAAAAACTCATTACCCCTACCCCCCTCATGTCACTTTCCCATTGCAAAGAGAGAGAAGAGGAGAGAAGAAGAGAGTTAGAGAGAGTATGTGATCTTATTGGGAATCCTTCTTGGTGTATATTGTTCGTTGATGATAGTGTTGATTGGTGAGACTACTAATGGTGTAAATGAGAAGCTTGAGATTTGAAGACATGCCTTAGAGACTAAAGGATTTCGTATAAGTATGACTAAGACTGAATATATAAAGTGCACATTTGATCTAGCCAGAAGTGAAAGAATCAAGGTAAAAGATTGGTGATAATAACATTCAGAAGAAAGACTATTTTAGATACTTGGGATCTATTTTGCAACATGATGGGTAAATCCATAAAGATGTTACTCATAAAATAAATGCAGGTTTGCTAGTGGAGAGGAGCATCTGTTGTTCTATGTGATAAAAAAATCCTTTGAAAAGCAAAGGAAAGTTTTACAAAGCAACTGTAAGACCTTCCATGCTCTATGGATCTGCATGTTGGTCCTATAAACCTAGACATGTGCAGAGAATGACAGTAGCAGAAATGCAAATGCTAAGGTGGATGTATGATCATACATGTAAATATCGGATTCAGAATAATCAATCAGAAGGAAAGTTGATGTAGTTCTGATAGAGGATAATAGGAGAGAAAAGCATTCGGCTTTGAGCATGTGCAAAGGAGGTCGGCTGATGCATCGACTAGGAGATGCGAGTTTTGGGATGTTAAGCTGACTAAGAGAGGGCGAGGAAGGCCTAAAAAGTGTTGGGATGAGACTATATGAATGGATCTTAGTTTTTTTATCTAAGCCCGAGAATGACCCGGGATAGATCTGAATGAGGTAAAGAATCCACGTAGCCGATCCTACTTAATGTGGGAAGAGGCTTTGTTGTTGTTGTATAGTAGTTTGATTGTCCTTAATGCTTAATTAGTGAGTTGGCCTACTAGATAATAGGGTTTTTTTATCACTTGTGCCCTTCTTAACTTCTACAATATCATATATGCCCTTCTCTTTTATGTAATAACAGTTATGCTCCAGACTTCTTACAAAATTCACATTTCTAGCTTTCTGTTAAGATAAAGTAGGGGCATGATCGATATTACTAAAGGGCAGATTTGTGAATTTTGTAACAAATCAGGGGCATAACTAATATTACAAAAAAGAGATGGGCAGAAGTTAAGAAGGGCAGATGTGATAAAAATCATAATTAATAACTACCAATTTTTGCAATTATGGAGCTGATTGAGGATGGATTTATCACTAATTAATATGGCAAATGGTGAAGCCTTCTCCCATTCTAAGTATGGCCGGTTACATGGATTCTCGCTCAAATCCATGTTGAAAGATTCAAGATTTTTTACGTGGGTAGTTGGTTTAGCTACCTAACTCAACCCCACAAGGAGGGATTTGAACTCTGATCTTTTGGGTGGTAGGCACACTGCACTACCACCAAATCATTGAAGTGGTTATTGATCACTAATTAACATATTATAAGAAAATCGTACTTACCCCTAAGCCCCCAAAAAAACTAAAGGATTTTTCAGTTGTATGGAAAGAAGGGTCACGAGTGAGAGAGAAATGTAGGTTGGATGAGAAGATCGGCAAAAGGTGATGACAATTGGACAAGGTGATGACAATTGGACATTGTTGGCACAATGAGGTGGATCGGTGAGTGTCATGGAGGAGCGGTTAGCGGCGAGAAGCGTTCAGGCGTGAAGGAGTCACGTGAGGGTCTGAGAGATGAGAAGGCTACTGGATTGCTAGTAATGTTATTAGCGAGACGGTGGGATTTAATTTCCCAACAATGTCGTCTTTTATTAATGCGCTGTTTGTATGCTTATAGAAGACTCGCTGTAGGAAGCGCTAGATGACATGCTTTATCTATATCGCATTATTAAGATGTGATATAACAGCATTATTGAGAGAGAAACACATTCGCCACAAAGAGGGAATTTGTTTATTCCCGAACATTACTCAGAAAAGTTTTCCTCGTCAATTAGGAACACGCAAAACTGGTCTGATTTGGCTGATGCTTTGAATAATGTCATTTTTGAAAAATTGTTTTCCACAGTATGTATATTGGTTTATTCTAAGTTCCCGTGGATGGAGTTATTTCTATCTTCATTTATGTTTTTGATATTGCCACATTCTATTGTCATCTACGTATGCATGCATCTTATGCTTAATTGTTTTAAACCTGTTTCAGGTTGATATAAATCATGCTAGTGAGATTGATGAAATTTTTGACTCAATTAGCTATAGGAAAGGTGCCTCTGTCATTCATATGCTTCAAAGTTATCTCGGGGCTGATCGCTTTCAGGTATGTGTTCTTATGTGTCTTTAATGAGGTCACAAGGGTTCTAACTGCATTGATTTGTGCCATTTTCTAGAAAGCGTTGGCTTTGTACATAAAGAGATATTCTTGCTCAAATGCAAAAACTGAAGATCTGTGGGCTGTTCTTGAGGAAGTGTCTGGTGAACCTGTTAAGATGCTAATGAATACATGGACAAAGCAGATGGGATATCCTGTTGTGGATGTCAAGCTCAATGATCAATATTTGGAATGGGAACAGGTATTCCTTTTTTTTTTGTAAAGATGGTGATCCCCCATGATTGGGAGTCACCACAAGTCTAATTTCATTAATAATAAGCAACCTTTACGGTATATGTCGTTTTTATAAACAACTACGATCTTGTTTTTATATATGTTGATGGGAAATGAGCTCCATGTTCACTTGGATCAAAGGCTAAAATGACTGCAAAATGGTTGGTGTTCATGTGTCTGTTTATGCATGTGCATGCATGTATATGAACATATTATGGATGGAGTTGATGAGGGATGGAGCCTTGAAGATTCCCGTGTCTTTTTCAAACCGATGATAACATGGTCAAATATATAGGGTTATGCAAATCATAAATAAAGTGATTTGTTTAAAAGCACCATCAGAATTTCAAGATTTGGGGGTAACACTAAAATGATAAACTTTTATGGGCTGTTTTTGAAATGTAAATTTTATGGGCTGTTTTTGAAATGCAAAATACAAAAAATCTAGGTCTTCAACTCATCCCTGTCACCAGCCTTACAAGACAACCAAGTCTTGTTAACATGGCATTTTTTCTATATGCTTTTCAAATTTGTATTTTTAGGAATCTTCGGATCTCCATGTCTTACTTATCATGTATTAATCTTATGTGACATCTCCGTAATTTCTTCCTTTATTAAAAAGTTGACTTCAGATACTATAAAGCCGTCTTTCTCCAGTCACATCATTAAATTTTGCCTTCTCATCTTTTTTTCTAGCCAGATGATGAGTATTAGAGGTTTTCTTTAAAAAATGAGTATTAAACGTTTTGAATCTTCAACTTATATTGAAGCAAAAAAATAACGGTAAATGCACCAATATTTTTTTTAGATAAAAATGCACCAATACATCACTTAGCATGGGCACCAATACATCACTCAGCCCTTGATGTCACCTAGGCTTCCTAAAATAGGATCACAATCTTCACATGTGCACATTTACCCTCATGGCATGTTTGGATTACCATCAGTGTTCATGAAATCGGCCGCACTGGCCGCATATGCGGCCGCATATGCCCGTGCGACATGCAGAACACACCGATTACATGAATCAGTGCATTATGCGCCCTTCCGCATATGCGGCCCGTATATGCCCCGCATATGCCCCGCATATCCCGCATATGCCCTGCATACTGCTCCAGCAACTCCAACTTTTTAATCTTCTCATTCAGGTCCTTAATTCCGTAACTCTGCATCTTCCTTCATTTTATTGTAAGAATATGACATGCATTTTGTATACAATTGCAATGCATTATACCATTATGTATATGCAATGTTTTATGTTTTCCTCATGTATTCTTTTCACAAGTATATGTAATATATCGTCAAATATTTTTATAAATGCGGATTGAGGTTTTACTCATGTAGTGCATGTATGTGTATTGAAGTTTTGTTGCCACGAATCATCTAATATTTGAAATTTTTATGGTAAATGTTTTTTGTGATTAAATATGACGCAATTAAAAGCATATAAACACCCATCTAACATGAACCGTTTTTTCTTAATTCTTCTTTAACTCCACTTAGATACATAAATTCAGTGGTAACGTTATTCACCGATATTTATTTATTTTTAAATTAAAAATTAGAAAACTGTGTAGAACCGCATATACCCCGCATATGCTCTCGCATACCGCTTATTCAGTATTCGGTGACCTGTCCGAACGCATACGCAGATTAACAAACCATTCCCTGACTAATCTAATAGCAGTGATTACTTGTTTTAAGACGTTGCAACATAATAATTAGTACTGCTTTTAAGGTGACCCGGATATTTAAGCATGTTCTAATAAAAACTTTGCAAAACAATCAAATTAGAAGGTATTGGATTTTAATATCAAATGGTAGACGTTCCATTCCAAATGCCGAAGTTCAATCCCATGGTTGCAAGGAATCACTTGACATTATGACAATTAAAACCAGGTCTACCTTTTAAAAAAATCAAACCAGATCTAAATAAAACATAGGTCTCAACACACAGCTAAAGATCCCACACTCAACCACACTTTGGTTCCCCTCTGTTACATGTACATCTCTAAAGATCCTCAAAAGAGTCCTAGATGGAGGTATTCAACCACAAACAATCACAACCTTCTGGGACTATTGTGCAAAAAGTCCTACATAGAATTGCATATGTAACTTGTGCATCTCCTCCTACAAAGGCTGGTCACCAGCAGACAAAGCATGACCTTGACCTGACCTTTACTTTTAATTGGCTCTTGGTCCTCCATACACAGTGCTAAGAAAGTAGGATTATATGAAGCATGATTGGGTTGCAATAGTTTATAAGCACAAGCCTTGGAGAAGTTCCTCTTTATCTAGTTTCGAGAATCTAGTGGTTGCACCTCTCAAAACGGGTCGGGAGAAATATTGGATGGAGAGGGGAGAGTCAAAATATGACTCCCTATCACCATAATCTTTTATACACCTATAACAGTAATCAGCAAATATCCCTGTATTAATCCTTGAAAGCCAACTGTTGGAATAAACTTTATTCATAATATGAAAAGAGATCCCAAGGCTCTCTTATATAGAAGAGGAGCCAAGGGTTCATTACATAAGTGGTACTCGAAGAAAACATAAAACATAAATATAGTTCGGTGATAAATAAACATCTCAACACTCCCCCTCAAGCTGGAGCAAAGATATCAAGCATGCTCAGCTTGGAACAACATCTCTGAAATGAACCTCTGGCCAGTGCCTTTGTGAAGATATCTGCAGTCTGATCTCCTGTGGAAACATGTGAGGTGGATATAAGACCTTTCTGGATCATGTCTCTAGTGTAGTGACAATCCACTTCGATATGCTTTGTCCGCTCATGAAACGTAGGGTTATTGGCTATAAATAGCGCCGCCTGATTATCACATAAAAGCTTCATAGGAAGAGGAACCTCAATCGTAAGGTCGGTCAATACTGATCTGACCCACATCATTTCTGTACATCCTTGTGCCATAGCCATGTATTCAGACTCAACACTAGATCTGGCCACCACAGTCTGCTTTTTGTTTTTCCATGAAACAAGTGAACTGCCTACAAAAATAGCAAAATCAGAAGTCGACTTTCTGTCCCTGGGACAACCAGTATAGTCTGCATCTGCACATCCTGTCACCTCAAGTGATGCGTCCCTACTAAACAGAAGGCCAGAGCCAGGTGACGTCTTCAAGTACCTCAAGATCATGTGAACGGCATCCATATGTACCTTCCTGGGTTGCTCCATGAACTGACTGACTTTGTTAACTGTAAAAGCAATATCCGGCCTGGTAATAGTGGCGTATAGGAGCTTCCCAACAAGCTCTCTATATCTCCTCCTATCAATTTCTTCAGTGTCCTCATCATATAATCTCATGCTCGCATCCATAGGAGTGGAAGCAGGCTTGCACCCTATCATGCCTGTCTTGGAAAGAAGGTCCATAACAAATTTTCTTTGATTCATCACGAGTCCACGTTGATTTCTAGCGAATTCTAGTCCAAGAAAGTAGCGAAGGTTTCCAAGGTCCTTAGTCACGAACTGCTGACTAAGGAACTCCTTGGCTGTAAGAATACCCTGCTCATCATCTCATGTCATTACAATATCATCCACATAAACAAGGATAACTACAGTACCTCTAGATGTCCTCTGTACAAACAGTGAGTGGTCCGAAGTAGACCGCACGAACCCCTTTTGCTCTATCAACTCCGATAGCTTTTGATACCAAGCTCTTGGACTTTGCTTCAGGCCATAAATCGCCTTATGAAGGCAGCACACCTTCTGAGTCTCCCCCTCAGTAGCAAACCCTGGTGGCTGTTGCATATAAACTTCCTCCTGGAGATCCCCATAGAGAAAGGCATTCTTGATATCAAGCTGATACAACGACCATTCTTTGGAAACGGCAACAGAAAGCAGAATGTGGAGTGTCGAATGTCTTGCTACTGGAGAGAAGGTGTCCTGATAATCCACCCCATATATTTGGGTGAACCCTCGAGCCACAAGCCTTGCTTTGAATCGATCAACACTGCCATCCGCCCTTTGCTTGATCGTGAATATCCATTTGCAACTCACAATAGATGCCCCTGGTGGAGGTGAAACAATGCTCCATGTACCACGTGATCGTAGGGCCGTCATCTCTTCTTCCATAGCAAGTCGCCACCTAGTGTCCTGGAGCGCCTCCTGATATGTACGTGGGATAGTAACAGCAGAAAGTCCCACTATAAACTTCTTGTAGGCATCTGACAGATGATCCAAAGAAACATGTGCAGCCATTTGGTAAGTAGCACATTGGCGACGCGGTTTTCTTAGAGCAATCGGTATCTCCAGGTCATCATCATCATCCTCTTCTGGAATTAACTCCTCCTGTTCATTAATAAAATCTCCAGTGCCATCAGTAGATATAATATGTTCCTGACATACCTGAGGCAAGATGGATGATGTCGTAGGCGCATGAGCAGAGGGTCGAGTAGAAGTCCTGCGAGTATAAACATGGGGTAAGAATGTAGACTCTGGAGGTGGAGGTGGAGGTGGCGGTGGTATAGGTGGCGAAGACCTCGGGATATCACACGGAGGAGATGGAGGTGGAGGAACCACAACATCCCCTCTGGATCCATTTTCGGATAGCCTGTCACCTGTAGGAGAGAAATACATAATAGATTCGAAAAAGGTAACATCGGCACTGACATAGTATTTTCTCTCAACAGGATCAAAACATCTATACCCTTTTTGGGTACGAGAATAACCAACAAAGACACATTTGACAGCTATAGGTGAGAGCTTGTCACGACCAGGAGTAAAGTTATGGACAAAGGCTACCGATCCAAAAGCACGAGGTGTAAGTGTGAAGAGTTCCTTTTTAGGAAACACAATCGAGAAGGGACTCTTTTCTCCAAGAATAGTGGAAGGCATACGATTTACCAAATAACAGGCGGTTAGGACTGCATCCCCTAGAAGGAATGAGGTGTATGACTATGAATCAACAAGGGCCTCGTGATGTCTAAGAGGTGACGATGTTTGCGTTCTGCAACCCCATTTTGCTGTGATGTATACGCCAAGGTTGTAGAAAGCGGTAGTCGGTACTCGGTCGGCAGGGTCACCTACTAAGGGTTAGTCGGCAGTCGGGCGACTAGTTGGATTAGTCGGTCATTATTCGGTTTTGAATTTTTTAATTATTTTAAATATATAAATGTTTTTTATACATATATTCTTATATATATACATATATCTGTACATTTTATATACCATCTTAATGAAACAAAAGAAGTAATTGACTTTAAATATAAAATTAAGCATGATAGAATATGCTTGCTTTTAAAAAATGTGAAAAACTAAAAAAATAAAAAAGGTTGTTGTAAAAGTCGGCCGACTAGTCGGTCGACTAGTCGGGTGAACCGACTAAAGGCCGACTAGGCCTAGTCGAGTCGGCTACCCCCCCGACTCGACTAGTCGGCCTAGTCGGCCGACTTTTGCAAGCTTGGTATACGCACAGGAAGTCTGATGAACAATACCCATAGACTGAAGAAATTCTGCCAAACGAAAAGTAGAAAATTCCAAAGCATTGTCGGTGCGAATATATTTGGTTTTAGCAGAAAAATGTTGTTGATCTCAATAAGAAAAGTCTTCATTATAGCACATGCTTCAGATTTATGTTTAAATAAGAAAACCCAGGACAGTCTTGAATAATCATCAACAGCAACCATGTAAAATCTATGCCCCTGATGATCAGGAACACGACTTGGACCCCAAATGTCAAAATGCAACAACTCAAAGGACCGACTACTACTATGACTTGGATGACTAGGAAAGGAGCGGCGGTGGTGTTTCCCAAGTTGACAAGCTTCACAGTCCAGAGTAGTACGAATAGATAGTTGCGGGAGAACACGCATCATCTTTTGGAGAGGAAGGTGACCAAAGCGAAGGTGCCATAGATACGACGAAACAGATCCAGAGGGAATAGAGGCCACGCCAGCACATGAAGGAACAACAAGTTTGTACAATCCTCTCTGCTCACAGCTATGAATAATCATCCTGCCAGTTAGTATGTCCTGAAACATAAGAGAAGATGGGTCAAATATAGCACGGCAGTGTAAATCTTTTGTAATCTGACTAACAGACAAAAGATTCATTTGAAAGTCTGGAGCATGTAAAACATTTTGAAGTTGTATAGAAGGGGCTAAAACAATCTCCCCCTGACCCATGATGGGTAGTCGAACTCCATTGGCTATGATCACAGAACGCCCTAGAGGAATAGTCCTGTATGAAGAAAACTGTGTCTGATCTCCACACATGTGATGGGATGCTCCAGAATCAATAATCCAATCTGTCACATCGGAACTGTTGCTAATGGAACTGGTAAGCACATATGAAAAACCTGATGAACTAGGTAGAGCTCTGGTGGTGGCCGCTGCATCTGATGGCCCTGCAGTCTGGGTCACAGGAGTGGTCACCATTTCTCGAAGTCTCGAGAGAAGATCATCAAAACGTGCATCAGTAGTGGGTGCAGATGAAGAGTCAGACTGCTCAGCAACCCGTGCAGACACCGGAAAGCCATGCTTGTGAAAGCATGTCTCCTCTGAGTGGCTAGGACGACGACACTAAGAACGTGGACCACGCTGACGACCGCCATGTCTACCACGAGGTCCACGGCCACGGAACTGGGAAGTACTGTGTCGTCCACGAGACGCAGCCATAGATGAGGAAGTCGACTGCGGCGTGGATGCAGGTGTGGTAGTAATCCTGCTTAGCCGCTTGTATACCTCCTCCATTGGAGTTATGTTTTCGCCAGTCAGTAGTTGAGTGCGAGCGGCATCGTACTGCGGGTCAAGAGAGGACAGAAAAACTCCAGTCATAGTGGCATTCCGATATGCCTGCTGTTGTTCCACACTAGTAGTGATAGACATGAAGCTGTGGAGTCACTCAAACATGCCTCTCAGATGTGAGAAATGTGCATGTAGAGGTCGACCATTCTGCTTGGTCGAGAAAATGTCAAATTGAAGTTGAAATATTTTGCTTTCATTTTTTGCTTGTCCATAGGTAGCAGCCAATATGTCCCACATGGCCTTCGCGGTTGGCTGATTGACAATGTCATTAGCAATCTTTGTGCCGAGCATCCCAGAGAGCCATATACGAGCATAGGCATCGTCCTGTTTCCATGATGCGTTGGCTCCAGGCTTGTCCGTTGGCTCAGAATCCGTCAGAATATGCTCATTGTTGTGGCATTGCATCAGGGTGCGAAACTGCATGGACCATAACTCGTAGTTGGTCCCGTCCATCTTTACGATAGGTGCCGGTCCTTTGAAGGCACCGGAAGAGGAGAAGACATCACCCTTGTTTTCTGACATTCTTTAATACGCCAAAATGCGGAACAAGCGGGGAATATCACGCTAAAGTCTTGTCTACAGCATCAAAAGAGGGATGAGATGTATCAGTAGACTTATACACTCATCCTTAATCCAAAGTTTGTGGTCGAGAGCCTCTAATGAAGGGAGAAATCAGACTATATCACCCTTCGCAGAGCAGTCCAGACCTTGATGCACGTGAACAGGGGTTGTCGGACCCCTTTCTGATCAAACCACCACGTTTTCAGAGGCAAACGAACCTCACTGGGTTGTTGGAAGGCGGTAGCAACTGCTGGACAGGGGGTGGCGGCGGCGTTGGGTTCGCCGGAGAGAGGTAGCGGCGGCGTTGTGGGCTACGGCGGCAGCCTGGGATGGTTGGCTGCGGCGCAGGGGGCTGCTACAGGCTGCCTGGACGCACTCGGTGACGTGTGGGGGCGCGCGGAGGCACGTGGAGAGGCTGGCGGGTGGGGCTAGGGTTAGGGTTTTGGTTCGAGAACCCCGGTCTAGGACCGTTGCTCTGATACCATGTTGGAATAAACTTTATTCATAATATGAAAGAGATCCCAAGGCTCTCTTATATAGAAGAGGAGCCAAGGGTTAATTACATAAGTGGTACTCGAAGAAAACATAAAACATAAATATAGTACGGTGATAAATAAACATCTCAACACCAACTTTGAGAACATCTCCCTTAACCTCACATCATCTTGGGAGAAACTCCTCCAACCTCTTGTGCTCCAACAAGTCATTGAACCAAAACTAGAATGTGCAGCCGCTCCGTAAGGCCATTCTCAACCAATAAGCCACCTCAAGTGCCACACTCACATGCCCTTTCCAAAGGAGATATGCACAAGGAGGCAACCTAGTGCTCTTCCATGTATATGACATGATGTCGACACATAATTTGGGATCGAATAGAAGTTCTCCACATTCCCCATCAACCTAACAACCTATTTTGATAAGAGAGTCGAGTTCATAGTCCTTAGATTTGGAGCATTGGTGCCTCCCTGACAAACCTACAAGCCTCATCCCATGCTAGTACTATTGGTACTCAGCTTCCCCCACCCTCCAATATCATTCCAGAGACCTTTACATTACATCCAATCTCCACCTTTGCTGGGCATATAAACATATAAAGTAGAGCGACAGTGAGGATATAGTACCAACTTCAACAAGACCAGATAACCTTCCTTTGTCAGTTGCCTATGGCCACCCTCTCCAGCATTGCATCCTTGTCGGCATTCGTTACAGTCTTTAGAAAAGTGAACTTTGTTTAAAAAAGGAGACCATGCGTATTATAAATCATTTATACTACATTAAAAAAGTGAGTAAACTAAAGAAACTCAATTCGGATTCAGGTATCAAGCTATGAAATTTGGGAACGCGTGATCGAAAGAAGATTGATGCAAGTTTCTAAAGTAAAATAAAGCCAATTCAATTTCATGCTAGGTTGCTCAGCTATTGAAGGCATCCACTTGCTGAGGAGAACAATAGATATTTATAGAGCTAAAAAGGAAGAACCTCCATATGATTCTTATTGAGTTAGAAAAGGCTTATGATTATGTCCCACGAGATATATTGTGGAGAGTTTTGGAGAAAAAACAAGTACTTGTCCTACATATTAACCTCGTTATGATAGGGCTTCATCTTGTGTAAGGATCTAGTCTGAGAAAACTGACTATTTTGACATCAACATTGGTCTCCATCAATGTTTAGCTTTTAGTCCATTCCATTTTACTTTGATTATGGACGACTTGACAAGTCACATTCAAAATGAGATACCTTGGTGTATGTTATTCGTTGATGATATTGTGCTGATTGATGAGAATTGAGATGGAGTAAATGAGAAGCTTGAGGTTTGGAGACACGCATTGTAGACAAAAGGATTTCGTATAAGTAGGGCTAAGACTGAATATATGGAGTGCACTTTTGATGGAAGCAATGGTGAAGGAATCGAGGTGAAGATTGGTGATGATAACGTTCAGAAGAGAGATTCTTGTAGATACTTGGGATCTATTTTGCAACATGATGAGGAAATTGATGGAGATGTTACTAATAGAATAAACGCAGGCTGGCTAAAGTGGAGAGGAGGCTCTATTGTTCTCTATGATAAGAAATTCCCTTTGAAAATCAAAAGGAACTTTACAAAGCAGCCGTAAGACCTACTATGCTATATGGATAATGTTGGCATGTGAACTATTGAGAGAATTCTTATATATCTTTGTCTTTATTTATATTTCTCATGTTTTTCCGTCTTCTATATGTAATTTCTCCCCAGAGCCTTTCTCCTATATAAGAGGGTTCTAGGCAAGGTTCAGGAAAGCGGTATGCGTATGCGTTCGGACAGGTCACCGAATAGCGATTAAGCGGTATGCGGGGGCATATGCGGGGCATATGCGGTTCTACGCAGTTTCTTAATTTTTTATTGAAAAATAAATAAATATATACAAAAGTGACTACAAGAGAACTAAATTTATGTATAATTGTGGTCCAACAGAAGATCTAAGATAACTTTCACATAGAGTTCAAAACAATCTCTATCAATCAAATATCAATACTTCAATAGAACGGTTAGCACATAAAATAATTGACAACAATCAACAAAATAGAAAAGTTAGCATACAGAATGCCTCTATTGTTGAATATATTGTCATTTATCTTTGTCGTTATATTTATAACTGATCCTCCATCAAAAGTACCAAACTTTACATATAATATATTGCATTCATTATAACTATTAGTTGACTAAATTAGTTTGCTAAATTATTGGTACATTATTCTTTTTCTTCCTCACGTATTTATTCCAATCTCGCAGTACAACTACTTTGGCGATGGATTAAATGGTCATGGATGTTTGGTTGGCATACATGCAAAAGTAAGGGAAAACGTGGCACACATAACACAATAAAAACGAGGCAAAAAACTAAAAAAATAATAAAAAAATAAAAAAAATGTGTATGCGGCCGCACAGACCGCATAATCGGCCGCACAACCCGCATATGCGGCCCGCATAAGCGCACATGGTGCATAATGCGGGGCTTCATGAAAGCGGTGCGCTGAAGGCACCGCATACGCATATGCGGCCGCATATGCGGCCGCACAGACCGCTTTCGTGAACACTGGTTCTAGGGCTACGTCATATACAACTTTTCTTTTCACATTCTCAATATGGTATCAAAGCGATGGTCCTAGACCGGAGCCTGACCTAACCCTAACCCCTCTCCACCAAGATCCCTCCGCACGGGTCGCCGCCTCCTTCCACGCGGGGGTCGCCGCCCATCGCCACCTCCCTCCTCACAGGGGTCGCCGCCCATCGCCGCCTCCCTCGTCGCGGGAGGCTGCTCCTTGCGCGATCGCGCATGCGTGTCCCCTCACGCATGATCTCGCGGGTTGTCGCGTGGGCTGCCACCGCCGCTTCTCGCGGGCCTCCTTGCAGGCCGCTGCCACCGTGGTTATACTCTTGCCGCCCCCGCTCATCTCAGTCTCGATTTAGGTACCCTTTTGGTCCTCTAGGGTGTGAAGTGATCGTCTAAAAACATCCTAGCCTCCCAAAGGCGGCTTTGACGAATGGAAGAGGTTGTGGTATGAGTCTACACACACAACCATCTTCTCATATGTTCGTGTAGACAAAAGTCTTATTTGTTCCAGTCCCAGTCTTGGTGATAGTTGTCATCATGGTTGACAACAAAGCCGATGTTCCATCCATAGGGGGCTTCAAAGGTCCAACCCCCATCGTCAAGATGGGTAGCACTAACTATGAACTGTGGGCTATGCAGTTCATGAGTCTGATGCAGTGTAATGACAAGAAGCATATCCTCACGGTGGAGGAGCCAAGTGACAAGACTGGGATAAATGCCTCATGGGAAGCAGATGATGCATATGCACGGGTATGACTATCAGGGACGGTGTCTACAGAGATAGCAAATGACATACTGAGTCAGCCTACTGCAAAGGCTATGTGGGACATTCTCGCTGCGACATACTCTCCCGTGAAGAATGAATCGAAGATATTACAGCTTCAACATGATACCTTTACATCGAAGCAGAATGGTCGACCCCTCCATACCCTCTACACTTCCTTGAGGGGCATGTTTGAGAAGCTACACGACTACATTCCCTTGACTGCTACGCCAGAGCAGCTCAAGGCTTACAGAGACTCTGTGATGGCTGGGGTCTTTCTAGCGGTCCTTGATCCGGAATATGACTCAACTCGTGCCCAGATTTTTATAGACGCTACCATACCTCCAATGGAGGAGGCCTATCGCAGACTCAACAGGCCGTCTATCTCCTCTGGTGGTAATGCACGGTCTCAGACATCTTCAGCTATGATTGCATCTCATGGTAGGGGGAACCCTACTTCATATCATGGTAGGGGAGGATCTTCTCGTGGCACAGGAGGAGGTGGTTGACCACGCCAGTCGTGCACCTTCTGCCATAGGAGTGGCCACTCTGAGGAAACCTGTTATTCTAAGCATGGGTTTCCTGCTTCAGCTAGAGTTGCAGAACATACTTTACAGGTTCGAAGTTCCACTCCAGTTGTTGATCAGAGATTTGACGAACCTGTGGCCAGACTCAGGGAGATCATGCGTACTTTAGGACCATCCAGCTTTCCTTCAGGATCCTCAGAGGTAGCTGCCTCTGCTGTTGCGTCTTCTTCAGGTATAACATATGCCTTCACTAGTTGTTACAAGGCAGATTTGTCAGAATGGATTATGGACTCAGGTGCATCCCATCACCTCTGTGGTGATAGAAGTCAGTTTAGTGTTTTTGGTTCAACACAACCTGGACGATCTGTTGTGATAGCAAATGGAACACATTCTCCCATTACTGGTCAGGGGGAGGTGCAGCTAACTCCTGCGGTGAGTCTTCAGAATGTTCTTTATGCTCCTTATTTTTCAATGAACAAAGATTTACATTGTCATGCTATTTTTGACACATCTGCTCTTGTGTTTCAGGACATTCTAATGGGCAGGGTGATTGGCACTGGCCGTGAGCAAGGAGGTCTGTACAGACTAGTGCAATCTCCTTATGCTGGTGCTTCTTCCATTCGCACTGGGTCTGCTTCTCCTACATATGGCATCTTCGTTTTGGTCATCTTCCTCTGCAAAAGCTGTGTCATGTTCTTCCACAGATTTCCCCTCGTTCTACCTTTCAGTGCGAGGCATGCCAGCTTGGAAAGCATCATCGGTCTACATTCCAGAGTCTTCAGGGTCGAAGTAGTCATGGTCTATTTGAGTTGTTCCATTTCGACATTTGGAGTCCCAGTCATGTCCCTGATCATCAGGGGCATAGGTTTTATCTTGTTGCTGTTGATGAATTTTCAAGATTGTCATGGGTTTATCTTCTTAAAAACAAATATGATGTTGATCATGTTATTCAGTCCTTCATTATTGAAATAAAGAACATTTTCTCTGCAAAAATCAAGTATATACGTTCTGACAATGCTTTGGAGTTTTGTACTAATCAGCTTGCCATGTTTCTTGTGTCTCATAGTATTTTCCATCAAACTTCTTGTGCATACACTTCACAACACAATGGAGTGGCTGAAAGAAAACACAGCCATCTTCTAGATGTTACAAGGACCCTTTTGATCCAAAGTCGTGCACCTCATTCATACTGGGGGGGATGCGGTCCTAACTGCTTGTTACCTTGTCAATCGTATGCCCTCTTCTTCTCTGGGAGAAAAGATCCCGTTTTTTATTGCACTTCTCGAGACAGATCTTTTCTCTCTCACACCTTGAGTTTTTGGTTTTGTGTCTTTCGTTCATCAGATGTCCCCTGGTCTTGACATGCTCTCTCCTAGAGCGGTCAAATGTGTGTTTGTTGGGTACTCTAAGACCCAAAAAGGATATCATTGCTTCGACCATGTTCGACGAAGGCACTATGCATCCTCTTGCTTCCCATGTGTCCTTGGATCGCCTTTCCGAGGAGTTTCAGAAGTTCGTTCTGGGGTTGTCAGCAGTAGACATACCACGTTCTTATCATCAAGCGCTGCAGATTAATCAGTGGCGTCTAGCAATGGAAGAAGAAATGACGGCATTACAATCTCGAGGTACGTAGAGCATTGTGCAAGCTCCTCTAGGTGCATCTATTGTTGGCATCAAGTGGGTGTTTACTGTGAAACACTATCCAGATGGTACAATTGACCGATATAAGGCCAGATTGGTGGCTCGTGGGTTCACCCAAATGTATGGGGTGGACTATCAGGATACCTTTAAACCAGTTGCATGTCATTCGACATTGTGGATTCTTATTGCAGTTGTTGTTGTCCGTGATTGGCCGCTTTACCAGCTGGATGTGAAAAAAGCTTTCTTGTATGGTGATCTACATGAAGAGGTTTACATGCAGTAGTCACCGGGGTTTGCTGCTGAGGGGGAGTCTACTATGGTGTGTCGACTTCACAAGGTCATATATGGCCTCAAGCAGAGTCCGAGGGCTTGGTTTCAGAAGCTCTCAGAGTTGATTGAACAAAATGGCTTCGTCGGATCTATATTGCAGATCATTCTCTTTTTGCTAAGAGAACCCAGGGAGGTACGGTTGCTGTTCTAGTTTATGTTGATGACATTGTTGTTACTGGTAGTGATGAATAGGGTATTCAGGCTACCAAGGAGTTCCTTGGACGACAGTTTGTGACCAAGAATCTTGGCAAGTTACGTTATTTTCTTGACTTGGAGTTTGCACGCAGTCAACAGGGTATGATTATGACGTAAAGGAGTATGTTACTGATCTTCTGGTTGAGACAGATATGACAGGCTATAGACCTGCTACTACACCAATAGATCCTAATGCTAGACTCTATGATGATAACGTTGAGAAGACAGATAAGAGAAGGTAGGGAACTGGTAGGAAAGTTGCTTTATGTTACTATTACAGGCCTAACATATCATTTGTTGTGAGTAGAGCTAGCCAGTTCATGGAGCAACCTAGACAAGTTCATATGGATGCAGTTTGTATGATCTTGAGATATCTAAAATCCTCTCCAGGTGCAGGTCTACTTTTCAAAAGAGACGTCACTCTCAGTTACAGGATGTGCTGACGTAGATTATGTTGGGTGTCCCAAGGACAGAAAATCCACTTCATGTTTCACCGTGTTCATTGGTAGCTCCTTGGTCTCATGGAAGAATAAGAAACAAACTGTTGTTGCTCGTTCCAGCATTGAATCAGAATATAGGGCTATAGCCCAAGGGAGCACATAATGATGTGGGTCAAGTCTGTTCTAACTGATCTTGCCGTTCAGGTGCCTCTTCCAATGCATCTCAAATGTGATAATCAAGCGGCTCTATTTATAGCTAATAATCCAGCCTTCCATGAGAGAACGAAGCACATCGAAATTGATTGTCATTATACCCGTGACCTGATCCAAAAGAGGTTTATTTCCACCTCCCATGTTGCTTCAGGACAATAGATTGCAGACATGTTCACCAAAGCACTCGCAAGGGGTCCTTTCCAGTGTTGTTGTTCTAAGCTGAGCGTGATAGATATATATGCTCTAGCTTGAGGGGAGTGTTGAGACAATTCGTATATATCTTTGTCTTTATTTATATTTCTCATGTTTTTCCGTCTTCTGTATGTAATTTCTCCCTAGAGCCTTTCTCCTATATAAGAGGGTTCTAGGGCTACGTGATATACAACTTTTCTTTTCACATTCTCAACATGAACCATAGACATGTGCAGAGAATCATGGTAGCAGAAATGAAAATGCTAAGGTGGATGTGTGGACACACACACGCACACACACGTAAAGATCGGATTCGGAATGATGCAATCAGAATGAAAGTTGGTGTAGCTCCGATTGATGATAAGATGCGGGAAAACTGCTTATGGTGGTTTGACCCTTTGCAAAGGAGGTTAGTTGATGCATCAGTTAGGAAATGCGAGTTTTGGGATGTTGAGTTGGCTAAGAGAGGGCGAGGAAGGCCCATGAGGTGCTGGAATGAGACTATACGAAGAGATCTTAATTTTTTGGAGGCAAAGAATCCATATAGCCGACCCTACTTAATGTGGGAAAAGACTTTGTTGTTGTTGAAACTAAAGAAACTCAAAAAAATTAGCTAGTGCACATAGTTAATGCACTGACTAAGAATTGTTTTCTTGAATGTTGGAACTTGAAAGTTTGGAACGAGGATTCCAAGCTTAAAGTCTGTATTTACATTGGATTCTGAAAATTCCACTGAATTTGTTGGCTAGCGTACGTGGAAGTAAACTATAATGGCATGCAACTATTGATGAAAAACCGGGGCATGCACGATTAATGAATTTCATCCCATAAAAAGTAGAATTCCTATGTTAGAATGCCTCAATGTTTCTTTATTATGTTCACTTGATTTGATTGGACTTATTCATAACTGTAGGAGTTAGGCTACCTTTTTTCTTCCCTTTTTTTAGAAGCCGCATATTGTTACATCATTAATAATGCTGGATCATTTCATTTGCAGGCACAATTTTTGTCAAGTGGATTGGCAGGGGATGGACAGTGGATTGTTCCTGTAACTTTTTATTGCGGATCTCCCAGTGCTCATAGAAGCTTCCTGCTTAAAACGAAATCTGACAAAATAGACATAACGGAGTTCGTCAACAAGAAAGAAGGGAATTTTTGGGTTAAAGTTAATGTTAACCGTACTGGTTTTTATAGGGTACGATATGATGGTGAGCTTGCAGCTGGACTTGGGTATGCCATTGAGGCTAATTTGTTGTCTGAAACGGATCGATTTGGTAAGTGGCTACACTGCTCGTTTGGGCCTATGGCTCTCTTTGATCAATGGTCTCTTATTTGCATCTTGATATGCAGGAATTTTGGATGACTCATTTGCTTTGTGCATGGCTGGCAAACAAACATTATCCTCTTTATTCGCGTTGATGGATTCCTACAGGAAGGAGCTTGATTATACTGTGCTGTCACACCTGATAACTGTATGCATTTATCCTTCCGCAGGGCTTGTATTTTAAAACTGGGGTATTTGTATTCATTTCGGTTTTCTGGTTTTCAGATAAGCTATAAGGTTGCACGTATTACTGCGGATGCTACTCCTGAGTTAACAGATCTTATGAAGAAGTTCTTTGTCAATCTCTTCTTATTCTCTGCCGAGTAAGAATTTTTTGTTTCCTTTTAAAAAAGAATCTTTTATGTTTATTATTGTCATTTCAATATTTGGGAAAAAACTTGTGCCAAGAGATCATTTATTGTTTCCTGTAGTTGCAGATGCTTCAATTCCTTGTGAAATGTTGTTAATTTCCTAGCTGTAGTTAGTGTAATCTAGAAAGTGTGTTTGAGAGTACTTAAATATTCTAGTCCATGTCATTGCAGAATGACCTTTACTCATGAGCAATGGTCAGCTTATGCTGGCTTTTATGGCCCGGAGTCAGTGTGATTGTCCTAAAAGAAGGGGGTGTATGGTTTAAATGGCACTCTTATTCACTGTCTGGTAATTAATCATCTATTGAATATATGACTGGTTTGATTACATGGTGTGAGTTAGTAATGTTTATTTTGTTAAATCCTCTAAAGTAGATTTGAGCACTTTTTGTACCGTGGACACATTTAGCTTCGGGATAAAATCCTAGAGTTGACACATATTGAAAAAAGCATTGCATGCTTGCTTTCAAAGGTTGGATTAGAGTAGCTTAAGTGGTTAAATATATCCTTATTCCTTTTGCTCTAACTATGGAAGACGTAATCGGGGGGTTTTGATCATGTTATTAAAAGGCTAGCCTCGAGGCGGTCGAGGCGATCGAGGTGGAACGAGGCGGGGCTTTTTAGCCTCGAGGCGTACGCCTCATATGGAATGGATGAGGCGTACGCCTCAGAAGGTCGAGGCGGTCCGAGGCGGTGAGGCGGTCGAGGCGGGGCGAGGCGGTCTGTGAGGCGTTTTCTGGCATTTAAAGTATTTTTTAAGGATTTAAATTGTCTTATTGGTAGTTTTACATGCTTATAAATGTGTAGTTTTCTAGGATATATATTTACAAGATGAATGCTTGAAATTTTAAGTTTGTTCATATTCATATTAAGCATTAAACTTGTCTGATTTTTCCAAGAAATTCTTAATATTACACTTTTAAATACACTATCAATAAAGTTTAAAGAAAAGCTAGTGTTAAGTGAGGTGACATAATGAGAAACGTAATATCCTAACTAGAAAAAACAAGATTAGATTCAAGGCATGTCAATGTTGTCATATTTTATATATTAGTCATGTAATAAATACATCTAATCATAATTTTTTATGCACCACAATATTTTTTAGTGAAAAATATGTTGTCTTTGATATTTTAATAACAATTATTGCTAATGGTTCTATTTTTGATTGGGTAGAAATTTAGTAGACAAGTTTATGTAATTTGCATATCCTTTCTTTCACGTTCTTATCATCATAATTTCATCATATATTACAATGTTATATATTATATGTATGTCAATTAAGATAATTTCATCATAAATATATTTATTATACTTTTTGTAAGTATTTTTCTATACAAACTGAGGCTTACGTCTCGACCGCCTCGAGGCTATGCCTCGCCTCGCTTCCAGGGAAAACGCCTCGTTCCGCCTTTCGTTTTTTAAAACCTAACTTTTGATTAACCACTTAGGCATATCTCGGGGCAAATGGATTTTCCTAGACGGATAAAAATGAAAACTTCTTTGATTTATCCTAGAAAAAACCTTCCCTAATAAGGCAACCTTAAATCTAATTTCTTCCACAGAATGGACCTCTGGAAGCCCTGGCCAACCTTTACACAGTACCTCGGAATGAACTTCAAGCCCCAACGCAAATACTCCCTTCTATTATTGATTTCCATGCCAAAAAATCCCACCTATGAGGTGTACCTGTATTAAAGCATTTGCACAACATGAGGAGCGGCGTGAATATATGTTCGTATAGGGCTGTTTATACGGGTAAACATGGAAGTCGAATGTTTTTGTTGTTGCTCTAAGGTTGAATTTTAGGTAACCTTGTCACGTTAGTGTTTCATAAGTATAGGTGTACAAATATTTAATGTTTGGATATGGTGTTTGGTGGGTCTCATCATATGATTGACCATATATGGACTTCGTAAATGGACTTGAGAGTGCTGAACCTTAGGACCTCTTCTCTTCTTAATTAGCATTGTCGTGATTATACCCTTGTTCTATAGCCTCTTGATATTTATAGAATTTGAAAGGTTTGGAGTTGTGAATCTAGATATGTAGCTTGAAAATGCATTAGGATTTGAGGGCATGGGGATGGTCTTTGAATCTAGGGCACTATTTACTTGTGTGAGGCGAGGTCGTAGAGACATATTCATGGGAAACACATGGAGATTCCCCATCGAAGGTATACGTCGAGTGGTTGCAATTTCTCGACTCGAAGAAGGTTGTGTTTGATCTAGCCACACACAAGGAACAAAGTTGGATTATGTTAGCACAACTGAGGAGGAGGTTGGATGGAATGATGTTTCGGATTGCATGGGTATATGACTCAATCGATAGCATCAGAAGAAACGAAGAGTGGGAGGACCTCGTGCATGCACTGGTTGATGTTGAAGGGAATCCTCTCCTAAGCAAGGAAGATTTCAACGTGATATTATCCTTGAATGATAAATCGAGGTCCGATTAGGGTTGACTCATCATTGGGATGTTGGTCGATGGGTGACCTTGGTGAACTACTTGGTCAAAGGTTGCAAGTTCACATAAAGGGACTCAGTGACGAGGTTAAAGATAGATTCATTACATCATTCGAGTATGCGGATAATTTTTTGAGTTCAATATTGATTATATGAGCATAGTCCTTTCTCCAGTTATACATCGTTGACATGGTCCTTCAATGTATGAGTGAATCTCAACACCTACTTTGAGTTTGAGAGAGCTTGGTTACGATAATAGGGTTTCAGACTGATTGTGGAGGATTACTAGAAGGTAATGCTAGTCAAGGTAGCCACCCACACGCTGGAGAGCATGCTTAAGTTACTTCGATTTTTATTTATTAGGTACAAGAAGTTTCCACATGAGCCAA
Source organism: Ottelia alismoides (assembly GCA_037367405.1). Lineage (NCBI taxonomy): Eukaryota > Viridiplantae > Streptophyta > Magnoliopsida > Alismatales > Hydrocharitaceae > Ottelia > Ottelia alismoides. The sequence goes on along the minus strand of JAZKJV010007769.1, from coordinate 169,425 downwards.
GAGAAGAGAAGGAAGGTAGCTTTATTAGGAGTAGATTGCTTAGATATGGTGGACAAGTGGATTCTATCCACACGAGAAGTGGAGATTAGAAGGAGCCTCACCGGGGTGGTAAGACATGAAGATGAAAGAGGGAATTGCGATAGGGATTAGGGGTGTAAACGAATTGAACTTGAAATAGCATGCTAAGGTTCATTTCATTTCTTTTAATATATTTGTGGGATTGGGTTTGGTTTGACAAGATGAAGATGGCATTCATGTTCTGTTTTGCTCCATTCGGAATCGTGGAACTTTGGCTCTACAATATAGGGGTGAAGCTCGGCACCTACTTCAAATTTGAGAAAGCTCGGTTACGAGAACAAGGTTTCATATTGACTATAGAGGAACACTTGAGACGCTAGCGAGTAAGCTTAAGTCATTGCACTTTTTTCTTGATCTGGTGCAAGAAGTTTCTACATGAGTCAGGAGAGAAGAGAAGGCAGGAAGCTCTACTGGGAGTAGATCGCTTAGACCGGGTGGAGGACAAGAGGGTTTGCCCATGCGAGAAGTGGAGATTATAAGAGGCATCATGAAGGTGGTAAGACATGAGGATGAGAAGAGGGAATTACAGTAGAGACTAGGGGTGGAATTGAATTGAACTTGAGGGAACCTACCTAAGTTTGTTTCATTTTATATAGTTTATTTAAGAGTTTAGGTTTGGTTCACTTCGACAACATGAAGATGATGTTCATGTTCGGTTCGATTTTGGTTGGGGTTTGTCAAGGTTCAATTTGGTATGTTAAAGGTTAGATTTAAAACAATCCTTCAGTAATGTCCATTTTGAGTTCACTTTTGCTTCAATGATGGGTTGTTTGAGAACAAGCTTTAGACATTATAAATGTGTTTCATACTCTTTTTTGCTTAGAACAGTTTTCGATTAAGGTTGTATAGGTGATTTGGTTCATTTAAACTTGATTAAAATTCATTTAAATCGATTTACATTTGATACTTGATAAGTACTAATGACTAGTTTTTTTGACAATTATAGTTTGTGCACACATGCATGCATGCATACACATCGGAGAGACGCATGAGGAACACCATTAAGAGGTTGTTGGTGGATAAGAGCATTGAGAGGCAGTTGAAAGTAAGTGCAACTCTGATGTATACATTTCAAGGGCTTCATGACAGAGATGAAGAGGGACATGGTAGTGATTGGGGGAGAGAGACTAATAAAATAGATTTTCGAGAAACATGCTAGGGTAAATTCTGGACCCTGAACCAAGAGGGCTCATTGGGTCTGGATGGTTTTCTGATTTTCTCTACAAATAGTTGCGGGGGTATGTTGGGCCAGATATCATGTGGTTAATGGTCGAGTTCAAGGTTGACGAACACAGGGTTTGAAAGTTCGGCAATTTTTTTCCTTTTCATGTTGCTGAAAAGGGAAGCACTTGATCATGTGGAGGAGTATTGATGGATCGCCTTGTTTAACATTGGCAATCCGATGGTCAAGAAGACCATTTCAATAAGGATAGGAGCAGATCATGTGATCTGGTAATCATGTTTATCTTACTTTTATCTCGAGGAGATCCTTGCTGGACTTGTAGTGACTACAAGGATTGGTCTCAGATTACGAATGAAGAGGAATGAAGGGGTTTGCATGGAAGATTCTGCAAAGGCTTACGATACTCTTGACTGGCCTTTCCTGAGGAAAAGAGAAAGACTTCCCAAAGCCATAATGAAACAATATGTCGTGATTGTCTCTTTTTTTGTCCTTGTCAATTTTATATGGAATGGGGGTGGGTGCAGTAGGGAGGGGCTGAGGTGGGGATCCTACTAGCATCTTTGTTTGAAATTGCAACAAACAACATAGTCTCAGCAATAGTCCAGTGTTATGACAATGGATTATTTGGTGGTTTTAAAATGGGGTCATTGGTTGTAGGCTACCATGTTTAGGTACCCCAGTAGTCTGACGACACTACATTCTTTTAGGGGTCAATAATGCAAGTTCGACGTATCAGGGCATTGGTGGGGAAGCTTCAGATTCTAGTGTAGATGATTGGAAATTGATATTTGTTACATTCTGAATGGAGGACCAGGAGGTTGAGGAACGTGGAAGGTTGTTAAACAATATATGTGGAGTTGGTTGTCGATGTCATATTTGGGGTTGCCCCTCATGTACTCGTCCTCTTGCAGGGCTCGGTGGTGGAGATCATAGAGGTTCAGGATTGGAAGGTGAATGTGCTGTCCAAGGGGAGACCAGTGGTTTTACCAGGGTCAGTGGTGCCAACTTTCCTTTTTTTCTAAATTTTTGTTTTCAAAATGCTTACAAAGATGGAGAGATGGACTAATGGAGTGCGGAGAAAGTTCTTGTGGAAAGGAGCAGAGGAAAGGGGTTGTGGGTTTGTTTAGATAAGTGGGAAGAGGATTTCAACCTAAAAGGAGGGGTGGGGTCTGGGATCATGAGATTAAGGTGGTTCAATGAGACATTACTGAGCAAGTGGATTATGAAGATGTTGGCTGGGGGGATGAGATGTGCAGCAGCTGGCATGTTTCTGGAGTCGTGTTATGTTCGGTATTGGAAGTTGGGAGAGATTGGGGAGGAAATTCATGATGTTGTGGATGACACTTATACAAATGTTGCCAAAAGTAGTGCCTTTTCTTGAGAGAAGACTTAGAGCAAGGTTCAAGATATCGATATTGTAGATATATATTTATTCCTTTATGTTTCAAAACTATTTTCTTTGTTTACTTCATTTGTGTCTATCTTTTGTAATTTACCCATAGGTCTCTTCTCTATATAAGAGAGTCCTAGGGTTCCATGGAAATACAATTCTCATTATTTTTCCAACATGGTATCAGAGCGGCGGTCCTAGACCAGAGCCCTAGTACCCCACCTTCTAAAACCCTAGCCTATACTTGTCGCTTCCCCCATCTCTCTCTCTCTCTCTCTCTCTCGCTCGCTCGCTCTCGACTGCCACCACCGTTGTTGGTTGCCTGCCACACCCACCTGCAGCCCCACTGTCGCCTCCAGCAGCCGTTGTCGCCGATGTTGTTGCTGCTTCCAGCGACTGTCGCGTTGCTGCCAGCTACAACTGCCACTTCTGGTGGCACTGCTACACCCTAGGGTGCCTCCTGCCACTACCTAGGGTTTCAAAGAAGTGATCTGGTGATCACTCACAGTCTGTTTTTAAAGTTTTTTAGGTGATTTCAAACTTGAATATCATATGTTTCTTGTTTAAGACACATTACGCGATGGCGTGAAGGGTTGTACTTAGTCTCTATATGCAATCACTTCTCTCTTTGTATGTTTAGACAAACTTTTATGGTCTACAAGCCCCAGTCTCTTGATCCGACAACATGTCAGAAAGTAAGGTTGAGATCCCCACCATTGGCGCTTTTCGAGGTCATGCGCCAATAGTCAAGATGGACGGGGCAAATTATGAACTCTAGGCCATGTCGTTCATGAGCGTAATGCAGTCTACAGATAAGAAGCACATTCTTACCGTGGAGGAGCCGACTGACAAGACTGGTAATTGCCTCGTGGGAGGCTGGTGATGCTTATGCTCGTGTATGGCTGTCTGGCACACTCACAGTTGAGATCTCCAATGATATTTTGCATTTGCCCACTACTAAGGTGATGTGGGACATTCTCGCTGATATATATGCTCAAGCTAGGAATGAGACCAAGATCCTTCAGTTACAACATGTTATCTTCACGGTCAAGCAGAATGACCATCCTCTGCACTATTTGTATAACCTTTCTCATGGGCATGTTCGAGAAGCTCCATAGCTTTATGCCACTTGCAGCCACCCATGAGCAGTAAAAGTCTTACAAGAACGCAACCATGGTTAGTGTTTCTTACAACACTTGATCCGAAGTATGACGTTGCTCGCTCACAGATACTTGTGGATGCTACCCTTTTTTCCATGGAGGAAGTATATCGTAGGCTCAACGGAATTATTATTCCTCATCTGCTTCTAGTCAAACCTCTGCGATGGCTGCCTCTTGCAGTAGAGGAGATTCTTCTCAGTTCTGTGGCTGTGGACCTCGTGGTAGAGGTTGTATTCGTCAGTCTTGTATTTACTATCATCACCCTAGCATACGGAGGATACATGCTACTCCAAGCATGGTTTTCCAGCATCGCCTCTTGTAGAAGAACGAGTTGACTCTCTTGCAGCTTCCTCTTCGGATCAAAGGTTTGATGACCTTGTAGCCCGATTGAGGGACATTATGCCTTCAGCTAGTCCCATTGCTTCCTCGCCTGCTCCAGGAGGCCATTCAGATGTTGTTGCTTCTACCTCTTCCAGTACGTCTACCATTGTCAGTACCTCAGGTAGCATCTATGTTCTCACTACTTATCATGGATCTGATATTACAGAATGGATTATGGACTCTGGAGCGACACATCACTTGTGTGAAGATAGAGATCAGCTTGCAGCTTACAGACAGGTTCCTCCAGGGAGAACTGTTGTCATAGTTGATGGGACTCATTCCCCGATCACAGGAGAGGAGGCGATCAGTTTGGCGCATCCGATGCATCTACAAAATGTGTTGCATGTACTTGACTTTTTTTACGAATTTATTATCTTTTTAGTCAGATTACGAAGGATTTGCATTGTCGAGTTATTTTTGACCCATCATCTCTTATATTTCAGGACATTCTTATTGGCAGAGTGATTGGCTATGGCCGTGAGCTGGGAGGTCTCTATCGATTGATCAGAACTCCATGTGCAGACCTATCCTCTCATTCTGCAGGACTAGTTTCTCCGTTCATATGGCATATGCGGTTTTGCCACCTTCCTCTTCAGAAGATGTGACAAGGTCTCCCTCAGATTTCACCTCGTTCATCTTTCCAATGCGAGACATGTTAGTTGGGGAAGCACCATCGGACTGTCTTCCCTAGTCGTCAGAGTCGGAGCAGTAGTTCCCTTTTTGAGTTATTTCATGTTGACATTTGGGGTCTAAGTCGTGTTTTCGATCACTGGGGACACATGTTTTATCTATTTGTTGTTGATGATTTTTTTTCGTTTGTCATGAGTCTTTTTTACTACCACCACCCAAGATAGATCTGAATGGAGGCAAAGAAACCATGTAGTCGACCCTACTTAATTGTGGGAAAAGGCTTTGTTGTTGTTGTCATGGTCTTTTTATTGAAGAATAAATTCGAGGCTGGGAATGTGATTTCAACTTTTATTAATGAAGTGCAGAATATTTTTTCTCCTTATGTCAAATTCGTGAGAACTGATAATGCATTGGAAGCATGGAAGGACATATCGATATCGTTTTGATATCGTGTCGATATCGATATATCGCCGATATATCATCGATATATCGCTATATCTAGGAATCTTTCTGAAGAAAATGCCTGAAATCGGATATATCGATATATCGATTTCGATATCGATCCCATATCGATATCGATATATCGCCGATATATCGCCGATATATCGGGATACGGCCTTCCATGATTGGAAGTCTGTGCTCGTACACTCTCCCAATTCTTTTCATCTCATGGTATTGTTCATCAAACACCATGTGCTTATACCTCTCAACAGAGTGGTGTTGCAGAAAGAAAACATCGCCATTTACTTGATGGTACTCGAACCCTTATTCAGAGTCGGGACGCACATTTGTTCTGGGGTGATGCGGTTCTTACGACTTGTTATCTTGTGAATCGCGTGCCCTCGTTTGTTTTGGGTGTGAAAATTCCTTTCTTCCTGGCATTTTCAGAGGAGTTATTCTCACTCACTCCTCGTATTTTTGGGTATGTTGCCTTTGTCCATCAGTTGTCTCTAGGTCTTGACAAGCTTTCTCCTAAAGCTGTCAAATGTGTTTTTGTCGGGTACTCCAGGACGCAAAAGAGATATAGATATTATGATATATTGCACAGGAAATATTGTGTTAGTGCTGATGTCATATTTTTTGAATCGGTAATGTATTTTTTCCACATATTATAGGTTGACTTCATCAGATTCAGATGATGAGGTCTACATGCCACTTACTCCTGCGAGCCCATCACCACCATCTGCGTATGTGGTTCCCACTCCATCCCCAACTCCACCTCTTACTCCACCTTCATCACCTACCCCGGTACCGGCTCCTCCCATAGTCCTAGCTTCACCCTTGCCACGATACTATACACGTCGGTCTGCTTCTGCTCATGGTCATCGTTTGTCATCCAACATGCCTCAGGTTTGTTTTGAATACAATGTTTCTAACAATGGGTTTGGAGATGTGTCTGAGCAAGAACCTTTGCAGGAGGCTGGCTTACAGATTGAGGAGATTCCCCATGACCTGGATGTAGCTATTGCACTTCGGAAACAGAAGCATACATGTGCCTCATATCCTCTCGCTTTTCAGGTTTTCTTTTATTGCTTGTCTGGGAATTCAAGAGATTCATTGTTGGACTATCTACCGTGGAGATCCCATGTAATTACCATGAGGCCTTGAGAGATAGTCGAGGGCGTCTGGCCATGGAAGAAGAAATGGTTGCACTACAGTCATGTGGTACCTGGAGTTTGGTCTCGCTACCAATGAGGCATCTATTGTCAGTTGCAAATGGGTGTTTACAACGAAACACTGTGTAGATGAGAGTTTTGATCGTTACAAGGCCAGATTGGTTGCACGAAGATTTACTCGGACTTATGGGGTGGATTATCTGGACACTTTTCGTCCCTTTGCTCATCACTCCACTCTACGAGTTCTTCTTTCAGTTGTTATAGTACGTGATTGACCTTTATTTCTGCTTGATGTTAAAAATGCATTCATTTATCATGATATCTGGGAACAAGTCTACATGCAACAACCTCTGGTGTTTGCTGCTAAGGGGAGTGTCATCCGGTTTGTAGACTTCACAAGGCAATATATGACCTTAAGCAGAGTCCAAGGGCATTGTTTCAAAAGCTCTCGAATCTGATTGAGAAGCAGGGATGCAAGGGATCAAATGCAGATCATTTACTGTTTGTACAGAGAACCTCCAGAGGTACAGTTGTTATCATGGTCTATGTTAATGGCATACTTCTTACAGGAATTGATGTGCAAGAGATTAAAAGGGCAAAGGAATTTCTGGACTTACAATTTATCACCAAGGATCTTGGCACCCTACAGTATTTCTTGGGGTTAGAGTTTGCCAGAAATCAGCAGGGTATTGTGATGACCTAAAGATATTATGTTACAGATATGCTAGTTGAGACATGCATGATTGGGGACGTCGACATGCTACTACTCCTATGGATCCCAAAACGGGGATATACGATGATGATACATAGGTGGTAGACAGGAGAAGATACATAGAACTGGTGGGAAAACTTCTATACGTTACTATCATTATTAGGCCAAAAATCTCCTTTGTTGTTAGTCGAGTTAGTCAGTTTATGGAGCAGCCTCGACAGGTACACATGGATGCAATGTATATGATCTTGAGGTACCTAAAGTCATCTCCTGGTGTAGGATTGCTATTTAGGAAAGGAGCATCTCTTACTATCACAGCCTATGCAGATGCAGACTATGCAAGATGTCCTAAGGGCATGAAGTCTACCCCAGGCTTCGCTATTTGTTAGCGGCTCTCTAGTATCCTGGAAGAGTAAGTAGCAAACTGTGGTTGCCATGTCAAGTGTTGAATCAGAATATAGGACCATGACACAAGGGAGCACAGAAATAATGTCGGTCCGAGAGGTGCTAGCGGACTTATATATAGATATACCTCTTCCTATGTAGTTACAATATGATAACCAGACTGCTTTATGTATTGCAAACAATCATGCCTTTCATGTGAGAACTAAACATATTGACATAGATCACCACTATACACGGGACATGACCGAGAAATGCTTTATCTCTATTTCCCGTGTCAGTTCAGGAGATCAAATTGCAGATATTTTCACCAAGGCTTTGCTCAGAGGACCTTTTCAGAAGTATTCATCCAAGTTATGCATGATTGGCATCTATGCTCCATCTTGAGGGGGAGTGTTTGTGTGTGTGTGTGTGTGTGTTTCTGTAATGTTTTCTCTATTTACTTTATTTATGTCTATTTAATTTACCCATAGGTCTCTTCTCTATATAAGAGAGCCCTAGAGTTCTATGGAAATACAATTGTCATCATTTTTCCAATAGATATCGTATCAGTCCGCTCGAAAAGGGATATTTCAGGATATACGGTGGACTCAAAGAATTTGTTTCTGTAGAGGCTTATATATGTTGGGGTGTACTGTTTCGTATTTTCTATTTATATATTGTACGTCTCTGTAATTTACCCAAGGGTTTTCTCTCTATATAAGAGACCCGAGGGCTCTATGGAATAACACATCAGAGTATCGATTACTCTAACATGGTATCAGAGCCAAAACCCTAACCCTAGGGTTTTCTCCACCCGCCGCCCCCCCCAGCCCGCCGCCGCCGAACCCCCAGCCCGCCGCCGCCAGCCTCCAGCCGGCCCCTCCAGCCCTCCTGCAGGGCTCCTAGCCCTCTCGCCGGCTCCCTCTCCCCGTCCCCGGCCTCCAGCCGCCGCCGGGACCCCACCCCCGCCGCCCAGCCCCGCCGCCGGGACCCCCCCCCCAGTCGCCGTCTCTCCTCGGTAGAGGCTTCCACAGCCTCTACTCGCCACCGGAACGCCTCTCCTTCGGTCGGTCGTCTCGGATAGATGTTGGGTTCAAGTGCATAATGTCTACATATGCACTTGAATCCTCAAAGGTCTTGGTAGACAACATTTTCTTGGTCTAGCACTAGTTGTTCTTCTCCGGCAGTATGTCAGAACAAAAGGTCGATCTGCCCGCCATAGGTGCCTTCAAAGGTTCGGCACCAATCGTCAAAATGGACGGGACAAACTACGAACTGTGGGCTATGCAGTTCCTCAGTCTTATGAAGTCGTGTGGTAAGAAGCATATTCTTACCGAGGATGAACCGCCGGAGAAGACAGGAATATATACCTCATGGGAGGCTGATGATGCGTATGCCAAAGTTTGGCTCTCAGGAACGCTCACGACGGAGATAGCGAATGATGTCCTCCATCAGCCCACCGCCAAGGCGATGTGGGATATTTTGGCCACGACGTACTCTCAGGTACGCAACGAGACGAAGATGCTCCAGTTGCAGCATGATATCTTTACCACGAAACAGAATGGGAGGCCTCTTCATTCCCTGTACACGTCGCTTCGTGGAATGTTCGAGAAGCTCTATAGCACCATTCCGCTCACAGCCACGCCGGAACAGCAGAAGACGTTCCGCAACGCCACTATGGTTGGCGTATTACTTGCTGCCCTTGACCATGAGTACGAGGCAGCACGCTCTCAGATCCTTGCAGATGCCACCATCCCACCGATGGAAGAAGTATACAGGAGGCTCAGTCGTGTACCTGTTCCATCGAATACAGCGACTGCACCTCCCTCGGCAATGGCAGTTTCCAGGGGACGTGGTGGTTCGTCCTCATTTCGTGGCAGAGGAAGTGGTGGACGTGGTCGCGGAGGTCGCATACGCTCTACGTGCTCATTCTGTCGTCGTACTGGTCATTCGGAGGATACATGCTATTCCAAGCATGGCTTCCCTCCTTCTGCACGTGTCGCTGATCATGTTCAGGGTCCACCAGCATCTACTCCAGATCACAGATTCGAGGAGCTAGTGGCACGGCTTCGTGATATCATGCCACAGTCACCGTCAGAGGGTGCTGAAGCTTCTGATGTTGCGGCCTCGGCGTCAGCTAGTACATCTGCTTCAGCCAGTGCCTCAGGTAGTCCTTCAGTCTCATTTCATAGTCATGATCTCACAGGATGGATTGTCAACTCTGGAGCTACCCATCATCTCTGCCGTGAGAAAGATATTCTGCAGTCCTACAGAGCTGTTCAGCCTGGTCGCTCTGTACTCATTGCTGATGGCACTCATTCCCCTATCATCGGTCAGGGGGAGACGGTTTTGCTACCCTCTATGCACTTACAGAATGTTCTACATGCTCCAGAATTCTCTATGAACCTCTTATCCATTAGTCAGATTACACGTGATTTGCACTGTCGTGCTATTTTTGACCCATCGTCTGTTATTTTTCAGGACATACTAACGGGCAAGGTGATTGGTTGTGGCTCTGAGCACAATGGCCTCTATCGTCTCGTCCGAAACTCTTACGCTGGCGTCTCACTGCATTCCCAGGGCTCTGTATCTCCGTATACCTGGCATCTTCGGTTTGGTCACCTGCCGCTACAGAAAATGCGTCACCTCCTGCCTCAGATCTCTCCGAGTTCTTCTTTTCGTTGTGAAGCATGTCAGTTAGGGAAGCACCATCGGTCTAGCTTCCCCAGTCGTCAGAGTCGGAGCAGTCGCTCCCCATTTGAGTTATTTCACATAGATATTTGGGGTCCAAGTCGGGTCCCAGATCATCAGGGGCACAGGTTCTATTTAGTTGTGGTTGATGATTTTTCTAGAGTGTCCTGGACTTTCCTTCTTAAAAATAAATCTGAAGCAGGAAGTGTTATTCAAAATCTTATCAATGAAGTTCAAAATGTTTTTTCATCTACTGTTAAGTATGTACGTACTGACAATGCATTGGAGTTCTGCACTAGTTCACTTGCTCGCTTCCTTTCTTCTAAAGGCATTATCCACCAAACCACATGTGCTTACACATCTCAACAAAATAGGGTTGCAGAACGGAAGAATCGACATTTCCTTGATATTGCTCGCACATTACTTATTCAGAGTTGTGCTCCATTATCCTTTTGGGGGGATGCTATACTTACAGCATGTTATCTGGTCAACCGAATGCCTACAACTGTTCTTGGGGAAAAGTCTCCAATCTCTGTTCTTTTTCCCGACAAAGATTTGTTTACACTTACACCTCGGGTCTTTGGCACTGTTGCGTTTGTCCACCGCTTATCTCCAGGGCTTGATAAGCTATCTCCTAGGGCTATCAAGTGTGTTTTTGTGGGCTACTCCAGGACACAGAAAGGATACCGTTGCTATGACCCTATTCATGACAAATACTATGTGAGTGCAGATGTTACATTTTTCGAACCTGTCATGTACTTCTCCCCTGCAGGTGACAGATTGGTCTCCTCCACATCCACAGATTCCAATGTCTATGTGCCTCCACCTCCAAGCCTGGGTCAATCCTCTACTCCACCAACACATCCACCACCACCACCACCACCACCCCCGCCACCACCTCCAGTTGTACCTTTTACTAAGTTCTATACAAGGCGGCCAGGCTCTGCTCAAGCTACATGTCAACCATCCAGCACGCCTCAGGTATGTTCTGATGTTAACACTAATGATGGGTTAGACAATGCACCTGTGCAGGAGCTTTTACTATAGGAGGAGGATCAACCGGTCAACACAGTCATGGATGATTTGGATCGGCCCATTGCTCACAGGAAGTAGCGAAGACAGTGTGCTTCATATCCTCTTGCCTCTCAAGTCTCATTTCATCGTCTCAGTGGGGCTTTCCAGAAGTTTGCAGCTGTTGTCTCGTCAGTTGAGATTCCACGGACATATCAGGATGCCATGAAGATTGATTGCTGGCGTCTAGCCATGGAAGAGGAGATGCATGCCTTGCAATCTAGAGGGACTTGGTCTCTTGTCCCCATTCCTCCAGGTGCCTCCGTGGTGAGTTGCAAGTGGGTGTTTACGGTGAAATATCATGCGGATGGACGTCTAGACAGATACAAGGCCAGACTTGTAGCATGGGAATTTACCCAGACGTATGGGGTCGATTATTTGGATACTTTTTCACCAGTGGCGAGACACTCCACTCTTCGCATCCTCCTATCTGTTGCTGTGGTACGTAACTGGACCATTTTCCAGCTTGATGTCAAGAATGCTTTCTTGTATGGTGACCTACAGGAGGAAGTCTACATGCAGCAGCCACCAGGGTTTGCTGCTGAGGGGGAGACTCAGATGGTGTGCAGACTTCATAAGGCTATCTATGGCCTCAAACAAAGTCCCCGAGCATGGTTCCAGAAGCTTTCCCAGCTAATTGAACGACAGGGGTTCAGGAGATCAAATGCGGACCATTCACTGTTCGTCCAGAAGACCCCTAGAGGTACAGTTGTTGTTATGATATATGTTGATGACATCTTGGTTACAGGAGATGATGCTCAGGGGATTGAGATAACCAAGTCCCTGTTGGGAAGCCAGTTCATTACGAAGGATCTGGGCACGATACGATATTTTCTGGGGATAGAGTTTGCAAGAAATGCACAAGGAATGGTGATGACTCAAAGAAAATATGTCACAGACTTGCTAGTTGAAACAGGAATGACTGGATGCAGACCTTCAAGTACGCCTATGGACCCTAGCATGAAGTTGTACGATGATGATACCGAGGAGCTGGACAAAAGAAGGTACAGAGAGATGGTGGGTAAGCTCTTATACATTACTATAACTCGACCGGATATTGCCTTTGCAGTAAACCGGGTGAGTCAATTTATGGAGCAGCCGAGGCAAGTTCATATGGATGCCTTGTATATGATATTGAGATATCTGAAGTCTTCTCCAGGCACAGGGTTGCTATTCAAGAAAGATACAGATCTGTCTATTTCAGCTTGTGCAGATGCAGATTATGCAGGATGTCCAAGGGATCGTAAGTCTACTTCTGGATTTGCTATCTTCATAGGAAGCTCTTTAGTCTCTTGGAAAAGCAAGAAACAGACTGTTGTGGCGAGATCCAGTGCTGAATCCGAGTACAGAGCCATGGCACAAGCAAGCACAGAAATGATGTGGGTTAAAGCAGTCTTAGAAGATTTGAATGTAGATGTCCCCTTGCCTATGAATCTTCAATGTGACAATCAGGCAGCATTGTTTATTGCCAACAATCCAGCTTTTCATGAGAGAACAAAGCACATCGAGGTGGATTGTCATTATACTAGGGACATGATTCAGAAGGGCTTCATTTCCACTTCTCATGTCAGTTCAGAGGACCAGACTGCTGACATATTCACCAAGCCATTGCTCAGAGGACCTTTCCAGAGATGTTCTTCCAAGCTGAGCATGATAGATATCTATGCTCCATCTTGAGTTGGGAGTGTAGAGGCTTATATATGTTGGGATGTACTATTTCGTATTTTCTATTTATATATTGTACGTCTCTGTAATTTACCCAAGGGTTTTCTCTCTATATAAGAGACCCGAGGGCTCTATGGAATAACACATCAGAGTATCGATTACTCTAACAGTTTCAAATTGAGATCATCCTAGTTTTTAAAATAATAAATAATATAGAATTAGAGATGATAAAGACTTTTGGTTGAGGTTGGACTATTGGAGTGGGAAGGGGGCGTTGGTCGAGGTTATCCCCAGCTTTGCACGATTGTCGAAGACAAACAAGTGGTGTTGGCTAGATAGTGGGAGGGGGTGTGGCCACCTTAGGAGGTGACATGATCTATATACCGCTTGATATCGGCTGATATTGAGTAAAATGATATCCTCAGTATCCCTAACTTGTCGATACGTGTATATTGTTGATATATCGACGATATATCGAGATATTTCAATTCACGGTCACGTAGATTTGAGCATTTCCTTCAGTTATTGAGAATTATACATTCCTGGCATTGCCCCAAGTTGCATCTTTTGGTTGCTAGTATAAATGTTGGCTACCAAATACTGTAAACATAAAATATCTGCATGGATCAGTCACCATATATTTTGGCATTGCACCCATCTTCGCAACAGACCTTGTTTCATATCAGATTCTGCATTTTCACATAATTTCTTGATATTATTTGAAAAACTGAGCAACTAAAGGGCAATCAGCACACAATTATCACCTGTCAATTTAAGTCCGTATCTTGTGAATTGCTTGCCAATAATGTAGCGATGTGAATTGCTAATACATTCGTAGTCTATGAATTTAATACATTTAGAATGTATTGACTTCCATATGCATTTGTAATTTTTGGATTGTAGTCAATAGCAATCGTTGTTACTGTAAAAATTCCTGTCATAAATTGCAGAAAAGCAGGATGGGATCCTAAGAAAGGAGAGAGTGACTTGGATGCAATGCTGAGGGGAGAACTCTTGTGTGCCCTTGCAGCATTTGGACATGAAGAAACACAAAAGGAAGCTATTAGGCGCTTTAATGCATTCTTGGAAGATAGAAATTCACCTCTCCTCCCTCCAGACGTCAGAAAAGTTAGTGAACAAATAAAAACCATACAATTGTATTTAAACTACATGTATTTATACGTTTCTCTTACAAAATGTTGCAGGCGGCATATATTGCTGTAATACGAGCGGCCAGCGCCTCTAACAAGTCTGGTTATGAATCACTACTAAGAGTATATAGAGAGACTGATTTGAGCCAGGAGAAGGGTCGTGTTTTAAGTATGCTCCCTTTTATCATGTTGATTGCATGCTTATCCTCTTTCAACCGTTTATCTGAAAGGTTCCTTTGTGATCATTAGGTTCTTTGGCTTCTAGTCTCGACTCTAACATTGTCCTTGAAGCTCTTAACTTCTTCCTGTCACCTGAGGTACATTAATTTACTAAAATGGAATATCATTGTTTTTTTTCTCAATCTAGACTGCATATGAACCGATGTTCATCAGGTTCGGAGTCAAGATGCTGTTTATGGGCTTATGGGAATCAGCAAGGAGGGGCGGGAGACTGCTTGGGTGTGGCTGAAGGTATGTTCATTTATTCTAGCCCCCAATACCATCTTATTTTGCTGTAGGTCGCTAATTCCTTGTAATTAGTGAAATGATGTTCAAATCTTAGTTGTCGTGATCTATATGTATTGTTTATATTAGTTTGTGACTTGCCCCTTCTTCCCTTACCTAGAATTATCCATGCTTTGGAGGCTAAGTGTTCTTGTTATTTGGGTGAAGGGTAACTGCGAATTTAGTTTTAGATTACTGTTCTATTTTTCAAAAATGTAAACTTTCTAAAATTCAAATTTTACCATTTTCAAAAGAGGGGGAAAACGAATCCAGGAACCGATGGAACTGAAAATTTTCAAGTATTATATTGTCTGAAATCTGTAAATCCAAAATTTACTGATGGCATGCAAATGGAAACCATCAGTCTTTTCTTCGGTATAGTTGGATATCTTAGTCAGTTTGCTCTTTACAGGATAACTGGGACCACATTTCAAAGACATGGGGTTCAGGGTTTCTGATCGGACGCTTTGTCGGTGCCATTGTCTCACCGGTCAGTTCACTCCCTATCTCACCTTCTTCCAGTGCTACTTTTCACTGGCCAGTTTCTAACTGACTGTCCATGGTGCCTCTTGCAGTTTTCCTCAGATGAAAAAGCTCTAGAAATTGAGGAGTTCTTCTCTACGCGTACAAAGCCATCAATGGTGAGGACGCTGAAGCAAAGCCTTGAGAGGGTAAAAATTAATGCGAACTGGGTCAACGGTATCAAGAATGAAAACACACTTGCAGCCGTAGTTAACGAGTTGGTCATTAGGAATCACTAGAGTGTTGTGTTTTCCTTTTCATGCTTGGTTTAAACTGCTTGTTGGAAACGATATAGATAATCAAGTGTTTGAAAGCCGCAGTTCATTGTATTTATTGGCAGCCACGCTTCGTATAAGCCTACTTGGATTCTATTGATAATATTTTCCATTTGGCGCAGTCATCTATATCTGGTTGATTGCATAAAATATACCTAGGTAAAAATGCCTGTTTCTTCGTGTATTTTTAAAAAAACCTGTAAAACAGCTATTCTACCATGATAAATGAGGTATGATCTTGGTAAGATAATGCGGTGTGAAGATAATCATAAGCTATTGTGTCAATGCTGAAGATTTTTGTACGTGCCGTAGAACGACGAAGTAGATCTGAGCGGTCATTGAATCCAATTTATGAAGCATGTGTTGTGCTTGGAGAGGTGAAGGTGTTCTGGAAGTGAAGGGTTTGATGTTGGAGGAATGGTAGTGAAGTGGAGTACCTGATATTAACTTTTGAAATAAGGAAATGGAACTAGATATGAATTTTGGCTTCATCTCTTTCTGAGAGAATATGCATGTATATCCGTCGAAATATGCTATCATATATCCTCTAGTGAAGCTTTTAGCTACACGTATGCCCTTGACTGAAACAAGAAAACATTTCGGAAGTAGTATCATTTGTAGTAAGGTGCTTAATCTAGGTGAAGCCCGTCAAAAGGGCTGATCCGAGTATTTGCACATTTGGGAAAACGTATAAATATCGAATGATTGTTTACATCTTTATTTTAAAGGTAGCTATTTGGTAGCGCATGTGCAATCATGGTTCAGTGATCATATTGGCCAAGATGGTTCTCAAGTGGCAAGTCAAGCATCTTCTAGTTGTGCATGGACCCAAAGAATGCCCCTCCATCTTTTAGTACTCCCTCTATTCGCACCTCAAATTCCTCTCTTGACGTTTGATACCAACCTGTCCTTCATGCTTTCAACCTTAGCACCTGGTACACACAATTGTTCGCCATCCTTGTGTTGGGATATGAACTGGATCTGCAATCAAGCACCATCATGGAAGCACATGGGTAATTAGACAACACGATATAATGATGGTTGTCACCTCTAATGACCATTGGAGAAGAAAAATCGTTATGAAGGACAAATCCATCTATCTATGTCCCCTTGCTCTTTGCATCCTCTTTTGTTCCTCGCACTTTTTCTCATCTCTCTTGGTGTTTTGTGGTGTGGAGTTAATGCCTCCGATCCCATCTACACATATCCCAAGTGTAAGGTCCATAGTCTTATTCCTAAAGGTAGCGTTCGGCTACCGGGTTAAACTCTCCTTTGGGGAGTTTACCCCCCTTAACCCACATCCCCCTCTCTCACCATGGGCCCTACTTTATTCCTTTTTTAAAAAATTAAATAAAACAATTTTACATCATCAATCCTATCAAAAAATAATATATTATACCATCATACCATATAAAAATTATAAACTACTCCACTTCTACTCACTTTTCCAAACTTCAATACAATCACATCACAATAACTACTCACTTTTTCAAACTTCAATACAATCATATCACCTTAAACCCACTTCTAATCCACCCCCAGTTTAACCCTCTATCCAAACACCAAAATTCAAAAACGGGTTACCCTCTACCAGTTTAACCCGCCTTAACCCGCCAACCAAACGCACCCAAAAGGATTTCATAAAATATAAATCAATTTTTATTGAAATTAGGAGTCCATTTTTCTTAGGATTTTAATCATGATGCGAGTTATAATCTTGACAATCTCCACCTTAACTTGAATTCTACCACGATCTCCATGTTGTCTTAAGTATGCACTGATCTATCATTGTCATTTGTAAGTCTCCTCGACAAGAACTCACTACCTCTGTATGTTTCGCTCGTCCTTGGGTGCTCTTAATGTGCCTGCAAAACTCTATGTTGTGCAATCTGACATAGCATTATAGTTCTCTTATAACTACAGATTATGCCATCATCCTTTGGGAAAGCGAATTGCGCATACTTCTCCTTCTTACTTGCTTTTACAGCAGAGATGTCAATAACATGGTATCCTCTCTTTTTTTGTTGCTTGTCTCTGGAAATGATGGAGCCCCATCACATGTCAGGACTCATGACTCTTTCCTTGAGTAGTACACCATGTTTGGCATTCTTATTGCTCGCATTACAACACCTGCTCCCATACTCTCCCTAAGAATCTCCCTTTGATTGTGACTCCATGTTCTTGTGACTCGATTGTTCTCGATGAAATTAGATTCTTTTTTCTTGTGGGAATATGTCGGACACCTTTTAGTGTTTATATTATCCCCTCAAACATGTGAAATTGCATTAATCAAACTCCCTTGATATGATGAACCTCTCCCCCTACCATCTTGATTGTGTCATTATTGCATGCTTGGTACTAAATTGCTCTTGGATGAGTACAGGTGATATGAACATACCTATGAATCTTGAGCACTCTAATAAGTCTCCCTCATAGATTGCAGTGAAACCCTTTTGGTCTGAATTTAAATCAAAGACCTTCCATTTTCCTTCTCATGTCTCCGACAATCAACAATCTTGTGACTCTCCTTGTTAAAATAGAAGTATTTGATCGAGCCCCATGACTTGGATCAACTCCCGATTGTAATGGTATCCTTACCATGTAGCAACATTGTCATGATATGTCGTTTAAAGATGGAAGAGAACTCGACACGATCAACGCTTTATTATCCTCCTTGAAGAGAGACTCTCCTTTCTCGTTTGTCTCCTCAAGTGTAGGCATGTGCGTTAGGATCATGTTGAATTTATTCAAGTACAACTCCAACTTTGTCATGTCGGTCATCTTTAGACCATAGACCTTCTTCTTCAGCATTAGTTGGTTTGCTAAAGATTTGGATTTATATCATCCCTTGCGATTCTTCTACATCACAGTTGCATCATCCTAGGTTGATGGTCTCATAAAGAGTGTTGTCCTCCAAGAATAGGTGTATTGTATTGTTCGTGAGATCTCTCCTTTTACATCTTCTCGGTCTACTTCTCTATTGCTTGGAGACCTTTCAAAAGACTTCGCGTGTGAGTATATTCTTCACTTATTGATACCGTAAGCAAAGTCATCTTTCTTGTTGTAGGGCTCCATAAACCTTTTTACGCACAAGTTATCCTACTCTCCTTTCCGCTCCCCCTCCGTCCTCGTCCACCCTGTCCATGCGCACCACCAACCCCTCCCTTGCTCCATTACCATCCTCCGCCTCCCCCACCCCTCGCCGCAACCTTCTACTCCCACCTCCCCTCCTCCTCGATCGAGTTCTTCCCCAAAGGCATCGCATCCGTCCTCTCCAATCCCCTCACACTCGGCACCTTCATCGTCGTCCATCGCTCCACTTCCGCCAGCATCGTTGCATCCATCAGCCTTCTCTCTAGCTTCGCCATCATGAGCATATGGAACACCAAGGAAGGGGGTTGCGGCCCAGGATCAAAGAGAGTGTAGGTAATTTGAACATTCCAAAGTGAATCGTCCACAATTAAGAACATCCAAGCACAAGAGACACTCTCTGCCTTCACCAAGTCACTTATGAAGTGGAGCCACATGCCCCCTTCTTCTTTGGGAAGACAAACATAGTCACATTCCCTTCTCATGTCTCTAAAGGAAGTTCAAGCACAAACAAATAATAAGGGTCAACCATTGGAGGAATGATAATTCTATCAGCACAATCAAGAAGCATGTCATTAACGACCATATTCAATAGATGGATGTGGCATGCCATAGAAAGAGATTTTGCTTTCCATCCCCTGTTCCCACCTACATATATGGGAGATTTTCTGAAATGAACGTCTTTTTTCGGACCCGAACTCGTCCGATTTTGGGTCTAATGAACCCAATAACATTGTTCGTTAGTACTAAACAACCTAAAACAATCAATTGATCATGAATC
This sequence comes from Ottelia alismoides, assembly GCA_037367405.1. Lineage (NCBI taxonomy): Eukaryota > Viridiplantae > Streptophyta > Magnoliopsida > Alismatales > Hydrocharitaceae > Ottelia > Ottelia alismoides. Next base: position 150,141 of record JAZKJV010007769.1, on the reverse strand, counting down.
AAAAGTCGTTCGGGCAAAATCGACCAAAAAGCGGTCGTTTCGTAATGCGTGCCGCGAAAAGCCGCGACGTAAATTCGGAAACCGCAAAACAAACCAAGACCATCATTAGATCCGATTCAACGACACGAGACCAACGGAATCGACCGTTCGTCAATCGAAGGTCGTTTGATATTTTTAGTTCGTAAAATTTAAACCCAAACCGAAACTGTATCTCGAAAATTTCGGGCATCCAAATCCGATCAAAAGTATATCAATATTATACTCATATTAATCGTCATTTAGAAACGGTCAAAATGAGCCATTGCGCGTTGAAATCAGAAGCTCGACGCGCGATTACGGATGACTTTAAAATATGAGAGAAATTGGAAAATAAAGATATATATTATAATTTTTTTCAGACTGTAGCAGCAGCTGTCGTTGGTTTCTGGTCTCTTTCCACTTGGCTTTGGTTTCCATTCCATGTGGCTATACCCCAAGCCCCACCTCCTCTATAAATATCACCAAATCTTCCCTAATTCTCCCTAAACTGCTAGCCGTGTGAGACCAACTCTCTCCAAATCTGTAGCTGTTCTTTATCCTATTAGAGCTCCTTGCAGCCATTCCTTCTTCTCCAAGAAGAGCTCCCAGCTACAGCTGCTGGAAATCCTCCTGCATGTCAAGAAATCCTCAAAATTTGAGGCTTTTCAGGTACATTCCTCAACCCTCCTCCTTGCTGTCATGCATGGACATTTCCCTTGATTATAATGTACAACCCTATCTCTAATCCTTTTGTTGCTAGGCATGCACTATCTAAATTTTCTCTTTACTGATTCCAAGTAAGATTTTTACATATACTCTTCAAATAACACTATTTAATGAGGAAATTCATGGTCTTTTTAACACTCCTCATATAATGACTGTATGTCCTCGTATTACTGTTTGCAGTTTGAGCAAAAAAAAGAGGTGTTTTCATATAACAATAGGAAAGGAAAACAACAAAGTCTGGGTAGAATATTAAAAACAATGATTACAAATTAATCTTAACCGATCAAGCCATAACTTTTCAGAGATCTCAGAAATTAGCCATTTAGTAACCAAATGTACAGTAACTTAATTTCATAATTAAAATTTTAGTTACCACACGTATTAATTCATCAGAAATTGTCCACATATCTAGGATTCAGCAGTAGTTCCGGTGGGTGTGCAGCAGTAGTTCTTTTTGTAGTCCTTTTCCTCTTCGCTCTTCTGGCTAACTATTCTGAACGCTCAGCTAAGAGCTCTATAATGAGCTGAAGAAGGCGAAGAAGCGTATCGAGGCATACAAGACCGGTGTGAAACCAGATTATGACCGCAGGTCGACAGTTCACTTGTGGAGATCATGACAGGTGTATAGATTATGTAAATTATATAAAAAGCTTTGAAAATGGAAGTAAGAGAAAGGTGCCTTGTTTACTGGTCATTTAAGGATGGAACTGCAGGACAAAATATAAATATGCCCTTCAATCACTAACTTCTGTTGCATAGAATACCCCTGTTGCCTTACAGAGAAATGGTCACATCTTAAAAAAAATACCAATCTTTCAAATCAACTTTTGAAGTATCACGTTTATTTTGGTTAGGATTCTAGTGAGCACTCTTTATGTTTTTTTAGCCTTAAAATATCTAAGTAAAAATGTTTTTGCTTTAATTATGTTTATAATTGAATTATATAGCTTATTTTTATTTAATGGCTTAATGGATTTTGTTGGAAGCTGGAGTTTATTTAGGAGAGAAATCATGAAATTTATCTTCCACTGTTAACCAGTTCTGGGTTCTGAAAGGTTCATCATAATACTATACCCTTCAAGAGAAGCTCTGACATTATCATAAAAAGTAAGGATATGTAATTTGAACAGAAAATTCATATGATTCCAAATGATCTAAGGATTTTGAGCTTATAATTTGCAATGGCTTGGCTGGATATACCTATCCGAGCTTTGATCAAGATTGAGCCGAGAGATAGGCAATAGTTATTGGTTCAGATTAATGCCAAAATGATATTGGAATAGAAAGACAATCACTTTCTTTGGTTTGGACATAAAACTTCCTTATGATCTGATTATCCTTCTATAGAACTAGAGTTAGGATTACGTCACTTAGTTATTTCTTTTAAATTATGTATCTTGACCAAGGGCTCTGTTAATAAATCATCCAATTAGTGTGTACATTTAGCTTGTTTGAAGATGTTGGTATGGATATATGATTTGAAGAGAATTAGTAGTGACTTATACTTATTAGTACCGGTCATGATGAACTTTACACTTGACCATGTGAGAGCGCGGTGACTCTCAACTGGGCGGAAGATAGGAAGCCCAGTTAGGGCAGCGGCCGCCAAGTGCGCGGGTCTAGGATCTCAGTCTTTTACACGGTTTTTACGCGAGCTCGCAGTGTTTTTACGCCTCGTTGGGATCCTGACTTTAGATCAGTTCCGCTGACCCTGTCTTTTAGGATACCCAGGCGGGGGATCCTTGGTTTTCAGTTTTACGTACGAGCTCGTCCGCCCATACTAGTCGGGAAGTTTTCTAGAGCGACTTTTCTAGGGAGTCTCTCTCACCCGTCTCAGTGGCATAGTTGGGGAATAGACCTATCCCTCAAAGAAAGGACCAAGCTTTGTCTTATAGTGCCTTAACCTCCTTGTGCCCCCTTATAACATTTGAGTTTGGAGGATGCCAGGGTAAGATGTGGGGAACAATACCCCAAGGAGACTCGCGATCAGATTCCTTTAGAAGTGATCCATCACCTTGTTTAAGCAAAAGAGGCAACTCTTGGAAGTATTCGCACTAAGCCTTTAGAAATCAGGGAACCCTCCCATAACTATATTTGTAACGTCCCGGGCTTAGGTCCCCGGTCCGTTATCGAGGAAAACTGACCCTGACAACTTGTTGGGTACGAACACAGATGGACCAGTTGGCAACCACCCAAAATGCTTAAGCCCAAGTTGTCAAGTAGTAATCCCCGCCACTTATAAACCACACCCACACTTCGTGAGTTTTAGATGTGGTACTATGTTTGGGGGGTATGGGTGTTACAACCTCCCCCACTTTATATTCGCAACGTCCTCGTTGCGACATGATCCATCACTTATCCCAGTGACGGTGGCGGCTGCACGCTCCGGGTAGCCATTTCCTCCTACCTCTTTGTAGGGGTGGCTCCACCTCTCGGGTAGCCCTTTCCACTATCAGAGGGAAATTGGCTCTGATACCATTTGTAACGTCCCGGACTTAGGTCCCCGGTCCGTGATCGAGGAAAATTGACCCTGGCAACTTGTTGGGTATAGACCAGATGGTCTCGTTGGCAACCATCCAAAATGCTTAAGCCCAAGTTGTCAAGTAGTAATTCCCACCACTTATAAACCACACCCACACTTCGTGAGTTTTAGATGTGGCACTATGATTGCGGGGTATGGGTGTTACAATATTGATGGCAAGAAGGGGTTTTGACATAGCATTTGTAAAAAGAATAGAAGACCATTTACATAAGGACCTATCCTTCAAATCTTTCAACAGCAAATCTAGCCTCATTAACATCCCTAGAATAAGCCAACGCGATTGCTTCGAATGATTGAAGACTTAAAGATCCGCCCAAAGGATTTTTTTCCTCGAGGCAAAGTTCATGCCATAGATGACCGACCACTCCACCACTATTAGAACAGGACATAGTAAATTCTTCAAAGGGACACGCCCATGAAGCTTCTTTCCGAAGTAACCACACCCACTCGAAGGAGGTATTGTGTGTTTACGACCAGTCCGTCAAAGGGCAGCCATAATCTTGGTCTAATTTTACTCTCCAGAAGCTTCTCGGGTATTTAAACCGCTAAATGTTGCAGATAACAACAATCGTCATTTGACCTGAGAGAGACATTAACTAGTTTTTTCTTTTTATCGTGAATGACGAGATAGATTCCAAGCATGGTTATCCACCGTCATCTCTGCAAGAGGGGTTGAGGCAGTGCTTTGAGCCATAGTTTCCTTATGGGTTCGTTTTGTTGCCCGGTTAAGGTAACCTAGCATACTCCCTGCGTTATCCATGTATTCCTAAGTTCGAATTCGTTGTATAGACCGCATGATTTCTTTGTTATAATATTTTTTAACCATGTTCAAATAAAAAATTAACATAAAAACATAGTATAATCATTAAAGAGTTAATATAACACATAATCAATGTCACATTACAGCACGTCTGTCATTCCATTCCAACCATCTCTAACCTTCCTAACCATCCAAACATCTATAATTTACAGGAGCTTACTCTAACCCAACCCAGTTACCAAACAAGCCCTACGGGTAGGAGTGTAAAAAGATTGAACCTAAGTGAACCTAGCATTTTCAACTTTATATAATCGAGCCTAGATCCGTATTAAGTTCATTTCGTTATTTTCGAATCGAAATCAAATCAAACTTTAATTGAATTGAACCTAACCTAAGCAACTTATAAACTTCAAAATTTTCTAACGAGAGGGAGTGATATCAAATGAAATAAGAGTAAATACAGGAAAAAGAGAATGTGGTTGAGTTGCAGGAAATTACATGTTCAACACCTCCATCAACCATTGATCTATCTCAAGATGAGTGTGTACCATAAAAACATGTGCATCTTGATTTATCGAGACAAATGAATTGTTGGGAGATTATGAAAATGGAAATTGCATGCGGATGAGTTGTAAGCTCCGTATACATGTGTATTTGTGTAAGTGTAAATAGAATAGAATTCATTTATTTTTTTCTTATTTTCAATTTTCTTCATCTTTTCAAAAACTAATTAATAAGGATTTTTATATTTGAAAAAAGGATAATTAATATATAATTTTTATATCATAATTTGTTTCTAATAAGGGATAAGGAAAAAGATGGATAAAGGGACAAATGAGGTTCATGACTTGTTCTTTTTCGAGTTGTTGAAGGATAAGGGATAAATATTGTAAGCAAAGACGTAATGAATGTTGCAACTACAATGTGACTATTTATCTTGGGATAGCTTATCTCAAGATAAAGTTCCTTTAACTTGAGATACATGATCAAGTTAAGATTTGTAAATTTCTTTACATCAAACTTTTTGCGAACTGAACTGAACATATAATTTTCAGGTCAGTTCGTTTATATTAACAAGTCTAAGCCTATATCTTGGTTCTGTTCATGTTCAAATCAAATCTGAATCGGACTTTTAGCGAATCGAATCTGAGCGAACATGGACCTTGAGAATTTTCTACAGTCCTACCCCAACCAGCATGGACAAAGAAGAGGCCGCTTCCACCAACATAAGAAAGCTTCATTGCTACAAGGAGCGTAGGCTCATATGATAATTCCCTTCTGTAGATTTAGGCATTGTACATTGATAAAACCATTCCAGTTGTGGATGGGGAGAATGGACTGCTTTACAAAGATAAGTAGGGAAGCAAAATCTCAGCCATGCAGGAGGGTAGCCCTTACTGCCTAAGATTTGCTTCCCCAATTATAAAGAAAACTTGCGTGAAAGGAGTACTGGTAGTCAATCAGAAACTCTACGCACATAGAACTCCACAACCACAAACATAGTAATCATGCTGCACGGAAAGCAACCTGATGCTATATACCTCACAGCAATAGGAAAGTACACCAGGTCTAGAACCCCTCTAATGGTCTAGTGATTGTCCGAATCCCGCTACTAGTAAAAAAAAGTACACCAGGTCTGCTATTGCACTCAGGCTTCATCCTTAGCTTACTCCAGAAGAGCCTTGAGGGCGCTGTGTAAAGAGCCTCTTTTTCTGAATAATTGCAAAGAAACTTTTTCTCCAAATCCAAGCAGTATTATGATGGAATTTGTATGCAAAAGATAGGAGATGAGAAAAGGAGCATGATGAATTTGAACAGTGTGTTTGATATACGTAAACACGAGTAGAGCAAACACGAGTAGAGCGATGAAAATAAATGAGGAGCCGAGGAAGGACAACAGCATAGTTTTCTCAGGGGAAGCTCCAAAAACTTGCAAACTAAAATTGGTTCTGAAAGGGGCAAGTATAAGAAATTTAGTAGAGTTGTCTAAATATAAAGAAATCCAGGGAGCATCCTGTTATTAGCAAACCCTACCTAGCATCATAGAATTAACTAGGACACGTTTCATCAAAAGAAAATTGCAAAAATAATAATCACCACTTTTCCTCAACTTCCAACTGATACTAAAACTTTATCTTAGGAATCTCAAGTCTCCTTCACAAGACAGCCCGGAGGTACAACCATGGTTCCATGAGAAACTGCAACAAACCAGAGTCAGCTATGGCTTCCAGGCCTCCCACAAAGTCTACTAACTACTCAATAAGATCATAAGTACTTTTACAATTGTTGCGCAAAAGAAGTCTATGTACAAGACCACGTTATCCTTGGTATAAATGATTTGACAACCAAACTTCATCAGGAAGAGGATCAAGATGTTTGTGTTTATGTACAGAAAATGGCATCAACCTCTGAAACACCCTCCGGAGGTTAGCACAATCGTACAATGTTGACCTTGAGTTCAGCCAGAAACATTAGTGGGCAAATCCAGCAAAGCTCCAGGTAGAACGAAATCAAAGACAAATTCCATGCGCCGCCAAAAAGAGGAAACCTTTCTGTTTTTTTACTAATTAATTTGCCCAAAAAAGAGGAACAAACGTAATACAAACTGTGGAAGTGGTCTGCAACTAATAAATGGAGACCACTTTGCATTTACAGGGGGGAACGGGGGGTTGAAGGCTCTGGCTGCACAAATTCACAAACGGGGCAGCAGGTTTCAAGAAAAATAAACATGTAAAAAGCACTCCCTCTCTTCTTTTTTCTCCCATGTACTCTATTTTTCCTCTTACCTAGAACTCAAAAAAATGCGAGTTACGCCTATGATGAGGGTACCTTGCTATCGAGTCATGAGTGCCAAAACACTTCAGGATCTTTGCTATACAATGAGCGATCTTGGATTTCTAAATTAGCAACATGCCAATCAACCAGCCGAGCCTGAATGCATTTGCACAGAACTAGACCACATGGAAACATCCACCACCCACTCTCGTCCCTGCCAACAAGCAAAAAAAGACACGATCAAATTGACTTCATTCTCACCTTTCACAAGCATAGACAGGTCATCATTATCGACGGAGCAGGGATGAATGACAAGATACTTACGTGCTGAAGCTCCAGGGCTGCAAGCTGGGTGTCTTTTTATTAGTGGCTGATTGGGTTTTATAATGTACAAACCCGCATATGAATGCCACCACCTGAGAATCATTTGGTCAGACAAGTGTTTTGCAATTGAAAAAAATCAGAAATTGTGCATGAAAGATCCATGATAGTGTCGGAAGAATAATATTTTGCCTTACTATATGATATTAATCATTGAGGTAACAGATACATTAGAAGATAGGCATGTTTCATACCTAAATCAGCCTTAGCACGTATAGACACACTCATGTAAATTCTCCGAACTAGCATCCATGTGTTAGACGTTTTAGGGATTTAATAATATACTAGATATGTGTTAAGATTTCTAAGGATATGATAACATACACGACAACTTTACATATCACGTTCATAGTTCATACTCAGACCCAGACTTAAAAGGCGCAATCTTCATACATATCTAGTCGTCTGCAACCTATATCTTACAGTTATAGATAGAGCAGAGGTATCCCCCGGAACGCATTAGGGATGTTTTTAAAACTTAGGTTAGATATTTCAATAGCAGGACAAATGATGTAGAGAGGAATTTCATGTGTTTTTTGTGATAAGAAGACACCTTTTAAACTTAAAGGAAATACTATAAAGCTGTGGTGAACAATGCAATGCTTTCCGGTAGCAAGTGCTGGGAAATCAAGGACAGATGTGCACAAGAATGTATATAACAGAGATAAAGATGATCTAGTGGATGTGGCCATACCAAGAAGGTTCAAATTTGCATGAGAATAGCACACAATGTGACGCCTATAGAAGATAAAACGAGAGAAACTCACTTAAGGTGGGTCAAATGCACAGAAGGTTGGCTGATACTAGGGTTGAGCATTGGGCCGGGATGGCCCGACCCGACCCTTGTCGTCCGATCTGAACCAGACCCCGTTATCTATTGGGCGGGCTTTGAGCCTTAAACCAAGCCCAAATCGCTTTTCGGACCGGGTTTGAATCTGATAGAGCTTAAACCCGAAAGCCCGACCCTCGAGACAAGCCCGTTAGATCGGTTCGATTTTAGGCCCGAACCAGAACTGATTAGGTCTACTAGGGGTTCCCAATTCCAGTTCCCAAAGAAACACCTCCCCTCCCCCTCCAAATTCTTTCACGCACGAGGAAGCCCTGAGGATAAGGGCCTAAACTGTTGGGAGCTTCTCCTCGCCGATCAATGGCGATGCTAGGTAACTTACTCCTGACCCCTTTCTCTTCAACATTCGGCCATCCTCCCCTTCTCAAAATCAGTCGTTGTCCCATAATCGGTTGCGATCAAAAACCCTAACTGAACACGGGTTTTTTTGTTCAGGTGGTGCTGGCAATGATTTTTGAGAGGACTGATGGTTGGCTGCAGTTACTGGACGGTCGGAAGCCCAGGCTTTGAGTTTATAAGGCAAGGCAATAATATCCAAGGTTTTAAATCTCGATTTCGATTTCGCTTCGAGATGTTGAAAAAAATGAAATAGTTTAGACATTTCTTCGAAATTGGGCCTATTTCGGCAAAAATCGGCCTAGATTTGTGAAGGAATGGTCCATATCAAAATTTCGATTTCAGTGGGGTGTCGAAACCGAAATTTCAACGTAATTTCGCCGAAATTTCACGAAATTTGAAATATTGATAATATCAACATGTAATTTGTATGCAATCTGTGGATTCTGCTTGATGTTTTTTCAAACTTAACAGATGGAATTATCTCAAGATTATTACCTAATAGTCCTTTACAAACATGGGCAAGAACATCTCAGTGATTGGTTTCAAACTTTCATCTCAGTGATTGGTTTCAAACTTTCAAATAGTATTGTTTGGTGATGGTTGTCATTTGCAAATGGGGTTGAGAACAAGGCCTTGAATGTCGGTTTCGATCACCATTTCGGTATCGATCAAAACAGAATTTTGATGGAATTTCGGTGGAATTTCAACCGAAATTTCAGTCATTTCGGTCATTTTTTGTAATAGCACCCCATATTTCGGTCATTTCGGTCGAATTTTGATTTCGACTGGATATCGATATTTGACAGAAATTCGATCGAATTTCGCTGAAATTTGAGGCCATGATTGAGAATGATGGTTTCTTATCCTTTGCATTAATCATGAGAATTGATATGTCCTATGGATTAGAGCTGTTCAGCAGTTCAATTCGATATTATTGTGGCGGCATCAGTATTTTGGTAGCATCAGATATCCAGTTGTTCACTTGTATGCGAATACAATCTATCAAGTTCTTTCAGAAAGATTATCGATCTAAGGCAAAATTGAGAAGTACATCTTCTAGTTGGTAGTTGGTACTCATCTCCACTTGGAACGTGGAGAAAGGGGGAGAACGTATGGTTCAATTCAGTATATGTTCGACTCTGTTTCACTTTTCAATTGAATTATGTGCATACCATTGGATGATTGGAGGAACAAAATAGCTGCTTGGAATGGATTCTGATTCCATGGCACTTCTTGAGGTTATATTAAATTATATACAACTTTGTATAGATGCAATACCTACTCTACAACAAGCAACTGTGTTTTCTTGGTCAATTTCAGTTTCTTGGTCAATTTCAGGGATTTACACGTAAAGTGTAACATGTTCTTGGCAGACTTGGTAAAGTCAATCCTTTTGGGCTGTGATTGGTTTTAGAATAAGGATTGCATAGGACCAATACATTTGTCGTTCGGATCTTTTGTTGCTGGAGGATGATTAATGATGACTTGGTAGTCAGAAGATAAACAGGAGAAGATCATTAAGGCTCAACAAGGTTGGTATTTTTGGTAGAAAGGTTTAGATCTATTTTCTTAAAGTAAAGAGTTGGATGCCTGAATGTAGACGGGTGTACCAGCTTAAATTTGCAATTTTTCCTACCGAGTTGAGATTTATTTGCAGCCATCGTGCAACTTATGTGCGAAATTTTACAAGATTAAGGGAAGGATAACTTTCTTTAGGAAAGCAGAAGGAAAACATGTCCATGTTACTATTAATTTGTAACCAATAACTATATCTAACTAAACTAGACTCAGTGGCTGATACAAGAAGCTGCAAGCTTTACTAGGGTTGACAATACCTTTAAAATGGGTCAGCCCAGCCCGAACCCAGCCCATAATGTTTGGGCCAGGCTTGGGCTTGGGCCAAGATTTTAAAAAATAAAATGGGCCTAGGCCTGGCCAGTTAGGCCATATACTAAATTATATACAACTTTGTATTAGATGTTGAAATCTGAGAAGCGAAAGCAGAATCAATAAAATAAGAAAGATAAACACGAAGAACAGGGATTTAACGTGGAACCCTACTCCCGAAGGAGCGGGATGAAACCACGAGAGAAGCCCTCAAAGGGGCTAGATTTTCTATTAGAATTCTCAAAGAGTACGAGGGTTGTGGGGATCCATATATAGCCTCATAGACAGTCCAGAGTCCCACTGCTCATCCATGTGGGACTAAACATGAGTGGGGTAATTGGATCCTGATGAGATCCAATTACCCACCTAATACATTCTCTAACACTCACCCTCAAGCTGGAGTCGAGAAAGTTGCAGCTTGCAGCAAAAAGAAAGTTTACAACACATCTTCACACGATACATCATAAGAAGAACACATATTCGCTGCTGATAGAAGACCTCGCACGAGGACGGGTCTGCGGCTTTCATGACATCGGAACGTATCTCTGTCATGGTTGTAGAACCGCTGCGATATTAGGTCACGGAACGTATCTCTACCATGCCTGGAGAAAAATCGTTGCAGAAGAAGTCCAGCGCAGAGTAGTAGTCGCGTCGCAAAAGTATGCACCCTGACGAAGAAGTCGATGCTAAGTGAAGATGGATGATCGCAGTAGTAATATGGAGTGCCAGTCTGTCAGTCATGGTCATACAGTAGAAGTTGTGAAGAATACATCTCTGACTCCCCTTTTCTCCCATACTTGATAGAATAAAGAGCAGATAGCATCAAGTTGGGAGAAACAAATGAATAACATGCAATTCATTTTCAATTTTCTGTGCTTCATCATTTTTTCACAATTCATTTTTTTTCGTATGGTTTTTTTGTATGTAGCCCTTTTTATAAGCTGTTCATTTTTCAATTTTTTTAATTTTTCATCTTCCCTTTTATTTTTTAAAATAAATAACCGTGGCCCATTTTGGCCCAAAGAAGCCTCAGTCCAATTGGGTTTTACAAAACATAGCAGACCTCTCTTCCTCTCTCTCTCTCTCTTTATTTTTTAAAAAAAAATCGGCCTATACACTTGGGCCATAGACATTCTTTCCCCCTTTTCTTTTCTTTTCGAAACACAAGGACCAACTGGGCCAATATATAGATGCACCTCAATTCAATTTTTTTGGGACTTCTACCCGGCAGACCCTATAAACTTTTCAAATTACTTCTACGACCTTTGAACAACCTAATTCCCCCCTAAAGTTGGTAACCCTTATCCTGCAGACCTTGTGGTTAACCCTCGTCAGTTTACCCGTTAAAACTAACCGGACTCCGTTATGTGCTTTTAAATTATACCCATTTTCTTTATACAATTTACATTGAGTGCCACTCCCCTTCACCCTCCTCCTCATTTCTCTTTCCCCATCCAACACCCACCAACCTCCTCGACATCTGTCGCCCTCGCCCTCCTTCTCCCCGACCTCTACCGCCTCCTCCAGGTATGTCGCCTCCGCTCTATCCCCCTCCATCGCCTCCTCTCCCCCGCCTCCGCCCACAACCCCGCTCCCCTCCTCCCCCACCTCCACCTGTAGCATGCCCCCCCTCCACCCTCCACCCCCGCTCCCATCCTCCCCCACCTCCGTCGCAGCAACGACCTTTACACCCTCTAGGATGGGCTCAACAATTGCACCAATCTCAACTAGACATCCCTTTCCAGCAATCACCTTCCTGGGAGAATCCCCCCGTGGATCGGGGGTGTTTCGAGAAACTTGCAATCCTTAAGCTAGGAAACAACTCGTTGTATGGCTCGATATCGTCAGAGATCGGCAGCTGCAAGATCAGATTTAGTTGGACCTTAATAGCAATCAACTGAATGGGTCTATACCACCGACGATTTCGAAGCAGTTGGATTGGTGACCGCCGCAGCAGGGACCCCCGCCCCTTCCCCCTCCAGTGCCTCCTCCACCCCAACTCCCCTCCTCCCCTACCTCCATCGCAACAGGGACCCCCGCCCCTTCCCCCTCCAACACCTCCTCGACCCCCGCTCCCCTCCTACCCCACCTCCGTCACAGCAAGGACCCAAGCCCCTTCCCCCTCCACCGCCTCCTCTACCCCTGCTCCCCTCCTCCCCCACATCCATTGCAGCAGGGACCCCCGCCACTTCCCCCTCCACAGCCTCCTCCATCCCCGCTCCCCTCCTCCCCCGCCTCCGCACGGAGCAAGGGCCCCCTCCCCCTCTATCGCCACCTCCACCTCGAGTCTTCTTTTTGGAACACTGCAGGATCATCGGCGTGCACTCGCGAAGCACTTGGAGGCCGACACCATTGGCAGGAAGCAAAGCCGCCATCACGCAAATCTGATGCGCAACGCCTAGAGCTCCTGATTCGCACTGATTCCGATGGAGCCTACAGGTCCGACCTCTATAGCTCGAGATTGAAGCCATTGTTTGATTGGGTAGAAGAAGAGAATGAAGGAGGAGAATGAAGGAGAGCGGGAGACTGAAGATCCACCGTCGATTTTCTTTGGTTTGATTAACTCAGGTTTAACTCAAGTAATTGACTCCAATGAAGTTAAATATGAGAGCAGGGATTGTGGGGTAAAACGGAGCAAGTTTACGGGGGGGATTAGGTTGTTTCAAAGGTCATGGAGGAAATTGCCAATGATTATAGGGCCTGTCGGGTAAAAATCCCAAATTTTTTAACAAAGAGGCCCAACTTCTTTTTTTCAAATCACCTCTCTTCTCTCCTTTTTTATAATCGATGCCCCCTAATTTGATTTAAGGGCCCATCGGTCCTTTTCTTCACAACCCTTAAACATTAGGGTTTCTATGATGGGAACCTCTTTCCTTGAATCCCGTCGTTGCAGCTGCTGAAGGAGAGGCGGGAGCGCCACCATCGCTTCGATCTGCAAGATCGGGTGGGGGTGGATGCTTGTTGGAGAAAGCAAGGGAGGAGCGCTAAGGGCGGCAGCAGCGCTCAGGAGAGGAGGCGGAGGGAGCAAGGTCCCGACACCACTGGAGGTGCGCCGCCTGGATGCGAGGATGGATGGCGCCACTTAGAGCTCAGAGGGTCCCGCCTAGGAGGCCCCGAGCATGGCCTCAAATTTCGACAAAATTCAATCGAATTTGGATATCCTGTCGAAATAGAAATTCGACGAAATGGCCGAAATGATCAAAATTTCCGTCGAAATTCGATCGAAATTCGACCGAAATTCTGTTTCGGTCAGTCATTGAGGTGCTCGAAATCGCCATTTAAGGCATTGGCCCGAGGTCGTGCGGCTGAGGCATGAGGTGCCACTAGGAGAAAAGGTATGCCACCTGGAGGTTGCCTCCTAGAAGTGGAGATGCGGTGCGATATGCGGCGCACAGGAGCAGGGTCGTTGCCGCTTATGCGAGATCGATTCTTGAAGATTCATATTGAAGGTGAAGCTGAAGTTGGAGGTCACGCGAGTCTAAATCTTGAAGACTACATAATCTTGAGGATATGGATCTGAAGCTGGAGGTCGTGCGAAGGCCGCGCGAGATGGAAGGTGAGCAGACTCAAAGCTGGAGGTCGCGCGAACTGGAAGCAGGAACCCTAGGCCACCAAGGTTGAGGCGTCGCTGTCGCTCTGCTTGCAGAAGGAGCACCACCAAGTGCGCCTCCTGGAGATGGACTTGGAGATGCTCCTGCAAGGAGCCTCCTCTTCAGCCTGCAGATTGATATGCACAGTACCAACTTGGACAAATTTCAAAAAGGATCAGGATATTTGTACGATCAGGGTTTCAAAAAGAAAACCCTAGAACTTTAATCAAACATGATTATAAAAAGAATAAATCTCCAAGAACAAAATATAAAAATCGAATCTCGAACATGAAAACCTCGAGAATCGAACCCGCTCTGATACCATGTTGAAATCTGAGAAGCGGAATCGATAAAACAAGAAAGATAAACATGAAGAACAAGGATTTAACGTGGAACCCTATTCCCGAAGGAGCGAAATGAAACCGCAAGAAAAGCCCTCAAAGGGGATAGATTTTCTATTAGAATTCTAAAAGAGTGCAGGGGGTGTGGGACTCCTTATATAGCCTCACAAACAGTCTGGAGTCCCACCGTTCATCCATGCGGGACTAAACATGAGTGGGGTAATTGGATCCTGGCGAGATCCAATTACCCACCTAATACATTCTCTAACATATGTAATACCTACTCTACAACAAGCAACTTTGTTTTCTTAGTCAATTTCAGAGATTTTCACGTAAAGTGTATCATATCGTAAAGAGTAACATATTCTTGGCCAACCTAACAACCTGATTTTTTGGGTTGAGGCTTGCACGAGTGTAACATAGGAATTCAATTCTTTGGGGATGTGATTGGTTTTAGAAAAAGGCTTTCATAGGACCAATACATTTGTCGTTCAGGTCTTTTGTCATTGGAGGAAGATTAATGATGACTTGGTAATCGGAAGATAAACAGGAGAAGATCGTTAAGGCTCAACAAGGTTGGTATTTTTGGTAGAAAGGTTTAGGTCAATTTTCTTAAAGTAAAGAGTTGGATGTCTGAATGTAAACGGTGCACCAGTTTGAATCTGCAATTTTTCCTACTGAGTTAAGATTTATTTGCAACGATCGTGCAACTAATGTCCAAAATTTTACAAGATTAAGAGAAGGAAAAAATTTTTTAGGAAATCAGAAGGAAAACATGTCCATTTACTATTAATTCGTAACCTATAACTATATCTAACGAAACTAGTCTCTCAGTGGCTGACACAAGAAACTGCAAGCTTTACTAAAGTTGACAACACCTTTAAAATGGGTCAGCCCAACCTGAACATAGCCCATTATATTGGGTCAGGCTTGGGCTTGGACCAAGATTTTAAAAAATAAAATGGGCCTAGGCTCGGCCCATTAGCCCATATACTAAAATGGCTTTGGGTCGGGCCAAGGCAAACCCGGCCCGAGTCCGGCCCATTTTCAACCCTAACTGATACTATATCGACATCGATATATTGAACATTGGTTTATGTCAATCTGACTAGTTACTTGTGGTAAAGAGGTTCAAGTGGAGGCTAACGGATGGCGAGAACTTGTCTTTCGAGGGGGGTCGCACAATGCTCAAAAGGCAATTTGTTATATGATTCTTATTTTTTTTCTGTACACATGCCTGCTTCCTACAATGGTTCATGTGCGCTAGGAGGCATTGATGTGAAGGTTTTTCTAGTTTGGTTCAGGCAAGTCCCACCTAGGCATCCCTTTGATGAGCTATGGTAGTTCTATCTGAGGACAATGGTGGATTGGGTGTACTTAACATGGATATGATGAACAAGACACTTCTTGCCAATAGGTTGTCGCATCTGGGGTAGGAGTTCAGATCTGATATGTTCCTTTTATGGAGGATCTATGGTGTTTTTGCACGTCTTTCCTTGCGGCTCGGATAGGTTTGGCCCTTGAATTCCCATAGGAAGGTGTGAATTGTCTTTCCCAAGATTTCCCCCTTATCGATGATTATCTAGAGAAGAAGGTGCTTTTTACTTTTGGTTGGATGATTGGACAAGTCATGGGACTCTGAGCGACCAACTCTCACAATTGTTTACCATGGTTGTGGATTGAGAGACAACAAATGGAGTGATTTGGGATAACATGGTATAACTCCCTAATTCCATTCTGAGCTTTCAAACAACCATGTGGTGGTTGTTTCTGTCATTGTCTGTATAACTCTCTTAACTGGACAGCTCATCCACTGGACATGACCATTGGATGTCGGCGGACGACCCTTTCTCGGTGAAAAGGTCTTAGAAGGCGCTTTGGGTCTCAAATTTTTTGGCCCAATGATTGCAACTAGAGCACAAGCAAATCTAGAGTTGGAAGATCCCCCAATGAATCAACATTTTTTGCGGTCGTTGGGAATGTGAATCTTAATGGGAGTAAAGATCGAGTTCTTACTAGGAGCATAGGGCTCACGCCAGCTTAGTTTTTAGGGTGAATGGTAATCATTGTTTCTTTTTTTTAGAGTAAGCGGGGGTGGCTTCCCAAGAAGGGATCCACCTCTTATTTATTAAACTAGAAAAGTAAAAGAAAAATATTACATGTACATGTCGCTACATTGACCACACTCGACACAATGCCTTACAATGTTCCAACATGTTTTGAGATATAAAAACATTCCCCTCAAAGATGGATCCATTCTGCACACACCATATGGCCCAAACTACCGCAAACGGAAGGGCACTTTCCTCATTGGAATTCCCACAGATATTTCAAAGAATTCCCCAAAACCTAGAGCAGTCGCTAGGAAGGAGCCAAGTAATGCCAATCTTCGCCCACACCTCAGCCGAATATGGGCACGAGAAAAACAAGTGATCCAGATCTTCAGTCGCCAATCAACACATGCCGCATGAACTGGCTTCCCCTCCATAATCCGCCCCCGCCTCTCCTTCATGAGAGTCCTCCCAAGCTTGAACATCCAAATAAAAATCTTGACCATGGTCGGTACCTCGCTTTTCCATGTAATGTTGATATCAATTCTCTCATCTTTGTCGATCCCCTCCTCCTCCCGGTAAAGTGTAAATACACCTTCTTGTCAGAGAATCTGCCTTCATTCCATACGTAGTGATCCCTACCCCCCGAAGGTGCCTGCTTAGTAGCCAAAGCTGCATGCATCTCCATGAATTCCACTACCCTCTGGTCCGAAAGCTCCGCCGCAAAAACCGATGCCCATGCCCCTTCCCCCCATACTTCCCTAACCACCACTTCCTTATTCACCGCCTGCTGCATTAGCCTTGGGTAGTGAACTCCCAAGGCCCCCTCCCCGGTCCAGGCGTCCAACCAGAATCGAAAACCGTCTCCATTTCCCCTACAAGGCCTCATCTTGTTTGACATCTCCACCAAGACCGTCCTCACTCCTTGCCATAACGAGGAAGGCATGCGTACCCTCTCAGTCTCCAAAGACATCGACACCCCATACACTCCTCTTAACAACCTGCACACCAAATCTTCGAAATTACCCCATATACGCATCACCCACTTTGCTAATAGCGCTTTATTCATCTCTTCTAGCTTCCTGACGCCCAATCCGCCCCTTTTCTTTTGTGTCATAATCATTGTTTCTTTTCCCGCTCAACGTCTAAAGACATCAAGGCAGAGACCAATCTCAACGATCTGGCTATTGTGAATGCCCTTGCTTTCTAGAAGTTGATGGGTCCTCTGTGTTGTCTTGATGCCAAAAAAAGATCCAAGTGGCAACCATCCTTGGGGCGATTTCTCTTGCATTGAATTGCGTGATTTTTTTGAGTGAGGTTTTAATTATGTGAAGAATGTGCTAGAACATGCCAGGATCATCAGAATTCATGATCTGTGTGATATTGATATAGAAAATTTGTGAAAATAATGTCAGGTGTCATTTTTATGTCATCGTGTCTTTTCCCTTTAAAAAATTGGCTAACAATATCAATGTTCATATCAGATGCACCAAAGGAATCAACCAAGTGAAATCAAGAAAAATATATAGAAATAGCATAATGTCGATATACCTCATGCTAGTAATATTTTGGTTAGAATATTTATGCTACTCATTTTTATGAATGTTAATTTTTTAAATAGATGTAGTATTCTTGTTATGCTTCTATGAATGTATTATAATATTGAATGTCTAAATCTATGCAAATATATAGGAACATGTGTATAAAAATTGATTTATATATTCAAAATAATTAAAAAAATTCAAAACTGACTGAAGTTCTACTAAATCTGATAGTTGCCTGACTGCCAATAAATCCTTAGTCAATAACTCAGGCGGTTGAATACCAACTACCGACTACTGAAACCTTGCTCACGTAAAAGCCACAATGTACATGGAGAGATATCCGACATAAGTAATATAAAAGAACTTCCCGGGTCAACTAATAAAATTACACAATTTGCAAATAAGCAAATGTTTTATGGGAAGAATACCGCATTATAAAGAACTACGCTACTCAAGTTTGAGAAAAGAGGGGAAACAGAATGATCACATAAAAAATACTTCAAATAAAACCAAACGAAAAAAATTCCTTACCACATTAATCAACGATGTAATGTTCCACAATGCATATACACGAGCAAGGCCGGCTGATCGTCTAGGTCCATGACTAAAAAGTGCATTAATTCCAGCTGGGAATGGTGATAGTATCCCCAAAGGAAGTACAATCAGAACTAAGAAAACGTCCACCAGAGAAAAAGAATATAACTGGAGCAAGGTAAGCAAGACTAAGCTAAAATCTCCTAGAAGCATTATCGAGATGACGAGACCAACAAGATCCTGGAAACCAGAAAGAAAATGATAAAGGACTTCGTACTTAACCATAACGAGTCAAGAAATTATCTGATTCATTTACCTGCTGCCCAACTGGTTTACTGTTATGTACAATAAGTGAAAAAGGGTAAAATATATCCCTTCGATCCTCAAGCGTGCATAGACTACAAGTATCAATAATTCCCCCGGGTATCTTCTTACAAGTTTCAGATGACTCGTTATAACCCAAATATCCAGGTGAACTGTCTCTTTGGAAGCTGTATGTGCTGCCAAAATGGATGCAAGAATACACAATTTAATAATTTTCAGCATGAGCAAATGCAAGGTTATACCAATTTATTTCCTGTAATAGTAAAGTTATGTATTACCGTGAAGGTTGATCCGCTTTGGATGCTCTGGGTGTGAGAACACCACCAACACCCATAGACTCAGATTCACCTTCCCTCCCACAAACTACAAGACCAAGCTGGCAATAACCAAGTGCAGTGGCC
This sequence comes from Ottelia alismoides, assembly GCA_037367405.1. Classification (NCBI taxonomy): domain Eukaryota; kingdom Viridiplantae; phylum Streptophyta; class Magnoliopsida; order Alismatales; family Hydrocharitaceae; genus Ottelia; species Ottelia alismoides. The sequence goes on along the minus strand of JAZKJV010007769.1, from coordinate 131,081 downwards.
TGAAACCAGGCTAGCTTGATTAAAACACCATGCCGTGCCAAAGCAGGATTTGCATGAGTTCCAAGCCAGTTGAGAACAGGTAAAAGCATCGACTTAAGACGGCCCCTCCGAACTAAACGCAAATGAGCATTCAAGCCAGCGACAAGCCGATACCATATAGTTGGTGGTACAGCCTGCAAGTAGGACACAAAAACACAAATTATAAAACAAATCTGAAGGTTATAAAAGAGGATGAAAACCAGTTAATATGTAACTTCCTGGTTATCGAATTTAGCCAAAATTGTTGCGAAATTTTTCGAATTTCACCAAAATTTTGGTTTTGATACACCACCGGTTTCGAAACCGCATGTGCTTTCTATTCCAATATTTCCTCCCATATTGGTGTATTTCGTCCAATTTTCCAAAATGTGGTGTTTCTTACTAAATTTCACAATTTTCGCCTACTCCTAATTCGGCTCTATATTTGATGAATTTGTAATAGATTTCTTTCATGCCATTTCTTTGATGAGTCATCTTTCTCTTAAAGAAGTTTGCTGCCAATGGTTTGTGTATGGTCTCATATATCACTAGATGACAGAAGATTATTTGCAATAATCTTAAGCTTATGTATCCCATCCCAATATAACAATATTAGCGTATAAACCTTATTGTAACACGACTCAAATAACATAAACATCTTTGAACAAAGGGTGTCGCCCACCATTTATGAGGGAGGACATGAACATAAACCAACTACAACTGCATCAAGCTGATTCAGTGTTCACAAAAGCAGCCTGTGTGGCCGCATATGCGTATGCAGTGCGCTTCAGCGCACCGCTTTCATGAAGCCCCCCATTATGCACCATGTGCGCTTATGCGGGCCGCATATGCGGGCTGTGCGGTCGCATATGCGGCATATGCGGCCGCATACATATTTTTTTATTTTTTAAATTTTTGCCACGTTTTTATTGTGTTATTTGTGCCACGTTTTTTCTTGCTTTTGCATGTATGCCAACCAAGCATTCCATGACCATTTAGATCCATCGTCAAAGTAGTTGTACTGCAAGATTGGAGTAAACACGCGAGGAAGAAAAAGAATAATGTACCCATAATTTAGCAAACTAATTTAGTCAACTAATAGTTATGAATGCAATATGTTATATGCAAAGTTTGGTACTTTTAATGGAGGATCAGTTATAAATATAACGACAGAGATAAATGACATTATATTCAACAATAGAGGCATTTTGTGTGCTAACTTTTCTATTTTGTTTATTGTTGTCAATTATTTTGTGTGCTAACCGTTCTATTGAAGTATTGATATTTGATTGATAGAGAATGTTTTGAACTGTATATGAAAGCTATTTTTCTTAGATCTTCTGTTGGACAACAGTTATACATAAATTTAGTTTTGGTGTAGTCACTTTTGTATATATTTATTTATTTTTAACAAAAAATTAGGAAACTGCGTAGAACCGCATATACCCCGCATATGCCCCCGCATACCATTTAAGCGCTATTGAGTGACATGTCCGAGCGCATACGCATACCGCTTTCCTGAACCTTGAGTTGATTAACAAGCTATGATTCAAGGTATCTCCATGATAGTTCCACCTCCAGGTGTGTGTATACTTATTATCGCATAAACCTCCCCGCTCACCCCTAATCCAAACATTAAAAAGTTGAAGTTGGATATAATACAATCTTATATAAATAATTGCATATTATACATTTTAAGACAGATGTCCATATTTCAACATCTTGTATATGATGTTGTATAAGTCGAACCTCCTAAAGGCACCTCCATTTTTGCTACCAAGTGTATATCCTATCTTATTTATTGATTTAGGAATATTGGGAACCTCGATTTCTGGAAATGAAAATTCCCATTTCTACAGTTTTGGTGATATCAACGAATTATCAGTAATATTTTCTAAACTTCCACGTTTGGGGTTTCAGTGAGATGAAACTAAAATTCAAAATTTGAGGTGACGATTGAAACAATAGTAGAAGTTTAGAAATAAACCTGACTCATGAGACTGGTGAGAACATTGTCACTATGAAGAACAAAGGGAGCCATGTAACTCCCATCTCCGCCAAATATCAAACTGATGGGAAACCTTTGATGGAGTCGAGGAGGTAAATCAGGTTTCTTTTCATCTCCACCAAGGAAAAAATCTACATAAGCAAGCATCAAATCTGGAGTAGCAGCAACCTGTAAGAATGCATTAACATAAAAATAAAAATCCAAGCATAAGAGAGAATTAAGAATAAAATGTTTGGGGCCTAATGCAAAAATTCCCAGCAGAAAATCCATCTGAAAGAGGCTTTTAAAAAATAATATTTGAAACAGATTTCTGTGACTACTAAAATAAGATTTGGAGAATAATAAAGAATACATGAAAGTGAGCATCAACAGCAGAGAGGGAAATGTTGAAAGCATATAGAGGAGAGCACTTGGATTGATTAGTGTGTGTGTGTGTGTGTTATAGAAGTACAATTGGGGGCTTCCAGGGCACAAACAGGCACCATAGCAGTAACAGAACATCTAACTAGATGCGCCAATAAAAACAATCAAGACAAGGCGTAAGACCATAAGGTAATAAACAATGCATTAAAAAACTATAACCTTGAGCCCTTCATATAATGCCCTGGATCGACATGAACGCAAGCAAGAATGGTCATATTCAGAACGAACAAACTCGCGTAGACGTTGGAGCTTTTTCCTCCTGCGCCATTGTTGCCATGACCATGCAAGGGGATATGTAAGAACAGAAAGAATGCTGTGAACTGCTCCTTCCCACCACTGATAGGACGCCAGTGTATTGATATCATCAACAAATCGATTAAATGCATCTTCATACCTGCCATGCAATATAGCCATCATAAAGAGCTCAAATGGAGTTTGGACATCAGTTTGGTGTTAAATCATTGTAATTGCAGCATTTCGTGCAATAAATAAAAAACAAATATACAAAAGGTATAACAAAAGATAGAACTTTTGTTGGAACCAAATATAAAGCTGAGGGAACTGGACAGACCAAGAAACAAGTTGGTAGTGGAGGAGTGACTGCATTTTCTTGCAGAGTGACCAAAACAAACTTATGGAAAATGACAAAATAATTGTTTTTTACAATAATACCACCTGGAACTTTAATATTTACAGCAATGCCCCTTCAAAGTAACCCTTACAAATTCTCCATTTCACAGAAATGCCCTGCATTTGAATGTGATTATAAACTGTGTTACCTCTAACTTAGTCCAACAAATTCTCCTATTGATTTTTACTTGCCTTTTATTCTAGCGTACTCTTATCTATTCCTTCTCTCCTCTCTCACCACCACCAACTTCAACCCGCTCCACAGACTCCTAACCTCTGAGGAGTTTTCCCCTGCCAGCAAGCTCCTGACCTCCAATATTTTGGCAAGGAAGCATCAAGCATGTGGTAGAATACAACCTTGGCAGGATGGAAAAGGGAGGTGTTGACAAGGCAAACGAAAGGAGAACTTGCAGTTTGGGGTAAATGGAGGCTAGAGAAACCACAACTGCAGAAGAGGAAGAAAGGGGCAACCGGAAAAAAGGAATGATGAAATGGGTGGCAACCTAGGCAGAGATTAGGGACTGCTGCCAGGTCGCATGATGTGGGGAGCTTGCAGATTCATGGGACCGCGGCTGTAAAGAGAGCTAGATCTTAAAAGAAGGGGAGAGGAAAAGGGAGGATAAAGCATGAGGAGAATACAAGGATGAATATGCAGAACTTCTTTTTATTCAACAAAAATTACCGTTAACACAGGTAGTCACAGCAGTCAAACAAATGGGTGATTTTGCTAATCAGTGAACTTTCCACAGCATTTTTTGTAAACAATGTTTGCAGGAGAGTTTTAGTAACTATAAAGTTTCCAAGGGCATATATTAAAAAAACCCAAAGTAAACAAACAGCCATGACATGTTGGCCAATTCATGACCATAATAATGCCAGATACAAGAGTACAGTAATTGGTAAAATTCAACAAGAAAATTTTATGCTTACACGATTTCTGATATTTGATTAGGTGGGGAGTGAGGAAGATGCCAAGGTTCACTAAAAGTATTAGGCCCCATAAAATACATTCTGTGCACATGGCTCTGGGATTCTTCAGCTCTGTTTGTTTCCAAAACCTGTCGAGATATTTACAGAACATCTTAGATGATATGCTGACAGATGGAAAGATAACTTTGTTCAGATTGTCAAACTACCTCATTTAACGATTCCAAAAATGGGAAAGAATGGTCAATTTGAGATCCATGTTGAGTTGGAGCAGGGCCAGGCAGCTCATCATTACCAACAAACTTCATTCTCGCAACACTTAACACAAGAGCTAAAAGGATTAAAAGACCAGATAAAAGAAGACCAAATAACCATGGTCCACCAAAAGTGTTTATCAGCTCCTCAAGAGCAGTATAGCATTTGGGCATGTGATATCTGTCAGAAATGCACTTGTACGGACACGGGGCTTCTGCAACACCTCCTGTTTCATAAAATCTGTTAAGTTACATATAGAAGATAAGTTATTGATACAAACTACATAGTAGATATGAAAGGGAAACCCCAAACACGCCTTCCTAGTCAAGTGAAACCCAAGGACAAGTCAGTACTTCAAGGTTTATGACATGCAACTATTTTAAATTTTTTTGCCTTGAACTCTGTTGAAACAGGTGGTTGTGTTCAGAGCCCGAGACCTCAAAGTCACATGGCAACCAAAGGTACCAACCAGCATACCTGAGTAACAGGTTAAGACCCCGTTCAGTTGCTGGGGGGAGTTTACCCCCCTTAACCCATTTTCCCTCTCTCATGTGGGTCCCACTTTTTATCTTTTTAATACATTAAACGAATCAATTCTTTTTTATCAATTCCATCAAAAATTATATATTATACATCATATCATATAAAAATTATAAAGTACTCCACTTTTACTCACTTTTCCAAACTTCAATACAATCACATCACAATAACTACACTTTTTCAAACTTCAATACAATCATATCACAACAAGCCCACTTCAAACCCACCCCCAATTAACCCTCTATCCAAACACCAAAACGGGTTACCCCCTACCAGTTTAACCCACCCTAACCCACGTATCAAACGCACCCTAAGCGAAGACATAGATGAGCAACAGAATGGAAAACAAATATTATATTTGGCGGAAATGAAAATTTAATAATGTGGAAACATAAAACAAGAACAAACATGATTTAACATAAAAACGTGGCAACAGTTGGGTCAAGGTACAGGGCAGTGTAGGAGTCGCCACAGGAGCAAGTGGCGGTGGTGGAGGTACTGGAGGTGGTGGTGTCGTAGGAGGAAGAGGCACCTATACCTAATCTCCAGAGTCAGAAGGAGTCAACCTGTCATCTGTAGGAGAGAAATACATAACATACTCAAAAAATGTGGCATCAACGCTAACATTGTACTTCAGTCAAACTGGATCAAAGCAACGATATCCATTCTGGGTACGAGAGTAACTTTCTCTAGAGGAAGATGAAACAAAGAAATGCTTCAATAAACTGAGTTCCGCAAGGACCACTTCTCAACTCGGCTACACAAGGGCATTCTAGAGCTTTGTGAGCCATCATCTCCAAGGGCTCATTCTCATTGTCACTGAATCGATGCCTCAACAATTAGGGATTCGAAAGGGGGTGAATTTCTAGGGTTCGTTTGGTTGCAGGGTTGGGCAGGGATGGGTTGAGTTGGGTACTATTCACAGGGGTACCCCCTCCTCACAGTTTACTATTCACCCAGCCCTGTGAATAGTACCCAACCCTACCCAACCCTGCAACCAAACGAACCCCTAGTCTAGGTCGCTCTGATACCATGTGGAGAGAAAATAATGAATAGAAGATAACTAATAACTCAACATTATCATAAATTACAGAATATAATGATGCATCTACCATGTTGAGTTATTAGTTATCTTCTATTCATGAGGCCCTAGGGTTCTCTTATATAGAGAAACATGTTTGGTAAATTACATAATGTAGACAGAATGAAAAGAAAATACATATAATGAATAGAAGATAACTAATAAATCAGCATTATCACAAATTAGAGAATATGATGATACATCCACCATGACTTCACATGGAGTTAGCAAGTGCATCTACATTCTCCACAAAAACATTCCTCCAGAAAAACCACGACATTCCTAGCCCACCAGATAGCTCAAATGACTGCAAAAGGCATCTCAATCCAAGTTGAAATGGTAGGTTGCACTACTAATACTACCACAATTCCTCCTAGGCAGAGACGTCCACGTAAGGCTATCCCGCCACCTTCCTAGCACCATGCAAAATTGCACCAAAAAGCATGGCCTCAAATTTCAGCGAAATTCGGTCGAATTTTTGTCGAATATCGATATCCAGTCGAATATCGAAATTCAACGGAAATTACCGAAATATGGGGGTCCTAGTACAAAAAATGACCGAAGACCGAAATTTCGGTCGAAATTCCATCAAAATTCTGTTTTGATCGATACCGAAATGGTGACTGAAACTGACATTTAGGGCCTTGCCAAAAAGCGATGGGAAAGAATCTCATCCACCAAACAGACCCACCAAACCAGAAAGATGAAAAACATCTAAAGATCTTAACCCGAACCTTCTAGTCAAAACTTCCCCCTTTTCAAGTAACCATAAGAACATCTTCACTCTCAGTAGGACATGGACTGTGTTAACCAATTGAGATATTCTAGCTAAAAAAAGCATCCTATGGCATGCCATGCATACTCAACGCATCGTATGTCGTTTTCACACAGGAAACGCCCTCCTCCTACGTTCAATGAACCTAATTGCCTTGTAAGGGCCCTTAATCTAGATCCAGGATAACCATGAGGTCCATATATCAAATAGCCTCTGCTACAAATGTCCCAAAGAGAAAACTGATGACCACATCTAGCACTTGGCCTAGTCCAGCATCCACCAATGCCGCATCCCTCTTCACCATGGAAAGCCATATCATGATATATCGGTGATATATCGGTATCGACAGGTGACCGATATACCACCGATATGACCGATATTTGTCCTTCCAAGGCAATTTCCTTCACAAAACCGGGTCGATTTGGGCGATATGGCGTCGATATAACGTATCGACACGATACCTATATTCTCTACCTTGTTATTCATAACCAAAGTGAAAAACAAGGAGAATCTATTGCAAAAAAGACTTTCCTCGTCAGGCCATCCATAACCAATAAAGATCAGATATCCAAAATAACAGAGCATGGAATAAAAGCAATGATAATGTTGCCACTCATCGTCTTTATGAGCATAAAGAACAGTTCACCCACATTTAACAATGCATCAAGATCCATCTTTATGATGTAAGTCTCTCCAAAGAGGCGTTACAGGATGCCATACTTTTATCTCTAAAAGTGAAACACATACTTCACGGGTAAAGTCTTATTCATCTCCAACATGCACAAAACACCAAGCCCCACATTGCTCAACAATATGGAGACATGTATTTCGACAACCAAAACAATCCACCAACTCTCATGTGCAAAGGTAGACCAAAAAACTTACACACAAGATACTCGAGCCTCGCATTAAATCCCCACCAGCATCTTGTGCATTGGAAGGCCAACAATATGAATTGCTAACATCGTCATATTTAAAACACAAGACAGTTACATGGTGAAAGGCATTCGACCTTGCAACCCGCCAACTTTTGCTACATCTTCTCCAATAGAGGTCCCCAATTCGTTGAGAGGTCCCCAATTCATAGCCCTCAACTTCCCATCCCAGGCACAGGTACATCACAGGAAGCCCACTTCTAAGCGACCTAGAACATGGCCACAAACTATAATAATTCCCTCCCCTGTACCAAAAGGAACAAAGTCGACTTCTCAATGTCGACCTGTAGTAGTCCAGAGAAATAGGCAAAAACATCTACTATTAAGGAGATACTTGGCCTCACAAACAAGCCCCTCCTTGAGGAAAAATGTATCATCCCCATACTGAAGTGAATGAAACCTGAAGTCACCATCAATATGTAGAGAAATGTGACGCCAGTACCAGTCCATATGAAAGTCAATATGTAGAGAAATGTGACGCCAGTACCAGTCCATATGAAAGATCAAATAGCATGTATCAATGGTGGCAAACATTTTATTTTCTATGGTCTCAGACCAACCTATGGAGCTTGCACAAATGGCATTTGCATGAAGGGTTTTACATAAGAATGCATGCATGCATGCATGCATACACAGACTATGAAGTCTTCGCATAACATCATATATAGATAGGGTGTCCAGGGCAGTTATATAAAGACCCCTTGCCATATGATGACAAAAAAAGAAGAAAAAACTTCCAATTTTCGGAATTGTTATCTCAACAGCAACAAAAAACATGAAGCCCGTTTCTTGTACACATTATTCTTTGTATTTAAACACCTTCATCAAATCACTAAATACAGTTGCTTTATATGTTGTCCTTAAAGTTATCATGGTACAACTTCAATCTCCTCCTAAAAAGAACCAAGAGAAGAAGTACAACCTCTACCTTCTTGACAAAGGGTATATACTATGTACACCAACAACAATCGGTCACATACCCCAGAGTTAATATACTAAAACATCAATTTCATCAAACACTAACATCATGGTGGGCCAAATACTCCTTCCAATAAGGACCTATAATAGTACAACCTCTTTAGTGATAACCAGTGGACCAGAAGAAGTATATAATCTTTCATAACAATTTGTCATTGCAACCTTTTACATAAAATTGTCTCTGACATCAATGCCCACGTTGTGACTAAAAAACAAATATGAACCACTGGCACTCAAAAAATCCATAAAAATGGCTGCATTAGAGGACATTGCCAACTAAAAGAAAGAAGTTTAATCACCTCGAACACTAATGTACATTGCACGATGAGGAAGTTCATTGGGAGGACATTGACGACATAGAGTCTCATCAGATCCAGTGACATTCTTGAAAGTACCCAAAGGACATTCCTGCACGGCATGCAAAATTACCATATAACAAATGACTGCCTGGCAAATGCTGTAGAACCCCAAAACTAGAGTAAAATAAAGACTTTATTTGAAATGTATATCACTCTATTCACCAACATCTATACATTCAGAGCAAGCACTTTAAACTTTAATTAAATGCCGATGCACTATAAACATAATTGTCTGAGTACGGTCCATCAATTCACGTAAGTGTTCAAAAATCATTGGAAAATTACATGAAATCATAATTAACGGTAGAGAAAAATATTTTTTTTTGAGGCCGGTAGAGAAAAATATAAGTTAGAATAGGCACATTGTAAGTTACCCTTCTTGCACGTTGTAGCAGAATAAGAAGCAAATATGGCAAGGTTAACCAAATATGTGCTTGTAATAAATTCAAACCAATTGTGAGGCCTTCTCCCACTACCGATTAGGGTCGGCTACATAGATTCTTGCTCAAATCCATGTTGAATGATCCGACTATTTTTATGTTGGTTGTCGGCCACTAATCGCAACCCCTACAAGGAGAGATTTGAACCATGGTCTTTTGGATGGTAGGCACACTACACTACCACCAGACAATTAAAGCGGGTACAAACTAGCTAAGACAATATGTGCTTGTAATAAATTACATCCTTTCTGTCCAATTGTTGATAAAAAACGTTGTTGGTTTAAGTTCCCTTCCAATCAATTCAAGATCAACATCGCTTCAATATAAAGCAAAAAAAACAAATAGATATGCAAAGAGAGAGGGGCTTTAATAACCAGGCGAAAACATACTGAAACTAATTCCAACTAATCCCTCCCCGCGTGCATGCATGTCACAACGTCCATCAAATTGCCCAATTCACACATACATATATACACATAAGTACACACATTAATAGACACTCATTTATATGAAATAAATAGTTAAATCAATTTCAGTATGACAATACAAAAGTTAACTAGTTCAAGCCAATTGCAAATTTGTGAGTCAATAGGAGTGCTGACTTCTTAGTTATTGAAGATCAGTAAATTGTAGATGCTAGATAGTAGAAGGACCAGAAACTTAGAAGTATCAAAAACTTAAATAAGTTCGCAGTATCAAAATCATAATAGTTAGAAGGATCAAGGACCAGAAGTCCTTGCAGCCTTTGACATGTTCTAAAACATTCTCCATGTACATTCTCTCCCCCTGGATTATGTTTGTAGGAACGACAATGGCATGCAACCCAATTCTTAGTGAAACCATTGTCATTTCCCAGCCCAACAATGGAATCCCAAAATGCAACCTACTCTGAGGTTGCCACCTTAGATTTACCTGAAGCGCCACCTCAGATTGTTAAATAAAATATAACACCGTGTAGGCTTCTACATATTGAATGGTCAATATGTCATGACCTGGCCAAACTAAACTTAGTGATGCATTTCTAATACCATTTACCCTCATCTTCTAGTGCCACAACCAAGAGATGCTCAAATCATAGCATGATAGAGGCATCAGCAGTTGCGGATTTAAGCAGTTGATGAAGAAAAGGAAGGTGGGGGGAAACGAGTAGACTACTAGAGTAGAACAGGGTCAGCGGAAAAGAACATAGCAAAGAAAGACAAGAAGAAGGGAAGAGGGAGTCTACAGGTCATTAGAAACATATAATGGTCCAAAAAGCACGATGGGTTCTTTTAAGGGAGAACATTATGGTTGTAATACACTGCAATGGAGGTTGAACTTAACGGACCAAAACAGGATTTCTAAATGTGAACACACCGCAATGTTACACGTATAAAATTCAAGGATTTCCATGTAATATGGTTGCAATAGTCAATAAGAAACAAGATTGTTTATGAAATTGGTCCAAGTTAACATATCTTGTGAAAACTACACAAGGTAAAGATGAAAATAACACACCTTACAGAAGGTACCAAAAAGTCCTTTTGGGCAAGCTTTTCCAGTAACAGACCCATTTTTCCCAGAACGCCCCTGACCTTGGCCTGATCCTCCCCTATTAAAAAAATTGCTATTGATAGCATGTATCCGGAAAAAAACTATGTATTTAAAGAAAATAATTAAATAGACAATAAATCGCATGGCAGTTAGTTAACAAATGAAACTGAAAAGGTCCAGTGTATTAGCACAAAGAAACCTACTAACAACCTAAACATTCCAAGCTTGGAGGAGGTCAACACCTTTCCATGATAGTAATTCAAGTCAATAAAAGAAATAATGCTTCGATTTTGTACAAGCCGCGGTATGAAATCAAGCAGGTTTAATATTGATACCTATCACCAACTTATTTAGCAGTTAGAAACATTGGACCATTGACGTGTCCTTACACTCGTAGAAGTTTGTGCTAGCCAGCTAGCTAGATCGATCATTTCATACACCTTTTAGTGCAGAGTTGACAAGAAGCAACTTTAAAATTCAGCATAAATCTTAAGAATGAAGACAGAACAAGAGAGCTTCTGGAAGGCACTACGGTTTTAGTATGGAGTCAAATGACAATTGCATAACTTGATGGAAAAAATTAATGATTAAAATTACAGTTAGCAAACAAACAAACACTAAGTATCTAAATAATATAATAAAAAAAAGGAATGCGTGGAATGATTGCAAAAAACAGAAAATAAGGTATAAAAATTTACAACACAAACCTTGTTTCCAGACTTCCATTTACATTTGCAATAGGAAGATATTCATCTCCAGTAGGTATTTCTGACCAGTGAAAATGAATCCGTCCACCGCCGCCGCCGCCGCCCCCACTGTAGCCACCATTCCCTCCAGCACAAGAAAGGACGGAGGAGTCACTGACCATCAAGGAATGTAAAAACAAAAGGATTGTGCCTCCAGATCCACCACCACGGCCTCCCGAACCATTCTTGGCATCTACAATTCCAATAGAGCTCTCCCCATCTGCCTGTATAGATCCGTAGACAGACAAACTGGAGAGTGAATGCACCCATGAACCCATCACTGCAACGGAAATTAACATGAAATCAAGAAAAACATAATCACAATGACAGACCCGAGAAGATAGTATCATTAGATCCTCTAAATAAAGAAGCAACAAAAACCAACGATGTCAGAATTGTCCCAAGCAAAGATGACGATATAACCATATTCTGTTCAAAAAAATAAAGTGGTCAACTACCCGACATGTATTGAGTTTTAAACTGGGGATAAACAAAAAGAAATAAACATGAGTGATAAAAAAGTATACGACTCAACTTCATGTATAAACTAACTGAATCTCTTGAATAGTAAATGCGATATAAGAATGAAGTTCCAATCTAGGTTTTTTTACCTATGATACCTCCCCCTGCAGTTGAAATACCAAAACTATCATTTCCACTGCCACTGCCAAGCTCACAAGGAAGTTCAGCCAAACCATATGTAATGCCACCATCAACAACCTCGTCATTGTAATGGCCATCACCACCTCTACCACCATGGCCACCTCCACCACCTAAACCATTAGGAAGAATTTTCCCTTGACCAATGCCACCTTTGCAACCTGTAAGCAAGAAACCTAGGTTAGTAACATCGACCAATCTCCATAACATGTATTTCCTGTGAAATAATGAACCATTTTTTTTAGAAATGACGGGATGAACCTCCAGAAGAGGGCCATCCAAAACAAATGAAACAATAAGGTGCATAATCTATACTGCTACATCCCAGAACTCAATTGGGAACAAGTACCTAACCCAGATGCACTGATGGTTCCAGATGGGTAAATGATGACAGATCGAGCTCTATGAAAATGGACGACATTTCCCAGTATGATCCCTGAAACAGAAATATCTTCGACGCGACAGATCTGCAGAAAATGAAATATTAACACTCAAGGAAAGTCAGGCATAACATGGTGAGAAAGAAATGATAAGGAGAAATGTGTTGATAAACCCAAAAAATGCTTAAGCAGCCACGCCACGCATATTCATAGAAGGAAGAACCTGGAGGGTAAATGACAGCGAGGAATTAACGTTGCAATCTTCAGGAGGGTGGAGCAATTCCCTCGGACAGTCTTGAGCATCGCAATTAAGTCTTGGTGCCCTGAATTACAAGCATTTTTATATTAGAATCTCTTGGGCAAAAAAGAAACTTTTATACAAAAATTGAAGATGGAAAATCTTACTTTGAACTTACATGTCATCACTTGTGGCATTCTCTAGAGGACCACGTAGTACAGATCCAGGACCAATCTACAAAAGCCAAAATGATTGAGTAATCATTTGGAGTTTATTATTATCGTTAAATTTTTGGATTGCAAGTCCAAGATCTAGAAGGAGAATAAGTTTAAATCAGTTGACTGTTTAATTTTAGGAGCATGATGACGAGAGAAGGCGCAATAATTAGAAGACATCTTGGGTTGAACCATTCAGAACCATCTTAAAATGCAATATAAAGCTTAAACACAGGTTAGCTGAACAGGAAAGATGATTTCCCGACCGTATCTGGCCAAATGTTATCAAACTGGAACCTAACGCAGCAAGAAATTAAGTGGTAGGAAACTGCACTACCACCAGACAATTAAAATCCAACATGAAGAACTGAATTTATATACAAGTATAAATCCAACTTTAGCAAGTATGCTGAGCGACGACTTATTATGAGTTTGCTGGTCCTTGCCTTATGAGACAACTTTCTGACTCCTAATGATGGAGAAGGCTTTGGTCAATGTTTTAGGTATTGCATTAAATCAGTTCATTGCCAATTTTCAATGCTCCTGTAAGGATAATAAGCAAGAAACGCACTAGGAAAGATGATAACTGAAAATATAATTTACATATTATTTTGAGTTGGAGAATGTGATTCGCAAATTTTCAATGGCGTGATTGCAATGTTCACAAGATAATTGTGAATTATTACTATGAGATAATGTTGGAATGAGATAATATAATCTCATTGGAAGGCATTCACCAACAAAGGTCGCGGACGGCCACTAATTCCTAATTGGAGTAGATGCCCCCCCCCCCTTGTGGTTCGATGATTATCTCCTTCCCAATTATCTCCAAGGATAATTGATTTGATTTGAAATTAATTTATATTAATTATTCAATATATATTTAATTATTAAATTAATTATTATTGTGTTTTTTATAACAAAATCATGGCAATTGAAAGAAACGCAAATCAATCTCATCAATTGATTTTGTGTTGTTCATGAATTGAGATACATGGGCTCCCAAAATACTATATAAAAAGAGGCACTGCTTACTCCTCAGTTACAACAAGAGACATAACATATGCTCTCTCTCACTCTCATTCTCTACACGTCTTCTCTCTCTCTCACATGTGATTATCCACATGTTGACCTAGAGAGGATCACCGTCGTCGTCACTATGTTGTCGTGATGCCGCTTCGACCACTCGTGGATCTCGTCTTCTTCGATGCGCCTCGCTCGTGAAGAAGACGTCGTATCTCGTGTGATGAGATCAGGAGATTCGTCACTTGGATCATCAACATGGATTGTGAGGAGCACGTGTTTCATCAACGAGTTCGCAAGCGTCTCCTCCGTTGGATCGGACTTGAGACCATGGCCTCAAATTTCAGCGAAATTCGGTCGAATTTCTGTCGAATATCGATATCCAGTCGAAATCGAAATTCGACCGAAATGACTGAAATATGGGGGTGCTAGTACAAAAAATGACCGAAATGATCGAAATTTCGGTCGAAATTCCACCGAAATTCCATCAAAATTCTGTTTTGGTCGATACCGAAATGGTGACCGAAACCGACATTTAAGGCCTTGCTTGAGACAGGAGGTCTGATCGTTTAGAGACTCGATCGCAATCACCTTCAAGAGGTAAACCAAATACTTGTTTGTGGTTCAGATGAAACGATCCGAGAAGTGTTCTTGGATCATGTGGTTTCATCGTTTAAAATTTTTTAAATCTCGCTGCCCCGAGTAAATAATATGACTAGTCGCTCCCGATCGCATATGATGTGATCCTCACGCTTCTTTAACACGCATAAGGATCTTCCCATATCCTTCAAGCATCACCAGTAAGATGAAGTCACACACATAGTAGATGTGGAACTAAACCTGTGGATGTGGTGTTGGACAAGGTTTTAAATATCGACTTCGGGTATCATATCGATACCATGTCGAAACAAAATTCACCGAAATTTCGGTAAATTTCGATGACATTTTGCCCAAATCGAACAAACTTTTGTGAAGGAAGGCTCTTATATCAACATTTCGCTCGAAATTTCGATCCCATGTTCATCGATATTTCGCGAAATATGAAACCACGGTGTGGGGCCTTGGAGGGATCCAATTAAACATTTCTACATGTGACACATACTCTAACACTATGATTCAGATTCAATTGGTTCGAGCTGAGTTAGACAGATATATCATATAAATAAATATAAAATTATACATCATATTTTTAGAGGGTTCGTACCATCGTTTCCTTCCGAGTTTTTCCAATAACACATACATTTTTTTGCAAATACATGTGTCCTATGTTTCTAAAAGATGCATAGTAGTGGCAATTTATTAATATACTTTGTGCTCCTATATTGTACCAACATAGGGATGATAATGTGTTTTTTAGAGAATATTACATCATTATTGGCAAAAAGTTAGGGATATAAATACTAGTAGAAAAATTGAAAGGGCATAAAAACCAATTTTGTAAAATTCAAATAAATACATGTATGTGATGTATAGAAATAGCAAATTTAAAACTATTTAAATTCTAATTAATGACAAGTATTGTTAATTTACTACTTCTCATAGCATGAATCTAACTAGGGCTCGCGGTGGTGGAGGAAAAAACAGTGTAAGATATCTAATGAAATTCAAAGAGAATATATGGAGTTTTTTATCTTATACAGCTCTGTTCGAAATCATTGTGAAAAAAGACCGCCTCAAATGTACGTCTATGACAACATCTTCTTTGTCTGTTGTTGGAAGTAGACAACATCATGCATAATGCGGGAAGAGAGAAGCAGTGCTCATATGGCAGGGAGAGGTGATAACGGGTCGTTGGTATATGTGGAAGGAGAAGAGATGGAGTAGTATAGTATGGGTATGAGATTAGATTATGATAATGGTTTAAATGTTTGCATTTTATTAAATGATTATAAATTATTTTTGTCATGGATGGTTGAACCAGTGGTTTGGCTCAATTGGTATCGGATTTTGATCTGAATAAAAAAATATGTGGTTTGACAGTTTTTCCCCATTCTTGGTTTAGCCAATTGACTCGGTCGGTTCGATTCGGATTTAAAACTCGATCCAAACAACTAAACAAATATTCAAACATCACACAAGGAAAACATATGGGGAATCCCACCTACAGAACTTACCTATCCGATCTTTCAACCTCCAACCAAACAAGGCCACAGAGAGTTCCATCTCTGCAATACTGTCGAATAAGGACAACATGAGGCTCGTGCTACACTTCCACCACAGGAAGGCTCCCAAGGAACATCGACCAAGATCCCAATGGCCCCATCTGACACTACAAGTCTTCAACTCAACTGTCTCTGAATACCTTCTTCAGCCTACTTTCTTGACGCAAGTCATTGAATTTGAGCATAATCTACGAGGCAAGGGCCTTGTGATTATATCCTTTTCAAGATCTATACTCTTCGCTAAAATTCAATTAACGAGCCTCAATTGACTACATATCAATAAACAAATAAAACAAAATTGATGAAGTATGATTTTCTCTAACATGTTCGCATCTCCATCATTGGGCAAATAGCAGTTTCAAATGCCATCTACCAACCTCCACGCATAAACCAAACTTACTTGGCCCCTCCTGAAATTTAAAGCAGCAAGATTAAGTGCATGATCAAAATAAAATTGACGGAGGTATGAATCTCTTCAGCATCCACACGCAAAAGAAAATTTTCATTGGCCTTTCTTCAAAAATTTTAAACAGTGAGGCTAGTGCATGCTCAACCCCCCGTTGTACCCCCAACATTCACATTAGAAAGAGCCCCCCCCCCCCCGCCCTCCTTCTGTGTGTATTAAGGAGTGCAGACAGAGCAATGGTGCTTGACATATGGCAAACAAATATGTGTGTCCCTGTGACATCATGGCTAACAACAGGTTCTAGACTGGTAGCGGTGCCACCAGTAACAAGAGGGTTGCGAGTGACAGCGGATCATGTATTGAGCCAACGATGGAGATAGGTGACAAGAATTTGGTGGACAGCATTAGTGATGGTATGGAATGAAAACAACTTGACACAGTCTCCCGTCATTTTGATGAAGTGACATGGATGGATGTGTAAACATGACAAACTGAGATGAGAGAACCTTGCAGTATAAGTTGAGAGGGCAAGGAGGAGGGGGAAAAGGCAAGTATAGAAGGAACAAGAACAAGAGAATCCAAACCAACCACACTACCCCAAAAATAAGTGAATTTCCATCCAATTTATGACCAATTCAGAGAGTTGTAAATGTTCTCTCTCAAATATTACTATTGAGAACCTCTACTACTTATTCATTTAATCAACCTACTAAAAGGATCAACGCATCGAAAAATCCAGGAGTAATTATTGTCAAGCACTGGGGATTGAGGCCCACCGCTCGAAAGCTTTTCAGGAGAGCGGCTTAGGATACCTCCCAGTGACACCGGGGTTGTGAGTGTCTTGAGGGATTTGGGGTAAGGTTGGGTGGGTGCTCACGAGGCCGTAAGAGCGTGCGCCTTCGCCAAGGCTTTCTTTGTTTGCTGATGTGTCATCATTAGGGGGACTCCACTCCCTCTCTCCAGGTTTGTGTGCTGTCGCTGGTTGTTTTTGGCCCTCCACCTCCTTCGCCGTGGCTTTCAAGTGACCTTCCTCCTCCACCTGGGGGTGCTAGGCCCCGACCTAAGTGCCCCTCTGCATTGCCCTGGCTTGACTCGGATGTGGCTGTGCCACCAGGAACTTTTTATGGTCTGTCCAGTCCTGCCGGGGCTTCTTCTAACCCAGCAGGGTTGCTCCTAGGGCTCTAAAGCCATCGGTTGGCCCTCCGGTGTCGTATGGGGTTTCTTCGCTTCAAGGGGATGTCTCTACAGCATCTGATGATGGGTGGTGGATGGTGCGTCACTGTCGATCGCGAAGGGATGTTCCAATAAATATGTGTCTGTTTCCAATGCTTCAAGTGTGGTTTTAGTCATTGTCGTTGCGACTGCAACATTTGGAGGGTGTGGCAGCCTCTAAAGAAGACTATCTTAGAGAGCCGAGCAACTCACGAAGGTTGCACTACCTGCCTGATTGCGATGATGGTCTGTGACGACTTGATGGAGATGGTAGGGAGGTGCCTTGATGCCTTGACTGATTCGTGAGGGATGTGTTGTTGAACCGGTCATCTGTTGTGTGTAGGTGGTATCTCTTCATCTGCGAGCGTATGGGGCATCTCTTCCTCAAAGGAAAGAGTTTTCATGGCGGTTGACGTTCAGGTCTCGAGGTTGAATGGAGAATACCTTGGTTCATAGATGGGGCTTTGCCTCACCAAGTGTTTATGACCTTCCCTGTCTCCGGTATACCGTTCACTTAGTGGAGGAATGATATTGTCCGATGTTACTGAAGTGATGGAAAGCCCAGAGGAGGCATCGATGTTGTTATAACGGTAGAAGGGTGCACTTCAGGTCATGTCCCTGAGAATGCGTATGTGGTGGACCCATGGTTTTAAAAACGTGAGGCAGATCGAGACGGTTTTTCCTTGACGAGGCGAGGCGTAAGGCTCGAGACGCCCGAAGTGTAAGCCTCGATTTATATAGGAAAATATACATAAATACTTTTAAACATAATTGCACATATATTTATAAAATCATAAATTTATATATTCACCATATATGTTATGAACATGAAAATATATAATATTCTTTGCAAGATTTGCTTTGAATTCTAACTTGTATTGTCATCCACATAACAATACAGAGCTTATTATGACCTGACATCCATTATGTTGGCGGGGTAAAGCTCTTGTCGATATATAGTACCCTCCCCGTAAGTGCATCGGTGAAGCAAAATTATGTGACTAACATATATTATTAACATACACAACATACAATATGTTTATATTGTATTTTCGGAAGGAAAGAAGGAAAGCCCTAGGGATCTCTTATATAGGAGAGTAACATGTTGGATAAATTACATAAAGAAGAGAAAGAAAATAAATATTATATAAAAGATATGAAAGATAACTAATATCTCAACACTCCCCCTCAAGCTGGAGCGTAGATATCAATCAGGCTCAGCTTGGAGCAGCATCTCCGGTAAGGCCTATGGCTAGGGTCTTGGTAAGTACATCTGATGTCTGGTCTCCAGAGCTAACATGAGTAGTGGCAATGAGACCCTTTTATATCAAGTCACGAGTGTAGTGACAGTCCACCTCGATCTGCTTGGTCCTCACATTGAAGGTAGGGTTGTTTGCAATGAAAAGATCAAGATGGTTGTTGCATTGTAGATGCATGGGAAGAGACACCTCAATAGTCAGGTCAGTAAGAACAGATCTGACCCACATCATCTTTGTACGACCTTGTGTCATGGCCCTATATTCCGATTCGATACTAGATCTGGCAACCACAGTCTCCTTCTTGCTCCTCCACTACACCAGGGAACTTCCTATGAACACTACGAAGTTAGAAGTAGAATTCTATTCCTTGGGACACCCACCATAATCTGCATCTGCACATGTTGTAGCTGCAAGGGATTTACCTCTGCTAAATAGAAGACCAGTGCTGGGTGAGACCTTCAGATACCGCAAAATCATACGAATTGAATCCATATGTGTCTGTCTGGGTTGCTCCATAAACTGACTCTCAGCTCATAGCAAATGATATATCTAGCCTGGTGATGGTCACATACAGAAGCTCGCCAACAAGTTCCAAGTACCTCCTCTTGTCTACCTCCTCAGTGCCATCATCATAAAGCTTCATGCTCAGGCCCATAGGAGTATTGGCATGTCTGCAATCTGCCATGCCTATCTTTAAAAGAAAATCCGTAACGTACTTCCTCTGGCTCATCACAAGAACTCGCTGGTTCCTGGAAAACTCCAATCCAAGGAAATAGCATAAACTACAAAGGTCCTTGGTCACAAACTGCTGACCAAGGAAATCCTTAGCAACCTGGGCTGAAAGCCATGCTTGTCATCCCGTGTAACGATGATATCATTACCATAGACAAGAATGACAATTGTACCTCTCTGAGTCATGTGAACAAACAAAGAGAGATCAGCAGTCGATCGCACAAATCGTTGTTAATCTATCAACTTCGAGAACTTCTGAAATCATGCTCTTCGACTCGGCTTAAGACCATAAATCACCTTGTGAAACCTGCAAACCTTCAAACACTCCCCCACAACAGTGAACCCAAGTGGTTGTTGCATGTAAACCTCATCCTGTAGATCGTCGTATAGAAAAGCATTCTTCACATCAAGCTGATAGAGGGGTCAATCTCGTGTTACAACAATTGAAAGAAGGATATACATAGTAGAATGTCTGGCCACTGGAGAGAATGTATCTTGATAGTCTGCCCCATATATCTGAGTGAACCCATGTACCACAAATCTAGCCTTGTAGCGATCTACACAGCCATCTACTCGTTGCTTTACCGTGAACACCCACTTGCACCCAACAACGGATGCGACAATTGGAGCTGAAACAAGGCTCCAAGTGTCACGCGATGGTAGCCCGATCATCTCCTCCTCCATGGCAAGACGCCACTGACAGTCATGAATGGTCTCCAGATATGTTCGTGGTATCTCCACGGCTGACAGTGCCACGGTAAATCTCTTGAAATCCTCTGGAAGTCGGCTTAAAAAATGTGGGTTGCAAGAGGATATGAAGCACATGTATGTCTCTGCTTTTGCAGAGCAATCAACACATCAAGAACATCCGTTATCTCTTGTACCTGTAAGTTTCCCTCTTAAGAGGTACATGTTCATCCGTAAGGAATCCTGCTGCACAGACAACTCGATAGTGCCATCAACAGAAACAACGCGCTCATTACATACACGCGGTGTGCCAGATGATGGGGAACATTGATGGGTAGGAAGAACAAACCAAGACATGTGAGTAAACACAAGTGATAAAAACCATGGCCTTAAATTTCGGCGAATTTCGACCGAAATTCGGTCGAAATTCGGTTTCGTGGGGATACCGATATCGAAACCATGTATAATATCAGTTTCCAGGATTTCGGCCGAATTTCGGTCATTTCGGTCCATTTCGGTGGAAATTGTTCACAGATTTCCCGGATTTCGGTGGAATTTCGGTTCATTTCGGTCCATTTCGACTGAAATTGTTCTAGGTCACCATATGTCATGCCTAGGCCACTTATTGATATTCATAGGCAGTATTTGGCCACCAAATGAAATTTATAGGTCACTATTTCAACCACCATTGCAATATAAACCACTATTCCATCCACCATTGTAATAAATAAGGTCATTAAGGGTCCTCTTTAAACTCAATAAATATAATGTATATGTTCTCATTCCATCTCACAACTTCACAAGTCACAAGTCACAATCGAACTTAAGTATTGGAGTGCCAAGTTTCCAAATTCCAGGCAAGGTAAGTATTTTACCATGTTTTTTCATAACACATCTTTTTTTAACATACTTCGAGATGCCAAATATGTATTTTTTTTCTTCTTTGAATGCTAACTTCAGAGTTCAGAATCTTCATAGTTAGAATCTTTATATAACCATCTTGTTATCTTTTCCTAGCCCAACTTGACTGTAACTATTAGGTAGGGCCTTGCATATTAACAAACTTCAGAGTTCTTCTTTTCCTTGCATATCTTTTCCGGTCTTTCCTAGGCCCTACATATTAATACATTACATTGCATCATTTTAACTCACAAGACACTAGAAGTTTGTTCTTTTCTAGGACTCTCTTGTTACTTCTCTCTACTATAAGGAGTACGTGTGTCTGTACGTGTGGTAGGTTGTTAACAACCTTCCAAGTCTTTGACTGTAACTATTTTTCTACTATTAGGCTGGACATAGGTTGCGCTTATGAATGCTACACAATTTCTTGGTGTTAATTAATTTGTCTGTGTCTCGTATAACATATATTTTACGATCACAAGCCATACTATGCATTTATTTTGGCATACATGTTAAAATATTCGTGTTTGTGTGTGTGTCTTATTTCATTTTTAAATAAAAGTATTATTATTCTTTTGAGAATTAACAGAAAAATTGAATGCCAAAACTTAACTGTATACTGAAATATGAAATTTCACTCTGTCGATGACCGAAATCATTATTTTAAGGCACTGAACATTATAACATCTTATTATAAGCAAAAAAAACTTGTATTTGTCTCTGTTATTGATTAAATAACATTAGAAATCTTAAAATTTGAAAAAAATGAGTTTTCAAGTCATTTTCCCAATTTCCGACCATTTCACCGAAATTCCTTTTCCGGGCTTACCGAAACAAAACCGAAATCTGACATTTGAGGCCTTGATAAAAACTGAGTCAAGGTAGGTGGTGGTCCAGAGGCAGCCAAAGGAGCAGGGGTAGGAGCAGGTGTAGGTACTGGAGATGGTGGTGGAGATGGGGACGGTGGTGGTGGTGGTGTGGGGGGTGAGAGAGCAGGTGCATGTGTAGGTGGTTGTAGGGTTGTAGAGGTGGAGGCATGTAAATCTCCTCATCAAAGTCATATGGAGTCAATCTGACACCTATAGGAGAGATACATGACAGACTCAAAGAAAGTAACATCAGCACTGACAAAGTATTTCCGTCAAAGCGGATCAAAGCAATGGTACCCTTTTTCGGTACGAGAGTAGCCTACAAATACACACTTGACAACTCTAGGGGAGAGTGTCACGATCAGGCAAAAAATCATGAACAAAGGCAACATATCCAAACACACATGGTGTAAGAGTGAGCAGATCCTTCTTGGAAAATGCAATCAAGAAAGGGATCTTCTCTCACAAAACAGATGAAGGCGTGTGATTCACTAAGTAACATGCAGTAAGAACCGCATCACCCTAGTAAGAGTGAGGAGCACAACTCCGAATCAACAGGGTTCTTGTCACATAGAGTAAGTGACGGTGTTTGCGCTCGGCAACACCATTCAGCTGAGATGTATGTGCACACGAGGTTTGGTATACAATGCCAAGAGACCTGAGAAACTCGGATAGTTGTAAGGTGCAGAACTCTAAGGTATTATCAGAACACAAATACTTGACAATAGAATCTCATTAATGAATGACTAAATAACAGACACATCCTTAGACTTAATCGTTAAAGGAAAAAAACAACAAAGTCTAAAAAAGTCACATTCAGCAACCAGATAAAAATGGTGTCCCTCGTGATCAGGAACACGACTCGGACCCCATTAATCTAAATGAAGGAGCTCAAACAACTGAGAACAGCTCTGACTCTGACGAGATGGAAATGAGGAACGATGATACTTCTCAAGCTGACAAACCTCGGACTATAAGGAAGATTGTGTGGATATCTGTGGGAGGACATCACAGCAAAGGAAGGTGGTCAAAACGAATATGCCACAGGTACGGTGAAACTCGTACAGTAGAAATAGTAGAGGCACCAGCATGAGGAGGCTCGACCAGTCCATAGAGCCCTCGTTGCTCACAGCCACATCCAATAACCATGTCCATGAGTATGCCCTAAAACAAAGATAGGAAGGGTCAAAAATAGCACGACAATGCAGATCCTTAATAATCTGACTAATAGAAAGTAAGTTCATCTAAAAATCATGGACATACAAAACATTTTGAAGACGCGTAGATGGCGTCAAATGCACATCTCCATGTCCTGTGATGGGTACGTGAACCCCATTAGCAATAACGACCCATCTACCAGGAGGTATAGTTATGTAAGACCTGAACCGAGCTTTGTCTCCACACAGATGGCGGGATACATTAGAGTCCATGATCCGCTCTATCATATCTGCATTGCTACTACAAGTAAAAGCGTATGCAGTACCTAAGGAACTCGAAGAGGCTCTAGTTGCAGCTGCAGTATCTGTGGATCTTGTAGCGATAGTGCTGGCTAATAGAGTCATGATCTCTTGTATACGAGAGGCAATGTCATCAAGGTATGGATCTGCCTGAGAAGCAGTAGTCTCTAAAGGCTCGATATGCTCTGCTACACGAGCAGATGCGGGGTATCCATGTTGTTGATAGCATGTGTCCTCAGAGTTTCATGGACAACGACAGTAGATGCAAGGATAACGATGGCATCCACCACCTCTGCGACGAGGACTACGTCCTCTGAACTGAATAGAAATTCCTCTGCCATGAAAAGCAGCCAACGCAGAGGAAGGTTGTGTGGTGGCAACGGGTGGAATAAGAAGCCTATTGAGACGATTATAAGCCTCCTCCATGGGAAGTGCGGACACCCTAGTAAGGAGTTGTGCTTGTGCTGCGCCATACTCTGGATCAAGTGCAACCAAGAAAACTTCAACCATCTCGGAGTTCCCTTCTGTTGCTCTGTGGAGGTCGTAATCAGCATGAAGTTGTGAAGCTTCTTGAACATGCCACGAAGCGAGGAGTAAAACGTGTGCAGTGGGCGACCATTTTACCTAGCCATGTATATGTTAAACTGAAGCTGAAGAATATTGGCCTCGCTCTTCGCTTTAGCGGTAGGTCAGTTCACAATATCATAGACTAGCTCTTTGTTGATAGTCCTAGACAGCCAAATACACGCATACACATCATATAACTTCCACGAAGCATTGTCCCCAGACATATCTGTTGGCTCTGGCTTCTTCAAAATGTGTTCTTTATTGTTGCAATGCATAAGCACTGGAAAGTACATGGACCACAACTCATTGTTGCTCACATTCATCTTCATGATGGGAGATTAGCCCTTGAATGCACCGGACGAAGAAAAGATATCACCCTTGTTTTTTGACATGATGGAAGTACGACCGAAAAAAGGAACTCACCGGTAAGTAAACTGAGTCGACTGAGTCTACACAACCATATCGAGGATTGGTTGTACGTGTAGACTTATACAACTATCCTCTCCAATCATTTGTCATGTTAGTGTCGGAAAACATGATTTAAAGGTATGTAATCGTGATTTTTCAATCAGAATCATATAGTTGATCATTGCACATTGGCACTAAGGTTCCTTAGGTGGCAGCGGAATCGTGTAGGAAGGCCAAAGATGGCCTGGTGGCATCGAGAGGCGGTCTGGGGCCTCTTGGCGGCAGGCCTAAGAGGCCCTTAACGGCAGCAGCGGCTGCCTGGAGGCCTGCTGTTTGGGGTCACAAAGAGGCCCAGAAGCATCTTGGCGACGCTAGGCTTGTCGTTGGTGGTTGGCGGAAGGGTCCAAGTACCCAAGCACCCCCCCCAGGAGGCTAGAGGCGACGCGCAACGAGTCTAGCGGCAGCCTGGAGGCTGGCGACGGCATGCAAGCGACGCGCGAGAGAGTCCTCCGAGCGGTATAGCTCGGTGTCATCGAGTTAGGGCTAGTGGTGGCGGAGGGGATTAAGTCAGAACTCTGATCTAGGACCGTCACTCCGATACTATGTGGAAGGAAAGAATGAAATATTCATAGATGAAGCCCTCAAGTTCTCTTATATAGGAGAGTAAGTTGTTGGTACAAAAAGAAGACAGAAATAAATATTACATAAAAGATATGAAGATAACTAATATCTCAACAGTATTATATATGTTATATGACAAACATATGTGTATATATTGATGTTCTTTGATCCTAATCATCTAATTTGCTAAACCCAGTTAAAGAACTTTTGTATGCTCCCCCCTGTCGCACCATACCCTACCAGCACCAGGGTCTCGAAATGAATTTTTATGTAACTAACAAGCATTTTTTGGATACAAATAAATAGATATGAGCATATAAGAAATTAACTTGTTAATAATTAATATTATAGTTAAGATATCATATAAATTAATATATATATATTGGGTACCAAACATGTGTAGTCCAAGGCGACGCCTCGGGAGCACCTCAGTGCCTCGACGCCTCGAGGACTGCCTCAGCACCTCGTGACGCACGCTTCACCTGACCTGCTTAAGGTGGGCGCCTCGAGGATGTTTTCTTGGAGGTTTTCTTGGAAAACTGCCTCGAAGCATATGCCTCAACGCCTCAAGGCGTGTTTTTTTTAAAACCATGGGCGGATCGTACATTCTGTCTGCTTCTGGGGGAATGCTCGCCGTCGCCATCCAATAGGGGGCTTCCTATTGTTGTCAACCCAAAGGAGAGCTCATTTGGACCAGTGGACGACATTTCAAATTGGGTTTTAGACCCTTTGTTCGGTAGTGACTACCTTAGGCAACTGACAACT
This sequence comes from Ottelia alismoides, assembly GCA_037367405.1. Lineage (NCBI taxonomy): Eukaryota > Viridiplantae > Streptophyta > Magnoliopsida > Alismatales > Hydrocharitaceae > Ottelia > Ottelia alismoides. The sequence goes on along the minus strand of JAZKJV010007769.1, from coordinate 104,872 downwards.
GTGGACCTTCGTTTTCTGGGTGATTCTGGCATGGGAGGTAACTTGTCATGTAGCACCATACATGTCCTTCACATGCCACTCGAGGTGAACCAGGGTAGAGGGTAGAGGTTTGGGCTGCTCCTGTTGAGGATTCAGGTTTTGTGGTTGCTCGCTTCAAAAGGCAAAAGAGGATGACCCCATGTCTTCGGGGACCGAAGGCGCTTGCCTTAGCTTTTTGTAAGGCAGGTCGTTGGACAGTGTGTGCACTCCATCACAAGCGTTAGAAGGTTGGAAGGCGGATGTGGTCTCTTGGTTTGTAGGAAACAATGATTGAGGCATGGGCCTCTCTTTCAACTAGTGTGCTTTGGTTGGATCTCGCTTTACTTGTTTCAAAATGATGTCGTCGGGGGAAGCTTCGGGAGGCGTGATTGTTGACTTGAGCAAGAAATTCTTGGAGCTTGTTGAGGCAATGTGTGATACCACGGTACTGAATGTTTTACTGCAAAGGACTTCATATGCTTTCCATTTTTTTATATGCAGTCTATTGCCCCCCTAACATTCTGTCTTCAATGTTGTGGGAGGAGCTTCGTATGGTACGAGCACGCCTTCCAGATCATGTCTGGCTCGTTGGTGGTGACTTTGAAATCACTTTGCTTGCCATTGACCGACCTAACGATAGAGGTGGGTTTGATCCGGGTTCCTTATCCTCTACTGAGTTTGTTGCGATTTGGAGATGGTCTTAGATATGACGAATCTAAATTTTACTTGGCGGAACACCAGCTCTTGATTGTACTTGGATCGTTACCTTGGTTCAGTTCACCTGCTGGAGTGCTTTCCCTTGGAGGATATGACGGTCATGCTTAGGACTCATTCGGATCATCCTATTATCTGTTAGGACTAGGGGATGGCCAACATCCTAGTGGCATTTTCATATTTGAGCGTGCCTGATTGTATGAGGATTGATTTTAGGAAAAAAGTCGCAAGGTGTTGGCCAGATACCGAGGATGTGGATTCAACGTCTTAAAAAATGGCAGTGAAGCTCAAGGACTTCGTTTTATGCCTTGTCAGTTTAGGAGGGATTCTTGAATGCATCATAGGCAGAGGAGGGATGCTGCGCAAACTGAGGTCGTACACTGTGACCAGGTAGAGGACACGAGAGAGCAGCAAGAGGAGGAGGTGCATGCAAGACACGAGCATTTTCGCATCCTCATGGAGGATGACAAGAAGCATGAATGTGAGTGGAGGCAACGATCGAGCCAGAAGTGATTAAAGGAAGGGGATGCGAATACCATTTTTTTCATGTGATGGCAAGTGATCACAGAAGGTGGAACCTGATCCACTAGATTGAGGTGGATGGTGAAGAGTTTGTTGGAGATTGCCACATTGGGGATGCAGGCACGGAATAGTGTTTAACTAACTTGAAGTCTGAGGGGCAAGTGCGATTGTGTAAGTTTCTGTGGTCACGTAGGCAGTCGATAATCCGAATATGGATTCATCACCTGGACCGCATGGTTCCCAGATTTTTTCTTTATGGAGTTTTTGGACCAGGTCGGCCTAGAAGTGTCGAGGTGGTGGAGGAAATGCAGTGGGTGAACGGTGGATTCGAATGTTTAAACCGCTTTACTCTTTTCCTCCTGCCTACAAAGGACATGGTGCGACGTGTGCAGGATTTGTATCATATTACACTATCTAAGGTCATTTATTTGATTGTGGCAAAGTTATGGGCCAACAGGCTTCGTGAGGTGCTTGGTTCTGTTTTAGATCACGCACAAGCGGTCATTGTTTTCAAAAATGTGCCTCGAGGTGCTGAGGCATACGCCTCGAGGCTATAGCCTCATGCAGCCTCAGTGAGTCGTGCGCCTCAAAGCTTATGAGGCGCGTCTCGAGGCGTTGCCTCATGTATGAGCTGATTTTTTTCTACAATACTTTTTCTTTTCTTTTTGATTGTGAGCTTTTCATCTTTCGTAGACAAGTATTTCAAGTCACGAAGCTCGCGATTCACTGAATGTATTTTTTAGTTTATTATCATATTAAGCTTACTTTTACTTTGTTATGCACGATCTTTAAAAATCAACATGAACAAAAAAATGAGTATTGAGTCCTTAAATCTAATGCCTCTACTCTTTAGTATGAATCAAGCATGAATGATTTCTTTATTTAGATGCAAGTCCCCTACTTTGACCTAAATTTAGAAAAGTATATTTTTGTAAACATGTCTCATCTTTTCTTCTATTCAATATAGAATAAATTAATACACATCAAAGCATGCATGAACAAAGATGGTCATAACATGCAATATTCAAGTATCTTATTCCCCAATCCTTATGCTAATGTAAAAAGTGATCATTGATTGGTTGCTTACTCTCTTATCCTTCTCAATTGAATGACACACATATCTCACCTAATTTTGAAAATGGTGTGTTACATATAGTCCCTTTAGTTAAAATTTATTCAAAACTTTAAATTTTGCAAAGAGTTGCCCATTATTGTGCTTACATACCCATATTCACTTGACTCCTTACAAAGAGTTACATAGCAACCAGGATGTTTAAACCATGATGTTAGCCTTGAAATATCATAGAGTTATGTATTTAATCATAACAATTTAATTTCTAGAACTTGAAAATAGTAATTACAATTATTTATTATGTTTTATGAAAATTTTTCTTTCACGAGTGACGCTTACGCCTCAATACACCTCGAGGACTAATATCATAGAGTTATGTATTTAATCATAACTATTTGATTTCTAGAACTTGAAAATAGTAATTACAATTATTTATTATGTTTTATAAAAAAAATTTCTTTCACAAGTGGCACGCCTCTATACACCTCGAGGATTACGCCTCGAGGCTTATGTCTCAAGGATTACGCCTCGAGGCAATACTGGGAAAACGCCTCACGCTTTTTAAAACCTTGCAAACAGTGTTCTTTCTCAGTCGTCACAAGATGGAAGGGGATGTGCTTGCATCAGAGATTATTGTGAGTTGACGTAGTAAAAAAGACCAAAGGACTCCTTTGGAAGGTGCATTTTCCAAAAGCACGTGACTGCATTAACTGATGGTTCTTGAGGGGACGTCATTGCATCTTAGGGAATTTCCGAGCTAATGGATTGGTTGGATAAAGAGATGCGTAACCACTGCTTCTTATGCAGTACTGGTGAATGGTAGGTAGGAGAGGGCTTTCTTTCAACCGCAACGCAGAGTTAGACACCACCGCGTTGCTTTCTCTGTGGCAGAATGGGACATCGCATGTATTCTTGCTGGTATTCGGCGGCGGGAGGTAGCGCCAGGAATCGCATGGACAGACAACGAGTGGGCTCGCAGCGCCCGGTATCGCATGGTCAAGGTGGTGGATCGCATGGTGTCCGAGATTCTCGCTCTTTTGCGCAAGTTGTTGGTGGCGGTGGTGCAACCGAGGGGGAGCTGGGTGGAGCACCTGAGGGGGAGCCGGGCGGTGTTCCTGCACCTGTGGGGGGGGCTAAGCATGGTTCCTGCTCCGGTTTTGACGTGGGAGGAGGGTCGCAGGCTCCGTCCTGCGCGGGTGCACCTGTGCATGGCTTCTTGGAGGCGGATACGGTGTTGCGCACCTCGATGGTGGGGTTGTCGAAAGTGGGGAGAGGGGGTTTGAGGCGCAGGCGGCAGGGGCGGCAAGGCCGGGAGCGGGACTGCATGGCGATGGGGCTTTCGCGGGCTTGCAGGCTCCTACCGCGGAGCACCTCGCTGTTGTGGGTGTCCGGCTCAGGCCGGGTATTTCTTGGGATGCCATTCGCAAGGTTTGAAAAAACGAAAGGCGGAACGAGGCGGTCTCCTTGGAATCGAGGCGAGGCGTAGCCTCGAGGCGGTCGAGGCGTAAGCCTCAGTTATATATAGAAAAATATCTATAAAACTACAATTATATGTCTCTTTATGTAATTATATGTTCTCTGCCCAATATATAATAATTTACACTACAAGATATGATGAAATAATAAAGATAAGAACCCCAAAATAGAAAGATATACAAATGTATGAGAATGCATATGTTAGTATTCATCAGAATTCTAACTCTCTAACCCAAGTTGAAGAACTAGTGTATGCACCCCTCCTGCCATAACATACCCCAACAAGACGGGGGTCTCGCTGCTGTGTTCGTGGGCTCTCCCTGGTGCAACGGGAGAGCCTCTTTCGTCGGTCTGGTGATTCGGATGTCAAATGGCGGCAAATGCGCGTGGCGGATGGTGCGGTTTCACTCTCAGAAGTTTGTGTCGCGGAGGTTCGGGGGGGTGCCATTCCTCTCCCGCACGGTGCATGCTCTGTCGAAGGTGACCGGCCGATGGGGGCAAGTCCTGGCAGTTCTGGACGATGGCTTGGCGCCAGGTGCTGACTGGGCATGTGCGAGGATTCTTCTTGAGTGCTCTCCACGGTTTATTGAGGCTATGGCTGGCAAGGTGCTCTTCGAGAGGTTGGTTCTGGGCTCCTGGTCTTTCAAGGTCGAATTCCTTCTTTTGCCGTCGACGCCGGCGCCGGATCCTTCACCGTCTTCCTCGGCCTTGCGCGGTGGTGGATCGGGCTCTCGGCATGGGGGGGGACGGTTGGGCTTCTCCTCGCCACGTGTCATCTTTCAGGGATGTTATCGAAGAGACGCCTGGGGAGGGCAACGGTTCGGGGGTATCGTCTGCAGCCCCTGGGGACGCGCGTGCGCGTCATGGCAGCCGTGATTTGGTGGCGTTGGATATTTTCGAGGTTGATATGAATCCTTCAACTCCATCCTTTGTCGGAGGACTCTTTGCATTCGGACCTCTCAACGCGCGTGGCAAGGCTCCCTTTGGTTCCATTTATCGGATCTGGTGTTATCTGTGGTGGGGCACCTTCTCGGGTAGTGACCAACCCGGGCGCGGTTTCGGAGCCCCTTTCTTGGACATCCGAATATTTTTGTCCTCAGCCCATCAACTCAGTGGCCCCCAGCCCGCTGGTCCCTCTGGATGACTTATACTCTCCTTCCTTCTTGCTATCGGCTGCATCTACTTCATCCCAGGATGACCCTTCTGTCTCCTTGCCACCAGACCGTGGGGTGCCCTCTCCGCGGGGTTCAACGGCTGGTGGCGAGACTCCAGGGTTCGCTTTGGCTAATTTCTATGGTGGCGCTACTATTGATGTGCTTGTAGTAAATTCCCCTCCCTCTCGATTTGGTCGAAGCTACAGTCGGAGGCGGTCTTCTCGTCTTGGAGATCCTATCATTTCTTCTCCCCTTGGAGACTCTTCTTCTATGGTACTGCGCGAGGCAGTGGCGGAGGCGGCCGGTCTAACTCGCTTGGTGGGGCGATCGCCTGCTGGTTTATGATGATTTCCTCTCGGGATGTAGTGCTTTCGGGGGCCCTGTCGTTGTTAATGAAGATTTTGTCATGGAATGTGTGTGGTCTTGGCGACCTTCACCGTCGGCGCACCTTGGGTGCGCGTCTCTTGGAATGGGACTGCGACATTGCCTTTATTCAAGAAACCAAGCTGTCTGCGTTGGATGTTGATTTGTGGCGGTCCTTCGGTGCTGGTCATGTGGATGCTTTTCGCTCGTTGGACGCGATTGGCGCGGGCGGCGGTATATTTGTGGCGTGGCGCTCCTCGCGCTTCTCCTTCTCTTCTATGCAGGTTGGGCGGCACTCCCTCTCTGTGGTGTTGACGTTGTCTGATTCTAATGCGAGTGTCGCTTTTACTTGTGTTTACGCGCCTAATTCTCACATCACTCGCCGGGAACTATGGGAGGATTTGCGGGAGGATGCGCTCGCTTTTGGGGACTTGCCTTGGCTTTTGAGGGGTGACTTCAATGTCACGTTGCTCTCCCAGGACCGCCCCCGTGGTCGCGGGGGTCATGATCCCGGTTCTGGGGATTTTTTGACTTCATTCGTGATCTGGCTCTGGAGGGGCTCGTGCCCAATGATATCTCTTACACTTGGAGGACAAATACTTCCAGATCGCGGATCGATCGATTTTTGGCAAATATTCGCATGATGGAGGTCTTCCCCTTATGTGCGGTCAGCTCTCGCCCGCGGTCTTTCTCTGATCACAGCCCCATTATTTGGGATTCCGGGGATGATCAGCGTCCTCGTGGCCTCTTTTGTTATGAGAGGTGATGGCTTCTCGAGCCGGGGTTCAAGGATCTCGTGCGCAATCATTGGGAGCAGACCACTTATGCGGGCACTGTTGCCCGACGTTTTGATCATAAATTATCTTCCCTCAGAAAGGTCTTGGCTTCTTTTAAGAGGGACTCGCGATAGGCTCGTATTGCCGCCCGTAAGGAGGCTGACGATGTGATTATGAGGTTCGACCTACTTGAGAACGAGAGGGATTTGCTTCCGGGTGAGTTGGCCGCGCGCGCTGCGGCTGCTGAGCAGGCAAGGTTGGAGGATCGGAAGTGGTCGATCGAGTGGCGCCAACGCTCGCGGGTGCGGTGGCTTAAGGAGGGGGATGCCAACACTGCGTATTTCCACAGGGTGGCGAGCGGCCGTCGGCGGTCCAATTCTATTTCATCTATTCTCATCAATGGCGCCCTCATACAGGGGGAGAAGGAGATGGGCGAGGCTGTGGGGAATTACTTTCGGGGCGTGTTTGGGAACCCTGCTCCGCGGCAGTGGAGATGGTCGGGCCGTGGGGCTTCCACTCTTCCTTCGCCTGCTGCGGAGGCGCTTGCCTGCCCGCTTTCTATGGAGGACCTCAAGGGGGTTGTCTGGGACCTCAATTCCGATGCTGCGCCGGGGCCCGATGGCTTCCCGATGTCTTTTTACAGGGATTTCTGGGACGTTGTTGCCAATGATGTTTTAGATGTGGCGCGGGATTTCTGTGAGGGGAACCGTGGCTTTGATAAACTTAACAGGGCTCTTATTGTTCTTATTCCAAAGTCAACCTCGGCCAATCGGATTGAGGATTTTCGCCCGATTTCCATATCGAATGCGATTTACTTAATCATTGCTAAGGCTCTGGTAAGGCGGCTATCTCCACTCCTCGACTCGCTTATTTCGCCTTCACAGGCCGCTTTTGTTCGCGGGAGGCAAATTTCTGATTGCTATGCAGTGGTCTCGGAGATTATTGAGGCGTGGCGCAAGAATGGTTCGAAGGGGATCTTATGGAAGATTGACTTTGCGAAGGCATACGATACTCTTGATTGGCGGTTTCTGTGGTCCGTGCTTATGAGGAGGGGGTTCCCTTCGATTTAGATTTCGTGGATGCGGCGATGCGTGACCACGGCCTCCCTTTCTGTTCTTCTCAATGGTCGCATGGCTGGGGGCTCTTTCCAACCTCGTAGGGGGGTTCGACAGGGGTGTCCCCTTGCTCCCCTATTGTTCGTTTTGGCGGTCGATGTATTGTCGCGCATGATTGATGGAGTGGTCGCGGCCGGGCTTTCTCGCGGGTGCTCCTTTGGCACTTACCATGTTCCACTTATACAATTTGCTGATGACACAATTTGCTTCATCGAGGGTGGTACCCCGAGCGTTTCCAGTATGGCTATTACTCTACGTTTATTCAGCGAGCTATCGGGCCTTCAAATCAACGGGAATAAGTCCAAGGTCGTCCCTTTCTCCATGTCTACGGCGGAGGTTGGGGAATGCGCGAGGCTGCTGGGCTCTCCTCCTGCCGCTCTCCCTTTTGACTACTTGGGTCTGCCTTTGACGGTGGGTTGCGCTCGCATTCGCGATTGGCGGGCGGTTGTGGAGAAGATGGAGGCTCGGTTGGCTGGGTGGCATGCGGCTCTTCTCTCCTGTGGCAGTCGGTTAGTGTTACTCAAATCTGTATTATCTTCCATCCCAATCTACTTTTTCTCTGTGCGTGGGATGCCTAAGGGGGTACGATCAAGATTGGAGAAGTGTATGCGGGGCTTCTTGTGGGGGAAGAAGGGGGGTGGGGGAAGGGGTGTGCATTTGGTGGCGTGGGATGAGGTCACGCGGCCTAAGCGGGAGGGGGGACTGGGCGTAAGGCGGTTGGAGGTGGTGAACGATGCCCTCTTGCTCAAATGGGCGGCGAAGGTTTGGGGTAGGGAGGAGAATTTCATGTTATATTGTTTAAGGGAGGCGGCGGGGGTTGAAATCTCCTCTGCATTTCGTGGGGGTATCCAGGGACACTTCTCATCTTTTTGGTCGTGGGGTAATGGACGCCCTTAACCGCAGTAGACTTTTATTTGCTCCTAAGCTCGGTGATGGAAATTCGCTTCGCTTTTGGGGGGATGATTGGACAGGGAGGGGTGCCCTACGGACCCTTTACCCTCGGTTGTTCGCTTTGGTGACCGACAAGGACGTCACGGTGGCTTCTTGCTGGGATGGTGGCCATTGGTGCCCTTCAATTACTGATAACTTATAGGACCAGCGGTTGCAAGATTTCATCTCCCTCATGGATGTTCTCGCTGACGCTCCCAGGCCTTCTATTGGCCCTGATCATTTGGTTTGGAAGGATGGCCCCTTCTCTACCCGTAAGGCGTACCAAGCTCTTTTACACAACTCTATCGGGGATGATGCTACCTTCTTGCGGGATTGCAGATTCTTGTGGGGTCTCAAGCTCCCTGAGCGCATCGGCATATTTCTTTGGTTATTACGACGTGGCCGATTGTTAACTCGTGACCGATGTGCTACTATGTTTACCAATGCCTCGCCCATCTGCGGCCTTTGTGGCCTGGAGACGGAAAATATTGACCACTTATTCTTTCATTGCGGTTGTGTTTGTGCCCTGTGGGACGACTTGGGCTGGCTTAACCTGTCCTCATTTGCCTCGCTCTGCGATAGCTTGATCAATGCTAGGGGCCGCCCTCGGGACTTTTTGCTGGAGCCAATTGCGCGGTTGTAGAGCATTTGGCTGGGAAGGAACGAAGCTCTTTTTGCTCGGCAGCGGTTCTACTTGGAGAATATTCGTATTTCGGCCTCGGGGTTCCTTCGTGATTGGTCCTCTAGCTAGTATGATGCTTTTGTAAAGGGGGGTATCATATCTGGGATACCATCCGCCCTTTTGTATTTAGGTTTCCTGTTCGTCCCTTCTCTCTTGTAAGTATTTTTCTTTCTTTCTCTTTAATGCATTGGGGCGAGCACCGTTGAGTGCGTCCCCCTTTTTTTGAGCCTCAAAAAAAACGCAGAGTTAGACACATGTGCACGACGGCATCATCACTTTTTTATGGCGGCAGATGCATTAGTTAGGATGGTGGTGAAGGCTGGTGATAGTGGTTTTCTTGCAAGATTCTGCACGGGAGGGGGATTTCGATCCCCATTCTTCAGTGCGCTGACGATACTATCTTCTTTGTGAAGGGAGACGTTGCGACAGTGAAGGGAATGACCACCATTAATCATTATAGAGTTTTTTGGGTTGGTCTCATGCTTGAATATTGATCTACCAAGTCTGCTTTTATGCCTTTTGGTATGGGTGAGGAGAAGGTGTCATGTGAGAGTGCTTCGCAAGCGTGACGAGGGGATCTCAATATCACTTATCTTGGGTTATCTCTAGTATGCGATAGGTTGCTATAGTCAGATCGATTGTCATTAATTGAGAAGATTGAGAAGAAGTGGACGAGGTGTCGTGTTGTATGTCTGTCGAGAAGTGGTCGCCTAGTGCTTTTGGAGACATTGGCAGCTATTCCTAAGTTCTTTCTTTCTACTCGATTGTTGCCTGCTGGGGTGAGAAGGAGATTGGAGGACATTATGAGGTGGTTCTTATGGGCATCTTCAAGGGAAAAGAAGGGGTTGCCTTTGGTGGGGAGGAAAACGCTGATGCTGGCAAAGGAAGATGGTGGGTTGGGGATACGAAGCATGGAGGCGATGAATCATGCTCTTCTTTGTAAAGTAGGCGACCCGTATTAGGGGAGGAGGGTCAGATCTCCTTTGCAGGAGTTATTGCTCAGCCTATGAAATATCCGAGGATCATTCTATACATGATGGCGTACCTCTACCTTTCAATTATTGGAAGGGGATTTTCTCTATGCATTCGCATGTGGTACCGCACATGGGCATGTCTTAGGGCATGGATGTGGCATCAAGTTCTGGAGATATGACTGGAGTGGGTTTGGACCGTTGCAGGTTCGTTTTCTATATCTTTTTGCATTGGCAGTTGACACGAAGATTTCCGTCAGAGCTTGAAGGGTTGGAAGTAGATGGATCTTTTTGAAAGGAGTTGTATGATCAGCAGTTCGAGGAACTTTTGTTGTTGCAGGAGGCACAACCAGTTGAGAAGGGATGGATGGCTCTGTAGGCAATTGGTCATGGCCTGATGGACATTTCACCATGCGAAAGGCATATACGTCTTTGTACAATCAGGAGATTGTGATTACGACGATGGCATCAGACTTGTGGAGTTGGAAGGTGCCGCTACGAGCCCAGATATTTATTTGGTTGTTGAGAAAGGATCGTCTTATGACTGGTGATAGGCGGGCTCGGTTCTTTCGTGGATGTGATGGTACTTGTTATCGTTGTTAGACAGAAGATTAAATCATTACGCGTCTATTCTTAGGGTGCTTGATTGCTAAAGAGGTGCATGATGCAGCCATGGTAGAAAGAATAGAGACAGGGCCTAGAATAAGCTGTCGAGATCCCTTGACGCTCTTGGATGTGGAAGTAGGCCAACCAAAGTGTGAGTAGCGGCTATCTTGTGGTCTATATGGCTTGCGTGGAATGGGTATGTCTTAAGGGAAGAGTGAATGTATAGGGAAAATGTGATTAAACATGCTAAGAGCTTAAATACCTTTTGGTGTTTGTAATTATTTCTGAACTCTGAGAGGTCAGACCGAAGCTGAGTGGGTGAAGGTGAGTGGCGGAGCCTCAAAGCGAAGCGGCTGGTGTATACAGCTTGGTAGTTGAGCCTTGTGTTCTCCATCGTGCTCGAATCGACAGGTCAGAGCCGAAGTCGACTCTTTTTCCATCATCTCATCGCGGGAAGGGGTCAGGGCCCCTACGAAATCTGCAGACTGTACCCCTCGCTCAACTGACACCCTCCTCATCCAACGGGCAGAGACGCGACTGACTGAGAGACATCATCTGACTCGACAGACAGGAAGACAACCCTTATATCCTAGTTGCTCGCTATGCCCACACTACCCGCCACAGAATAGGCAACTTCTCAACGTCATACCCTCTTTTTCCTCAAAAAAAATATTTGCCAAGCAAGGACCAAGTTCTAACATAAGTTAACCTGATTATATATGAACAAGGAAGGAAATATCGGTATCGATATCGTTTCGATACAATGTCGATACCGATATATCGCCGATATATCGACGCATATCGCCGAAACCCGGTATCCACCAAGGCATTTTCTCCTGCCGATATCCGATATCGTCCATATCGGCGATATATCGATGACCTGTCGATACCGATATATCGCCGATATATCGACGATATATCGCGATATGGTGATCCCTGTATATGAAGATCAAATTCATCAACAAATAAACTCGATGTCAGCCAATATGGTCAAAGCTGCATTTAAGCAGTGTAAACATAAGCACTAAATTTAAGGTAACCACATACCAAGGGTGGCCAGCCCTTTATTCTTTTCAAAAGAAAATAAGCACTAAGTTTTCACTGCAGAAGCAAAGAAGGAAAAATCACAATATACAACCAATAAACAATATAACATTCCAACATTTAAATTGGGTGTTTTGATGTTAAACATAATATACGACCAACATGGCAACTTACTTGGACACTGTAAAACAATGATAGAATCAAACGTTGTGCTTCTATTACATCTCCAGGCCCAGATAAGTTCAGTAAGCCTTGCCCATGGACACCTAGATTAGCGTTAGAATGAATCATAGAAGACCCCTGGAATGTTGTAGAAAGATTGTCAGGTTTGTACGGTCCCCATATCAGTGTAAATGTGATAAATCCAGCAATGGTGATACCTTCAGGACTATCAAATTACTGGCCTCCAGCAATGATGTAGCAACCATGGAATCCCCGCCACCATCTATAATCATTTGTGAATTCCACATCAATAACATCTTTACAGACATTCGTAAAGCCCCAAATACCTAGAGAAAAATGTGCGGCCAGGTAACATATGTTAATTCCAGTCAACAGCAGACAGATTAAACTATATGTAACAGAAGAATATTACTACTTAGGTTGTTTCTAGAGAGAAATATTAGCCTCGTCAAATGCATATTTGCAAAAAAAAAGTGGGTTTGTTATCTGAGATAATCACAAATTCATGATGTAAAAAACATAAAAAAGGATAGAGTTATCCTATGGGGGTATTACGTGCTACTTCAACTCATAACAAGTTCATACGCAAAAACTGATTAAAAGACCGTTTCATTTTCATAAAGATTTCTAGCGGCCTGAGAAGCAATGCATTCAAATAGTTGGTTGTTTAATACTGCCAAAGCATTATGCAATCAAAATAAGTTACACAAAAAGTTGCAAAGACTACATGGATTCTTGCCTCTATTAAGATCTATCTTTGGTCATTCTCGGGCTTAGATCCAAAAAGCTAAGATCCCTTCGGATAATCTCATTCCAACACTTATTGGGCCTTATCACCCTCTCTTAGCCGGCTCAACATCCCAAAACTTGCATCTCCTAACTGGTTCATCAGCTAACCTCCTTTGCAAATGGTCAAATCACCTTAAGTGGTTCTTTTGCAGATTATTCTCGATCAGAGCTACACCAGCTTTCTTTCTTATACATGAGTTAACAAAATGAAGATGCGGGTGATCAAACCCCGTGCCTCTCGCATGCGGGGGATCATAATGATACAATAGCCAAAAAAAGTGGTAGGCAATTTTATGAAAATGGTAACAAAAATGGTGATAAGACAAGGAACAATAACTAATTAGAGAAAACTAAGTGTGTAAACTAAAGAAAGGATGACAGGCAACATTAACCAAACCCCACACCAATATGCATCATATTGGATTTTTATAAATTTTGCATTTTCGACTCATTCGATACCAAAATGGAATAGGATTCGGGGATTAATCCAATCCATCAGGTACCTGGTAAAGTTGTGTGCCGAAGTGTTATCTGTTTCATATTTAATACTTGCAACTTTTGTAGTAAAGCCCATCTATCGTTGACAAATACAACCATCATCATGTTGTTAATGAGGCTTCATTTAGACCGGGGTGTTTTCTAAGCCGGAGGCAGATCCTCTAATTTGGGATCCATCGTGGACAAATACAACCACCATCATGTTGTTAATGACGCTCCATTTGGATTAGGAGTTTTTCTAAGCCGAATATTGATCATCCAATTTGGGATGCCATCCATATAACCAAGGGAAAAGGCAAACAAAACAAACAAAGACGTACCACAGGTACCACCCCTTTTATAACTTCATAAAAGGCATAAAGACGCGCAAGATGCATGCAATGCCTTCCCATTGTGCACAATATTCTCCACAAAGTATTTGCCGCCTCCGCATATGAATGACCATCATAACCCGCAAAACAACTAACGGCGTGCTCCAATTTTGCCTCCTTCTGTACGTTATAATCACCACCATCCACACTACAAAAAAGTTGTTCCACCCATTCGATTCACAAATACCACCACACTGAGGTCGCATAAACAAAAAGAAGATATGTTCCTCATCATCCTCCCCCATCCACACACCCGGCACATTTTGCCCAAACCAATACTCCACAAAGCTCTCAGCACCATAGCTGAAAATATTGCGATATGCCGTTAACATTATCACTGATAAGTTGATAGCGCCAGTTGGAAATATAGATAAGGGGTATACTATCATTTTCTCGCCCAAATATCGCCGATATACAGAAATAGTAAGATTCCTTCACATTAATTTCTTATTTTGACGATATGGACAATATCGACCCTTACCTTCCCCATTTCACCCCGGTCTGTACAGAGAGCATTTGTGAAGTTTTTTTTTGAAAGCCATGAGAGGGGGGTAACACGCTATGGTGCCCTCCCCAATATATTAATTAAGAAAAGGAAAACGAAGAAAAAGTACAAGCGATAGCAGTCACATAGAGGTCCAGGCTTCTGCAAAGGCCTTGGACTGAAAACAACATTCTCAATATAGAATCTATGCCCCGAGAACACCAGGGCATTTCTAGCCAGCCAAACACTCTACGGCAAAGAAAGCGGACCCAAAATCTCCATCCGCGGTCGCAGACGAGCCGAGCGAAACGAATCCCAGAAGGCATCAAATGACGAAGTGTTGATCCAGTTGTACCCCGAATCGGCCCACGAACCGACCGTGTACGAGCAGCAGAAAAATAAATGGTCCACCGACTCAGGGCCCACCCCCACATAGGTAGCAAGCTTCGGGAGAGGAGCCAAAGAAACACGCACATCGATCACGAGTCATTAAGCGCTTGCGCCTGAAGAGCCACAGGAAGAAACCAATCCGTTCAGTGAGGCGAAGTTCCCAGATCAACGAGCATTTGTGAAGGTTTTGCGAGAGTCCAGAGAGCGTTTGAGGGAGATCTTGGAGGCTCACTGGCCTAGATGACCCACAGATCAACGAAATGTCATTATGCACTCTAGATTTTTGTTAAACGAATTATCTTATGGTCGTTCTCGTCTCTATTTCTTTATTTTCCTACATTTGTTTGTCAAATCTCCATCTTTGCCTAAATTTGGTAATATTATCCAAAATATCAACCATTTTGTATGTTAAAAAGAATTTTTCTATGTCAAACTTAGATACATATTTTATTAGTCGGGAATAAAATGGATCTTTCTAAGTCAAGTCTATTTCTTTATATGCCAAATCCGAGGGAATTCTTTTCATTTTTTTTATTTCAAACTGATGTAAATATTTCGAATTGAGGTGTCATTTTTGAATGCTTGCATGCATTATCCCATTCACTTTGAGGAGTGAAGATCATGGCTTATGGGTCAAACACTACACATGCTGGAGAAGGACGAGAGATTAGACGGAAGTATACTACTATGTTGGTGGTGAGAAAACAAAGAATTTGTGAAAAATTTGTGGAAAGAAAATTGGAGATGGGAACACTAGACCAGACCATCCGTTGGTGGCTACAAGAATGCGTCCAAATGCCTTATTTCCTCGAGAAATCAAGAATAAAGTGAAGACTAACTTGAAGGGGCATATTGAGAAGAGTGTCAGCAGAGACAAATGTTCAACAAAATCATGTTCGAATGAGATTTGACACCATCTTATTCAGATAATGATTCCCATGTTCGGATGACATTCAGACCGCGACACATAAGAATGTATATAAGATAGCAATAAGGGACTCTATGAGGATTGAGCACGAGAGATGGGAATTCATCGATCATGGTGGTCTTGGACCGATTGGTGTGAGTGCAAGATTACTTCTTGAGATTGGAGCTAGAAGTGACAGTAGTAGAGGAAGTGGTGCATCTGAGGCACCACCAAACAAGAAGGAAAAATGAAAATGACTCAAACCATTGCTTGAAAAAGCTGGCTCAACTCACTACATTCCGAGAAAGGTCCAAAGCAGAAGGCATTGAAAGATTCATTTAGAGACATTACGAAGCAAGTTGGAAGAATTGTCATCAAATTATTTGTTGGAAAGGACATTCTAGTAAATGTGACCAGGAGATTACTCTAACAACACACAAATGATGAGATAATTATTTTTTTGAAGAAAAAAGGGCCACCACCGTATAGGTGTGTGCCCAAAATCTTCACTACTAATCACCTCATTAAAAATACAAGCCTGAAATAGAAACAAGCTGTGTACGAGATTATTGTGACAGGAAGAGGCGCAAAAGCTTCAACCCCCCACAAATAACAAACAAATATCTCTATGCAGAGGATGAGATTGAAGAAAACATTGCCCAGATGAAGAAAAAATAGCCTAAAAATGAGTAGATCCTCATGTGAGATGGTTGAACGAGCCACACATGGAAGCAAATCATCAACTTCCTTGAATATTGTGAAGGTTATGAAGTGTTTATCATGCTTACGGAAATATACAAGTGTCAAGGATCACAAGTGCATACTCAAGCTCTTGCAAGATGTCATTAAAAAGGCCGAACCAGATAACATTTTATAGAGAGAGATCAACAACGACAGGAACTTCAAAAAGGTTGTGAAATAATTATGAAATCCAACAAATATGATATGGGATCCTTTGGACCACGTACAATGCACATTGCATTGACCTGATCTTAAAGGATTTTAGGAAGAGGAAGACCAACAAGAATGTAGTTTATCAGATTTAGATCACTCACGTCATTCAGTTACAACCATGATGGAGCATGTGTAAGGCTGACATTGTGAGGTCCGAAATAACCAGATTGCAACCAAATCTGTAGTGTTGTGAAGCATGCAACAAAGAAAGGCAAGGCTCAAGAAAATATGGTGTTCAGGCAAGTGGGTTGAGATCCCAAAGATGTGACAAGATCAAGGTAGAAAGGCAGAAATCTTGACCAGCAATTTGAATTTCTGTAATTGTTGGAGTACTTGATTGTGCGCCTATTGAGTTGTAGATGGGTAAATGGATACCTCCAGGATCCATTTACCCCATCCACAGTTTAGTCCCACATCTACCAGTGGTCGGACTTGGAGGCTCTGTGGAGGCTATATAAGGAGCCCTAGACCTCCTGTATCCATTGAGAAAAAGCAATAAAGCATATGGTCCTTTGAGCGCTTCTCCCGTGGTTTCATCCCGCTCCTTAGGGAGTAGGGTTCCACGTTAAATCTCTTGTGTTCTTCAATTTCTTTATCTTTATTTCTGATTCCGCTTCCGCTTCCTATTTTCTAACATGATATCAAAGCGGGTTCATTTCTCGTGGATGTATTTTATTTTTCGAGATTCATTTTTCGAGTTCATATTCTTGAAGCTTCGTTGAGGACGATTGTGTTTGGAGTTTTTCAAGTACTGTCCAAATTCTAGGGCGGTGTTATTCCTTCAACGCAACTCCAATGGGAGAAACCCTAGATTTCCGGCTCGCAATACAGCAGATCTTCCAGGCAGCAGGTCATACGAGGTCGCGTTGCATCGTTCCTTCATGTCGTGTGATATCCAACCACCAGGAGCCACACGACGATGCAAAAAACCGCCCTTCTCGCAGAGCACCAGGCTCCAGGCAGAGGCAGAGCACACAGGAGCAGACCAGCAACATCCAGGTGGGAGGCTCATCTCCCATGGTGGCGGCATCCTCCCGCACCAACTACAGCCTAGACTGCCCCCTTATCGTTTCCAAGGTAGCGGCGGCAGATCCCGCATCCCCATCTTCTTCGACGGTAAGCAGCAGGACGACATGCTCCCGCAGTCGCATCTCCCTTGCAGCGTCTCAGGCGACGCGTCTGCTCCTCGCATCGCGTGCTCGGGCGCGTAGGCGGCGGCATGAACTTCCCAAACGCGAGACGGCGCAACTCCACGCGCAGGCACCTCCATCCCAGGCGCGAGGCGACAAGGACCCCCCCCTCCCGATGGCGGCACAACATCCTTCTTCCAGCCTGCCACTGGAGATCTCCAGGCAGTAACAGGCGGTTGCACGGCAAGTGAAGGTTCCCAGCGGTAACCCACCCATAGCGCATAGCGGCTATCTCCAGGCCGCAGGCTCCGCCCATCAGCGACTCTGCGAGGCGGAGCTCCAACTGTCCAAGCCCTACTTCCCAGCTCCAGGAGGCGATCGTGCTCCCCATCAGAGGTCAGAGAGCCCTCCCCTACACAGACGACCTCCTCCCTTGGCGGCGCGAGCCCCAGGCGCAGGCGGCAGCTTTTCCAGAGAGGTTCCCACGATTCGGAACCCTAGAGCCTCGTGAGGTATTTAAAAAAAAACATTTTTTAAAGCAAGTGGGCTGTGGCTTGTAAAAAAGGGGCGGGCACGGGAAAAAATGTTAAAAAAATAGAGAGAGGGTGAGTTGGGCCCAAGTGGGCCACTTTATTTAAAAAAAGGAAAGAGAAAAGCTGAAAAAAATAACGGCATAAAAAAATGTTTAGAAAAAATTCACAAAAAATGTGCAACGGCTATATAAGAAAATTCGTGAAGTAGCCAAAAATGATGATTTGAGAAGCCAGAAAAAAAAAAAGAAGAGCCGGGATTTTTTTTGAAACGGCCAAATGTTATCCATGTTTTGAGAAGTCGAAAAATTTGTGATCGGCTTATTGTTTCTTGTTTCTGCCTATCTTTTTTGTCTTCTCCCAACTTGGTCGACGTCTATGTTTTTTGACAAGTATGGGAGAAAGGGGGAGTATTGTGTAGAGTCACAGGTCTTGTTCACATTGAGATGTCAGATTCTCCAGACTAGCCAGATATTCCAGACTCTACAGTTCAATTTCAGACTCGACGAAAGATTTCGAGTCCACAGTTTCAGACACGCATGAATATGCGGTCTTTATTCAGATGTGCAGATGTTTGCCATCTTTTGTAGTGGTCCCCATCATTCTTCTTGTTTTTTCGGTCAGAGTTTTCATGTGAGCCATAGGGAGTCCGAAGTAGAGGACCATTCCCTATGCCATGTTGGCAAGGGTTTTCATGTGATATCATAGGTACTCCATAGTAGAATATCATTCTCTATGCTAGATGGGAGAGACCCAGTTCTCCGACGAGGAGACCTCTTTCAGGCTCCATTCTCCAGCGACCGTAGACTCCGACGAGGATTGCACTTCCACGATCTTTTTCAATTCGGCCCTTTTTTCAGAGATGGAGCAGTTGTCCACCTGTTGTGGCGGGCTAGAGTACTCCGACGAGGAGACTCATTTCCAGTTGCAGTGATTCTGACAGGCGCAGTTCAGAGCACATGCTCTCCGACGAGGAGATTTAGTTGACTCACTCTCCAGCATGTTCGTCCTCCTCATCTGCACGACATGAGAAGCAATGTCCTCGACAGTAGCCGACAGTTGTGCGCATTGAGTTGATATTGTCTGTATTGTCATCTAAGTTGAGTTTCTTTCATGTTGTCCAACCTGAGCATTGCATGCTCCAGCTTGAGGTGGAGAGTTGCAGTATTTGGTTGTGGACCTATTGAGTTGTAGATGGGTAAATGGATACCTCCAGGATCCATGTACCCCATCCACAGTTTAGTCCCACATCTACCAGCGGTGGGACTTGGAGGCTCTGTGGAGGCTACATAAGGAGCCCCAGACCTCCTGTATCCATTGAGAAAAAGCAATAAAGCATATGCCCCTTTGAGGGCTTCTCCCGTAGTTTCATCCCACTCCTTAGGGAGTAGGTTTCCACGTTAAATCTCTTATGTTCTTCAATTTCTTTATCTTTATTTCTGCTTCTGCTTCCTATTTTCTAACGATAATAATGTCATCCATGCAGTTAAGATCATGAATTGGTTGTGTCGGCATTGAGGATGGTGAACAACAACAAAAGGTCAACACAAGGCCGGTATACAAGGTCATGCAGATGATGATGATGGAAAAGGTGAAAGAAAGCATTGGTAAAGCTTCTAAAGTGTGGTTAAACATTGTTAGATAATATAATGCAGAAAAGAATATCAGAGAAAAGAATAAAATATTTAGGAACACCGAGATTTAAATGTGGAACCCAACTCCCTAAGGAGCAAGATGAAACCACGGGAGAAGGCCTCAAAGTGCAATATGTTGCATTCAACTTTCTCATCTGATACGAGGGGGGGTCTCTGGGGCTTTTTATATAGCATCAACAAACCCTCCAAGTCCCACCACTGGCAAATGTAGGACTAAACACTGGGATGTGGTAAATGGATAATGTAGTGATCTATTTACACATCTACAAGAATGACACATATACTCCAACATTCCCCCTCAAGTTGGAGCATGCAATGCTCAGCTTGGACAAGCAAAAAGAAATCTCAAACTCACAATACAAGACACTACAGACAATATCAACCCAACGCGCACAACTGTCTACTGTTGTCGACGATGTTGCTTCTTCCGTCGCGCCGGTGAGAAGGAACAAGCATGCTGAAGTGTGAGTCAAACAGAATCTCCTCGTCGGAGAGTGTTGGGAAAAATAAAAGACTTGTTTATTCCATACGCCCTAGGCTCTCTTATATAGAAGAGTAGCCTATGGGTAAAATACATCAAAAGTCCAAGAGAAAAAAGAGAAAATATGAAACGGTACAAAATAGAATAACATATATCTCTACACTCCCCCTCAAGGTGGAGCATAAATGTCAATCATGCTCAGCTTGGACGAACACTTCTGGAACGGCCCTCGAAGTAACGCCTTGGTTAAGATGTCTGCAGTTTGATCCCCTGAGCTAACATGAGATGTAGAAATAAACCCCTTCTGAATCATATCTCGTATGAAGTAATAATCAACCTCAATGTGCTTGGTTCGTTCATGAAATGCTGGATTATTTGCAATAAATAGGGCAGCTTGATTGTCACATTCCAGAGCCATAGAAAAAGGGACTTCTATACAAGGTTCAGGAAAGCGGTATGCGTATGCGTTCGGACAGGTCACTGAATAGCGATTAAGCGGTATGCGGGGGCATATGCGGGGTATATACGGTTCTACGCGATTTTCTATTTTTTATTTAAAAATAAATAAATATCTACAAAAGTGACTTCAACTAAATTGAATTTATGAGTAAATGTGGTCCAACAAAAGATCTATGAAAAATGATTTTCATGTAGAGCTCAAAATAGTATAACTAAATATGAAAATCATCAAAGATAGTATTACATAATCTAATTTAATATATAGAATCAAAATAATACAAGATCCGGATCTTAATATCCAGATTTGATTATCCAACTGGAGCTTAAGCGGCCGCACGGAGTGCATATGCGCCCGCACTGCCTGCATATGCGGGCCATATATGCGCAAAGGGCGCAAAAAGCGGGGTTTCAAGTAATCGGTGCGCTGAGGAGGCCGCTTAGGCATATGCGGCCGCATATGCGGCCGCACGGACCGCTTTCATGAACAGAGCTTCTATATATAAATCTGTAAGAACAGCTTTCACCCAAATAATTTCTGTACTGACCTGAGCAATAACCCTATATTCAGACTCAGCATTGGATCTTGCTACAATTGTTTGCTTCTTGCTTCTCCAAGAGACCAGAGAGTCTGACATACACAGCAAATCCAGTGGTGAACTTCCTATCCTTAGGGCATCATGCGTAATCTGCATCTGCACATGCTGAAATGGTAATCTCCTTGTTTTTCTTGAACAGCAGACCTGCACCTGGAGATGACTTAAGATACATGAGTATCATATGTATAGCATCCATATGTACCTGACGGGATTGCTCCATGAATTGGCTCACCCGACTAACAGTAAAAGAGATATCGGGTCTGGTAATAGTAACATAGAGAAGTTTACCCACCAGTTCTCTATATCTTCTCCTATCCACCTCATCAGTGTTGTCACCATATAATTTCATACTGTGATCCATGGGTGTATTTGCAAGTCGGCAACCACGCATTCTTGTTTCACTCAACAGGTTAGTGACATATTTCCTCTGGGTCATTACCAGCCCATGAGGATTTCTCGCGAATTCCAGTCCCAAAAAATATCTAAGAACTCCAAGGTCCTTGGTGACAAATTCACGACCCAGCATTTCTTTCGCCCTCTGAATTCCTTGTCCATCATCACATGTAATCAATATATCATCTACATACACCATAATTGCAATAATACCTCTGGATGTCTTTTATACGAACAGGGAATGATCTGCATTGGAACGTATGTATCCCTGTTTTTCAAACAGGTCTGAGAGCTTCTGGAACCAAGCTCTAGGGCTTTGCTTAAGGCCATAGATAGCCTTATGAAGTCTACAAACCTTAGAACACTCCCCCTCACCATATAAAAATGCATTCTTGACATCTAATTGGAATAGTGGCCGATCACGTGTAACCGCAACAGAGAGGAGGATCCGTAGGGTGGAATGGCGAGCAACCGACGAGAAAGTATCAAGATAATCCACCCCATATGTCTGTGTAAAGCCATGAGCAACCAGACGTGCCTTGTATCTGTCCATGCTGCCATCTGCATTCTGCTTAACCGTAAATACCCACTTGCAGCTCACCGTAGACACATCGGTAGGAGCAGTAACAAGGCTCCAAGTACCTCTTGACTGAAGAGCATCCATTTCTTCTTCCATGGCTAAACGCCATCTACTATCCTTCAACTCATCTTAGTAATTCCGTGGAATATCAACCGCCGATAGTGCAATTACAAAGCTCCAGAATTCTCCAGATAAGCGATCAAAAGAAACAGGGGATGCTATAGGATATGACGTGCAGCAGCGCTTCTGTTTCCGAAGTGCAATAAGAAGATCCAAATCACCCGCATCCTCATTTGGCCTCTGTAACACATCTTGTTCAGGTAAATCGTCAGATCCATTAATATTGATTATATTCTCAACATACCTCAGGCGAGCTAGATGATGAGCAGTGACCATGAGCATGAGCAGAAGCAGGCCGATGGGTATAGTGGAATGGAAATGGGGAAACAGGAATGATAACAGGAGGTGTAGGGGATGGTAGTGGTGGAGGTGGTGATAGTAGTGTTGGAGGTGGTAATGGTGGTGGCATGTATATAGCTTCATCAGTGCCAGAGGATACCAATTGATCAACTGTAGAAGAGAAGTACATAACAGACTCGAAAAAGGTAACATCAGCACTAACAAAATATCTCCTGCGCAATGGATCATAAAACTTGTACCCCTTTTGTGTTCTGGAGTACCCAACGAAAATACACTTAACAGCCCTAGGAGAGAGCTTGTCAATACCTAGAGACAACTGGTGGACAAAGGCCACCGAGCCAAACACACGGGAATGAGGGAGAACAATTCTCTTTCTGGAAAAACAAGGAAGAAAGGAATCTTCTCACCTAAGACAGACAACGGCATACGATTAATGAGATAACATGCTGTTAGGACAGCATCGCCCCAGAAAGAATGAGGGGCAAGACTCTGTATGAGAAGCGATCTGGTGACATCAAGTAAATGACGATGCTTCTTTTCTGCAACTCCATTTTGTTGGGAAGCATAGGCGCAGGATGTTTGGTGGATAATCCCGTTAGTTGAAAAATAATTGGAGAGAGTATGAATACAAAATTCCAAGGCATTATCACTTCTCACAATCTTTACAGATGCAGAATAAATATTATGAACTTCATTGATGAAATTTATGATAATATTCCCGCTTCAGATTTATTCTATAACAAAAATACCCAAGACATACAAGAGAAATCATCTACAATAACCATATAAAACATGTGTCCCTGATGATCAGGAACACGACTAGGACCCCAGATATCGACATGAAACAACTCAAATTTGGAGCTACTACTATGACTCTGACGACTGGGAAAGGTAGACCGATGGTGCTTTCCCAACTGACAATCCTCACATTGAAAGGACGTGTGAGGTGAAACATGGGGTAACACATGACACGGTTTCTGAAGCTGTAGATGTCTAAAGCACAAGTGCCACAGGAGGGGGGAGACAACAGGTAGGGAGGAGGCTCCGGCATAAGGGGTCCAACTAAGACGATATATACCGTCTTGCTGATAGCCACGCCCAATCACGTTGCCCGTAAGGATGTCCTAAAAGATGAGAGAAGATGGATCAAAAATTGCTCGACAATATAAATTCTTTGTAAGGTGGCTAATGGACAATAAATTCATAGAAAAATCAGGAGCGTGTAACACGTTCTTGAGGTGCATAGAGGGTGTCAGGCTAATCTCCCCCTGACCAGTGATCAGAGAATGTGTCCCATTTGCAATAACCACAGTACGGCCTGGAGGAACCTGTCGGTAGGCTGTAAGTAGACCTTGATCACCACACAGATGATGTGTGGCACCAGAGTCCATAATCTATTCTAAAGTATCTGATCCACTACTGCTAGTAAATGCATAAGTGCTACCTGAGATACTGGTGGATGCAGAAGCAGTAACATCGGGGTGACTATCAGAAGCAGGTACTGATGCAACGGGACCGGATGGAGGAATAATGCCCCTCAGACGGGCTACAAGATCATCAAAGCGTTGTTCCAGAGATGAAGCAAATGGGGCCTCAATATGTTCAGCTACTCGGGCGGAAGCAGGAAATCCATGTTTGGAGAAGCGCGTGTCTTCTGTATGCCCAGAACGGTGGCAAAAGGTGCATGATGGCCGAACACGACCCCCTCTACCCCGAGGTCCACGACCACGCAACCGATGATGACCCTTACGACCTCGATTCGATGCCATTGCTGAGGAGGTCTGATTTGCAGTAGATGAAGGAACAGTAATACTGCTCAGTCTGTGAAATGCTTCCTCCATCGGAGGAATGGTGGAGTCTGTCAAGATCTGGGAACGTGCAGCCCCGTACTCTGGATCTAGAGCCGCCAGAAATACACCAACCATAGAGGCATTCCGGTAGGTCTTCTGTTGCTCAGGAGTGGCTGTGAGAGGCATGAAGCTGCAAAGCTTCTCAAACATTCCTCGTAAAGATGTGTACAATGAGTGTAGAGGCCGTCCATTCTGCTTGATGGTAAAGATGTCATGCTGGAGTTGCAGAATCTTCATCTCATTCTTTGCCTGTGAATATGTAGCAGCCAGAATATCCCACATTGCTTTTGCAGTGGGCTGATGGAGAATATCATTGGCAATCTCAATTGCCAGGGTTCCTGATAGCCAAACCCTGGCATATGCATTATCTGCCTTCCATGAGGCGTTGACCCCAGTCTTCTCAGCAGGCTCTTCTTCGGTAAGAATGTGCTTCTTATCGGTTGACTTTATCATACTCATGAACTGCATTACCCGCAGTTCGTAATTTGACCCATCCATTTTCACAATAGGCGATGGACCTTTTAAGGCGCATGTAGATGGGATGTCTGCCTTGCTTTCTGACATTATGATAACAAAAGACCAGGATAGTAGACTGAAGATATGATCGTCTACACGGACATTAACGGGTTTAGTTGCATGTGTAGACTCAAACAACGAAACCCATTAACTTGGAAACGCGTGCGCGGAACGAGGACTGGAGTTGCACGCGCGCTGACCTAGGGTTGCACGCGCACGGAAACTGGGATCGTACAGGACTAGGGTTTTCACGTGCACAGATGTGCGTACAAGAACGTGCGCAGATGCGCGCACACGCGCACAGGGGCTCGTAGCGCCGTGACTGGGACCGAGCGACGCCGAGGCTGGAACCGAGACCAGCGCGGGGCCTAGCGCGGCGCTGGAGGCGGCACGAGGCCGAACGCGGGGTCGGGGGTGGCGCGAGGCGAGGAGGCGCGCGTGCGGAGGGCTCGAAGGTGGAGGCTAGGGTTAGGGTTTGGTTCGAGAACTCCGGTCTAGGACCGTCGCTCTAATACCATGTTGGAAAAAATAAGAGACTTGTTTATTTCATACGCCCTAGGCTCTCTTATATGAAAGAGTAGCATGTGGGTAAAATACATCAAAAGTCCAAGAGAAAAAGAGAATACAAAACGGTACAAAATAGAATAACATATATCTCTACAGAGAGCATGTGCTCTGTAGTGTGTCTGTCAGAGTCACTACAACTGGAAATGAGTCTCCTCGTCAGAGTACTCTGGCCCACCAAAACATGTGGACAACTGCTCCATCTATGAAAGGGCCTAACTGAAAAAGCCGTGGAGATATCCTTGTTGGAGTCCATGATCGCTGTAGAATGGAGTCTGAAAAAGTCTCCTCATCGGAGAACTGGGTCTATCTCATACTGGCTCAGAGAATGAAATATCTACTCCAGAGTCCCTATGATACCACATGAAAATCCTAGCTGACATGACAGGGAATGGCATCTCTACTCTGGAGTCCCTATGAAACACATGAAAACTCTGACCAAAACAAAAGATGGGGACCACATAGAAAGGAAAGCACACATGTACGTCTGAAAAGGAGTCTCTCTCTGGAGAACTCAGAGAAGATGGGATAGTCAAATCTGGAGTGCCTCAAACTTGGACTCTGACCAATCCGTAAAGTATGAATCTAAACTGTAGAGTCTAGACTCTGAACAATCTGGTTGACTTGGAATTTGACATCTGAATCTGGAGAAACTGACAATCTGGCATGTAAATCTACACAATACACAATACTCTCCCTTTCTCCCATACTTATCGGAAAACAATGGCATCGACAAAGTTGGGACAAGACAAGCGAAATGGGGAGAAAAAATGAATAAGACGGTCTCAATTTTTTACGAATTATCTTCTCACAATTTTTTAAATAAGCCGACCATGTTTTTTCGGCTTTTTTTGCAAATTTTTCTGTGTAAGGATTTTCTTTTGTATGTACCTTTTTCTCTAAAAATATTTTTTTAAGAACAAAAATCTCGACCCATTTGGGCTTACAAAACGATGACATTTCCTTTTTCACATCATTGACATTTTTTTAACAAACTCCCCTTTTCTTCGATCGCTCTTCTTCTATTTTTTCAATAAACAGTAGCCCATTGGGCATGCTTTCTTCCTCTCTTTCTCTTTTTTTAAACCTCTCTCCCCCTATTTTCTGAATATACAGCAGTCTTAGGCCCCTTGGGCCTCTTTTCTATTTCTTTTTTTAATAACAGGCAGCCCACTTGGGGCTTCCCCTAATTTAGGGTTCCCACTTGGGAATCCTTCTCTCGAGACTGTTGCCCCCGAAGAGCCTCTCTTCTTGTTGCGGCATGGATGGGAGAGCTCCACCTGGAGCATCGAGCGGCGAGGGCACCGCCACCTGGAACTGCGAGATCGGGAGGGGGTGGAGGGGAGCAGCGACATCTCACGCCACGTGCGCGAGATCCTGGAGGAGAGGAGGAGGCGTCGTCAGTGCTGTTTAAACTGCTCTGCCAAGAGGGATCTTGAAGAAGAAGACCACTGCCCCTGATGGGACTTGCTCTTGTTACTGGAGCATCGCTTGGGAAGGGAGGGATTGTCGCCGCCTGGAGCCGAGGAGACGCGAAGGGGAGTCGGCGCGGCTTGGATCGGCCGCATGTTGGGGTCGCGCACCCTGGATGTGCTTCGGTGGTTGGCGACGCCGCCAGGAGCGGCCTGATCGGGGTTGAGGTGCGATCGGAGGTCGTTGGGAGTACCGTTGGCGAGGGATGATGGGTTCCACGGACATGGAGAAGTGGCTAGAGATGATACGCCACCATATGCGGCTGTAGGATGTGCATAGTATCATCGCCGCCAACGAGTATGTGGAAGTATTCGATCAGAGATGCTTGGAGCGCACCTAGTGAACTGGAACTCGAACTAAATCCAAAAAATTGTTGATGTTATTGAAGGTTGAATAATCCATGTAGGATTAGGGATTCAAGAAAACCCTAGAACTTTGATGTTTCAGTCGAACCAATTTGAAAAAGAACGACGAACGTGTTTAGGGTTTTGAACAACCCTAGATCTCGAACTTGAACAATACAGGATAACAATCTTCAACTAATAAATCTTCAAGAACATAGAACCAAAAAATCGAATCTCGAACAAAAATATAAAATAATCCTCGAGAATCGACCCGCTCTAATACTATGTTAGAAAATATAATGCGGATGCGAATATCAGATAAAAGAATA
Organism: Ottelia alismoides; assembly: GCA_037367405.1. Taxonomy (NCBI): domain Eukaryota; kingdom Viridiplantae; phylum Streptophyta; class Magnoliopsida; order Alismatales; family Hydrocharitaceae; genus Ottelia; species Ottelia alismoides. The sequence continues at coordinate 77,533 of JAZKJV010007769.1, read as the reverse complement.
AAATATTTAAGAACACCGAGATTTTAATGTGTAACCCTACTCCCTAAAGAGCGGGATGAAACCACGGGAGAAGGCATCAAAAATCCATATGTTACATTCAACTTTCTCAACTGATACAGGGGGGGATGGAGCTTCTTATACAGCTTCCACAAGCCCTTCAAGTCCCACCACTGTAGATGTGGGGTAAACAATGAGAGGTGGCAAATGGATCCTGGAGTGATCCATTTACCTATCTAAAAGAATGCCACATATACTCCAACAAACATCATAGACGAACGCTGGATGAAAATATTATCCCACCGTCTTTATCAAGCTAGCATATAATGCAACTATATGATGTTAAATGTCACATTTTCAAACCTAACTTTATCATTTCTTATTGAGTTCATGTGGTTTAGTATATAATCTTAATCCAAGGTACCACTACAAGCACAGCATCGACACTCGTCTAAAGCTCTTATTGCAGAAGTAGGTAAAATCAAGAGACGTACAAACAAATTGCACGAATGAGGTATAAAATATGTTGGGTTTTCATCAGTTATGCCCCTTTGAGATACTGCAATATCATTTATGCCCCTCCTTTTTTGGAATATCAGTTGTGCCTCGGCCTTCTTGTCATTCTATCACTTGTGCCCCCCGGGTTAGTTGACGTCCATCTCCAATGCAAACAGACGTTAACTCTGGGGACACAAGAGGAATTAATTTAAAAAAAGGTTGGAAGGTCTTTTTGACCCCGCCCCGCCCTCTCTGATGCAAACGGCTTCCGGCGTCGATGATAAAATTAAAATAATTTGGTGGTGGAATATCGGTGGAGAAAAGGAGAGGTTGGGAAGAAGAAAACTCGTCGGTAACGAGAGGTTGAAGGAAGAGAACCGCGGAGATCGCGTAGAGGAGGAGAGAAAAGAGAGAGAGATAATGAGATAACTCAATTTTTCATAATACTTGACTGACTAAAAACATGGGACTACCATCTCTTTATATAGGAGAGATGGGGTTACAAAAATAGTAAACTAACTTAATTTGACCACTAATTATCCTAATTGGACTCTAACTAATTAACCGACCAATTTTGAAATTAAAATCTACGAAATAAACGTTGAGATCACATGTTACTTAATTAGACAATTACGACAACTTAAAAACGTAAATAAAATTGACGATTAATTAATTAATTAAATGTGGCCTTATAATTTGGGGTCACGCTGCATCAACTCTCCGCCGCTTTAAAAAATTCGTCTCCCGACGAATTGCTTGATGTAAGTGCGTCGTTGGAGAATTCATCCTTGAGTTGTGGCTTCAATTTCCTCCAATTAGATCCCTTTCAACGTTACGTTTGTAGTTCTTTTCAATTGGAGGGCGTACCTGCAATTTTCGTACCCCTTCAATTTTCCTCACATTCCTATTGCCTTGGACCTTTCTGCAAATATGGGTTTTAGAAACTTTTATTTTGCAATTTCTCCAAAATATTCCTCCCTTTAATTGAGGGGATTCGGTGGGGGAAAACTTTCCACCCTTCGTTAGGGTTTCACGCCTTCTCGATAGGAGTCGGCGGCGATGCTGCTGTGCGGAAGGGTATCCGAGAGGTTGGAGGCGACGCAGTTTGGGCGGCGTGGAGGGCTGGGAAGCGGAGAGCCTGCGGCTTGTGGGGCGTAGGGCGCTGGTGGTTGGGAAGGGAGGAGTGATCGGCTAGCGGAGACGGGGTGTCCAGCGAGGGAAAGGGGCGGCGACGTGAAGGATTCGGGAAGGGGCAGGGGCGCTGGCGACGACCGTGGGGAAGCGAGGAGGGTCTGCGGGGAGGAGAGGCGCGGTGGGGGAGAAGGCAGGAGGCGGCGTTGGATGGGGAAAAGAAAGGGTGGCGGCGGCGAGGCTGGGGGATAGCGGGGGGAGAAGGAGGCCTCGGGGAAGGGCAGGGGGGAGGAGGGGAGTAGGGGAGGGGCGCGGCTTGGGTTTGGTGGCGCCGCGAGGGGTACGCGGTCGAGGTCGGGTGGGGGAAGGCGGTGTCGGATGGGGGGAAAGGGGGGTGGCAGCGACGAGGCTGGGAGGTAGGAGGGAAGATGGGGAGGGTAGGGGAGTTACCTGGGGTAGCGGGGGTTGTGCCGGGACGGTCGAAGGTACCAACGAGACTGATTCCGGTGGCGAAATTGGTTCTGAAAGGTGCTGGACAGCGGTCGTTTTGTCTTCCACAGCGATGATTTCTTCGTCAAAACTCGCGGCAGCGGCTTCGACGGTTGACGGTTTTGATTGGGTGGCGCGTAGGGCCTCGAAGTTGGCCACAAGAACCCGAAACTCAGAGTGGATTGTGGTTTGCAAATGGTGCAAATCACGTAACATGCGCTCCGTCTCCTTGTCGTAGTCGTCGTTGGCTCGTCGTTTCCTGTCGGACGAGCGATGGTCCTTTGATGCATGTCGGCGCGAGTATTTGGACAAATCGTCAGATCGTGGGGACGATCTGTAAGCCATGCTCTGATACCAATTGATGCAAACGGCTTCCGGCGTCGATGATAAATTTAAAATAATTTGGCGGTGGAATATCGGTGGAGAAAAGGAGAGGTTGGGAAGAAGAAAACTCGTCGGTAACGAGAGGTTGAAGGAGGAGAACCGCGGAGATCGCGTAGAGGAAGAGAGAAAAGAGAGAGAGATAATGAGATAACTCAATTTTTCATAATACTTGACTGACTAAAAACATGGGACTACCATCTCTTTATATAGGAGAGATGGGGTTACAAAAATGGTAAACTAACTTAATTTGACCACTAATTATCCTAATTGGACTCTAACTAATTAACCGACCAATTTTGAAATTAAAATCTACGAAATAAACGTTGAGATCACATGTTACTTTATTAGACAATTACGACAACTTAAAAACGTAAATAAAATTGACGATTAATTAATTAAATAAATGTGGCCCTATAATTTGGGGTCACGCTGCATCAACTATTGATGCAAACACGAATTTTTGCAGCGTCGAAAATAATATTTTTTTGGTGGATTTGGTGGAGAAAAATAGAGGGGTTGAGAAGAAGAAACTGGAAGGGTTGAGAAGACAAGACACGCCGGATGCGCGGGGATAGAGAAGAAGAAACTCGTAGACCGCGAGGGGAAGAGAGAAGAGACTCGTCGGGAATACGAGGGGTTTGGGAGAAGAAGAACACGTGTAGATCACGCGGGGAGAAGGAGAGAGAGGGGGGAGGAGAGAGAGAGATAAATCTCTATTTTATCACATCTTGAACTGACTAAAACATTGGACCCTCATCCCTTTATATAGGAGGGATGACATTACAAGAATAGAAAATAATTTAAACCGACAATAAATTATCCTAAACTGACTCTAACTAATTAACCAACTAACTACCAAATTTGAAATTCAAATTAAGACTAATTGAGATCACACGCGATCTCTTTATTTAAAATTGCGACAACTTAAAAAACGTAAATAAAATTAACGGCCACAATTTAAATAATTAGACGGCCCTACATGTCGAGTCCACGTTGCATCAACTCTCCTCCGCTTTTAAAAAATTCGTCTCCCGCCGAATTGCTTGAACCTTGAGGCTTGACATAAGGCGCTTCATGAACTTGTGTCGACGTGCGCGTGAACGCGAATCATGAGATATGCAACTCAAACCATATTGCATCTTCCAATGCACGACAGGATCGTCGAATCGTAGGAACGATTCGGTTGCCATGCTCTGATACCAATTGATGCAAACGGCTTCCGGCGTCGATGATAAAATTAAAATAATTTGGCGGTGGAATATCGGTGGAGAAAAGGAGAGGTTGGGAAGAAAAAACTCGACGGTAACGAGAGGTTGAAGGAGGAGAACCGCGAAGATCGCGTAGAGGAAGAGAGAAAAGACAGAGAGATAATGAGATAACTCAATTTTTCATAATACTTGACTGACTAAAAACATGGGACTACCATCTCTTTATATAGGAGAGATGGGGTTACAAAAATAGTAAACTAACTTAGTTTGACCACTAATTATCCTAATTGGACTCTAACTAACTAACCGACCAATTTTGAAATTAAAATCTACGAAATAAACGTTGAGATCACATGTTACTTAATTAGACAATTACGACAACTTAAAAACGTAAATAAAATTGACGATTAATTAATTAAATAAATGTAGCCCTATAATTTGGGGTCACGCTGCATCACTCTCCCTCCTCCCCCTCCTCTATGGACATGGACCTCAACGGCTCCCTCTCTGCCATCCCGTGCTCCGAGGCCCTCGAACCCGGCCAGATCTACTTCGTTCTCCCTCCTCCATGCTCTACCACTTCCTGAGGGGTTCCTTGGAGGAAACGAGGGGAAGAGGGTGGGGACGATGTTGGACACGTATGCCCCTCTACCTTACCATGGTTTGAAAAACTATGGTTAAGTTGAACTTATTGATGGTTGAAGTCATGGAGGGGGACAAGTGATAGAACGACAAGGAATCGAGGGCACAACTGCTATTCCAAAATAGAGAGGGGCATAACTGATATTACAATATCTCAGAGGGGTACAACTGATAAAAACCCAAATATGTTAATCAATTATTCACAATATTCTAAACTTCTTTGTATGTAATAAAAATATATTGATAAGCTTAATCATTAATATATATCGCTACTAATATTTTCTTTTGGAAAATATTTTACAAGAGGCTTAAGGTTCATCAAAAAGAGTACCAACAGCAAACAAATTAACAATCTTCCCAATATGTATCATTACACCTTATCATGTTATAATTTTGTAATGGAAGCCTAAACAACCTCATGTGTTCTCTTGTAGTTGAATGGTGGATCCTTTATGGACCAAATGCTTGTAGCTTGTGACAAGTGGTTGCAAAGGTGTTGTCGGAAACTTCATCGAGGAGGATGTGAGATGAATTAGCGCATATTCATCCTCATTCAATCCAAGAAATGAAATTCTGAGGATAGGCAAATTCTGAGGATAGACAAAGATGAAGCATGTAAGGGAAAGCATGATAAGCAAAGTTATAGGGACCCCGTTTATCTCGCCTACATCATTAAGATTCAAAATTTAGACGAAGAAAATGAAAATGTCTTGCAGAAATGGATGGATGATAATATATGCTCGTTACAAACTGCATTGCAGATGTAGGCAAATGTCAAAAATTACAAGCTCAGATCAGATCGAGATCCATACCTGATGAAGGTCTGGAATGTGGAGATAATAATGGCTCCTCCAAATCAAGTGGTTTCTTACAAAGTAGACCAAATGGCGTATTCTTGTGAGGGTGAAGAACATACTAATGGGTCTGGGAGCGGATTTAAAGGACTACATGTCATACAAGAAAATGAGTCAAGACACCAGCACATGCGACGACTATATTCAAAGTCCTCACCAAGGTCCTCCCACTTATGGCTACAATAGTAGTCGCTGTGGCATATTTCAAGAAAATCATTAACACCAGCAAGACTATGTCGATACCCCCTCACAAAGATATGCAGGATATGGCACGAGATATGGCATATCCCCGAATTTTTACCATGTAACATTTCTAAATCGATTCCCACAGATGCCCTCTCATCCTACTCCAACTTCGTCATGTGGACCTCAAGTTGCATCTTCTTCATAAACCTCACGATCAAGCTTCCTCCACTGGAATATATCCTTGGATTGATTTTCTCGTACAAGTGGTTGACCACGTATATAGTCAATATCCCGGGAACTACAAAGCCATCTACCAATATATGACATGGGAAAACTACGTGGAATATAAAGATCCAATCAGAAGAAGATACGGTGGAGGACAACAAACGTGGCCAGTGTCCAGGAATGCCCCCACATGAACCGCAGATAGGAGACGTGTGTGCCTATGTGTTAGGTAGACCTAATTGCTTACTTTATTCAATTCATTATGCATACTACACCACATACCGGGTCCACATAGCCGCATAAGGTCGCATAATCAGCCCTTGTTCTACTTAGAGTTGGTATATTACTTAGACTTTAATATTTATTTGTATTACCTTTTTTTAGCTTGTATTAAGGAATATGGAGAATAATGCTTATATGTGACCATGTTTATGTAATGATTTCATTATCAAAAATTGTGTTAGATCTACACATTTAACTTTCATTATCGAATATTAGAAAATTCCTTTATTCAAAAAATAAATAATAATGAAATTACCATTTAATTTAATTTAATATATAAAGCACTTTTTACGATGAATTTTTCTATTGTTTTTTTTTACTAAATTTTTCTATTGTTTTTTTAAATTTAATATAAAGCACTTTCTGTTGCAGTTTCTTATCCCTCATTTTTCCTATTAATATTTCTATTATCCTATTTCTCTACACATGTTCAAGACATTTCATTCGAATGCATCATCGATAACTTGTTTGTGTTCCTTCCATCGCAGATATTTCGTGCTATAGTTTTTCACAGCTACCATTTTTATCATAGGTTTAAGGCATTCTCTAAATTTTAGCACTATAGTTTTTCTAAACACGAGTATTATATGTTGTCGATATTTGATTATATAGATTCGTGGATATAATTATTTGAATACAAAGAATAACTAGTTTAATTCAGGATCATTTGCGTCATTTTATGGTATTTGATATTTGTATATTTGTGATTAGCACTATCGCATGCAAACTTTTTTATAAGTTGATATTGTTCTAAGTTCTACAAGAAAATATGCAACTCCTTCGAAAGTGTAAATATATATAGTTGTTTACTTGTGTATAAATGAAAAATTAGAAAAACACATGCAACCAAATATACCTCGCACATGGCCATGCATTTTGGTTATTCACTACTCAGTGATATGTACAAATGCATACGCATACCGCATTCCTGAACCTTGAACATAAGAAATGGATCCAACAAACGTTCCCGGTTCTGACGAGTGACGAACACATATTAACTTAGTAAGTATTACATTTCTATGTGTTAATGAATTGTGAGTCTTATTTGAATTTGCAACTTTTGTATGCATTGTTCATGACTAAACTCCTCACATATGTAGTTGACCATAATTACGACATATCCACCCCTATATGACATGAAAAAACTATGTGGAATATAGAGATTCAATCAGAAGAAGATACGAAGGAGGACAACAAACAAGACTGACAGCTCCAACAGGATGCTCTTGGTACTAACAAGTGAGGAATACATATGAACTTGTAAAAATTGCATTTGTATGCGTAATGAATTGTGAGTTTTATTTGTTATTGCGACTTCTTTATGCATTCTTTATGGCTAACTCAAAACTACTTGTCTTACATAGCACTACATATTAGCATGTGCGAAAATTATGAAGTCAATACTAGCCAAAACTTGTATCTAGAGCTATATTTTCCAAATAAGCGTATATTTTTATCTTGTTTGATAATTAGAGATGAATGAGAACCTTATATTTCTGGAAAAAAACAAAATTCTAATTTCCACATTTTTTTGACGATATCAGCAACATGTAGGCAACAAGTCCCTTTCTGAGGCTAGCAAAATGACAGCATATTGACATTAAAGGCCAACTCCGCACTATGGCAGAAAACCACTTCTACCTCACCAACTAAACATGCAGCCTCACCTTCAGCAGTGACTTTACTTTCCAAATGAACCAAGAATCATGGTGAGTCCCACCCACCCTTGTCCGTCTAAAAAAAACAACCAAGAAACCATTAACGAAGTTGAATCACGAACTCAGCACCCCGTATGCCTTAGGACGAAGAACTCTTCCCCTACCCAGTCACAAGTGTGTATATGTTCAATAAACCTCACTCCCTTCAATAGCATAATAAATTGGCATAGTCACAAGTATTGTCATCAGACTATGAGGTGGCAACCGAGGCAGCCAAACCCCATGCCAACATTGCGCAACAACCACATGTGTATCCCGTACCAGCACCGACAACCTCAAAAATATCTCCATCATGACCCCTTTCCAGAGCAATCTGAAGGCCAAGCTCAACGCTATGATAGACAACCACTTCTACCTCGCCAACCAAGCATGTAAACTCACCTTCCGCAGTGATTTCACTTCCCATGTCAACCAAGAATCCAATGAAATATCGAATCAGGCACTCAGCACCTCGTATGCCCTGGATAAAAAGAATTCTCGCCTGACCAATCCCAAGTGTTAGTATGGTCCATCAACTACACTCCCTTCAATAGCACAATAAATTGGTCAAGTAGCAATGAGGTGAGGAATCGAGGCAATCCCATCTCAATACTGTATTACAACCACTCGTTACCCTCTACCAGCATCGCCGACCTCCAAAATCTCTCTACCATCACCCATTTCCTGCCCAATCTTCCAGTCAAAACTTGAAATCTTCTCTAGCACCCAGCTACTGCAATAGGTGTGGCATGATAGAAAGAAGTACATACGTCAAACAGTTAAAGAATATCGGCACGTTTTATAGCATAGTAACCGTCTCATCCATATGAAGTAACTAACATAGCCCAACTCTATAACCCGATTACAACACACCCTCTCCCCCACCTAGCAACTTCAATATCCAAGGCAAGGCCTTAAATGTCGGTTTCGGTCACCATTTCGATATCGACCAAAACAGAATTCGATGGAATTTCGGTGGAATTTCGATCGAAATTTCGGTCATTTCGGTCATTTTTTGTACTAGCACCCCCATATTTCGGTCATTTCGGTCATTTCGGTCGAATTTCGATTTCGACTGGATATCGATATTCGACAGAAATTCGACCGAATTTCTCTGAAATTTGAGGCCATGATCCAAGGCAATGTCCCGTTGGTGTGCCGTAAATTCCTATAAGCATCCTTTAAGAAAATCCCATGGTTGAGAGTACCAACCACAACATGAACAGGTGATCGCCTCTTGACCACATTTTCGATCTCCAACCCCAGAGTCTCCTATCCAAGTTTTCCACCGGATGACCAAAATAAATTGACCTACAAGAAAAGCATACCAAAGGAAGACCAGGGTGTATTTGTGACGTTTGCACTCTATTCTTGTCCAACACACTTTAACACAGCTTTATCTCCCCAATCCATGCCAAGCACGTTAAAGGCCAACTTTCAGTAGTTTACTTAGGCGTACTGCCTCCCTAGAGATCACCACAACTATCTTCACTCAACATGCCTCCCATTCTACATCCCAAATGAAGCAAGTGGTGCTGTCACTAGAGTGCATTGAAGGAAAAGGATAGACAACCAGAAGCATACAATACAGGTCCAGAGAACGACATAAAAATGCATATTGCATTTCGAGAAAGAAAATTAAAATGAATATTCATTGGACTTAGAAAAAAGAGCAAAATGCGCACAGCTCAAGAACAAATGATAAAACTGGCAAGTGCACGACGTCAATCTTGATGGCAAACCAGGCAAAGTAGTCATATCATGTGCAGTCAATCCATCACAAATGATAAAACTGGCAAGCGCACGACGTCAATCTTGATGGCAAACCAGGCAAAATAGTCATATCATGTGCAGTCAATCCATCATGGCCACCCCCCATGTAACATCCGAATCCGAATGAACTGAAGCTCTTGTCAAGAAAAAGATGTTGCAAGCAAGTTTGGATCTCTAAAGTGGAGATAATCAAAGGTACATATCTCTCTTCACTTTACTTTCATTAAAGTCAATGTTGGAGTCGCTAAATCAGTTTTTTTTGTTGCTATCCATCAGGTATTTTAGCTATTGTTGTATGTTAGATAAAGCCACAAAATCCCTCCAAACTTAGAGGATCAAAGGTACAATCTTCTCCTCCTCTTGTTGCAGTCCATGTTTTTGCCAAATTCTAAACCCTTTTTTGTTGATTTTCATGCACATTTTTAGATTCAATTCAGAACTATGTGTCTATTATTGTGATAGAACTGAGAAATCATAGAGTCCCATGGACATTTCAAGTTGGTCACAGTTCCACCAATTCCTTGTATAAGATATTTTTAAAAGACGGAATTCAAAAATTGATAAAAGATATACACGTTCCTTTCTAAAAGAATTGGGACCTTTCCATCTTAATCTTGTAATGAATCTGGTCCGTTTTAGCCCCTGCTAAAAAAATACATAATGAATTATTATCAAGAGATCATTCTTGTGTGGTATTAGACTTTGTGTTTTCTCTAAATGGCTTATTGGTCATACAAGACATCATAATGCTAATGGATGTTATAAGGGTGATCAAACAATGGAAATCAGACTTTCGTAGCTGATATATATGTACCTTTACAATGAACGGTAAAACCTTTATTACAGTTCCAGTCAAGATATATTCTCTGTAGATAACTATCGATTTTATGATCATGAATCTTATTTAGACAACACTAATGATCTCGTCTTGGCCATGCTGACACTACCGAGGTAGAAGTGTTGATATTACAAGTATTGTCATTAAAGTAAAATATTATAAGATAAAATAAGTTGCTCGGTAGTTAATTGATAGATTGAAGATTTAATTTAAAATGAGTTAAGCATGCATACTTGATCTTAAATAGCTACAGAAAACCATTAACGACCCTAACATCGAAGGATTTGGGTAAATCTGTCAAAAGACTCAAAAGAGTATTACCTAACTCATCAACCTATTTAGCCTTATAAGTAGTCAATGCATGATCAACAATCGTGATTCAATAGTGGTGATGGATGCATCGATACATGCAGAGGTATCATGGAAAAAGATTCTTTAACAAATAGTTTTAGAGCACGATACGGCTCATCCTTCAGTAGAGTTACATGTTCCTGTAATGGAATGAGATCCATCAACCATAGACTGATTGGTCCAAAGTTGAGGATATGGCTTGTTTTATTCCTGCAATAATCAAAATGGTAGTTGTTCCTATGACAAATAAAAATCTCCATGGCCTTGAACTTAGTATCTTAGTATTATACTAATTGCATTGTATTTTCGAGGATTAATTATCTGTTAGCTTTTGATATAGAATTAGATTGTCGTGATTGGACAAAACATACTCTGGAAGTTTATTAGCCTTTGGGTAATAAAGGATGATATTAAATTCTTTTTACGAGATCTAATAAGTAGCTCTAAATCTCATAAATTAAAGAAGAGTTGAAAAATTGTATTGACTTGAACAAAATTCCAATATCTAAACTTAAATTCAAATCTAATAGACTGTCTTCTAATCTCATGATAGGAAAAGGAGAACATTGGAGTACTTCCATACAAGTGATCTATAAACTTTAGATCAATTAGCAGGCCGTCAAATTTTGAGATAATCTATGATCAACGAATGAAAATCTTTGTGATCAATCATTTAGGTATGAATCCTTAATTATAGATCACTATTCAATAAGATTGTCAACAAGATGCCCAGGTCTGTAAAGTTAATCACAACAGAGATTGAGAAAAGGATGAGAAATTAAATCAGTGATGATGATTCAACAATAACTGATAATTATGAATGCCGGTCATGGTGACCTTTACGCCTGACTGTGCGAGGATGCGGTGGGCGGTAGATTAGGAAGCCCAGTTAAGGTAGCGACCGCTTAGTGCGCGGATCTAGGATCCCAGACTTTTTCTCGGGTTTTTTCGCGAGCGCTTGCAGTTTTTACACCTCTCTGGGATCCACAGGTTTTCTTTTAAAGACCAGTTCCGCTGACCCTTGTTATTTAGGGTACCTAGGCTGGAGGGCCCTCGATTTTGGTTTTTCGAGCTCGTTAGCCCGTACCGGTCGGGCCGGTTTTTCTTTTAGAGTGACTTTTCAAAAGAGTCTCTCTCACCCATCTCAGTGGCGTAGTTTTGGAGTAGACATATCCCTCTATTGGACCGCACTTCCAATTAGAGGGCGAGGCGGAAGAGCCTTTTGTAGGCTACCTCACCGCTTGAGTTTTGTTTACTTTTCGCCAACAGATTTGGCGATGCTACATCCGAATCATCCGTGTATACATCTGAATCCTCTATGGCTACATCTGAATCAATTACAGTTGAATTTGAAGGAGTTACATTTGAGTTTGGATTGAATCACAAATGAGTTTGGCTAAAGTTGAGATGAATTACAGTTGAGTTGGTTGTAGTTACTGTTCCACCAGTAATTCTTGACAAAGAAAAAATGCCATATCATGAAAATCATCCTTATCAGACTTCGAACTACTACTACAGTTGTTAGATATAGCTAGTGGACATGTTGGGAACTTAGTTAAGATGCATTTTACTCCACCGCATGCCTACGGAGGCACCCCAACCCTAAGGCTTCCATACCGCCTTAGATTCATAGTGTGAGGTCTTACCTAGACCAAGACCACAGACTATCCACTATGCTTGAGAAATTCAGCAAGAAAAGAATCAAAACATCAGACTCATCATCTACACTTACTATGGTCTATCTACATGACTCACAATCATCAGAAGAGACCTGAATCATCTCGACCATGTCAATCATTAAATACTCAAGATATCTGAATCATCTCAATCATGATAGGCATTGAATAAATCATTGAAACTTGAAATTGATGGGGAAGAACAGAAATCATATACATTTTTATACTGGAGTCACACCTTAGAATCATAATATGAGATCACACTCAGATCAAGATCCCAGATTATCCACTAAATCTGAGAGGTTAGATAAAGACCAAGAACAAAGACTCAACATCCACATCTCCAGATCCATTAAGCATGATCTATAATTGATTAAAAGGTGACAGTTTAAATATGGATCATATAATCTGTGTATAAAAATAATAAATATGGGCAATTAAGGTAGGATGAGTAGTATGGAGGTTTACATACAAAACTAAGTCGGGAAATTCACTTGCTGAATAACTACAAAACTTGTTTCATTGCCAATAGCTCCTTAAATTGAATTGTCTATTTAATTGCTTTCTTTTGGGGCCATTAAAATTTCCTGTTACTTCCAATTAATAAGATTTACTCAACATTTGTTGATGTTCTTTTCTCCCTATTGCATGGATTGCGGACAAATACATGCACCATGGTATTGGGAGAGTTGAACATCAGTTTTTGAAGCAAAACATATCAGGTATGTATGTTATAGTTTTGTTCAAGATATTATATAAATATTTTTCTTTCTCTTCTTCTACAAATTGGGATGCATGTACATTATGCAATTTCTTTTGTTAAATGTAAAATTGCTATGGAAATTTGTGCAATATAGTTGGTGACCTATTGTAGTTCTGTGGCTTATTTGTTAATTGTGAATGTCATTCATAAAGTAAAAATGAAAATAATTTCCCTAAATTTTCAGTATTGTAATGCGATCTTTAACGAACATGATAATACGCGTGATGTGTAAATGGGTATCCCAAATCCTAGCAGGAGCGGGCCTCACACCCCACCTCTCAATCTGCGGTCAAGACAACATTAATGTCCAATGCTCTCCAATGTCTATTATCAACATCTATTGCATTTAATTTCCAACGACCTCTAACCTCTCCAAGTATGCATTTTGAAGTACTAACTCTGGCAGTATTGCGTTAGTAATTATTACTGACTATAGTGAACATGAATTTCGTCTTCCATTGGCAGTCTAGATCTGAAAAGAATGGGAGGGTTACATTTGATAGTCATTGGCTCAAGCATCTCCTAACATGGATTCTGCAATTCATGTTGGTATTTAGAATTTTTTTTGGAAAAAACTAGAATGTTTATTATCTTCTTCTGTGTGTTTTCAGAGGGTCCTCCACCGCATGGAAAGATAAAGTGCATAAATGAATGGGCTTTCAAGATAAGAAAGGAAATTTTTCATAGTAAATTCCTGCTATTGACACAAATACGATGTTTAGACAAGCAGAAAAGGAAAACGAGGGCGTAACAAAAACAGTGGAACATCTTTATACAAAAAGAGGTAACATTTCCCTGCTTACCCTGATTGTGGAATCACTCATTAGAAGTTCCTCACCCATAAGTTCGAACTCAGAGTATGGATAGCGCATCAGTCCAAAACTAAGCATACCACCACCCAACAGACTAAGGGTTCCTTGAACCTGCAAACAAATGAAATGCGACAATTTAAGTCGCAAATAGCTAAAAACAAAATAAGGTCACAAGAGACGTAACTGAACACTTAAGGAGAGAGATAAATGCAACATAACATTGCAAATAAGTAAAACTGGGTAATAATTTGAATAAATGGAACTGGAAAAAATCCATAGAGATGGAATCAAGATACTAACTAACTATTTCCATGAACTGTCTCCTCCACAAGATTCACAACAGCAAAGCCGGGTCATTTTAGAAAAATAAAGGTACATCAAGAATAATTTTTAAATTTCAGATAATCATAGACAGATGTACCAAGCACTACTTATCATTGCTTATAAACATAATAAAAGGCAAATATATGGAAGCACAACAACAACATATTTTCTCATGCTAAAATTTCCAACCAAAGACCTTTAACTACCACAATATCGGGGTTCCATCCAAGAAAAAATGGATATAAGATTGACATGTAGTTTCAAATTAAAAAGAAGTTAAAGAGAACTGCAATTAAAATAAATCAAAAAGAACAAACCTGGACACGACTCCATAATAGAGGAACAACCACTTTAGCATTATTCTTCACATAAACATTCGTCCACAAAGGTTTGTTGGGAAACTCCATCAAAAGTGTATCAGTCTGAGTTGAAAGGTTGTAATTGTTAACTGTGAGACTTTGCGGGACAGTGTCATAAAGAGTCCCAGCAGCGCCACTGTTATCCATGCATGAATAACTCCTCCCTCCTGAACAAACGCGAGAAATCAAAATATGTATTTCTTTCCTTTTTCTTTCTTTATTTTTTTTGTGAATGGCTAACAGGACAAATAAAAATAAACTATTTTTACTTGAAAACTTATTAGTCATCACGGTGAAGCATTAACATATTCCAAAAAGATTTCAAAAATAAAACTTTCAGAAAAGATTTTAATGATCCAGGTTTCAATTGTATCTAAAATTGTTAATATGGTAAAAAAAAACAATCACCATTTTTAACATATGTTAACCTTGCATAACTTTAACCAATAAAAAACAACCAGATTATAAAGGTCATTTGCCTCTATTTAATATTGTGAATCCTGCAGCTTTCCCAAAAACAAATGCAGCAAGAAATAACTGTCAATCTCTGCAGAATGGCACCATATCAAAAGTGGCCATAATCCAGCAACATATTTGGTAGAAAATGAGACATTAAGCCAAAATTGATAACAACAACAACATGAAAGATGGTTATCAGTGATGAAATGAGAGTGAAGAAGTTGCCAACAGAAAAAGATTTATTAAGTTTTGAAGATCTTCGCGGTCTAGATCAAACAGGAAACATACATTGTCTTTCGTGATCGGCATGAAATACCATTTTCATGTTCCATTGAGAAACTTTCTCTTGTAATATTGTTGTTACGAAATCAAAAATCGATTAGGAATTCAGCCAGTGCTTGATGACACTTTCTCCACTGAAACGTAGTTGTTCTTCCTCTAACGAAATTCAGACAAAGATAATACCAGAATTCAGCACCTGAGCGTGTCGATTAAAATGTACATACATTGATAAAGTTTAGAACGAAACTGACGCTGACCATGAGAATCGGTTATTTCAGAAAAGGAAAGCCTCGAGAAGTTGAGGTGAGGATGGCACCCTCAACTCAAGGCAATAGACAGCCAGCTTCCAAGACGAGTATTTTTTTTTATGATATGGCTAGTCATGTGTAGTATTCTAGAGTGTTGCTTTTTTGAAATATACATGTGCTGGAAAATTTAATCAATAATGCTATGCAATCCAACATAAGGTGAATTTCTGACACATACTAAATTTTAGGAGAATTTTTTTAAGTACAGTGAGAGAGGAACATGGAATGAGGGGACGAGCACACCAAGCCGTGTGAATAGGAAGAAGCAAGGCCTTAAATGTAGGTTTCGGTCACCATTTCGGTGACGGCCAAAACAGAATTTCGATGGAATTTCGGTCAAATTTCAATCGAAATTTCGATCATTTCGGTCATTTTTTGTACTAGGACCCTTATATTTCGGTCATTTCGGTCGAATTTCGATTTCGACTGGATATCGATATTCGACAAAAATTCGACCGAATTTCGCTGAAATTTGAGGCCATGGGAAGAAGGGTGGAGAAAATAGAAGAAATAAGTTCAATACAACACCTTTTGCATGAAATTGGGTTGCACCAATTCTCTCTTAGTACATATAATGTTTCTACAAATATCCACTTTGTTTGGGCTTCCCTGAAATTACTCAGTTCTAACTTTGTATTACCAAAAGGTTATTTTGCACATGATCGCAGCCATTCTGCTTTCTTTAAAAAAAATCAAACCAACATTTATTGAGCATTCAAGTATGTGCAAGTAAAGCAGAGCTGCTAAGGTTTCTTGTCACGTCAAAGAGACATGTATCTCGAGGCTGCAGATTTAACTATGATCGAAGTGAGCCCATGAACAATAGAGGAGCAAATGTTAATTCCAGGAGGCAGGCGGTGACGGTAATGGTACTCAAGGCAGTGACCAACATTGGTATTGCCTCACACTTCAGCTCCAATTTCGGACAGTAGAGAATGTAACGGCTTCAATGGTGGTCACCGTTGCAATGGCCCGATGGTGTTGTCGTGCTTCAACAATAGTTCGACAACAGTGGCCTTGTAATGCTTAGGTACTTCAACAACAGTATCAATGCATTTTGCTAACAATATTGGGTGGCACCAACAGCGGTGGTGAGGGGTGACACGGTAGAGGGAAATGTTCGGGGCAAAAAATGTAACAGAAGGTGGTAGGTGGAGTTGGATGGTCTTGAGAGTTGAGGGTTGCTGCAGTGACAAGACGTGTTGGGAGAGGGGGGATTGTGAGGGAGAGAAGAGGTGAAGAGTGGTGGGGTTAATTGAATGTTGAGAGAGCTGACTGTGGATTTTGGGGTTATTTATTTGAAAGAGGGAAAGGAAGGGAAGAGGAGAAACGAGGAAAAGGGTGGGGGGAAAGGACGAATGTGGAGGGAAGGGGAAGAGGAGAGGTAGAGCACAAGAATGGATCAGAATATGGCAGAAGGGAGGAAGAAGAAGAAGAAGCAAAGGGAAAAGAAGATTAAACAGGAGGGAAAAGAGAAAGAGTGGGAGAAGAGAAATGGGAAGGAATTCTAAAAAAAAGAAAAGACGAGATTACAACAAGATGGTGGTTCGTGAAGGGGGGTTGTGCAAAAGGATGGCATTACATTAATGTATTTGCTTCCCTTATTTCTTTCATAAAAGCTCTAATTTAACTTTGTATCATATGATTAGCATGCCTGGATTCTCTTTTTTTCTTTTGGAAATGCAAAGGTTGGAATTCCGAGATGGGACCAACCGCAAGGAGTTGTATTAATAAGATCAACAAACTCATACAATCAAGGAGAGATTAGCCCTATAATGCCCCAACACATTTTCCGGGTAAAACCTTTGACCACTGAAAATACTCATTTCTCGCACACCAAATAGCCCATAAAAACAATAATGCGAGAGAGTTGTCCTCCTAGGTGTTACCACAACACGTCTATACGAAGCACAAGAAAGACATGCAATTATCTGCTCTATGGACGATAAAAAGAAGATATTTTGCAATACTTACTCTTCCTTCGCATCGACATCTACGAATACATAATCAAATCCCTAAATTGTAAAGAAGAGTTAGTGGCCATGCTCTCATACAAAAAGATAATTGAATTTAAGAGAAAAAACTTTCCGATGTGAGAAAAGAGGAGTATGGGGTGAGGATATCAAAAAGAGTACACCAAGCTGCATGAAGGGGGAGGAGAGGTTGAGAGCCGAAATGTATGTGTTGGGAAAAACGAATAGCATGGTTTATTCCATAAGCCCTAGGCTCTCTTATATAGGAGAGTAGCCTATGGGTAAATTACATAAAGAAGACAACTGAAACATAAAATAAAAATAACCAAGAGATACTCTATATGCGTCAACACTCCCCCTCAAGATGGAGCATAGATATCAATCATGCTCAGCTTGGACGCACACTTCTGGAATGGGCCTCGAAGTAATGCCTTGGTGAAAATATCAGCAGTCTGATTCTCTGATGTGACGTGAGATGTAGCAATGAACCCCTTCTGAATCATGTCACGTATGTAGTGACAGTCAACCTCAATATGCTTGGTCCTCTCATGAAAGGCTGGGTTGTTTGCAATGAACAAGGCGGCCTGATTGTCACATTCCAACATCATAGGAAGCGGTATATCAAGACATAGATCTGTAAGTAAAGATTTCACCCACATCATTTCTGTGCTAGCTTGGGCCATAGCCCTGTATTCGGATTCAGCATTGGATCTAGCTACCACTGTCTGTTTCTTGCTCCTCCATGAGACTAGGGCATCTCCAACATAAACTGCAAATCCTGAGGTGGACTTCCTGTCCTTGGGGCATCCTGCATAGTCTGCATCAACGCATGTTGTGATAGCGATCTCCTTTCCCTTCTTAAATAGTAGGCCTGCACCTGGAGATGATTTTAGATATCTCAGAATCATGTGTATTGCATCCATATGGACCTGACGTGATTGCTCCATGAACTGGCTCACACGACTCACTGCAAATGATATATCAGGTCTAGTGATCGTGACATACAGTAATTTGCCTACCAGTTCTCTGTACCTTCTCTTGTCCACCTCTTCTGTGTCATCATCATAGAGCTTCATGCTAGGATCCATTGGTGTCGTAGCAGGTCGACACCCTAGCATACTTGTCTCACTCAATAGATCTGTAACATACTTCCTCTGCGACATTACTAATCCATATGGATTTCTAGCAAACTCCAGCCCCAGAAAATATCTAAGGACTCCCAAGTCCTTGGTGACAAACTCGGTCCCCAGCCTTTCCTTTGCATGCTTAATGCCCTGCTCATCATCACCTGTAATCAAGATATCATCAACATAAACCATGATTACAATGATACCTCTAGCCGTCTTCTGCACAAACAAGGAATGATCAGCATTGGAACGTTTATATCCTTGTTTCTCAAAAAGATCTGAAAGCTTCTGAAACCACGCTCTGGGGCTCTGCTTAGAGGAGACGAAGAAGAAGCCGGCGGGTGGGGTGGGCTAGGGTTAGGGTTTCGAGAACTCCGGTCTAGGACCGTCGCTCTGATACCATGTTGGGAAAAACGAATAACATGGTTTATTCCATAAGCCCTAGGCTCTCTTATATAGGAGAGTAGCCTATGGGTAAATTACATAAAGAAGACAACTGAAACATAAAATAAAAATAACCAAGAGATACTCTATATGCGTCAACAGTATGTGTGGAGAGAAAATAATGAGTTGTATATTCATGAGGCCCTAAGATTCTCTTATATAGAGGAGAAACCCGTTGGGCAAACTACATAAAGTAGAAAAAAAGAAAAGAGAATACAGAAAAGAAATAAAAGATAACAAATATCTCAACACTCTCCCTCAAGCTGGAGCATAGATATCAATCATGCTCAGCTTGGAACAGCATCTCTGGAATGTCCCTCTGGCTAGGGCTTTGGTGAACACATATGTTGCCTGATCTCATGAGGAAACATGAGTAGTGGAGATGAAACCCTTCTGAATCATGTCTCGACCGTAATGGCAGTTTACTTCGATATGCTTGGTCCATGGAAGGTTGTGTTGTTGGCAATGAAGAGAGCAACATGGTTGTTGCATAAGAGGTGCATGAGAAGAGGCATCTCAACAGCTAGGTTGGTCAGTAAGAACAGATCTGACCCACATCAATTCCGTAATCCCCATGTGCCATAGCTATGTACTTTGATTCTACAGTTGACATGATGCCCATCGTCTGTTCTTCCATGACACCAAGGAACTCCCTATGAACACTGCAAAGCCAGAGGTAGACTTCATGTCCTTTGGGCACCCCGTATAATCTGCATCTTGGCATGTTGTAACGACAATGTGCTTGTGCTAAATAGAAGACCAGTACACATGAAGGTCTTTCGATACCTCAGAAGCATATGGATTGCATCCATCTGTGCCTATCTAGGCTACTCCATGAACAACCTCACTCTTCTCACTGCAAAGGATATATCTGGCGTGGTAACAATCATGTATAAGAGCTACCCAACGAGCTTAGTGTACCTCATCTTGTCTACCTCCCTAGCATCATTATTATGCAGCTTCATGCTCAGGCCAATTGGAATAGAGGCAGGCCTACAATCTACCATGCTCGTCTCAGAGAAATATGTAACGTACTTCCTCTAGGTCATCACAAGACCTCGTTGGTTCCTATCAAACTCTAGTCCAAGGATGTAACATACACTAACAAGTCCTTGATTACAAACTGTTGACCAAGGAAATTCTTCGCATCTTGGATGTCTTGCACATAATCCCATGTAACAATGAAATCACTAGCATAAAGTAGTGTGGAAATTGTACCTCTCTGAGACCTCTGAACAAACAATAAATGATCTGCAATCCATATCACGAAACCATGTTGCTCTATCAAATCCAATAGCTTCAGGAACTATGCTCTTCGACTCTACTTAAGGTCACTGATTGCCTTGTGAAGTCTGCAAACCTTCTAACACCCCCTCAGCAACGAACCGAGGTGGTTGCTACATGTAGAGCACCTCTTATAGGTCACCATAGAGAAATGCATTCTTAACATAAAGCTGGTATAGGGGCCAGTCCCATGTCACTGCAATAGAGAGAATGATCCGCAGTGCAGAATGCCGAGCCACATGAGAGAAAGTAACCTAATAATCCACCTCATATGTCTGGGTGAACCCACGAGCCACAAGCCTCGCTTTGTAGCGATCCAAAATGCCATTTGCTCGGTGCTTCACTGTGAATACCCATTGGCATCCCAAAACAGATGCGTATGGAAGAACTGTAACAATGTTCCACGTACCACATAACTGTAACACGATCATCCCATCTTTCCATAGCAAGATGCCACTGACAATCATGTATCGCCTACTGATATGTCAGATATATCAACGGATGATAGTCCTACGACAAACCTCCTGAAATCCTCTGAAAGTCGGTCCAAGGAAACATAGGTTGCAAGAGGATAGATAGCATAAGTACGCCTCTGCATCTGAAAGGAATATGCACATCAAGATCACCTACGTCCTCAACTTGTAAACCGTCCTCCTGAGAGGGCACATGCCCATCCTGTAAAGAATCATGCTGCAAAAACAAATAACTAGTGCCATCAGTAGAAACAATGTTCTCAAAACATACATGAGGCGTGTTAGATGATGGGAAAGTCCCATGAGCAGGGGGAACTGTGTGAGGGCTGCAAACATAGAAATGTTGTAACAGATGTGACAACGTACTAGGAGATGGTGCAAGAGTAGACACAGGAGCAGGTGTAGGTATTGGAGGTTGTGGTGGTGGTGGTGATGGAGGTGGTCGTGGTGGAGGTACTGGAGGTGGTGTAGCCATACGAGGAGGAGGCACATATACCTCTTCTCCATAGTCAAACGGAGTCAACATATCACATGCAGGAGGGAATAATATAATAGACTCAAAGAAGGTGACAACAGCACTAACAACGTACTCCCGTCGAACCCGAATAAAACAACGATGCCCTTTTGGGTACAAGAGTAGCCAACGAAGACACAATTGACAGGTGTAAGGGAAAGTTTGTCACAACCAAGCGTCAGATGGTGAACAAAGGTAACAGAGTCAAACATAATGGTGTAAGGGAGAACAAGTCCTGCTCGAGAAACGCAATCGAGAAAGGAACCTTCTCTCCTAAGACTGAAGATGGCATGTGATTCACCAAGTAGCGAGCAGTTAGGACTGCATCATGTACAAAGAGTGAGGAACACAGCTCAGAATCAAAAGTATCCTTATCATATCAAGTAAATGACGGTGTTTACATTTGGCAACACCGTAATACTGAGAAGTGTAAACACATGAGGTCCGGTGTAGGAGGGCGGGAGACCAGAAGAACTCATATAATTGTAACGTATAGAACTCTAAGACATTGGCAGAGCGAATAAACTTGCCAGTGTCAGAGAAAAAGTTCTATTTCATTAACAAAAGATTTAATGAAACACCCAAGTTCGACTTCTTCTTCAACAGAAAAATCCAAGAAAGTCTAGAATAATCATCCACATCAGCTAGATAAAAACGGTATCCCTTGTGTTCAGGATCACGAGTGAGACATCAACATATAAATAAATCAACTCATATAAATGGCAACCAGTACAACTTTGATGACCAAGAAAAGAAGAGCGGTGATGCTTCCCAAGGACATGACATAGCTTTTGCGGAGGAAGGTGGCTAAAATGAAGA
The DNA here is from genome assembly GCA_037367405.1 of Ottelia alismoides. Taxonomy (NCBI): domain Eukaryota; kingdom Viridiplantae; phylum Streptophyta; class Magnoliopsida; order Alismatales; family Hydrocharitaceae; genus Ottelia; species Ottelia alismoides. Next base: position 55,361 of record JAZKJV010007769.1, on the reverse strand, counting down.
TGCCACAAGTACAGGGAGATTGATCCAGTGGAATTGTAAAGGCACCGACACTAAGAGACTAGATCAATTTGTAGAGCACATGATGCTCATGACCACATCCAATCATCCTGCAAGTGAGTATGTCCTGAAACATAAGAGAAGAGGGATCAAAAATGCCATGGCAATGCAGATCCTTTGTGATCTGACTAACAGAAAGCAAATTCATCTGAAAATTAGGCGCACATAAAACATTCGGCAAGAGCATAGATGGCGTCAAATGCATCTCCCCCTATCTTATAACGGGCAAATAAACTATGTTTGCAATGACGACCCATCTACCAGAGGGTATAGATCTGTGAGAACTGAATGATGCTCTGTCTCCACGTTGATGGTGAGAAGCACCAGAGTCCATGATCCACTATGTCATATTTGTCCTGCTACAACTGGTAAAAGATAGCTTATACCTGAGGAGGTCGAAGAGGCTCTACCAGTTGTTGCAACATCTGGGGAACACATAGTGGTGTCTGCAATAAGAGTCATTATCTCCCTCAGACGAGAGAAAATATCATCAAGGCGTGAATCTGTGTGAGGAGCCAAACTGTCTGGAGGCTCAATCTGCTCAATTACACGAGCAAATGTGGGGTATTCATGCTTCTGATAGCATGTATCCTCATATTAACCAGATCGACGGTAAAAGGTTGGCCACGTTGACGCCGACCTCCCCTGCCACGGGGACTAAGGGTGACTATCGAGCACAACGAGTCGAATTGACCCCAACTCGGGCTCGAACTCAATAAGAAAATCAAGGCTCGAACTCGGGCTCGATAAGGTTTGAGCCCTGAATTACCGGCTCGAACTCATCGAGTTCGAGCTGGCTCACGAGCCTCTTATGGAGTTGTGAGCTTATTGAGCTGGCTCACGAGCCTCTTAATGAGATGGTTCTTGAACGCCTTTCTTCCATTTTGTAAATAAAAATATGCAAAAGCAATATGCAACTTTGGCATATTTTAACACTTTTTTCTATAGCTTTTTGGGTAAATGAGCAAAAAGTTAACCTTTATATCGAATTCAATGTGCAGCAATTTCGAATCTTACATATATAGAATTCGAATCCGTTATGTCAGTCATTATGTCATTCCACAGTGGAAATGCAAGCTACGGTAACAAACAAATAAAAACAAAAGAAGCATACCTTGGAAGGATAGGATAGCAAATATATTTGACTTGAGAATGGCAGCACAACTACACGAGGTTCACGGCACAATTCAGATTCAAGGGCACAAAGATCAACTCGTGGAAAGAGTAGGCGAAGAGGGAGACGGATCAGACGACGAAGCTTCACGTCAGTAGTCGGATGCACAAGCAAGACGGAGAAGGAGGAACTCACGAAGGGGGAGATGGTAAAATTTCGCGTCGACTGTCGAGCGCACGAGTGAAGCCAGATAAGGAGGAGCTCGCAAGTCGCAAAGAGGGAGAGACCAGAGAGGGATATTGGTAGTGGAGGAACAGAGAGGAGGGTGGTCGAGCGAGTTGTAGTTGTATTGTTTTCTAGGTTAGGGTTGGAGAAAAGAGGGGAGGAGGGAGAGGGCGAGTGCGGAATTGGATTTGAGAATCTGGGATGGGATTGAACGTTGCAGCCAACGCAGGTAACTTCTTGTGCCATGTGGTTGTGTTGTGCCTTTGCTTTATTAACCAACGAGTTATCGAGTCGAGTTTCTGAGCTGATCACCATCCAACTCGATCTCAACTCGATAAGCTTAGCAAGCAAGAAATGTAATTTGAACTCGGGCTCGTTATGCTTTCGAGTTGGGCTCACGAGCTCTTAACGAGCTGAGCCCGAGTTGAGCTCAACGAGTTTAAGCTTTCCTGACAGCGCTAACGGGGACCACGCCCTCTCAACAATGTAGAACCTCCCTTGCCACGAGATGCAGCTATTGCTGAGGAGGTCTACGCGGTTGCAGGTGGTGGGACAAATCACCCGCTGAGGTGACTGTAGGCCTCCTCCACTAGAAGTATGGTCGTGCATGTAAGAAGATGTACGTGTGCTGTCTCGTATTCTGGATACAGAGCCGCCAAGAAACTCCAACCATCGTGGAGTTCATGTATGATATATGTTGCTCAGTGGATATGGCAACAGGCATGAAGCTGTGAAGCTTCTCAAATATACCGAGAAGCGAAGAGAAGAATGTATGCAGAGGATAACCATTCTGTTTGGTTGTGAAGATATCAAATTATAGCTGAAGAATATTGGCCTCGTTCTTCGATTGGGCATACGTGGCTATCAATATCCCACATCGCCTTGGCGGTGGGCTGGTTCACAATGTCGTTGATGATCTCTGGGGAAAGAGTCCCATAGAGCCAACTACACACGTATGCGTCATCAATCTTCCACGAGGCATTCTCCCCGATATTATCGGTCGGCTCATTAGATGTACTTTATCAGAATGTGCTCCTTGCTATTGCACTGCATAAGGTTCAAGAATTGCATGGACCAAAACTCGATTGGGGTACTAGACAGATTCGAACGAGTCTACATTATCACGAAGAGGATTAGTTGCACGTTTAGACTCATACAACCATCCTCCTAAATCTTCGATCTGTGTTAGAGCCGAAAAAAGTAATTTATTATTATGAAACCACCTTTTCCGAAAAAAATCAGACCGTACAGCAGATCTGGACGGTGCCGGAGGCCATTAAAGAGGCCCTGTGGGGGCTATCGGAGTCCTAGGCAGCTTAGAATAGGTTGGGCAGCACCAATGGCTACCTGGGAGTCAATAAAGGTTGTAGCCAGCGGCTTGGGAAGGCGGTTGCGGGGCTCCAAAGGGGTTGGCAACGGTGGCTGTGCTCTGTGGAGGCTCCCAACAGCAGCCTTGGAGGCTAAGGGCCTCTGGAAACACAGCTAGGACCCAAAGGGGGCTTGTAGCGCAGCCTAGGGCAACGAGGCTCCATTGGGGACGATGCAGGTGGCCTAGAGGTTGCGTGCGTAGGCTCTGCGGTGGAATATACATCGCATGGCGTGGGGAAGAATCCCTGACGTCGCGCGATGAGGAAAAGAAGGACGACGGGGGGATAAGGCACGAGGGGTGATAACTCCGATCTAGGACCGTCGCTCCGATATCATGTACAACAACAAAGCATTTCTTAAATGGTGCATCAGCTGACCTCATTTGCAAATGGTCAAACTACCTTAATTGAATTTCTCGCATCTTATCCTCGATCGGAGCTACACCAACTTTCCTTCTGATTGCATCATTTCGAATCCAATCTTTACGTGTGTGCCCACACATCCACCTCAGCATTGTCATTTTTATTACTGCCATTCTCTGCGCATGTTCAATGCCAACATTCAGATCCATAGAGAATAGCATGCCTCACGACTACGTTGCAAAATTTTCCTTTAATTTTCAAAGAAATCTTCACACTTAGGCCAACCTGCATTTATTATATGTGTAACATCTCCATCAATTTCCCCATCATGTTGCAAAATAGATCCCAAGTCTCTAAAAAATCTCTCTTCGTAATGTTATCGTCACCAATCTTCACCTCGATTCCTTCATCATTGCTTTCATCAAAAGTGTACTCCATATATTCAATCTTAGCCCTACTTATAACAAATCGTTTAGTCTCCAATGCATGTCTCCAGAACTCAAGCTTCTCATTTAGTCCATCTCTAATCTCATCAATCAACACAATATCATCAAGGAATAACATACACCAAGGTATCTCATCCAGAATGTGACTTATCAACTCGGCCATAATCAAAGTCAAAATAAGTAGACTCAAAGTTGAACCTTGATGCAGATCAATGTTGATGTTAAAATAATCAGTCTTCCCAACTTGTATCCTTACACAAGATAAAACCCTACCATGCATATCTTTTATGAGGTTAATATATAGAACATGTGTAAAGTCTTAAACTTGACCATCTCTCAGATCATGTATTGTAAGATCTGACTCGTCAAGAGGAAACCAACGGAATTTGTTTCGTGTGAATCAGACTTCATATCGAATTGTTATAATTGTCCGAAGAAAGAGAAGTAAGGATACTTAAGACATTATAAATTCTTAATGATCGTTATAAAGATAAATTCTTCGCGACTAAGGAAACAAATGACGGATTTAAGGATCACTAATCACCATTAGAGAACACTAATCGGAGGTCAGTAAAAGCTAATCATGAGTCGTGAAAGTTAAATCACGATTAGTGAAAGTCAAATCGCGATTAGTGAAAGTTAAGGTATATGGATTATAATAAATCGCCTGACCAAGGTAGCACACTTTATTCCGATAAGTGTATCTTACATTCCAAACCAGTTTGCTGAGTTATATATTATATATGTGATATGTTTCTACGGTACATGAAAAGAGGAAGTTTCCGATCGAGATTCACGGTTCACCTCACACTACTGAGATAACTTCATGAAAGCCTTAGGCACACAGTTATGCTTAAGCATAGCATATCATCCGAAGACAGATGGTCAATCAGAACGTATCATTCAGACTATAGAGGATATGCTACCAACATGTGCCCTAGAATGGAGAGGATCATGGTTTAAACATTTTGTCTCTTGCAGAATTCATCTGCAATAATAGTTACCACGCAAGTATTAGCATGGAACCTTCTGAAGCACTATATGGACGTAGGTGTACTACTTCTATGTGTTGGCAAGAGGTTAGGATAAAGAACATTTGCGATTCAGATAGACTCAAGGAGGCACGGTAAACTGTAGAGCTTGATCGAAAAAGACTAATAACTGCTCAGAGTCACCAGAAAAGCTATAGTGATACCACGTGAAAAGACCTTGAGTTTGAGGTATGTGACATTGTATTCCTCAAAGTATCGCTTATGAAGGAGTTCAGAGGTTTGGTTTGTGTGGAAAGTTGTCACCCAGGTTCATGGATCCCTTTGAAATTAGCCAGCGGATTATGAAAGTTGCATATAGACTTGCACTTCCTCTACATCTTTCGGCAATACATGATGTTTTTCATGTATCAAATCTGAGAAAGTGTACTAGGGATCATGGGTATAAGATAACCAATGATGATCTACATGCTGAGCCAAACTTGACATACCTAGAAATACATGTGCAAATACTAAACAAGGATATCAAGAAGTTGAGAAATAAAGAGGTGCCTCTAATTAAAGTGTTATGCCAGAACCAAGAGTTTGAAGAAGCCACATGGTAAATCGAGGTAAAAATGAGAGAGAAATACCCCTATTTTGATAACACTATGTACTGTGTATATCTTCATTATAAATGGAATGGTGTTCATTCTCTTTAAGGTTGTTATGATTTCAATCCTCTTTAAGGTTGTTATGCATGCACATCAAGTCTCGAGGAGAGACTTCCTTTAAGGTTGTTATGTAAAGTCTTGAACTTGGCTATCTCTCGGATCTCGTATCATAAAATACGCCTCGTCAAGAGGAAACCAACGGAATTCGTTTCGTGTGAATCGGACTTCGCTTCAAATTGTTATGATTATCCAAAGAAAGAGAAGTAATGAAGCTTCAGACGCTATTAATCCTTAATGAATGCTATTGAGACTAATTAATCGTGATTAAGGAAACTAATAATGGATTGAGGATCGCTAATCATCATTAGTGAACACTAATCGGAGGTCAACAAAAGTTAATCATGGGTCGTGAAAGTTAAATCGGGATTAGTGAAAGATAATCACAGTTAACGCTGATTAAGCATCATTAGCGACTCTAGAAGTTCTGTAAGATTCTAACTTAAGCTCTAAGTTTCGGATAAGCATTGACCAAAAACATGGGCCAAAACTATGGATTGCTAATCACGATTAATGGTTAAATCATGGTTTACTTACCATGGTTAGCGGATTTCTGAAGCCATTAAATACCCCCTATTCATTAATTCTCTCCAAATTCCATACCATCCACCACCACTACCCCGACGGCTAGGGTCGAGAAATGGGGAGGAGAAGCGGGAGGCGGGAAAGAAGCGCTAGCGAAGCGCTTCCGGAAAGAAGATGAGAAGGAAGACATAGTACTCCTCTTCTCGACGGCCTTAGGAAGGAGCAAGGCCCTAAATGTAGGTTCTGGTCACCATTTCGGTGACTGATCGAAACAGAATTTCGATCGAAATTCGACAGAAATTTCGATCATTTCGATCATTTTTTGTACTAGAGCCCCAATATTTCGATCATTTCGGCCATTTCGGTCGGATTTCGATTTCGACTAGATATCGATATTCGACAGAAAATCGATCGAATTTCGCTGAAATTTGAGGACATGGGGAGGAGGTAAGTAGGCCCATTTAATTCATGTTTCGATCCGTTTCTTCGAATACTCGTATTTTCTTTTGAGATTCGCTAGACATAAAGGGAAACTCTGCCAAAATTTTCCTTGAAATATCACCCAACGTAAGTGGAAACTCTGCCGAAATTTTCTTTGAAATATCACCTGGTGTAAGGGGAAGAAGCTCTGCCGAAATATCCTTGGATTATCACCCAATATAAGGGGAGACTCGGCCGGAAATTTTAAAGAATTCATGTTCCTCGTGTTTTTCATGGTCTTTGTTCGTTCTTTGTGTTCTTCGTATGGTCTCCATGTTCTTGACATACAAATGGAATTTAATCATTTCAGGAGCAAATAAACCATGTACCCACTTAAATGGTTTGATGGTAGTGCAGTGTGCCTACCACTCAAAAGACCATATTCAAATCCCCTCATGTGAGGGTTGCGTTAGGTAGTCGACAGCCAGAGTAAAAAATAGTTGAATCTTTCAACGTGGATTTGAGATAGAATCCATGTAGCCGGCCCTACTTATAGCGGGAGAAGGCTTCGTCAAGAGCTAATAAATCATATTTGAACACGAATCAAGTAAGGCCAATCCCTTTGAGAAGCTCATACGATTAGGTAACGAAATCATGCCCCTTGTTGGGTTTTCAAGTCAAACTGGATAAAATTACGTTTATTGTGTTCTTTATTTTGAAAAACGTTCATATGCTTGTTTCATAATTTACTTTAAAATAACTGCTACATTGGAATTAGCGAAATGAATCATCCTTGCAGTTGATATGATAATTGTGCAATATGATACCAATACTAACTACGAATTGATGTGGCATAAATGAGATATGGTTTCAAGTTTCATATTATCTTTTACGATAAGGATGACTTGGTGTAGATACTACAGGTCGGACATGCAACATATAAGTTTGTTAGAAGAACATCCGTATTGGCATGCCAAACCTAAGTGGAACACGGTTGTCTGGATATGTTGAGCGTGCGAAATAAATCATTTGCAATGCATGGTACTCAGCTACCATTAGATAGGTTGACTAACTGAAGATGGGGTCGTGCCATGTGGAAGCACGGGTAGTTTAATAGCAGCTAGACATCGATAACTTGTATTTAAAGCCGTTGTTATATGTTTTTAAAGGTTAGCATGTGGTTTTAAGCAATCGAGCCTTCGAGGACGGTGTACTTTCTTGTTTGTCAAGCTACGTAGAACCCTAAATAATTAAAAAATGGAAATTGTCAACATAGTATTGAAGGATTAGTTGAGGCAACGTGTGGCGACATAAGCTCACCAGATCAACGAAGTCAATACTCATGGAGTATCCACGGCTTCCGGGTACGTGGAGGGGACAGGATCAATCGCTGATGTGGATTAGAAAGGATAGGACCATTGTTTTAAAAAGCAATGCCTCAAGGCACAAAGGCGTACACATCGAGGCGAGACACGCCAAAATCACCTCAAGGCGCAAGCCTCAGGTCCTTGGGATGGGGCATACGCCTTGACCTGGTTTGAGGCATTCGAGGCGCGAGGCGGACGAGGCAAAGCGGAGGCATAAGCCTCGAGCTGGAGCCTTTTTTAACTTATTGATTATTTGCATTGCAATCGACCATATTTTTACCTAAGCATTATTTTTTATATTTGTGTTTATGTTTTCATGTTAAACCTTGTATAATTGCATAATTCTATATATAAATCCATGCAAAGAAAGAAAACATCGCCTGAAAAAAAAGAAACTCAATGATCTTGTATACATCATTTTCAATTTATCATACATCTACACATACTAGTTCTATTGCACATAGATTTGAGTTTGAATTGTAATAAATATTTTATATCAGTTCAAGTTTGAACAACTTAATGTTGTTATTGATTGTATGAGTTGTAAATCTTAGAATAGTTATCACATATACGAAGAAGCAAGGTTGAAAAATAAAATGTGAAGTAAAATAATTATTATATTTTATTGTGAATAGTCAAATAGAATTAGAACCGTTAGTAAAAAAATCGTCAGGGGCGCTGCCCCCACACCCCGCAGGGGGAGCGCACATGCTCCCCCTAGACCCCCCACAGGCGCGCTGACTGGGCACCGAGATCCCCGTCTTGTTGGGGTATGATATGGCACGAGGGAATGTGTATGATGGTTCTCCAACTACGTCTAGCAAGACAAATGGTTGGGATTCAAGTCATATTAATATTTTTTTACTTCGAATACTTAAAATTATGGTTTCTATTGTACTTTAGTATTAAGTATAGGCCTTAGGTTAATATTCATATAGAATCATTGAAGTTGGAGTTGGAACTTGATATTCCGTATAATATTGGCTTAGTATTAGTTTTTTGAACTTCAATGCCTTCATCGCTTATGTGTTGTATATTTTACTAGTTTTAAGTTATTCTTGATTGTGTTTTTGGCAAAGCTTAATATTTTTATATACTTTTTCCAATGTTTTTTGCTTTAATTTTAATTTTTATTCCAAAAAACAAGGATTACGCCCCGACCGCGTCGAGGCTTACGCCTCGCCTCAATTTCAGAGAAAACGCCTCGGATCGCCTCACATTTTTAAACCATGGATAGGACCTAAAATAAAAATAGAATAAAGGAACACTTGTATAATTTGATTTGTTGAACCTTTCAAATATCATGCTTGATCTATGTTTCTTTTCTTCGTTATTGAGCATTGACTCATCTCTTTCATATGTTTGCTGAAAACCAGCAGGCATCGAAGAATCATCACAAAGATAGTATCCATCCAACCAGTCACGGTAGCATTACTCTATAAGGTAGTTGGTAATCTTTGTGTTTATTTCAATTCTAGTTGATGGACATGTAATTGGTTATAGTGAGACAATGTAACATGCAAACTTTTTTCATAAATGGAAAAGTATTAAATACTTCCTTCTTAGTATTTTTAATTGCATATTGTTCAATATAATAATTGTGATTGTTGAATAAATTAATGTTGAATAACCATATCCTGATATGGGAGGATCCGACAATCCAAAATTGGGATCGTGAGTCTCATGATAACATGTAGTTGTCTCTTATCAAAAACACTCTACAATAATACAATATCTCCCTTATGACAGAATCATAAGCCTTCTCCAAACAAATAAAAATCATATGGAGATTCATCTTTTTAGCTCTATAAATTTCCATTGTTCTCCTCAGCAAGTGGAAGGTTTCAATAGTTGAGCAACCTGGCATGAATCCGAATTGGTTTTCTTTTACTTTTGAAACTGGCATCAACCTTCTTTCGACCACACATTCTCAAATTTTCATAGTATGCATCAGCTTGATAACTCTATAATTTGAACAATTTTAAATGTCTCCTTTGTTCTTATAAAGAGGCACCACGATGCTTCTCCTCCGGCCTTCAGGCATTTTCTTGCTTCACTAGATAATATTGAATAAATTTGTAAGCCAAGTCTAACCACGTAAATATAAAACTCTCCATACTTCTATAGGAATATCATCAGGTCTGACACCTTTCCCGAGTCTCATAACCTTCAAAGCCCCATCTACTTCCTTCCTTTGTATTAGTCCATAGCTTGCACGATTCAAGTAACTTTCACTGCGACCACAACTTATCGTGACTCCTCGGGCAATCGAGGTAGGAGCGGAGGGATGAGGGGAAGCAAAGTGCGGGGAAGCGGAGACTCCTCAAGCGACGAGGGTTGGGTGGTGGTGCGCTCAAGGAGATGTAGTCGAGGCAAGCCTGTCTATCGCGAGGCCTCACACAGGGTGAGGGGGCCTCTCGCCAATCCTTTTGGGCTATAAGGTTGCTTCAGATGTGGCTCTACTTGGCACTAGGCACGTCAGTGCAGGGAGCCCATAAGGTGCTTTCGCTGTAGGGGGTTCTCTCACAGGTGTGGTGCTTGCCCGATGCTACGAAGGACGAACCGAGGAATGGAGATGCTGGTCTGCGAGGGGGCGGCGCAGAGGCCCGGTTCTTAGGCTCATCGGACGTGAATGATCTCGACGGCGCAGTTCAGAGGTGATGTTGTGCGGCTGAGTGCGTGGTGAGTAGTGGCAACTGGCAAGGGGGCTATCATATGACGAGGCCAAAGAGTTGATGTGGTGGTCGCAGGAGGTGTGGACATTGTTGTGGCGTCGTCGCCTGCGCGTTAGTGATGGTTTGTCGGAAGCTACAAATCTGGAGCGGATTCGCATTAGGGGGGTCCCTTTCTCGGCGCGAACTCTGGCGGAGATACGCCTTTTGCTAAAGGGTATCGCTATAATAGTAGGGGTTGAGTCCTCCGGCTGCAACCCGGGGGAACCTGTTGACGCGGTCCTTCAGGTAAAGAACCTTGGCTTGGAGCAGTTGGGCGAATGGAGGATTATATCAAAGGGGCAGACAGTGCTTCTGGTCCTAGAGAAGGAGGAGTGGGGCTCGGTGGCTCCTGTTTCTTTTCGGCAGCGTGGTGGCCGGGCGGAGGCGAGTTCGGACGCGGAAGTTGGTGACGCGGCAGCTCCGATTTCCATGCAGCCCACGGCAAGCCAACGACCGCGAGACGCACCAGTGGAACCATCGGAGACGACTTTTCAGGTTCCGCGTCGTATCACTTTCGGGACTTTTACCAAAACGAGGAAGCAAAAGGTCCAGTGGCAGTGCCTTTTCAAATCCCTACACTAACTGGGGATAGGTCTAGAGCATCTGATGAGGGGCACATACCGTCTCGGGAAGCGGAACCTTACTTGAGTGGCATGGCGGACCCTGATAGGATCCCATTTCTGGATCCAAACAACGTTGCCGGGTTGGGATCTAATCGGGTCGACCAGAACTCGGGACCGGAGCGCCTTCGAGGTCTGCCTCATGGCATCTCACCCAGCGTTCTCTGCATAGTGGACTCGCGGTCTGCGGTAGCGAGGGGAGGGTATCTGACTAACTCCCGGGACGTGGCCGACTTCGTTTCAATCCACCGGGGAGCCCTATTCATGAAGATGGGACTGAGGAAGGGGAGCTAGATGCTGAGGGGAGCGAAGTGTCGAGGGGTCTGAGGAGGGACTCAACTGAGGGGGAGGGTGTTGTGGATTCGAGGAGGGACACGGTGAGGGAGGCGGTGAGGAAAACTCCTCAATTGGCGGTTATCGGGCGGGAGGCAGATTGGGTGGTTGGGTTCGATGGGGGAGGGCCGTGCGGCCAGGTGTGAGCGGGTTCAGTTGGGAGTCTTGTCGATGCGCAACAGCATGAGGCTAGTGAGAGGTTCGGTACTTGTTGTTCGCGGAGGGGAAGTTCCAGATCAAAAAGGAAAAGGAGAATAGCAGCAATCCTGGACGCATCTCCTGATGAGGATTCCATTCAACGCTCGCAGTTGGGACCATCTGGTGAGGGGGTCTTGCCATCCCTCCGGAACCGTTTCAGCGTGCTGGATAGGATAACCGCCGAGAGGTTGGGCGTGGTCCCACCTAATATGTTCAACCCGATGATCATTAAATGAAGCTTTTATTATGGAACGTCAGGGAGTTGGGCCGCCCTGAAAAATGCATGAGTGTCCGTAACCTGGTTCTGGAGGTTGGTGTGGACATTTTCATTCTGCGGGAGATGAAGATTTATGGGGGTGTTGATCTGGTGAGGCAAGGCCTGGATGCATCGGGGGGGGGGGGGGGGGGGGGCTGGAAGAAGGACAATTTTGAACTTCTGGTGGAATCTAGATCCTTGACGTGTTTGTTTGTGTGCCTGAAGATAAAGACGGATGGTGGCTACTTCTTGATCATGAATAATTACGGCCCGACGGGCAGTGAGAGGAGCTCTTTGGCGACAGATTTGGAACAACTTGAGTAGGAGAATGCGATGGAGATTCGGATCGCTGGCGGAAACTTGAATGTTACTCTTTTGCCCGACAACCTCCCCCAGAGGACCGGAGGCAGAGACACAGGATCTAAGGAGCAGAGTGTGGTTCATCGCCTGGGACTTTCGATTGTGGGTGCGGTGGGTTGTTATTTTGCGTGGCCTAATGTGAGACCGCGGTCAAGGTTGGATAGATTCTTGTTGTCGCCTCAGGCACAGAGTTCTTCCCACTTTCGTGTGCTTGGGCGTTGCCAATGTCTCATTCTGACCATACACCAATCCTGTGGTCATTAGGGAACAGAGGAGCAACAAATTTCACTTTCGCTTCGAACGGAGCAGGCTATCGGAGGACGGATTCAGAGATATGGTCGCAGAGCTTTCAGGAGGCTGGCATCCTGAGGGTTCGGTTGTTTCTCGATTCGCGGCAAAGTTGAGATCGATGAGATCATTTCTGATTAACTACGGGAGAGATGTCAAAGCGAGGCGAAGGGCGAAAAGGGACGAGGCGCATGCTAGGGTTTCGCGGCTGGACGGGCTGGACGATGAGAGAGGACTGAACCAGGAGGAACTGGCAGAGAGGCTGAGACTGTTAGAAGAGATAATGACGGAAGATAGAAAACAAGAGGTTGAATGGAGACAGATCCACACAAAATTGACTGAAAGAGGGGGATGCACATACCATATTATTTCATACTGTGGCTTTTGAGAGAAGGAGAAGAAACTACCTGCATGAGATTGAGATTAGTGGTGTCGTGGTTTCGGGGGAGGCGCAGCTTGGCACAGCCCTGCAGGGTCATTTCCTTGAGGTGTCGCGAAAGAGGAGGGGGGTGGCTGGGGTGGACAGGGAGAGGGGTGGAGACCATCTCTGTCGCGCAGGCAGAGGCGTTAGTGTCTCCTTTTTGCTTGGTTGAGGTGAAGACTGTAGTCTGGGGGTTGAATGCGGATGGTGCCCCTAGTCTGGACGGATTCCCGGTGTTTTTTTACCGCGAATTATGGGGGCAGCTAAAGGAGGAGATTTTGGAGGTGCTTATTGAATTTAAGGAAATAGAGGCTTCGAAAAGGTCAACCGGGCCATGTCGTTCCTTCTCCCGAAGAAGGAAACTCCGACGGGGGTCGAGGATCTCAGACCTATCGCGCTCTCCAATGCACTCTACTTGATTGTGGCTAAGGTTCTGGCGAACCGCTTGAAGGTGGCTTTGGGCTCAGTGATTCTTCATGGTCAGTCGGCGTTTATCCCTGGGCGTCCGATGGCAGATGGTCTGATCATGGCAACGGAGATTTGCCTAGAGCGGAAGCGGTCCAAGAAGAAGGGGGCTCTGTGGAAGATTGACTATGCCAAAGCATATGATTGCCTCGACTAGAACTTCCTGTGGGCATCCCCGCAGAGGAGAGGATTCCCAGACTTTTGGGTGGCGTGGATGAAGCGATGTGTTACCACCTCCTCCTACTCGGTCTTGGTGAACGAAAAGCTGGTGGGTTGTTTCTTTCAGCCAAAAAGTGGGGCCGGGAGGAGTATCAGTTGGCCCCTATGTTATTTGTGCTGGTAGCGGACGCTTTGGCGGTCTTGATCAGGCGGGCAGTGGAGGTCGAATGGTGTGTTGGCTTCAGGATGGAAGACATATATATTCCTCTACTCCAACATGCGGATGACACGATTCTTTTCCTGGATGGGTCGGAGGAGCAGATTGGTAACGCGGCTCACCTTGTAGATATTTTCAGCAGCCTCACAGATTTGGAGATTAACAGGCACAAGTCGGGAGTCATTTCTTTCGGTATGGAGGATGTGGATAGCGCAAGAATTTCCGAACTAACCGGCTGCCCCTTGGGGAGTTTTCATATCACTTATTTGGGACTACCGTTAGTGGCCGGTAAGTTGAGGAATTCAGATTGGGAAGTGATGTTGCAAAGGATGGAACAAAGGTTGGTTGGGTGGAAGGTTGTCACACTATCAAGGGGAGAGTTCGTTTGATGACGGAGGGGGTAAGGAAGAAGGTGGAGGCCTTTGATGAAAATGTTCTTTTGGTCAGGTGGTAAGCAACAGAGATCTGGGATGCACCTGGTGAAATGGGAAGAAGTGAAGAAGGGGCGTATGGATGGTGGTCTAGGGGTGTGTGACACTGAAAGCATGAACAAAGCCCTTTTGGCAAAGTGGATGCTTCAGATCCGGGGCCCTTCTGGCTCGCTGGATGCCATGCTTGTGAGGAAGATATATGGCGTTGAAGGGGAATTGGAGGCTTGGAGAGCGCGCTTTGAGTCCCCTCTCTGGTCCGGGATCCGAGAGGTGCTTCCTTTGGTAGCACGTAGGTTGCGCCCAAAGGTAGGGATGGGCGCACGTTCAGGTTCTGGCGCGACGAGTGGACGAGCGAGGGAACCCTGGTAGAGAGATATCCGAGACTTTTTGCTTTGGTTACGTCTAGGGAGAGCATCGTCGCGCAGGTCGCGGATTTTGGTATGTGGTCGTCGACCTTCATGTCTGATCTGTCAGATCACGGTGGGAGGAGTATGTCAGATTGCAGGAGGAGCTGCTTTTGCCGAGTGATCTGGAGCAGGGATTGGAGCACTTTGTGTGGGATGGCAAGCGTTTCTCGATTATGCGAGCGTACGAGGAAATGGTGATTGTGGATGATGATCAGGATCCGAACCTGTGCCAGGATATGAAAGTAGTTTGGGCAGCTAAGATACCTAGCAGGATCACAGTCTTCTTGTGGTGCTTGAGAAGGGACTGCTTGTGCGATAAAGCGAGGAGGGGGAGGACCTTAGGCATTGAAGACATCCTCTGCGACAAATGCCACATGATGGAGGACTCGGATCATTTGTTCTTCAAGCGCCCGACGTGAACACATGTTTGGCAGGAGGCGAGTATTACCTGGATAGCGATGGACGAGGCGGACGCTTTGTGGAGGTCGATTCGGGCGGTGGGGATCGGATCATCGGACGATTGCTCCAAACCTTTTGTTGTTCTATGGGTGATTTGGTTAGGGAGAAATGATGTAGTGTTCAAAAATCAAAGTTTTTACTCAGAAAATGTTGTAGCACATTGTAAAGCTTTGTATAACTCCTGGATTCCAAGTAATGTACTCAAAGCCTTTTAATGAAGCGATCGTTGCAGTGACTCTCTTTGGCAGATCACCTTCTCTTTTATCAAAAAAAAGTAACTTTCACTGCAAGCTAGATCTCCCAAAGTGACCTCTCTATATCCTTCCGAATGAAAAGCTTATGAAAATATTGCTTCCATCTAGTCTCTATATCCTTCTGAGTAACAAGCGCGTGACCTTCCTCATCCTTAATGCATTTCACTTGAGAAAGATCTTTGGTCTTTCTTTCTCTTGCTTTGGCCAACCTGAATATATCCTTTTGGCCCTCCTTAGAATCGAAATTTTTGTATAAAACTTCGTATGCTTTTGACTTAGCTTCGCTTACAACCTTCTTTGCTTCCTTTTTGGCTATTTTGTAGTTTGTGACAGTTTCCTCTATTTTATCCTTAGACATGGCTTTAAAGCATGCTTTTTTAATTTTGAGTTTCTCTTGCACCCCTCCACTCCCCCGCCAAGCCTCTTTTTTTGTCCTGGAGCTCCTCACTTTGCATTCGCGTAACGTCTCTTTGGCTACAAGATGACATCGCCTCCCACATCTCGTTTGCACTTCCATTACAAAATCAAGATAAGTCCTCTAAAAAAATATCTTAAAGCTTGATTTCTTCAATTGAAGATTCGACCATCTAGTTCTAATGATCTTGAAAGCCCTCCTTTTCTTTACTAGTCCTTTTATTTGTGCATCCATGACTAACAAGCAATATTGGATTGTCAAACTCTCTTCGAGGATTACTTTACAGTCTTTGCAAATTGCAATAACTAATATATTCTCCTCAAAGCAAAGTAATCTATATATGTTCTATTTGGGCCACTCGCATAGGTAATTACATGCCCATCCCCTTTTAAAGAGAGTGTTTGCTATGAAAAGATCATCAGATGTTAGAAAATCCAGAATGACTTTTCCCTCTTCATTTCTATCCTCGAAGTCATGGCCTCCATGAACACTAGCATGCCTAAAAGCATCCATTCCCACATGTCCATTAAGATCTCCACAAAGGCAAATCATCTCTCTTTGTGGCATTCCTTGTATAATCTTTTACAAATCCTCCCAAAAAGTTTAAATCTTTTCATCTAAATCAATGTGTGGTGCATAAACTAAGATGGTATTCAGACTTTTTTTTAACAAAATAATCTGATCCCCGAATCTTTGCACCTCAACCACAAAATCCTTCAAATCCTTATGAACAACCACTCAAACACCATTTCTATCCTTATCTTTATCTGAATGCCAAAGTTTAAAGCATGTTTTCTCGATCTCGCTTGCTTTCTCTCCTGCTCTGATACCATGTGGAGAGGAAATAATAGGTTGTATACAATGTTTGAAAAAATGAAGGCAGAACGAGGCATTTTCCTCATAATCAAGGTGAGGCGTTGCCTCGAGTCGGTCGAGGCGTAAGCCTCAGTTTATAGAGAAAAATATGCAGAAAACAATAATTATATATATATATAGCAATGTAATTATGTGTTCTTTGCCCAATATATAATATTTAACACTATAAAATGTGATGAAATAATAGAGATAAGAACGCCAGAATAGAATATAGAACAACATCATATCCCTTTCTACACATTTTCATCCAATCAAAGAGGAACTTGTTATCTATAAATGTTGTGAAAGAATTAAATAAACACATCTAACTTTGAAATATTGTTGTAATTAAAAGTATGATAAAATTTGTCGAAGAAATTTATGTTATATGTCTAACATATAATATATGAGCGCATGAGAAACCGTGAATCCTATCCATTTCGAGCAAACCTTTGAAATATTGGTGTAATTAAAAGTACAATTAAATATACGTTGAAGTAATTTATGTTATATGTCAAACATATAATATATGGCAGCAAGATAAATCGTGAACCCTATATATTTCGTTTTGTCTGATATATTGCAAAGCTCATTAAGTTTACAAGTATTGTTGGATTTAATATTTATGAATTCATTCACTAAAAGAGAAATAATATGAGTTTGTGAAATAGTTGGACACAATTAATAGTAAATATGAAGTTATGGGCACGAAAACATCAGATTTAGGTATTTATCTCGTATGATCATTATACTAAAGCATGTATTTATAAGATTCTCAAACTACCAAGTAAAGCATTAAAATTATAAAAACCTCAAAAAAGCAAAAACGTCTCGCAAAATGCCTCGACCGCCTCGATACAGAACGCCTCGAGGCTACGCCTCAGCCTTCTGAGGCGCATGCCTCACTGGACTGAACCGAGGTGTGCACCTCGAGGTTAGTTTTTCATACCATGGTTGTATAATCATCAAGCCCTAGGGTTCTCTTATAAAGAGGAGAAACATATTGGGCAAATTACATAAAATAGATGGAAAGAAAAGAGAATACATAAAAAATAAAAGATCACTAATATCTCAACAGTATGGTTAAGAAGAGAAGAAAGAAATCAATTCGTAAAGGGAATATCAATTCAACCGGCTAATAATTTTTGTATCGTTTGTTGTGTCCCCTTTACAAAGATATGGGCGGCTTTACCTAGATAACCACATTCGAGAGGCATGCCTCTTAAAGCAAAAGATGCGTCTTGGACCACTTAAGTAATTAATGGTTTCACATTGTGCCTTCCACATAAAGCATAAGAGGTCAAACCTCACAAATTACCATTTGATCAAAGTAAAAACAACCATATGTAAATGGTCATCATCATCCAAAAAAGTTATACAAGCTCTTCTCTGAGAAAGCCACCTATAACATAGGAGCCCAAGACCCGCCAAGCCAGGCATCCCTAGATAAAAGATCATGTCAATCCACCAAAGCAAAGAGGCGCCAATACCGAACGCGGCAAACATCATTCTCCGATTAGTCATAATCCAAAATCTGAATCCGTGCCCAGCCCTAACACCCACTCTAAAAAACGCATAGATTGCTCAGAGTGCAGTATGGTGCCTATGTGGAAAATCATAAGTACCAGCATCGAATAGACAATAATCGAGATGCTAGAAGAATCTCATAGAATAGACAATAATCGAGATGCTAGAAGAATCTCATAGATATTTTGCACCAAACGACAAAGCAAGTCATCATTCTCCCCTAGCACCTCATAACACACCTTGCATTAAATGGCGTTGGTACAAATATGAGAACAAATGATAGAAGGGATTTGAAGCCCTCCAAGATTTCTAGGAGGTGCAAACTGGAGTAACTCTCGTTGCTCTAGCCTCCATTAGATGAGAGGCGGGAGAACACTATCTATGTATCTCATAAAACAAAGGAAATACTAACTATGAAAAGATTTGTGATAATGTTGTGATGAAGTCGTATGTTGATGAAGTTCCACAATAGGTCAAAAAGGATGGATTCTCAGTGATGAAAGAGAATGAGAATAAAAAGAATTTGAATTTGACGGGAATTATGTTTCTTTTTTCGGTAAAATGAAGTCCATAAGGAAGCAACAATGAAAATACAGCTCAAAGAGACTTAAGGAAGCTTACTCTGTGTATGAGAAGATTGGCGAACTTGGTGAATAAGGGCAACGTACATAATTAAGAATGACACTGTTAAAGAAAGAGGATCACATGGGAGAGTTGGACTAGAGAAGAACAAAAGGATTTCTCTAGGAGGTTAAAGACGGATAGGAGGAAAGGTATGCTCGTGTGAAATGCGCTTTATCTAGAGGATTAGTACATGCCTATGAAACTAGGAAGGCCAAGAAGCATGAAACAAAGCACACTGATTACTTGATGTTCTTTCCTTTCTAGTTTGGGATGATGGTTGTTCATGTTGATAAAATGCCTCTCAATTCTGTTTTTTCTCATTTCTTCATGGCAATTATGGTCACAGTTTAGACACAGTTTTCTATTTTTCGAAAGGTTTTGTTGACCACAATAAGAAATGAGCTTAATCTAGAGGACTGCTACAAGCCTATAAAGGCTAAGAGGGCCAAGAAGCATGAAGCGAAGCACCCCAATTACAAGTTCTTTTCTTTCTATTTTGGGCTGCCAGTGGTTGGAGTTGATAGAAGACCTTTCGGTTTTGCTTTTAGCTTTTTCATTTCTTCAAGGTCATTATAATCACACTTAAGTCACACTTATATCTTTATCTTAATGTTGACTTGGCCAAACTCTTGAATGTTTATATGCATTCAGCCAAAAAAGCTTTACATGCACTTCTCTAGGACAAATGAAATCCATTATACCAAGCCACACAATATCGGGCACTCGGGCTTGTTAGTAAAATAATCATCTCAGCATTCTACAGTCAGAGTTTCTACTCTTTTCTTTCTCAACACATATAATGTATGTTCCTTAACTCAAAAAATATATGCTAGAAGCATGCTTTCAGTTCTTCACGTCCATTGTGTGCTAAATTAATATCTATTCACTTTTTTCTTATTATGATTGACATAATGCAAATGCACCAAAGATTGTAAAGAATATGATGTTGGAGTCTTGGATAAAACAATCTTCGAATGCCTTTGAGAAAGATAAAATCACAACCTCCAAAGCATAAACCAAACAAGCCTTTCTTAAAATTGAAAGGGCCTGCCAACAAATTCCAGACAACTCATTTCCCACAATAAAGCTTTCCCTGGTTCAGCAACAGATACTAGTGCTAGACCTTTCTTCCGATAACGTTTTCTCACACATCATACGCATACAGTAAAGAGAAAACGTGATCAATAAAGCCTAAGTTGCCACAGCACAATGTAATGCATATGAGAATTCTACACAAGTGTAATTCATCAAAAATAACAATGATGTTACTTAAACATGGAGGTATAATTCAAGTTCCACTATGAATAAATAACAAAAATAAGGCATTGGACAAAGAAGCAATTAATGCTCACCATGAACACGGAACTCTTGGTTGCCGTGCCTGCTGAAAGCATCAATAGAAACCCGTCCACCACCTCCCCCCGCTACACCATTACCACCCGATGCACTTATTTTTCCATTTCCCCTCCTGCCAATGAAATCACATGACATCATTCACCCAAAAAAGTAGAAGCAATTTCTCTAGAATTATCATTTTTTTCATTTGAAAAAGCTAACAAATATATCTTCATAAGCATTTTTGATATTTACTGGAAGAAGCATTGTCAGTGAACTAGTGGGCCAATCAAGTTATTGACTAGAACAAAGAAGAAAATTAAGAAATATATCTTACAAACACATAAAAAAAAGCAGGATATGAAGTAGTTCTGCAAGATACAAGCTTTGCTGAGGAAGAGAACATTAGATAAAGTAGAATAAAACCCGATTAACTTATATATACAGCGATATCGGTTTCAAAGAACTGAAATAACGTTATATCCAGGAGAAAGAGTCATTTGGGAAACAATTTGAACAAAACTGTGGTTACTTCAAATCAGACAATGCTAGAGAGCTTGTGAAGGCGTAAATAGTAGACTTGAAAGCCCTGTGGCAAAAAAGCTCGATGTGGATGCAGACAAGCAGATAGATAGCTCAGATGACAGAAACATAACAAGTCTAAGGAAACCTAATTAAAGACCAGGGACCCAAATAAGAAATGAAACTCACACGAGAATATTGATATCCAAATAGATATATCTCCAAGCTCTGCTTAGAACATATTAAAAAAATAAAAGACACATGATGAATTCTAAAAAAATAGTGTTAAGAATCCAACCCGTGCATGCTTAAGTGATCTCTGGTTTAAATTTGAGGCCACTTCATAACTGTGATCATTTGCAAACTTTCCAATTATGGCACCAGTCAACCAATGATCCAAAACCTCATAATTAAAGCTCTGGCAATGGTGGTAGAGAATATGTTGAACCATATAGACAACATGGCCTATGTTCAAATGAGGAAACTTACATTTTACAAGCCGATATGAAGATGCTACCGCCAGAACCACCTCCACCAGAGTGCCCACCCTCGCCTCCATCAGCCAATATAAGCCCGTCCACCTGCAAAGTATCATTCGCAACTATCCGCACCCGACCACCTCCGCCGCCTCCATAGTCCTCCTCCCTGCTTGTTGTCCCCCCTCTGCTCCCATAGCTCATTGGCCACATCAGTGAATCCCAAGCATAAGCATCCCCGCCCCATACATCATCCGGCATCTGTCCATCCTTCCTGAAGCAGCTCGCACCCCGCCCACCATACCCTCCTCCATCCCCATGCATCCCATGCGGCACACCACTCGTCTGGGCAGGCGGGTCGCCTCCCAATCCGGTCGTGTCCAGGACAGAACCATCGACAAGGCTGACATTCTTAGACTCAAGGTGCACGCTCCCTGCAATGATGCCGGAGCGGTTTCCAAGGCGGATTTCGCGTTCGAGGAAGAGCGACACGGAGCACCCAGGCGACGCGCAGCTCAGCACGACGCCTGGGAGAAGCTCGCAGCTGCCTTTCCCCCGCGCGTTGAGGTCGCCGTGGAGCTCGACGCCGGAGGTGAGCTGGCAGAGGGTGTCGAAGGAGCCGGTGCCGTTGAGGTCATCCTCGCAGGAGGCGGCGGGGATCTCCGGAGGAGTGGGGGGAGGAGGGGGGGAGGGAGGGGAGTAGTCGTGGAAGGTCATGATGGAGAAGGGGTCCGAGGGATCGGAAGGGGGGAGGGATTGGGCAAGGGGGTTAGGGTTAGGGTTTGGGAAGGGGGATGGGAGGAGGAGGAGGAGGAAGGGGAGGAGAAGGAGGAGAGGAGAGGTGAAGGGAACAGCGGCGACCATGTCCGAGTGGAGGAGAGACTCATGAGATCGGAAAAGACCACTCCGGAGTTGGGGAGAGAGCGGTGTTGTTCTGGAGAGGAGGGGGAAGGCGATCTGCGTTGAGAGATGAGGGAGGGAGGAGAGAGAGAGAGGGAGAGCACTTCGGTCCTATTTTAGGGTTATTTATGGAAATGGGTTGGAAGTAAACGGCTTGTTTCAAAAAAGTCGTTAGACTGGAAGTGCGTGCTTTTACGGTCCCTCTGAAAAGGATATATTCGATTTTGCCATGCCGTGTGTTCCTTTCCTGGGCGGAAGGATTTGAGCACGAAAAAGGATATCCATTTGAAACAAGTTGTAATTATAATAAAAAGATACTGCAAATAGAGGATAAATAGTAGTTATTGTTTAATTGAATCGGAATTATTATTCCTATATTACTTGTGAAATAAGGAAAGGGAGTAGTTATTCTATATTATAAAAGATCATGAATAATGAGAGAAAATATATGTTATCTTTTCTTATTCCCAAAGTAAGAGTGCCCAAAATAGAGTAAAAAAGAAACAACCATGCATGGGTGATCAAAATAATCTTGTATAGTTGAACCAAACAACAAAAAGAAACACTGCATCATAAACTAATACAAGTGTTTTAGCGAAACGCTTGAGCATCTGAAAACATATTGAAAGATATCAACTTTCGATTAGAGAGTCCGAGTTATAAAATCAAACATTGTAGTATTCTGACTTAGATCAATGCCAGTCACTTCGATGGGTGTCGGTCGAATTCAAGGTGGATATTGATATTCATACACATGTTTCCAAGCATAAAACCACTATCCGAACGCGTTGATCTATTAAACAGGTAACTCCTAGTATGTACGCAACACCCATGTACCTAGCGTGTGCATCCAACGGTTGCCCGTATAACTAGGATAGAATCATTTCTATGTTAGCTTTTTTCCAAACAAGGATTGTAGAGAGGGATGTGCAATGTGTGGGAAAATTGAATATTCATATAGACTAGGTAATTATCTCATTTGGGTTAGTGATTTTCATTTGTTGTAGGAGATACAAAAAGGTGATTGAATCTTAATCAATGGAAGGCGGGTTTTTATACATGTAGAGTAGAAAATTTCAAATATAGGTTGGGTCTGAATAGTTTGAATAAGATGCAATGCACACATTTATAGTATTTGTATTTGTACGCTTTGTGGTGGGTCGGGATTTGGTTACCCACAAGGGAATCCTAGACTCAAACTCATACATGCATGGTTAGTAAGTTTAAATTAAAATCCATCAAAAAAATAAATAGAACGAGGTTCGAGCTCTTTAATGGAGTGGGCTTGAGTTGGGTGCTCGATAAGAAGATCCGAATTGACATCACGGGTTCGTTTGGCTACTGGGTTACACAGGGTAACCCGGTTTATCCCATGTATTCTTGAGTCATTCCTGGGTTGAATTCCATCAAAAATTAATGTGACATCACGTTACATTCCTTATTCTCACCCTCTACCAACCACCATAACCATCCAAACAGCTGCTATTCAAATGAGGTTATCCTAACCCCATCTCAACCCAGAAGCCAAACTAGCCATTATGTGTGATTTTTAAAATTTTCCGAAGTGTTTTGGTACTCATAGTTTCTTGCATTGGCTGTCAGCATAAGAAAAACATGGTAGTAATGCCTTGCTAGATTCAGAGATGCATAAGAACAATGAGAAGACTCTGCTAATGAGTAACGTTTATTGTTACTAGGAAAGTGAATAAGTAATATTTATCGTGGAACAGTTGGTATTTACGGGGATAAATAGTGATAACCATTTAAATTGGAGAAAAAGGAAAGGCACAACTGTTAGAATAATGAAGGGGTAGTTAATCCAGGGATGTTAAGAACTTGGAATAATATGAGAAATCCCGGGTTCTCTTCTTATTCTCCACGTGGCATCGTTAGTGGCGTATACGAGAGGTTGAGGTGGTCGCTACGTCAGAAGCTTGGAGTATACCATATATGAGCGTGAACGGAGGCTGAAGCTTGGAGTATACCATATATGGGCGTGAATGGAGGCTAAGGTGAATGAATGCGTAGTGGTCGCAAAGTCACTATAGCAACAAGAGCAGGTAATTAGTGGGCAAATGGAGGCGTGGATAAGGCATGAGGAGAGTGTTCATGGACCGGTACCCAATCCGTTCAATTATGGCTCGTTCCGACCTATCATTATCGGATCTACGGGTTGACCCGATCCATTCAAACGGCTATCCAATTTCAGCGGGTATTCAAATTATTTGAATGAGTTTTTCAGGTACATGTCAATTTATGAACGATTTATTCGGATTGAGTCGGATACCCATTTGACCAGGATACTTTGAATACCCATATTCTAATACCGATTTTTAAAATTCCTAATTTTACTTTATACGGCTATGTTAGGAGTGGTATTACCGACATTGATTTAAACATTTATTTTATTTCATTCATGTCTAACCTTTATAGCTTCATAAATAAGATTCCAAATTTCAAGCATTTATAAAGACAATGAATACGAGTGCTTAACTCCGAAATCATCATTACACATTAAATTATAAAGTGGTATAGAAGGCCATACCACCAGAGATAATTCCCAGTGGGTCGAACGGGTCGACCATTGTGGCAAATTGGGTTGACGGGTCAAATGGAATGAGTATCCAACCTGGATATCCTCAAGCGGGTACTCGGTACTTTAGGATCAATTTGTCCGGGTCGGTATGAGTACCCATCCAACCTGTACATGTTTGGTTACTGGGTTGGACTGGGTTGGGTTGGGTCGGGGTATCCTCCTGTGAATATTAGCTGTTTGGAGGGTTGGAGTGGTTGAAAAGATAAGATGTGATGTTACATTAATTGTGTGTTATATTAACTTTTTTAATGATTATAATATGTTTTTATGTTAATAGGTGTATTTGAACATGGTTAAAAACTATTATACCAAAGAAATTGTATGGCCAATATAAGTAGTCCCAACCCAGAAAAACAGGGTTGGAGCCAGGGATATGCTAGGGTACCCCGAGGTACCCTAGCAACCAAACAGGCCCCTAAGGTGCGCGAGCGGTCAATCGCGGGAAAGCGACCCGAAGTCCCTTTGATCCCCTGAAAATTGAAATTATTTGAAATTCGTAGATTTGTGGCATTTTATATTAAAAATGGATTAAATGGATGGACGAGGCGGGTGCTAGGAACTAGTTGTTGTTTGGGCCTATACACTATTATTTTGTCGCAATTTGCAACCTAGGATATCAGGCAACCTGACCCAAGGTTGAGAGAACCATAGAAAATGTGGTAGAAAACTTTAAGTTGTTCGAGGGACTTTTCTGATAAATGCCCTCATGATCTCTTGTTGTTTTTTTCCTTTCCTTGTTTTCATATCCAATGGCCTTCTATTTATGCTAGACTTGCTCCATTTTACTGCAATATATTAGCGATTAATGACGATATTGTGGGGGAAAGGTGAGAGGACAAATTGTCTTTGCTTTGGAAGCATGCGTGTTTTAAAAGGTGAGCGAGTGTGTTTGGTGTGAAGAAAATGGTAAATGGACAACGTGGAGGATCTGATGGGGGTGTTTGAATGAGAAAAAAATATTCATATTCAATTTTGGCAACTGGTAGTTAATGGTCAGGGACTGTTTAAGGTGAAGGAATTTTATTTTATTTTTGTTCTCCATTTTGAAGTAGGAAATTATCGTTGAGGTTCGTTTAACATTCAAAAAATAACGATGATGCAGTTAGATTTGTGTCCTGATCAAATGGCAAATGAACTTTCCATGGACTTCTTGACCTTCTACGTCGCCTTAGGAGAGTTCAAAGAGGGCTCGCTCTTCTGTAAAATAAGAAAAGATAATCCGCCTTTTTTCTTGTTATCATTGGATTTTCTTATTGGATTAAATGGGGTTGCCCTTTAGGGGGAGCTAACTTGACTTCCTCCGCTTTATTTTTATTTTTTTTATTTTTTTGAAAATTTCTTCTATGAAACTTCATCACTATATCCCTATATTATGTCATTCAAATTTCTTACGAAACGGAGACAACTACGACCTCCATCCATATAGTCATATTTTAACGGCAACAGAAATGCTAAAATCGACCCTATCTGAATGGAGGCCGTAGGAATCTATGATTTGCACGAAATTTGAATGACATAATATATGTATATATTGATGAAAATCCACGGAAACAATTTTCAAAAAAAAAATAAAAAAAATAGAACGAGGGAGCTAAGGGGACAACCCCATTTAACCCATTCTTATTACATGGTTAGTTTCCTTCTTTACTGTAACTATTTTCTGAATAGACGTTGTCCTTCAACAAAGGACAATGTTTACCATTTATCCTTTGTTTACGGTGCATATTTCACAATAGCTATTAGCTATATACAATAGCTACAACATTCTCAAAAATGGCAGACAAATGTGGAATATGAGTGAATAAGTTTCATTACTTTAACTTTATCCGACCGATACAAAAGAATGGGAATAAATAATAAGTCTATTATTGCTTATTCTACCTTCTTCTTCTCAAAAGCACAGGCTCCTACCAGCATTTCAAAACGTCACAAAGCAAACTTAATAAGTTGAGTCTTACAATCAATAGATATTAAAAAGGTTCATGAGAAACGTTTTTCTCATTCAAAACGTCACAAGTGTTCCTCTACCGCTTGATGGGGTTAGATATTCTTCGTTTGAGCGAGTCTTAGATGATGATTCAATAGATATTAAAAAGGTTCATTAGAAACGTTAGTTATAGGGAAATATTCCTTTAGAAAGCAATTAATGTGGTCTTAAAAGTCGAACCAAATATCGAATTGAACGGGTGTTGATCTTGACTTTTTGATCGAGCCGATAATATTGGATGGTTGAACTGATAATTACGTTAGTGGTTTATATGAATTGAAAGACATTGAATAGTTATATTACCAATCTGATTGTCATGATCCAATTGGGTCGAATCGAGTTGGACTGGTTTTTATATGAAAAACATATGTTACGTTAAATCGTGTATTTTAATGCTAAGTTGTTGCTTTCTTGGTGCAAAGGCATCGTTGATTCTCCGTGAAAGGGTGTGGCAACACGTGCAAGGGATGGAGGGAAAGTCAATGCTCGTGAAAAGTGAGAGACCGTTGTGGGTCGTGAGATAAGTGCTCTTAAAGTCAAAAGGACGAAATCCAGTGGAATTTTATGTTCGAGGAAACTATAAAAAGGTGTGATGAAACCATGTTTCAATCACCTTAAACATGATATTTGAGGTGTTTTCTACTAATGAATGCATGCATTCACGCATTACACATGCCCTTCCTATTCTTATATGCATATAATATAAGAGGCACGTTTTAGCGCAAAAATCACTAGAAATGTGCGAAAGAAAATGGATAGGTTCAAGAACTTGTTCACGACCTGCACCTAGAGACCAGAGGGGTAGGTCTCAGTTGACCTAATAAGAAGTGGCAGAAAATGAGTAAAAACAAAAGGAAGCACGTAAAATGCAAAAAATAAGGATACAGAGTTGTACATAATAGAAACCAAACTTCAAACATTTCTATATATTTTTATGCTATATTGACTTGACTTATTTTTGCAGTAATATAATATAGATGCATATATCAGAATTATATCACCTTCCAAATATGACAATTGAAACCGATCATTTTTTTGTGCCAACATTTAAGATTTTATATGTGGAGCATATGAACTCCAATTTGACCTACTTGCATTTAAATTTCATCATTAATTTAAATCCCAAAGATAAAGTTGAGCGAGACTCGTTTGTGAGAAGTTGGTTCCACGATCAATAGTACAACTGTAATTTGAATTTGTATGTTTTGTATAAATTAATTCACTTCAATTCATTTCCAATTATTGACGCATTTTTATTTTACTTCTATGTAAAAATAACAATATAAGAAAATCACAAAAATAAAAAAAGAAACAAAAATATGTTTGTTAAATATGGATCCTTTTGACATGTACTTATTTTCTACTATTATATATTTTTACACTTTTTGTAGTTGCAATTATGCCCGTCCCTTTTTGCAACATCACTTGTGCCCTCCCTTTTTGGGCGATTAGCAGTTGTTCCCTTCAGCTTGCTTTGTAACATCTTGGATCCTCGATGACTAAAAGAAACATATCAAATGCATATCAAATGCCACATAAGATCGGAGTTTTACTCCTGAACATCAATGATATCACAAATAATAGAATGAACCATCTTAACTTTCCTTTATCAATAAAAGTTTACATCTATAATACAAAATCAAGATCATTTGTTCCCGGTGGGGACAACGATATCATTCCTTCAGAATTCACAACAAGACTCGAACTACCACTAAATTAGTCCTCACGTTGTCCTGCAATAGAAACACAATAATATACGGTATGAGCTTAATGCTCAGTATGTGTCGAGATAAGTCAAACCAACTAGCGTATAAATCAAGCCACAACTAACCATTTCACATGTAACACGAGGATAATTATTCCACAAGAAAACTTATAATTATTCATTTTTCACTCTTACCGTGTTGCATAAAATAATTGACTTGCCACATGCAATATCATTCTATAATCCTATTATGAACTTAATTATGCATAGAAAAGAGTATTCTTTTGTATTCATGCTTTGCATACCATACTTTTCGTGTATGCCCTTAAGGTTAACCGACTTTGCACATATGTCCATAACAATAACATAATTGCACATTTTCACTTAGCATGTAATATAATTGCACATATACACTTAGCATTTCACATAATTGCACATATACACTTAACTTTCAAATAAGCAATTGACTTCCTCGTAAGCACTTAGCTTATTCATTATACTAATCTATATCATTTCATAAGTTGTTAGGCGACTTTGGTGGTTTTACTGCCAGCACAAACGGCCGCTCAATCGTTACATGGAACGTGATGACATCAACTGAGTCAATTGTGGACTTTCCACTAGATTCTTATGAACCCGACACACCCGACACCTCCGGAAGGTGTTGCCGTTTAGGCTGTCGATAAACAGACTCTACAGGTGACTCTCACCTTAGGTGTAGCACTTAGCTCCGCTTATCATTTGATGTTATTATTCATGTTAAGGAAAGTATTATTCCTTTTAACATAATTTCTTTTTTCGTACGATAGTAGTCCATTAAAATATTTTAGTTCCAATACCTCACTATCAACTTTCATGACTCGATATCTTTACCCATTATTGTTGAACAATACTTAATTATTTTATTTCAAAGAATGTGCATTATGCAATAGAATTGTCAAATGTAAAATAATACGACAAATCATCGAGAACACTGATTACATTCATACTACTTATTACACAATGATAAGGGAATGCATTACACAATATATAGTCGTATATATATGTTATGGCATAAATATGAGCATTATTATGAGATAAATACTTAACATCCTCGTATGTAATGTTGTAATGATGTCCTCTAAACCCATCAACGAGATACTATATCAATCTAACTTTTACCAAATTACTCAATTAAATTCTTGGGCATGCGTCTCTTGTCTCGACATAAAACTCTTGTTATTTTTTCCAACATTAAGAACAAACTTCATTGGGTATTGATGATCCTGCTGGTAGTTTCTAGTACCTTCGAGTAAATTTGTCAAGAGTCAATGCTACCTCATTATATGGAATCGTCTGTTTACAAAGAACGTCTAGCTCCCTTCTCTGCCGGTATCAGCTAAGGAATGAGCCCCCTAATATATAATCCAAGCTGAGGCTCAGCCCTTCGGTTCGCCCCCTCGGTCTCAACCGTTTCTACCCTCGGATCTCGTCTCTGGTCTTCTTTCCCATCTTCCAGTTTTTTCACTTATGAGAGGTCTCATTTCACTGTAGCCTTCAAAGATCGAAGCGGTCTAGCTACTGCCGGACTCTCTGGCTGAAATCATGAAATAGATCACTCGACAATAAATTACAACTAAATATTCCTGCATAATGTGAATATGTATAATTCCAGACCATAAAATAAGTGAATTAATTCTTTTTAACAAAAGAAACATTACGATGATTCTCATACAACCACCCATGAGTCAATCTTACAGTCATGGTTTCATTCCTTTCTTTATTCTCCACATGTAGCTCTGATTATTTCAAAGGGGTTTCATTTGAAGTTACTATTTTTATCAATGCATTTAGCTTCCATTACATATCCAGAAAACTCAACCATTGCACATACTCACTACAAGTACCTATGTGATTTACTACGTACATGACTAAAATCCTCTTAATTACTATATAACACACGTTTAACCAATTACAAATCAAAATATTTGTGCAACCATTTATTGTATGAATCATTAATGTAATTGGTAAGATCTACAACAGATGCCATCATTAAATCAAAAAAAGCTTGACGAAGACCTTTATGGAATGAATGGATTTGTTACATTATTTCATCAAAGTACCATCACCGTCAAAAAAGATCATTAATCTTTATCATCTTTCATGCTCAACCAATTGTCATGAAATTCCATATACGTACGTGAGCATGATACTTATATAACTCAGTCAAGGATGCAATAAGACATTCAATATACTAATAAATTTGTATAAGCCGATAACGGAGCATGGTAGATGCATTTACGTTTTAAGCGTGAAACTTAAGATATGTCACTGATGTGAAAGACTATTACATGATGTGAATCCTAAGGGTTCGACACATACGTCGATGACACAAAAATACGAAAACGCTATGATTATGTAGATCCAAATCTTTGTTGTATTTATAATTGTAATTAGATTTTTAATTGGAAAGTCAAAGTAATTACAATTAGAGTTAATTTGATTTTAATTGGGAAATCAAATGGCTTGGAGGAGAAGTTGGGAATTCCCAAATTTGAAACATGGAAAATCTTGGATGGAAGTTGCCATACCTAGTATCTCTAAACTTTTGGTGGGTTTATATATGAGTTCACACCCCAAGCTCTTGTAGCAATAGTAGATAGAAGGAATGGAGGACCATACGCGTGCGCTTCAATCCAGCTCCAGCTCGGGCTCAGGAGAGTCAATCTCGGATCTCGATACTTTTGCTGCGGATTTCATTTGGCATGTTGATTAAACTAATCACATGAATTAATTTGGATTCGGCTGAGATGGGAATTCAACTCAACCCAAACGGATCCTTATGGATGCGGTTTCGAAATTCGAAAAGACGCACCCATTGAGAGGTATTTTTTGAAATCGAAAGGTAACACGGCCAGGGCTCGTGACTCTCTTTTTATACCTCTCTCCGATACCGTTTTCCTTCATTCGTAAGAAAAACCCTCTCACGCTGCCTTGACTCTTGTGTTCTCATTCTTCCTCTCGCGGACGAACATGCTTCTCTTTCTCTCGGCTGCAGTTTGCTGGGGTACATTCGAGGTCAATCTCGTCGGTGTGCGCAGACAAAAATCGTGTGCCATCGTATCCTGAGAGTGGATTGCCAGTACCCTACGCACCAGTGTTGTGGGGGTGATATCTTCTCTAAGGGCAATCTATTTCATGGGCGCTTCGGTGATCTCTAATCTTCTTCTTTTTCTTTGTCTGCTGCAACTCGTTTATTGCTTTACTTTCTCTGGATCATGCCCTAATTCATGTTTCCACTTATTTAATCGGATTCTATTTGCATTCTGTAATCGTATAATGTATGGGAAACACTTGATTATCATGATATTAATCGTTAATATTTCTCTATCAATTCATTTGGATCCGTTGTATTATTGTTTAATATGTGCACTGTTGATCATGTTTCCAACATTCTTAGAGAGGTTATCGGAGATCGTATTTAAAATCAAGTCAGAAAGAATGTTTAAATCGATGGTGGATATGACGGGTATGCTTGAGAAATTTGGTGGTCAGAACTTTAAGCGCTGGCAACAATGTATGAAGATATGGTTGACCACCACAGGACTAATCTCTATGCTTGAAACCGACTGCCTACGGTGGAAACGGAAAACCCCACACCTGATAGCCAGAAGGTGCAATCCACGTGGAAGGAATGAGATCGTATATGTCATGGTTGCATCTTCTTGACCCTATCCAACACGTTGTTTGACGTATAATGTTCATCCACACAGACTGCGAAGGGGCTATGAGAAGATTTGGATCGGAAATGTAATACCGAAGAACTCGGTATTGAGAAATACTACATGGCCAAGTTTTTGACGTTTTCCATGCCCGAAAGGAAGTCGGCTTCTGAATAGGCACGCGGGTTTTTACTCCTGCTCCATGGTTTAGAAGGTGCCGAAATGAAACTTGCATAGAAGTTTCAGGTCATGTGCATCATAGAAAAGTTTCCCAAGTCTTGGGAAGACTTCGGCATGATCCTGAAATACGGGAAGGGGAAATTTTATATGGATGACTTGACGGTGACGATTGCCATAGAGGAGGAATACATGACACAAAAGCATGTGGTTCATGTTGATATTCATGCTAAGGTCAATTTCATGACCTCGAAGGGTAAGGATAAGAAGGAAAAGGGTAATAACAACAATAAAATGAAACCAAAGGGCAAGATCCAAAAAAATCAAAGAATAAACTCTGCTGGCACTGTAATCAGGTTGGCCATTGGAAGAAGAAATGTACGTCATTAAAGGTTCAACCTAAGGCTGCAGATAAAAGTCCACAAGTGGATATGATCACTATGGAACTTGGGACTAGCGAGAGGTATGTCTCTGTAAAACTTAAACTATACCATATTCATGATCCAAATGAGTGGCTCGTGGATACGAGAGCCAATGTAAATATTTATTTTGACAAACATTGTTTTCTTCTTATCAGACCTGCAGTGGTGGGACTATAAAGACAGGGAACGATTCTGCAGCTAGGATGCTAGAGTCAGGATAAGTCAACTTGAGGTTCTCATATGGATGTGTCTGGACGTTGCACAGGGTGTTGCATGTTCCTGACATCAAGAAAAATATTTTATCTAGCTCTATCTCAATTAGAAATGGTTTTGAATTGAACTTTAAATGTAATAAAGTTGTCATTCTGAGACATGGCATTTTTTTATGGAAAAGGTTATTTGGCTGATTTTGATTTATTGTTTAGAATTAGATGTGATTCAGTAAATATTAATGCAATGAATGTTTTAAATTCCGAATGTTTTAATTCTGTATCTCAAGTAGTTAATAATCTAGAATCTTGTGATCTATGGCATGGTATATTGGGGCATGTGAATTTAAATTCAACTAAAAGAATGATGAATTTAGAAATGATCCCTAAACACACTATTGATAAACCTAAAAAATTTTGAAATCCGTGTGTAAGTTAAGACACCTAGGAAGTCTTTCTAGTCTGTCTCTAGAGATAGTGAGATTTTGGATCTAGTGCACACGGATATCTGTGAGTTGAATGGTGTGTTGACCCGAGACAATAAGAAATATTTTATCACTTTTATAGATGATGGCAATAGATACTGCTATGTGTATCTTATGAAAACCAATTATGAAGCCTTGGAGGAATTTCTTATATTTAATAATGAGACTGAGATACAAACAGGAAAAGTGCTTAAACGCCTTAGGTCAGATAAAGGAGGTGAATATACCGCTAACTTGTTTGATGAACAACACAAATCATTTGTCATAGTTCATGAATTTACGACCCCATATTCACCGCAATCAAATGGGATAATAGAACGGAAAAATAGAACCTTAATTGACAATATCAATGCTCTCTTACAGAGTTCTGGACTTCCAACCTATATGTGGGGAGAAGCTTTGAATACGGCTTGCCATATTCTGAATAGGGTTGCTCCAAGGCATATGGAAAAGTGTCCTTTTGAATTTTGAATAAATAGGAAACTGAGCTTAAGATATCTCAGAGTGTGGGGTTGTCTCGCTAAGGTGTTAGTCCCAGAACACAAGAGAAAGAAGTTAGGTCATAAAACTATTGATGCGGTCTTCTTAGGTTACTTGAAAACTAGCTATGCATATAGGTTCTTGGTAATTCGATCTGAAATATCAGGCATAGATGTCAACACCATTGTTAAACTCGGTGATACTACCTTCTTTGAGGATGTCTTCCCTACGAAGACTGGATTTCTCAAAATCTGACCATTGAGAGTGCCTCCACATCAGGATCTATTCCAGATCAATTGAAAAGGATAGTGAATGTGGGGGTTGAGACTCAACCAGAACCTAATAACCTTTCAGAAGAGATTGAGCCAGGGAGGAGTAGAAGACATCGGATAACCAAGGATCTGGGTAGTAACTTTGTTGTCTACCAGATCGAGGGTGATCCACTAAGTTACAAAGAAGCCATATCTTCATCTGAAGCAAAACAATGGAAGGAAGCCGTCAAATCTGAGATGAATTCTATTATGACTAATGGAACTTGGGAGTTGGTTGATTTACCCAAAGGGTGCTCTACCATTGGGTGCAAGTGGTTGTTTAAGAGAAAGCATGGACCTGGCGGATCAATTGAAAAGTATAAAAGTCAGATAGTTTGCAAAAGGCTTTAGGCAAAAGGAAGGTGTCGATTATTTTGATACTCATTTCCCTGTGACTAGGATGGCCACAATCCGGATGCTCATAGCATTGGCATATGTATATGATCTCTCTATCCACCAGATGGATGTGAAGACCGCCTTCTTGCATGGCGATCTTGAGAGGAGATATATATGGATCAACCCGATGGACTTGTGACTCATGGGAATGAGAGAAAGGATTGCGAACTTGTTAAATCCCTTTACGGATTGAAACAAGCACCAAAGCAGTGGTACGGAAAATTTGACAAAATTATTTGGCTTTAAGGTTAATGAAACTGATAAGTGTGTCTATTCCAAGGTGCAAGGTGATGAGTATATTGTCTTGTGCATGTATGTTGATGACCTACTTTTATTTGGATCACATGCAAGGATTATTAATGAGACTAAGGTCTTCTTAAGTAGCAAGTTTGAGATGAAGGACATGGGTGTTGCTGATGTGATCTTGGGTCTTAAACTGACAAGGTCAGTTGATGGAATTGTAGTTTCTCATTCTCATTATGTTGAGAAGGTACTTGAGAAATTTGGATATCAAGATTGCAAAGCTGTAAGCACTCCTTTTGACTCATCCAAAACACTATTTAAGAACAAAAGTGGAGTACATGTAGCTCATCTAAGGTATTCACAAGTAATAGGAAGTTTGATGTATATTGCAAACTACACGAGACATGATATTTCATTCTCGATTGCAAAGCTGAGTAGATAAATTAGCTGTCCTGACCGTATTCACGGGAGGCTCTGGACCGAGTACTGAAGTACATGAACGAAACTCTTTCCCTTAGTTTGTATTATGATAGACATCCATTTGTACTATAAGGATATAGTGATGTAAGGTGGATAGGGAAAATAGAGGAGTCTGGGAGTAATGGTGTTACTGGGTATGTCTTTACCCCTAGAGATGGTGCAGTCTCCTAGAGGTATGTGGAGCAGACCATTCTAGCTCGATCCACCTTTGAGGTTGAGCTGTGTGCTTTGGACGTCACTGGAATTGAGGTTGAATGGCTAAGGAAACTTCTCTCTGAAATTACCATGGTAGGTCAACCAGTTCCTGCGATCTAGGTACATTGTGATAATATGACCACAATTGCTAAGATCAAGAGTTCAAAGTTCAATCAGAAAACAAGAAGGCGCAAACAAATCAGACTTAGGACGTTAAGGGATTTGGGGTCTCGAGGAGTGTTGGCTGTGGATTTTGCTGGATCCAAAGACAACATGACAGATCCATTGAGTAAGGGACTTGATACATCTTTAGTCCTAAAGTCCAAGCATGGGATGGGACTGAGACCCATTGGGAGTTTCTCTACAGTAGCAACCCAACCTATCTGAGTGCAGATCCCACAAAGTAGGTTCAATGCGGTAATAACAAGCTGTTTGGAGAATTGATTGGCACTCTTATCTTCATGCGTATGCATGAGTGTCTTAGCCCTGGAAGCCTGAGTGCCATTTAAGTTGCAAGTTTAGGAAGAGCGTAGGATCTGAATGGGTTCAAGCTTTTGGGTAGGATGTTAACAGTACATCCTTGGAGAACACCACCTATGTGAGTGTTAAAGGAAGAGTGTCTTTCCTGAATACACTCATGAAACAGGATAAGGGTACATGACCTTTAAGAGCACCAAACCTGAAGATTATACCAAGAACAATGCTTTGTTGTTTCTACCGTATACTTTAACACTAAGGTCTGAAGTTCAAGATGTAGTTCACTTCATTCTTATTAAATTGAAAGCAGTAAACTCGGGTTGAGGTCTAAATCGAAAGGTACCTTTACTAAAAATAAAGTGTGGCAGTCGAAAGATATCTTTGAATCTACTTTTCAAATTGGTGAATTCATGGAGGATTGTTGTATTTAGAATTGTCATTAGATTTTTAATTGGAAAGTCTACGTAATTACAACTGGAGTTATTTGGTTTTGATTGGAAAACCAAATGGCTTGGAGGAAAAGTTGAGAATTCCTAAATTTGAAACATGGAAAAGCTTGGGTGGAAGTTTAGTACCATACCTAGTGTTTCTAAACTTTTGGTGGGCTTATATAAGAGTTCACATCCCAAGCTCTTGTAGCAATAGTAGAGAGGAAGAATGGAGCACCACACGCGCGCGCGCTCCGCTCCGTCTCGAGCTCGGGCTCGGGAGAGTCAATTCGGATCTCGAATCTCGTTACTTTTACTGTGGATTTCATTTGGCAGGTCGATTAAATTAATCACATGGATTAATTTGGATTCGACTGAGATGGGAATTCAACTCGACCCAAACGAATCGTTATGACCGCAGTTTTGGAATTTGAAAAGACATGACCGTTGACGGGCGTTTTCAGAAATTGAAAGGTAACACGTGCTAGGGCTCGCAACTCTCTTTTTATACCTCTCCCCCGACGATGTTTCCCTTCACTCGCAAGAAAAATCCTCTCATGCCGCCTTGGCTCTTCTATTCCCATTCTTCCTCTCACGGACGAACCTGCTTCTCTTTCTCTCAGTTGCAGTTCTCTGAGGTACATTCGAGGTTGATATCATCGATGTGCGCAGACGAAGATCACGTACCGTCATATCTTGGGAGCAAATCTCCAGTACCCTACGCACCGGTATTGTGGGGACGATATTCTCTCTAATGGCAGTCCATTTCATGGACGCTTCAGTGATCTCTAATTGTATTCTTTTTCTTTGTCTGCTGCAACTTGTTTATTGCTTTACTTTCTCTGTATCATGCCCTAATTCATGTTTCTAATTATTTAATCGTTTCTGTTTGCATTCTGTAATCAGATAATGAATGGAAAACACGTGATTATCACGATGTTAATCGTTAATGTTTCTCTATCAATTCATTTGGATCTGTTGTATTATTGTTTAATACATGCACTGTTGATCCTGTTTCCAACAATCTTCACGGACTACATTGACGTGCCTCCAATCTGGTCAAGTCACTTTCAACGTCAATGACAGAAAGGTCATCGTTGACGCTTACTGCATGCGCCTCCGATTCCGTCGTATCAAAATTCGATATAAAGCTTTTGTTGCCGAATTTGCAGATGGCGCTCACTAGCTCTCTCTCTCTCTACTTCTTACTCAAAGGAGCTTCTCTCTATATCTCTTTCTTCCTCACTCTTGTTCTCACTCCCACTTTTTTCTCTCTCCTCTCATCTCTCTCTCAGAGGAATGCTAACATTGACCCACATCTCTTCCCATGCACGAAATCCACTTCCAAAAATAGAGATGGCATGTACGAAACAAGGGTTGAATTGGTTGGCCATCTATAATTGTCTATTTCTCTTCTATTTTAATGGAATAAGTAGTGGGGATTACAACTTGACAACTTGGACTTAAATATTTTGGGTAGTCGTTAATGGATCCATTTGGACCCAAACCTAACAAGTTGCCAGGATCGGTTTTCCTCGATAACGGATCGGAGACCTAAATGCGGGACGTTACAAATGATATCAGAGCCAATTTGTCACCGTTGTTATTAGTTCATTTACACCAAGCTAAAAATCCTACTAAATATTGATTTTATATGTAAACTCTGGACATGCAACTTATGTAACAAGTTTAATTTCAACATGCTGTGTATTTTTAACAGGAGTTTGAACATGTTGTATGTTTAATTCGCCACATGCATCTGACAAATTGTAATATTTTATTGTAAGAGTTCGGAACTTTCTCTTTATTTATAGTTGGAGTGTGTGAAACCTGCTACATATTAATAGAAAGAGTTTGGACCCTTCACCATTATATATCTATATAGGTATGTACTTGTGTATGATTTGGACATATTATATATTTATTTCATGTTACGTATTTATAACTCCAGCTGATTTCCCTTGCGTCCTCGGTAATTTTTCCTTAGAGTGTGGAAGAAGGTCGACTCAAATATCCACTCTGGTTTCTTGTTGACACACACACACCATCACCGCAACTACAACAAAGTCTTTTTCCCTATTAAGTATGGTCGGCTACATGGATTCTTTGCCTCCATTCAGATTTATCTTGAGCTATTTCGGATTTAGATCAAAAAATTAAGATCCCTTCGTAAAGTCTCAATCCAACCCTTATTGGGTCTCCCCCATCCTCTTTTAGCCATGTTAACATTCCAAACACACTTCTCCTCACCACTGCATCACCTAACCTCCTTTGTAAATGACCAAACAAGCTTAAGCGATTTTCTCTCATCTTATCCTCGATCGGAACTACACCAACTTTCCTTCTGATGGCATCATTCCGAATCTATTTTTTACGCGTGTGTATGTGTGTGTCCACATATCCACCTTAGCATTTTCATTTCTGTTGCTGACATTCTCTGCACATGTCTATGATTCACAGGCCAACATACACACATATATGGTTAGACGATGACGAGACTTAATTGTTTCTACATGATTGTTACATTAACAGACACATAGGATTTATGTATGTTTTTTACCTTATTCTTGAGAGTGCATACTATATGTAAAATTATTAAGATGTTAAACAAAATCTCCAAAATAAATGCCTCCATCTTGTAGGGCGCGTATGGGTTGAGGGTTACCCGCCTCTTTTGAGGGGTTTTCCTCCCAAATCTCTTTTATTTAATATATCGAATAATCCATTTATCTTTCATCTGCTCCAACAAAAAATAATATAGTATATCATCTTATCATCTGAAAAATATAAAAAACTTAACTTCTACCTTCTTTTTCAAACTTCAAAAAAATAATATCACAACAACTACTTACTCTTTCAAACCTCAATACAATTGCATCACAACAAATCCTTTCAATCCCAAACTCTCTATCCAAACATCAAAATACAAAAATAGGCTACCACCCCTAAATAACTCTCTACACAAACACAAACGTAGTGTTTGTAGCGGTACTTATTGCCCTTGTGCACTTTTCCCATGCACAAATTTCCACATTGTCATACCAGGAAAGGGGAAAATGGGGAGGATTCTCAGTATACACGTATTAATATACATGTAATATGAGTGTGTATGGGTGTTCTTCATAGACACATATATTCTTTGCAAACTATTGTATGTATAAATGTATAGAGGAAAGGGATCCTACTCCATGGAGTAGGTAACTTACATACTCTATTTTTATTTGTTTTCATTTGTTTTATTTTTTTTTGGAAAAAAAAGAGCACATGTCGACCTGGCTACTAGCATCTCAGTCTTGCTGCTTAGAATATAGGCTTCACCCACTGCTAAAAAATGGCAATGCGTCGGTCTCCTTTTCCCTCCCCCTTGAAAAATCATTCTAAATTATGCTTTCCCTGCTGAGGAAGAAGCATAGAGGATGGTAGATTGGGGTTCTTTCCGAGCCGAGAATCATGATCATGCAATGACAGAGGGTCTCGATGCTTCGGAAGAGGTGATCGTTGGTGTCCTAATTGACCTCAAACCCGAATGTTTGTGATTTTCCCTGGGGAAGTCTAATCATGCATTCATTCCTAATCCCCGTGTTTCCTTACTACGAGAGAAAGCTAGTAGATGGAGGATCAAGATGTGAATAGCAAATCGGCTAATTTCTTTCTAAACTTAGAAGCGATCGGGGAAGAGGAGTAGGGGAAGGAGGCAAAAGGAGGGGTGACCAGGGCTCGGGACGAAGGTGAGCCGCTAGGCCTAAGGTGAGACGGAGGCTTCTATGGATTTTCATAACTGCATCCCTCTAATATGTCATTCAAATTTCGTCAGAAAGAAAGACTCCTATGCCCTCTATCCAGAACATGTAATTTTAACGGTCTAAGATTTGCTGTAATTTACTTGTTCTGAATGGAGGGTATAGGAGTATCTGTTTCTGATGAAATTTGAATGACACATTAGAGAGAGATAATTATGAAAAACAGTGGAAGCATTTTTCAGAAAAATAAAAAAGTAGAAAAATAAAAGTGAAGTAGGATCCCTTTCCTCTCTCTCACACACATTTATATTTGTTGTGTGAATACACGCACACAACATAAATACAGAAATACACACTCACAAAATGACAGTCGAGTCTCGTAATCTTAAGCTCTAATATAACTTATTCTTTTAAATAAACACCCAAATCTCTGCAGTACTGCAGAGGTCTGTTGTATCTTCTCATCATTGCATAACCGCTCGATCAAGATCGAGCGGTTCATGCGAAATTCAAATTTTTCAGAGTCCTTGTCGTGTGAACCGCTCGATCTTGATCGAGCGGCTCCCAATTGGAGAGGAGTTACAGCAGTCCTTTGCAGTACTGTAAAGGATCCGCTCTTGAGATTGAGACTTCTATGCGATATCTAAAGGATAACAACACGACGTTCCTTTATTTTAATTTTAATTACATATTTGACCTTAATCGACTTATCATCGTGAAAGGGACAAAAAGGAGACGTGGAAAGTGCTCACCCTATGATTTGTCTCTTTGGCGAGTGTTGAATGGGCGGTGATACCTTCTTTCATTTATTGGGACTTTATCCACTTAAGATGACAATATCGTGACGTGGGAAGTTGTCGGTTTTTCTATTTTGTCATGGGAATATATATCAAGTGAATGGCTATTGATCACCATGTTGTGATGGCTGACTAAAGTCTAGTTTTTCATATGGAATCAAGAGTCATCTTGATTTTTTTAAAGAATTATCTCTCAATGATTCTTTGGATGATCACTTAAATAAATTTTGTATGGACAAAACCAACTCAACTGCTTCTCCCTTATTCTATTGTGGGCTGCAACAACTTGAAATATTTATCCTAGGATGGGACTTGCTATTCATGGAATAAATATAAATCTTGTTTAGGATCCCATTTTTCCATGAAGAGTGATTAAAGGAATAAGAGAATCTTCTCCTCTCTTTATCTTGAGGTAAAGAGATTTAGCACATGATAAATTGTCAGATATTAATTACATCAGCTATTTTATCTTTGTACAATATCACCTTATTCATTATCAATCATCCAAAGGAATTTATCTATAATTCTCGTTTCTTTGATGGACTTTGTGTTTGGTCATCCAGATGTTAGATTAAGTGAGTTCTTCTTATTTATTGCTTTGATGTTGTTCTTTGAAATATGTTATCGACATTATGCGATCTTCTCTGCTCGAGAGGGAACGGGGATAGAAACAAAATCAAGGTCATTTTTTTCCTTTGACTTACAGATAAGTTGGCTTTCTTAAGATGGGACGAGGCAGAAGCACATAGGGAACGATAAAAAATGCCTCCCATACATGCTTTGAGCACTGATAACGGCCAGTGACATTGGTTCCACCAGAGGTGATGGTCATGATGGTCCCATATAGTATTAGATGTTACGACTGCGATCATCCCATTTGGTTATTATTTATCAATGGAGAGGGAATATGCACTTCGATCATCCATTTACTGTATAGATGGGATGTTCGGTCACTCGCTCGCCTTCTCTTGGTCTATAAAAATGGAAGCGTGTATACAATCGACCCCTTAGTTAAACTGAACGGACGATGTCTCAACCAAAGTCCCAGCTGCTTCTTTTAGGGATGAGTTATTACACAACCATCGCATGTTGTCGTCTCCTTTCTGTCATTTTCTTGTAGTGAGAGAATAAAAGACACAATCAATATGGAGGAATATTTACCTATTTTCACTATGATCATGAAGATGTGATGGTATCCAAAATTCTTTGCAGGTGGAGGTACGATTGATCCTCTCAAAACCTACCTTGTCGAGAGTTGAGAGCTCCATATTTTTTTAGGGTTACAATAAAATTTTGTCGATCGCATTTCTTGGACGAGGATCCTCCCCTTATGTACATGTCCTTATGCAGTCTCTTTATCGACATTGGAGTAAGTGGTTTGGGGTTTGAGGGAGTTGTTGATGCAATCTAGCCACCACAAGCCCTCTCTTATTGTTTGGAGATACTACTAGATCCCATGTCCTATCGAGCGAGCAACCTAATTTTTTTCGTTTAATGTTAGCCACGAGTATTCAAGCCTCTTGCATTAATGTAAAACATCGCAAAGAGGGACCCAAGATGTATAAGTTTACAAGATTATATTTGAAAAATATTTGATAGAAATCCATAAAAATGGATAGATTTCTAATACATAATAACATCTATGAAATGAACTTCACATGAAGATAATTCCATCGAATTCGGAGAATTTTAAAACAGATCTCTGTAAACAGTTCAAATATGGCCCAATGCTTATTCAAAAAATCCATTTGAAGACTTATTTAAAAAAAACACTAATATAAATGGGCTCTATAAAATATATGTATATATAATTATATTTATACGAGAGTCTATTTATAAGATGGGTAATTTATACTATGCTGGCAACTTCATCTATATATTAAAGTTGAATATAAATTAGGAGTCATATGGATTATTTTTGTACCTCAGAAACCTCTCATTGAAATTAGGGATTTTACATAACTACTCAACAAACTCATTAGATATTCAACTAATATCAAATTTTTATAAATGTATTCATGCAAAAAGTATATATAATATTTGAAATTATCGGGGCACACTTGATATTTACGAAATTTAACAGTTGATGCAATGGGGATTCTGAAGATGAAAATGGATAAGGCAATATCGGCCCCAATTGATGCAGTTTAATATATATCATAGATTAATACATATCTTCCAATTTTATTACTTTATAGGTTTGAGATGTTTTTCTTATCATGCATCACCATCTCAACCTTTCATTGCCACGAACGTGATAAGATGTTAATGAAGGTGTTGTAAGAAATAAAAAATGTTGGTTGATGTAAGCAACAGTAGTAATAATAATAGAGATTTTTACACTTATTTCCTTTTGCTTTTTTCCAATTACAATCATACCACTATTTTTTTCACAATTACACTTATGTTCAAATACGCGCAAAATTCGCAGTAATGCGCTTTCGTTATTGTAATACATGGATACAAGTGAAACAATGAAAGGACACTGCGGTCAATTTTGTAACCCTCGAGGGGGACACGGGGGGGCATTTATCGCAATCCTCATAAAAAGGCCGTCCAGCCTCGCTCATTCGTCGGGTTCGAGGACCCGTTGGGGGTGTCGAAAGGGGGGTCCTGATTCCGGGACGGAGCCGTATGACGGGAAGCTGAAGCCGGTCTCGATGATCCGGCGGATCGATCTGTTAGGTCAA
Organism: Ottelia alismoides; assembly: GCA_037367405.1. NCBI lineage: Eukaryota > Viridiplantae > Streptophyta > Magnoliopsida > Alismatales > Hydrocharitaceae > Ottelia > Ottelia alismoides. The sequence goes on along the minus strand of JAZKJV010007769.1, from coordinate 12,023 downwards.
GGATTCAAGAAGACCTCATTCATTCTCACCACCTCTGAGGTATGAATTTCTCGCGGGACCGAGAACAGTTGACTCCGTGAGTCAGAGATGTAGTCAAACGCAGCCACACTGTAGACTGAATCGATGAATCCATCCGGGAGACGATCTTTGTCTCTAGTTCACGGGGGGTTCTGCTACACGGCTAGCGCTACTTATATATGAAGCACGGGAAGGAAGTGGTGGAGAAAAAGATCTGGGGCTGTCTTCATTTAGCGAGATGCCGCGTCAGAATAGTGAGTGAGCTATTTGTTGAGGATTGAATCTGCAGAGAACTGAGCTCATCGACACAGACAGCTAGGAGTGCCTGCGACAGACAGACTGAGGACTCGGACTCGTGCTTCTTTCTAGTCCATTCATTCTGCGGATTTCCCATCCCTTTGACTAAGAAGGTCTTCGTGAAGGAAGAATCCGGTGGACAAGACTGATTGGCTGACCCACTTCTCATTCCATTTGTGGGAATTTGATGATTTATAAACCGTCCCGGAAGAACGATCGGTCCCACCACTGATAAACACCGGAGTAAGCAATATTCACCGGTCCAAGAGCACCCCCTCTAATATAGTGATACAAAAGTAATTGCAAAAAATATAAGGGCGTAAATGTTTTTGAAAAAAACTCAAAGAACACAAGTGTAAAAATCCCACAAAAGTATTATAAAACTACTCTCTCTAATGTGGTAAAAAATGATTTTGTAAAACATTCATGAAAAAAGTTAATTACACAAAGAGCTCTATTGGTTGCCAGGTTACCTCGAGGTAACCTGGCATACCCCCTGCTCTATCTCTACATTCCTGTGTTGGAATTAGTTGTGTCTTTGTCGTAATATTTTTAACCACGTTCAAATAAAAAAACAACATAAGAAATATATTATAATCATTAAAAAGTTAATATGGCACGTATCAATATCACATTTATCATTCCAACCCTCTCCAACCCTTATAACTATCAAAACAACTACTATTCACAGGAGGTTATTCCAACCCAACCCATCTCAGTTATCAAACATGCCCAAAGGATTCTCATATTCGGGATCTATGTCAAATGCATCCCGACACAGATTACTCTGTCGACAACGTTAAACTAGTTTTTTTTCGGTGATCCTTTTTGTATGTAAACTCATTTGTATTCTACTTGGCATAAAAAAACGCACTAAATGTTTTAATTGCAATGTATCATCTCTTTTTCTCTAAAGAGAGTTTATCTCAAAATAAGCCATCACAAGATAACATATTATATATTGATTATATCATTCATTATGTCATTATACACAACATTCAGCACTTTCTTATTTCTCAACTAAACTGAACAAGAATAAAAAGACAAATACCACTCATTTCTTATCCCATCTTATTTTTATCACCCAATTAAACTGGTTCGAATTCTAATCTATGATGAATATGATTACCTCGAGGTTCAAGCTGCAGCTTTGAACATGAAAGCATGTTTTTTTCTATATATTGAAAGTTTAAAATAACCCCAAATATTACTTAAATAAATTTGTCAATACACTATGGGTGCGTTTGGTTCGTGGGTTATCCAGGGGTGGATAACCCGATTTTGTGTTTATGTGTTTGGTTGGTGAGTTAAGGGTTGGGAGGGTTTGTGTGATGTGATTGTATTGGAATTTGAAAAAGTTGGTAGTTATTATGGTATGATTGTATTGAAATTTGGAAAAGTGGGTGGTTGCTGTGATGTGATTGTATTGAAGTTTGGATTAGTGAGTAGAAGTTGAGTATTTTATTATTTTTAGATGATATGATGGTATAATATATATTTTTTTGGTTGGAAAAAGAGTGGGTCCTACTAATGGGTTGGGAATATGGGTTTTAGGGGCTAACCCACCCAAAGTGGGGTAACCCCCAACCAAACGCATCCTATAGATATTGCATTACTTGCATATATGTTCATTCTTTAATTAAAAGAGACATGAACCGAATTATTAGCTTTCAGCAGATTTTTTTTCATAATTACGCATGTACCCTTGAATATTAATTTGCTAATTTAATATCAATAGTTAATAAATAAATGAGTTAATTTCGACTCATCTTAAGATATCGTTCATCTGTACTTGGTTATTTTTATAATTAATTATATGATTAAACTCTGTAATTGTTTTGATGGTTACGGATATATAATTTGGATATTGCTCTACATAGGCGCATCTTCGAGAGTTCATCATTCATGTTTGTTTACATTAAACTGTTATGATGCAATTATATTTGTAATACACATAAAATCATAAAAGCTAAAATATATCTATATAAAATTCTAACAAACGTTCCCTAACACAAAACATTCTTTATATTTTTTACACGCCGATAATGAAATATTATTTTCCATTTTCTTGATTTCACGATCCATTCTGCTTAATATGGATATTATAAAGGGTTGAATGGGGCTGCTACCACTCTATTTTTTGATATTTTTTATTTTTAAGGGATTTTTACACCCATAACCCTGTGTAATTTCGCAATAACATTCATAACTCTGCATAATCACGAATCACATGAGAAACCCCGAGTATTGCTTAACTCTTACACGAAATAACCTTTATGTTCCATTTAGGGTACCCGTTATATTTGACGGTTTCCGTTGAAAAAGACAAAAATACCCCTGACGTTCATTCTTATTTGCAAAATATGCCATCAATCGTTCCCCCACCCCCATCCCTCTCCCGGGTTTGACCGACCACCTCTGCACCCCCAACCCCTCTCCCTGGTTTTACCGACCACCTCTGCACCTCCCTCTCCCGGCGACGACGAGCTCTCCTCCCCCCACGCTGATCTGCTCCCCCCCCCTCCCTGCTTGACCGCTTGTTCCTCCCCTGCTCACCCCCCACACCACGACCGAGCTCAAAAACCCTCCTCCCCTGGTCGACAACCCCCCTCCGTCGAGCTCAAAAGCCCCTGTTAGACCTCCCCCTTCTGCCGAGCTCAAAGCCCCCTCTGCCCCGCCCCGATCGAGTTGCTCCCTACTCAAGCCCCCCCTCCTCCCCCGTCGGCGGTTAGAGCTCAGAGCCCCCCACCCCAAACCCCCGACCCTGGTTGCTAACCCCCACCACCTCGGTTGATGCTCGATCGCTCCCCGCCCCGCACCTCTGTAACCCCTACTTCAGTCGACCGACGACCTTCTGCAATCCCCTGTGACGTTCTGCAACCCCCCACCCCTTGCACCTAGAGCTCGCATGCAACCGCCTTCCCCCGCCCCCGACGACTCCCTAAGGTCTGACGAAGCGCCCTCCACACCCTTGCTCGTGCCCGCAAGCTCTGACAAAACCTCCCCACCATGCTCCTACCAGCCTCCGCCAGCAAGCCCCCCTTCCCTCACCGAACTGCAACGAAGACCCCCTACCATGCTCCCGTCTGCAAGCTATGACGAATGCTCCCGCTCCCCTTCCAAGCCTCATGTATCCGCGAGCTGCGATGAAGTCCCTGCCTGCGAATCTCCCACCATTTATTTATTTATTCCTTTTCTTTTTTATTTTAGCTAATACTAGCAGTTAGATCATAGATTAGTTAGATTAACTCACTCATATGGGTGAGTTAATGTATTAAACTAACAGAGGGTTATGGACGTGAGACGGGGTGACTATCCGAGGTTTCTCATGTAATTCACGATTATGCAGGGGTATGAATGTTATTGCGAAATTACTCAGGATTATGTGTGTAAAAATCCCTTTTCTTAAAATATCATCATATATTTTCATCAATGTATAGCTATAATATGTCATTCCGATTTCGTCAGAAACAAAGACTCTTATGCCCTCCATCCAGGACATGTCAATTACAACAATTATAAGATCGTTAACATTACATGTTCTAGATGGAGGGCATATGAGTCTCTGTTTTTGACGAAATTGGAATGACATGTTAGAGAGATATAGTGATGAAAATATATGGTAGTATTTTCCAAAAAAAGCAAAAAAAGTCGCCGAAAAATGAGGCGGCCCCATTTTTCTCTGTTATAAAATGATATACTTATTAGGGTAAAATAGGGTTGCCCCCTAGGGGAGCTAACTTGACTCACATGTCTCGTTTTCTTTTTTTTAATAAAATCGTGAAAATCCATCACTATATCCTTATATTATGTCATTCAAGTTTCATGCGAAACATAGACTCCTACAGCCTCCATCCAGACAATCATCTTTAACGATCAGAATTATTGAAATCGGCCATGTCTGGATGGAGGACATATGAACCTCTTTTTTCGCACGAAATTTGAATGACATAATATGGAAACATAATGATGAATTTTCATGATTTTATCTTTTTTTTTTAAAAAAGATAAAAATAGAAGAAAAAATAGAACGGAGGAATCGAGTTAACTCCCCTTAAGTGCAGTCCCATTTTACCCTATTTATTATTAGTATAAATCGACAATGATTAATTATCATTTCACATTCAGTTATATTGTATCACGATTCTCTATATCGTAAAATCTTTTTACTATAACTTTAGCAAGTTGCTATGGCCCAAAGCCCGAGCCCAATAGTCTTAGCACATCCGTTTTACTGTTTAAAAGTCCAAAGTCCGACCCGACCCAATAAAAGCTGGCGGTTTCCGGGTCGGGTCAACTCGGATCTGAGCTCGCATTTTCTGAATTTTGATGCATGTTAAAATTTTAACTACATCGATAGAGTCTAATTCAAACCTTATCGAAGTAGTGCAAATTATGAAGCGAAACAAAACGAAAATATAATATTCAAACTGCAATAAGGGAAAAGTAGTTTTCTAATTTAGTAGGTATACAAACAATGCTTAGATCATGTGCCGATTTGCTTTTATACTTAGATTTGGATTAACATCAGAATTAATCCGCACATTCAAGCCATACTAATTTATTTATCCTATTATGTTTGCGTAAAGCAGATCTATTACAATCTATTAAGCAGGGGATGCCACCGACAACCTATTAATTTTTGACCTCTACATTCCAGATTTGCCCTTAGATCAATTCTATGCTGACTTATATGTCCAAATATCCCGCCCAACGTCTTCCCACGAATCCGAGTGGTATATTTCGGATTTCTTGATGAAACCCTCACCGTTGTCACCTCCTCGCAGGCCTCCCTCAACCCTTATGCCCTCTCCACGCCCACCAACCCTCTGTCCCCCTCTCCGACAGCCTCCGCTCCCTCCCGCCCGCGACATCGCCCGCAAGCACCACCACCATGACCAAGGAGATCATGTGTGTCTTCGCCGACTTCGATGCCACCACAGCCGCAACCAACTCCACTCCTCCCCCCATCCCACTCGCCCTCCGCCTTCCGGTCCCTCTCGCTACATCAACACCCAGCAACCCATCTGGTCTGATTCCGAGGATACACACGACTTCCTCGACGGCCTCATCGGCAGCATTCACGGCATCAACGATGCCCAAATCCTCGCCGCATAACTCCTCACCAACTACGACGTGCTCCCGTGGAGCACCGTCTCCGTTTTCCGAGACATCTCCTGCCGCATGGTACTGGCCAAGTACTCCAGGGAGTGCGTCTTCACCGATCGAGGTCCCCTGTGAAGACGACGCACATGCCGACGTTGTCATGCGTAAAACGGTGTTGTACTCCGGGGCGTTTGCTTGATCCGATGGCGAAGGATGGGGTATACAGTGAGCATCGTATTAAGAAAGTGACAACATCATTAGACATAAATTTGGATAATATCCTTTCAACGACATCGGGGAGAGGAATGAAGCTTACTGCTGTTGGTTTAGCCTTAAGGTAGCAAAAGGGTAATGGACTTTATATTTTTTTCTTGGATTAGTTCTCTACCTTTCATTTACAACCGTATAGTCTTCCATTTGTAGCATGTTTTTTTAAATAATTTTAGCATTTAACATAATATTGCGGTAAAGGTAGCTTGCTGATTTCACGGCATGTGAGGATCTGCTCTAGGACATTATGAAGTTGATGCTATTCTCTTCTCCTGCTTTATTTTATGTTGATTAAGGTAGAGAAAATGTTAGATGAACTTTTATAAACCAGAGGATAAATCAATCCATAGTAGTCACCCCTACGAAAATTAGTTGTGTTGAGGTCTTTTTAAAGGGTTTAGAGGAAGTGGTCGTGATTACCTCCTGATGGTGCGGGTTGAGTTTGTAGATCGATCAAGGTGGACAATCATGACCTTCTAATTAGGAGGATTTTGCTGCTTGGAGATCATTTCTCATCAAATCATTTGAGTGTTTTCAAGGGCCACAGACCATATGAACAGACCCTGCACACACTCCCTATAAAGTACACACACATCCCTGTACACGGACGCACATCACATAGTTTGTGAATGATCAAAAACCTCTTCAGGGTCACCTTTTGGATATCAAATAATAAGGTAAAGGTTAGGAACCAAGGTCTATAGAGTAGGTATTGTTTTTATTGCAAATCACCATTTTATACAAAAGTAGGTATATTTTTAAGTTTGTTCTTTGCCAACATCAACTTGATGAGTGCTGCTCGAGATGGTGCGGGTGACAGAGGAGATATGCAGAGGAGGGCAGCAATAGATCTGCGTGCATATAGAGCAAGGGTTGTATCTTCTTGCCTACAACACAAGGGCTATATTTGATGATGACCATCACCTCGATTTTTTTTAACCTCGATTTTTTTTAAAGATAACTTTCCCGTGCTTTAGCACGGGGTGCCTACTAGTTATTATATATACGATGGTTTATTTGTTTATTTATCTCACAGTTCGTCCAATTTATTTGCGACCAGAAAAATTTGATGCCGCCCTCTTTCGAAGAACGTGGACACAGGATTGGATTACGCTAAGGATGTAAAGAGATAAGGTTATATCCGTATTTGATCCACCCCTACCGATTCTCGATTCTACATAGATTTTATATATCTATCCATTTTGAAATAGACACATACGGATATCACATTTAATATACGCAGACATCTATTTGTATATTTATTTTCATATATAAATATAGTTGTAGATTTATTTTTAACTATACGTAACATAATTTTATGCCATGTTTCATCATGTGTGGTGTGGTCATTACGATAGAGGTACATTATGTATATTTATATCATGTGTATTCCATCAATATATATATATATATATATATATATATATATATATATATAGGAGAAACTTCAAATGAGACGGGGTCTCATTGTGATTTTGATGAGCCGTAATTTATAGCTGTTTGATTTGAATTGATGGACATGATTAAATCCGGTTTTGCAATAGAAAACCACCATCAAAACCGCCGTCCCTCCTTTTTTTATGGAAATTCTTAACCGATTAACTACATATCCGACTATTTTTTCGATTTGGAAATATTTATTATCATCAATTTTATTATGTCGATTTAATGAGGCGGGAATGTCGGAGGTGAACGTGATCTCCCTTTACGGAAGTAATTTATTACTTTCCTTGTTTTTAGTATTATCATAACCAGCCGCCGATACATTCTCATAATTAGTTAATTAATTTTTTCCATATTAAGCTTATTTTAAAATTTTAATATGTAAAGTCGCAACATCTAATAGGAATTGTATTTTTTAATACAACCAATTTTTGTAATATAGTACAAGTTATTTCAAAATATCTTCAAACATTTGTAAAATTCAAATCAAGTTTATCAAAAAAATAACTACAATTCAATCTTACAGAAGTACAAAATTTCAAAAATTTATAATCTTATTTTTATTTTAAAAAAGCGTAGTATGCTTTGTTGAGGCCATCAGCTTTTAATAAATTCGATTAATTTTAAAATTTCAGTAGTATATGTTATTTCGTTTTCTATTAGAATCTTTGTATTATTATACGTTCCAATTTCAAATTTGTGTCAATGTATTCAAATTTTCGACGTAACATTTTATTATTAAATCTGTTAATAAATTTTATAATACAAAACATATTTACATTGTTCAATAAAAGAAATTGGTCGTAATGAAACATCGTTATCATAAGGATACAAATTTTTTATTCTCCTAAGCTATTTAACTAATCCTCATGACATAGATATACTATATATGCTGCTTTTAAAACCAACAAAATATGAACAAAATTTTGTAAATCGATTAGCTTTATTTCAAAAAAGTATCGTACAATAGCAAGTCGTTAAAGTATTATTCAATAAACTATCCCAAAAAAGTAATATTTTTTGAAGTATTTGCTATTCACTATATAAATTAGCTGTCCTGGCATCTGTTTTTAAGAAAGTAGTTTTTCCTAATTTGTAGTTCCGCATTTTTCTCTACTATCCCATTAAAATCGCACGTTCGTTTTCTCTATATATAGAAATGTTTTTTCGACAAAACCATTCCATATAATGATGGTGGTTTTGATCCCATCCATCGGATCTTAATCCAACCGTATTTATTGTTGGCTCACTATAATCTCTATGAGACCCCACCTCATTTGAAAGGGTCCCTATATATATATATATATATATATATATATATATATATATATATATATATATATATATAAGATGAGGGATGATCCTGTGAGAGCCAAAATTGGTAAGAGCATGGTTGTATCTTGTGGTCCAGAATCACTCCTCTCATGCTCTCACCAATATTGGCTTTCATAGGATCTCCCCTCTATATAAGATAATCTATAAAATATTTCTAATATTTTTTGTTTGTGATCAATATCCATTTTACAATTTTTTTAAAAGATATGGTGATATAGTTTCATATTCATCAATATCAGTATCCTTATTTGTATTCGTAATTAACAAACAGTTAAGGATCGCTGCAACAAAATGAGACTATAGTGAGTAACTAAATCGTCTGTTGTTAAATATATAATGATGATATTATTCGTTGCAAAATTATTTTTTATGCTTGAAATTAATAATGCATGTTATGTGCATTGTTATAGTATTAATGACAGTTTATATAAGGATGTTTTTCTGCTATTAATTTTCAAAATTTTAGCTAATCATCAATTATTTTCTAATTCAAAATTTAGCAATAATTAGCTAAAATGTTGAAAATAGCAAAGGATAAATGTCACTATATTGACTATCATAGGAACACACTGTTTTTGTGAGCCCATACCGTGGAAATAAACCGCTCGATCAAGATCGAGAGGCTCAAGAGGATCTGCCCTCCTCCCGCTTAACCCACCTTCCGTCGTCACTCCACATCTCCGCCACTTCTCCCCGACTCTCTCCTCGCCTCTGCCTCCACTCCAGCGGCTCCAACCCCTATCCCCTCCCACACCGCCTCGCATACCTTAGACTAGTCCTCATGTGCCCTGCAGCTCTGCCTTGCCCAATTACAATGGCCTTGAACACCTCTTCCTCCCCTCAACACCATCCCCCAGGTGGAGGAGGATGACCATATCGATGACAAGAAGGGCAGGGAAGGGAGAGATCGCAAAGTGACAAGAGAATCTCAAAGAAACCGTGCATTCCTTTTCAAGGGATGTGTCCACAACAACAAATGAGCCGACGGAGTGGCTGCGGGAATAGGGGTCGTATCCACAGCCCAACAAGATGGGATCAGCAAGCAAAAACTAATAACAACATTGTGTTAAGCAATTAATGCACAACAAAGCAGTAGTAATATTAGCATCAACATCTACCCAATCATATCAACAAACTCCCTCCAATCTCTCAGAGGAAGCGGATCGCCTACTGTGGGCCAAAATGCAGCAGAGTCTACTGTGACCATAGGAACCGCTCGATCTTGTTGAGCGGTTCGCACGATTTCACACTTTTTGTGGGCCCGTACCGTGCAAAATCGTGTGAACTGCTCGATCAAGATCGAGCGATCCCCACAATTACAACAGGCACAACACCACAGTAGAGGATCCTCTCTATCTCTCAGACCCGCATAATCTGCAACTTGGAGGAGAACATGATGGTGACCCAATCTGGTTGGGTTGACGACCATTGCAACTGCTCGATCTTAGTGCCTGCAATACATCCAAGTATCGGATCAATACCACCGTCTCCAACCGACAGGTCTCAGATCATCGTCTAAGAGTCGTCACTAGCGGTGCAATTGTGGCACGAGTTATGCAGAGCCCACACGACGATGTTAACACCAGTCTGGTGACATTGCAGCTCGATGACGGGAAGGGTGAAGAATCACATACTGAGCATGACACCCTTGGAGCTATCCATGATCTAGGTAGCCTTGTAGAGAGGATCCTGATTGTTCCAACCGAGGTGGATGAGGGTGGTGCCAGGGAGATTGGAGGTCTCGTACATAATAGCTGAGTGCTTCTTGTTGCGAATGTCAGACACACGGACGGAGCCGTCGACGGAGATGTAGGTGAAGATGCTGAAGTCGTAGACCTACTTGTGTGCGATGAGCTGTGTATAGACAACCTCGTGCTCGATGTCCCAAGTGGTACTGACAGTGTTGTTGGAGAAGGTGGTGATGCGGTGGGGCCCGACGTTGTTCCAGATGAAGGGGGTGATGGGGCCACAGAAGTCAGAGTTCTTGTGGGAGTTGAGGGTGGAACGGAGGGGATGACGAGGGAATCAAGGAGCCAAAGGCAGAAGGAGTTGGGGGAGGTGGCAAGGAGGTCGGGGAGGAACATGGACTAAAAGGGGGGAAGGGGGTGGTCGAAGGAGAAGGGTTGAGATTACAAAGTATCTATGGGAATCGTCGGAGAAGGGTGAGGCAGAGCAGCGGGGGCACACGAGGGGGCAGTGGGCGGTGTGCAAGGCAGCGTGGGAGGGGCTGGAGCAATGTTCAAAAAGTTGGACCACATGTTTCATAATTATTTTGATTTGATCATTTAACTATCTGTCTGAACTAGTCAAAATGGTGATGATGTCAGCATGACATCATGTTTCATACAAATTGAGAAAAAAATCAGATTGATCATTTTATAAAGGTCGGATCGGTTGAACCGGTTCTATGAATCATGCAAAACCGTCCTTATTATTTAATTATAAAATATACGTATAGTCAAATGTACTTCCATTTAATAAGTTCACATCATATAACAAGTTTTACCATGTTACTTAAAAATCTAGATCATTCATTTAGATACAAGCTTCATGAAACAAATTAATACGATTCCTGAAGTTGTTGCTATTAAAAATTTAAAAGTAGTGATGTCATAGTTCATTCCAAAATTCTTCTTCAGTCGAACTTTCACATCTTCCATCGTCTCTAGATATCCAAAATACAGATATCTACAAGAAAATTTATGAATAAATATATTTTTAATGCGTACAAATTCTGAAATATTAAATAATTATGTTTATTTTCATTTTCTATGATTATACCCCACTAAGTTGCCAACAACATTGATATAGAATTATCAAGATCATCAATCCAAGCATCTCAGTCATCCAAAGAGATTGTATCAGTATTGGGTTCTTCCACCAAATCACCATATAAATCCATATCCTCTAAAGCTACTGTGTTTGATATTTTATTGCTTTCATTTTTCCTCATATTTTATTGCTTTCATTTTCTCCTCCTACAAAAGAAAGATTGTTACTTCTACAATATATAATTTTTTATATTGAACTAGTTATTATCATATATTTAATATTCTAAAGAAGATCAAAGTCAAACCCAAGATGCCGATCGACATTGATGAAAGCCAATCCATTCAACATTTTGTGACTTAATTTATTTCTTCTTAAAGTATGAATCCGTTCAAAAAGATTCCAATTGCGCTCACATGCATATGTTGAACATGTATGGCTGAGAACTTTAATGGTCAATGCTTGTAGTGCAGGAGTTATTCCACCACCATTCAACTTAAAAAAATAAAAAATGTTAAGTTGCATATTCATGAATGAAGTTGATGAATATAATCATTGAATACCTGGAGTCATTTTTGCACGATTTCGGATAGTAGATGCACGACCACAAGTCACCCACTGCATCCATATATAAGGAGAACTTTGCATTGATACAATCAATTTTCTCTTCATTGCTGTAGAATAAAGTTTCTATTATATAATGAAAGCCTACTATAATTTGATGGTTTAAGGATATATAATCATCTTTATAAAGAATTATGGATTTAAGAGTAATCCATCTTTAA